>CM055073.1:19963637-20002769 GCA_029204045.2 Tillandsia leiboldiana
TGCTATGTAGTTCCTGGTAAAACAATGTACAACAATGTAACCTAGTTGTCACTGATAATGAGACTCTTTGGCATGAAAGAATAGTTCAATGAACTTTAGGGAACTGTCTACGAATATCTAACAAAAACATAGTTAGAGGTGTTCCTAAACTGAATTTCAAAGAAAAACCTTGTGTGTGATGGTTGTCAAAAAGGAAAACAAACTAGATCCATTCACAAGAATTTGAACCATTGTAGGAACTAAACACCCATAGAATTATTGCATATGGACTGAATGGGGCCAACTTGTCACCTACTTTGGGTGGAAAATGGTTATTTTTCTTATAGTTGATGATTTCTCAAGATATTTTTGGGTTAGAATTTCTGAAAGAGAAAGCGGATACTTTGACTCTTTTTCATGATATTGTCATCGTATTATGATTGAGAAAAATGAAAAGATTGTTCGCGTTCGCACTGATAGAGGTGGAGAATTCATTAATTCAAAATTCATTGATTTTTACACATATTCTTCAAATGGCATAAAACATGAATTCTGTATGCACCTTCTACACCGTAGCCAAACGGTGTAGTCGAGCGCAAAAATAGGAGTTGTTAAGAGATGGCGCGTGTAAGCTTCCGGAAGGTTCTGAAGGTTTCGGAGAGTTTGGGCACAAAATCGGAAATTTTCGAAAAAATGAAAATTTGAGGTTTGGCTTCGGGGTTGGTCGGACCGTCCGGGGACAGTCCGGACTGTCGCGCGAACTGGGAATTCCACCTTCGGGGTCCGGACCGTTTTGGGGAAGTCCGGACCGTTTTGGTCTGGGCGGCACAGTAAGAAATGTAATTACATTTCTTGCAGGGGGCTTGTGGATTTTTTTTTCTTTAGGGGTTTTTTAACCCTCTTTATCTTCTCTTTTGCTCTCATTTGAAGAGTGCAGAGAGAGTGTTAGTGAGAGAAAGAGGGAGAGTTCTTCTTAGATTTCCTTCTCCAACACATCTCTCCACTTGGGTTCTTCTTCATCTTCTCTTCTCCACCATTGGAGCTTGCTTCAAGAGCTTGAAGAAAGACAAGGGCCTTGAAGGAGAAGGAAGTTTGGAGCTCTAGTTCCTATCCTTTGCATTCCAAGGTGGGATTTGAGCTTAAAGAGGTTTGGAATACTTTTTTTCCCTTTTTCTTTTGGGATTTTGTAGGAAAACTAGTTTTTAGAAAAACTAGGGTTTATTTGGGGCTTTTAGATTTCTAGCTTTTGGGGTGGAATTTATGGGTGTAGAACACTCTTGCAGGTTGGTTTTGAAGCTTTTCTTGTTTGGATTTCAAGATTTAGCAAGATCTCTCAACCTAAGTTATTTTCCACCTATTTTCCTTATGATTTTATGGAATTTTTGTGATTAGGTTTTGTGATGTTTTAACCCTTTGGAAACTTCTCCTAGGGCATAAGAGGAAGTGTGGGCATCTTGGTTGGGATCCTTCACAAGGATTTGGCAACTATCCGGTGGGTTTGACCTCACCGAAATGGGTGAACTCCTCCTATGTCTTCTATTGACTTTTAGGGCAATGTTGTTATATTAAACATGCATCGTTTGATTTATCATGATTTATGATCATGCATTTGTACCCTTAATGTGTAGAAAAATTTCATACTCTATGTAGTGGAGGTAAACATTGTAGGTGCATGGGCACTTTAAGGGGGGATTGAATAGGAATTTTTGTGAACTTAAGATTTTGAATATGAATATAGAATAACTATACCTGTTTTAGAATTATTGGGACATGTTAAGCACTTGATCATGTATAAATGGACATTATGACATTAGTGCTATCTAGTGTTGTGAGATACAAGTAGAAAACTTCTAAACGTGTACAATCAAGATGAAATAGTTAGATTCCATGTTTGAGACATGAGGACAACGTGTAAATGTTTTACTTTTTCATTATGCAAGATAATGTTAATATGTATATGAAACATTGATACTTGAGATACTATACCCCGACCTAAAGGTCGATGATGCTATTCCGTGTTTTAGACACGATGATTGCTATTCGGTATTTTAGACACGATGATCGAGACTTGCTGCTTGCCGTTTGTGCTCATTCGCACATGCTTGGTAGGGTCGCTCCCTCCAAGCCGGCACTCCGGAGTTGGCCATTTGCGACATCATGATCGCCGTGCGGGATTGGGTGCCGATTGGGACGCCGTTGGATTGGCATAGCTCCTTGGGGGGTGCCACCATGGGACCATGAGGCATGGCTCAAGCTTAGACTCAAAGAAAGTCTTCAAGAGGAAATGATTATGTTAACTAAACTTGACATTGAATATCACATAGATGATACATTCATGGTAGTTGGACATACATGATAGCAAACTTGACATTGGACGCCACATATATAATACTACTCATTGTAGTTGGACATTATGATAACATGATAGATTCTTATCATCATCACTTTGTACATGAGCATAGAGGCATGATAGTAGTAGAGTACTTTACTTTGCTTTAGTTGTTTATTATCTGCATTTTATTTCAGCAGTTATACTATCTTATGCCTTAGTTGACCTAGTGGTGTATTTCGCTTCTCTCGGCGGCTTACCCACTGGGAACTATTGTCAAATAGTTCTCACCCCATTTGGGTTGTTGTTTTTCAGAGCCATCCGCAGCGGGAGGGGCTCGGGATCGTGGCAAGGGGTCGTCTCATACCTAGCTTGTCGCCGTCGCGCCACTCGAGGTGGTCACAAGGCACCTTTCCTTTTGTTTTTGTGGGAGAGGTGTGGGTGTATTTTTGTTATAGAGACCACCAATGTATCAAAGATAGGTTGTATTTGAGAAGACCACTTTTGTACTTTGGATTTTAACTTCTTGTATGATAGTTGTTATCTATGTAGAGTTATGAATCCCAAAGGATCTAAATAGGTACTATCAAACAACTAGAGGGGGGGTGAATAGGTGTAATACTTAAAAACTCAATCTCAGTGCAAAATAAAAACCAATGCGGAAAATAAAAACAGCACACCGAGATATACGTGGAAACTCCAATCCAGGAGAAAAACCACGGGGACCAACACGCAATAACAATCCACTAAGAATAGAAGAATAACAAGGTGATTACCGACTCCACGGACTCAAACCCCCTCCTTCAGCTTCTTCGGACCTTGCGCTGACCGGTTGGATATCCACGCAATAACAATCCCTAAGAAAAGAAGAATAACAAGGTGATTACCGTCTCCACGGATTTAACCCCTCCTTCAATTTCTTGGACCTCGCGCTCCACCGTTTTGCCCGTCCACTGCTCACGTTCGAATCCACGAACGCACGCTTCGAATCCACGAAACGCCTTTAGCACACCGAATCCACGATGCCACGTCGAATCCACGACGCAAACTCAGTCGATAAGAATATTGACTTCGATGGTGATCCTCTGCTTAGATTCTCATTGAGGAACCGTAGAAGAAATCTCTAAGCAAAGATTAGATCAATTCGACAAAAGATATGTTCTTGAAAGAACCATCGAATTGACCTAAAAGAGGCTATGAAGAAGATCGATAAAAACCTAGCCTCTAGGGTTGCTCTCAAGTGTTTTTATAAATTGATCGGCCGTAGCTCCCACGTTTTTGAGAAACCCTAAGTGTCTATTATAGTTTAGAAACCTTTGGAAAGAGATAAGAATCAAAAACTTACCTTATCTGGAAATTTTCAGGACGGCGATCCGGATCGGATTTACTGCGATCCGGATCGTCGTAACGAGATTGACGATTCCAGAAAACCAAGGGTTCGGGATCCGGATCGCATTGCCCGATCCGGATCGTTCATACAAATCAGAAAACTTAACATTCGGGATCCGGATCGGAAATTGCATGGATCCGGATCGAAGTCTTGTATGAAGCAACAACCTTCGGGATCCGGATCGTTGGCCCTGATCCGGATCCTGAACATGTCCGAACACCAGTTTTTGATTATTATTATGAAATTAAAAATTCTTCCAAGTGTTTCTATACTATAAGAAAGTATACGGATCACCACAATTATTTAGTTAAACATACCTGATCCTCTTGAATACTTTCTTCTTGAGATTGATGTAACTGATCCACAATTCTTTAACTTCAATCTTCAAGATTCAAGACACTGAGTGTCAACTTGAGCTCTTGTTGAATCTTCTCTAAGTCTTTGATTGCTGATTGACAATTTGATCCCTTTAAGACTCCGACTCAACTCACTGACTTGACTCACGAAATATGCCAACACCAAAACGCCGTAACAATCTCCCCCTTTGGCAATTTCGTGACAAAACCCAAAAATACATAAAAACGCTCAAGTCACTCATCCTAAACCAAAAAAATCGAAACTCAATGTCATCACCAAAACATTGATTTTCTTTGCGTGAAAGATCCAATAAATACAAAATTACATTTGAACCAAACAGTCCTAGAACATACTCTATGACTTAGAACTTGGAGTCTTAAAGTGATGTAATTCCTGCAAAACAAAACTACAAACAAAATCAAACGTCAGTCGTTAGAAATTAAAATCCTACATTTGATTCATCCTTTTGGTTCTTTTGTTTTTCCCAGCTCTTTCAACCTTTCTTTGTCTCCCCCTATCTTGAGCATCTCTAACATGTTCTCCATGTTCTTGAGCATCTATGTTCTCCCCCTTTGTGGTACGATCATCATTTTCCGTTCTCCCCCATTTTTCCATTTTCGTTTCGTTTGTCCTCTCTTGATGATCTCATCTCCGTCATTTCTCTTCTCCCCCTTTTTGTCACAAATTGTCAAACAGTGAACATACTAGACAAAAGGAAATTACTAACAAAATTAGTTCATGGAGAAAGAGAGATAAAAGCTCAGTTCTGGTATATATAACAAAAATGCAGATTGCGTACCGGTACCAGAAAGCAAAAATTAAATAATTTCTTGAAACAAATCCAGATTTTAGAATCTTTTCAAATACCGATTTGTATTCCATCAAGAAATCAATTTAAGTGCTTTAAACAGTGAATTCACACAGATGTCATTCAATCCAATTAATTTCACAAAATTAAAAAGATTTACTCCAAAATCATGAAAAATAAAGGTAAAACATTATAAACCGTTTTTCATGTTATATTCATCAAACACAAGTCATCAAAAATAATCTTGAGATCCAAAGTCTATCAAGATGTAACGGATTTACAAAGATGACATACGGAGATTTCCAAACGACATCAATCTTGAATTCTACCCTTTCAAATTGAGATAAGCACTAAAATACCTAAGGGTGGCTCTTTGAGCATCTTTCAACTATCCCACCTTATACCAACCAGGAGATTGTTCAAAATATAAGAGTTTTGCATATAAATCTCCAAATGCTTCAACTAAAGATTTTCTCATAAAATACTATCAAGCATCCATAACATGTGGTAGCTTCACACATAAACCGGACGACCGGGGTGGCAGCTCTTTCCTACATGTGGTGGTAGTTTTCACACTCCTTTCGGATGTAACTCTTTCCACATCTTTTGCAAATCATTTCAATACCCTTGAAAGAATGCAATCTCTTACGTGAAAGAATTAAATCCCAAATTTTAGTCTATCGGTTGTCTCACGTTTATCACAATGAATTCACACAACCGAGATAGATTAAGCATCTAAAGATCACACATGATTTCTAAAATTTGATGCTTATAAAATCAAAAACTCCTATAATGAAGTATCTTCAAGATTATGATTAAGGAGTAAAGTTGATAATCCAAATAAAATTAATTTGGAGTGAATAAAAGTGAAGCCCTTTTTATTCAATGCACTTGTTCAGTAAAAACCCTTTTGTTCAAAAACAAAGTATAAAAACGAAGAGCATTGAGAAACATGTAATGCAAAGATTAAGAAAAATATGAAAGGAAAACTAATCAAAGCATTACATACAGTCATAAGCTATTTAGAACTTAAGACAAGGAAAGATATCACCTTTCCGAATCCAAAATCGCTGGATTTTGGGTTGTCTTGATTCGTTGTGGCCGGGGGTTGTCCGCTTTGACTGTTGATCCACCTTAGGTCTTTGCCTCGCAGTGATCCACTTGAATGATTGATGTTGTGGCTCGGACCTTTGGTGGGTTGAGTGAACTCCTTTGACTTGATGTGTCTTTTGATTCCGTTGAGTTCGCTCCGTAGATGAAGTTGCCGAAGGACTCTTCTTTCTCTTTTTCGGGCAATTCTTCACCAAATGTCCTTCAAGTCTACATAGGTGACAAGTTCTTCCTTTCAATTTCATTGTGGAACTTGAAGCATTCACAGTTTGGTTCTTTTTGAATCCCAAACCAACCTTGCTTGTTTGACCTAATCCGGACATACATTCAAGTTTCTTGGAACCGGTTGAAATCCTTTGTATGTCGGATTTAAGTTGATGAACTTGCTTGGTCAATGCTTGATTGGTGACATGTATTTCCTCAAACTGCTTTTCAAGAAAATCAATCTTGTTAATATGGGAATTAACGACCGTTTCCGATTGATTTATCTTTTCTTGGAGGATTTTATTATTATCCAATAAAAGCTCTCGTTCCTCCTCGAGATCATGAAGTTTGATCTTTAAAGCATGATTCTCGTCTTGATCTTCAAAGTCGTTGCTTTCTCAACTTCTTGATATGTTTGGCCATCTTCTTAGATTCCGCAAGAAGTTGTTGATATGCCTCAACGAGTTCTTCCTCGTCCGACTCCCCCTCACTTGATGACTCTCCGCCGGTTGTTGATGTTTCATACAAAATCAAAGGAGTAGAGTTAGTGACTAATGATGATAAACAATTATTAGAAGAGGGAAAATGAGAGGCATGAGAAGCAACGATTTTTTCCTCTTTACTTGAGGTTGATTCATTAGAAGTAAAATCGTCCCAAGTTTTCGCTTGCAAAGCCTTCTTTTTATATAATTTCGGAGTAGGACAATCCGTTGAAATATGGCCGTAGCCTTTGCATCTATAACATCGGATTTCCCCTTCGAATTCATCTTTTTCCTTAGAAGGTTTTGCAAGGAATTTGAGGTTAGAGGATTTAGAACCCGATGATCCTTTAGATGGTTTCGTGGATGAAGATCCATCGGTTCGATTCTTCCAAAATTTCCGACGAAATTTCTTTGTGATTCGCGCCAATTGTTCTTCAAAATCGGCAAAAGAGATTTCATCGTCGGAACTCGATTCGCTATCTTCTTTCTTTGTGGATTTGAATGCAATACCTGTAAGCTTAGAAGAAGACTTGGAAGAAACTTGATTAGTAGGAAAAGTCAATTCATAAGTTTGCAAAGCACCTACTAATTCCTCAACACTCATCTCATCCGGATGACTAACGGTTTCAATGGCGGTAACCTTTGCCCTAAACCGTTCCGGAAGAGTCCGAAGTATCTTTCTTACAATTTTCGACTCCGGGATCTTTTCTCCTAGATTAGCACATGTATTAATTACATCTTGAAGTCTAGTGTAATAATCTGTAAACAATTCATGCTCTTCCATATGAATAGAGTCAAATTGACTTGTAAGCATCTGGAGCTTTTGAATTTTTACAAGATTAGTACCCTCATGTGTAATTTTGAGAATATCCCAAATTTCCTTCGCGGTTTCACACGCGGAAATTCTTGTAAATTCAGTCGAGGAAAGAGAGTTAAATAAAGCGTTCATACCTTTCCCATTGTAAGAAGATCTTTCAAATTCCTCTTTGGACCATCTAGAGCGAGGTTTTGGGGTAGTAGAATTTCCTACTTCCTCAACAGGATGCACCCAACCGCATTCCACGGATTGCCATACTCGCTAATCAATTGCGATGAGAAAAGCTCTCATCCGCACTTTCCAATAAGCATAATTAGTCCCATCAAAAAGAGGAGGTCTATAAATATTACCACTTTCACCCATCATGATAGATAAACCTAAAACCTTCTCTGATACCAATTGTAGAGTTATGAATCCCAAAGGATCTAAATAGGTACTATCAAACAACTAGAGGGGGGGGTGAATAGGTGTAATACTTAAAAACTCAATCTCAGTGCAAAATAAAAACCAATGCGGAAAATAAAAACAGCACACCGAGATATACGTGGAAACTCCAATCCAGGAGAAAAACCACGGGACCAACACGCAATAACAATCCACTAAGAATAGAAGAATAACAAGGTGATTACCGACTCCACGGACTCAAACCCCTCCTTCAGCTTCTTCGGACCTTGCGCTGACCGGTTGGATATCCACGCAATAACAATCCCTAAGAAAAGAAGAATAACAAGGTGATTACCGTCTCCACGGATTTAACCCCTCCTTCAATTTCTTGGACCTCGCGCTCCACCGTTTTGCCCGTCCACTGCTCACGTTCGAATCCACGAACGCACGCTTCGAATCCACGAAACGCCTTTAGCACACCGAATCCACGATGCCACGTCGAATCCACGACGCAAACTCAGTCGATAAGAATATTGACTTCGATGGTGATCCTCTGCTTAGATTCTCATTGAGGAACCGTAGAAGAAATCTCTAAGCAAAGATTAGATCAATTCGACAAAAGATATGTTCTTGAAAGAACCATCGAATTGACCTAAAAGAGGCTATGAAGAAGATCGATAAAAACCTAGCCTCTAGGGTTGCTCTCAAGTGTTTTATAAATTGATCGGCCGTAGCTCCCACGTTTTTGAGAAACCCTAAGTGTCTATTTATAGTTTAGAAACCTTTGGAAAGAGATAAGAATCAAAAACTTACCTTATCTGGAAATTTTCAGGACGGCGATCCGGATCGGATTTACTGCGATCCGGATCGTCGTAACGAGATTGACGATTCCAGAAAACCAAGGGTTCGGGATCCGGATCGCATTGCCCGATCCGGATCGTTCATACAAATCAGAAAACTTAACATTCGGGATCCGGATCGGAAATTGCATGGATCCGGATCGAAGTCTTGTATGAAGCAACAACCTTCGGGATCCGGATCGTTGGCCCTGATCCGGATCCTGAACATGTCCGAACACCAGTTTTTGATTATTATTATGAAATTAAAAATTCTTCCAAGTGTTTCTATACTATAAGAAAGTATACGGATCACCACAATTATTTAGTTAAACATACCTGATCCTCTTGAATACTTTCTTCTTGAGATTGATGTAACTGATCCACAATTCTTCAACTTCAATCTTCAAGATTCAAGACACTGAGTGTCAACTTGAGCTCTTGTTGAATCTTCTCTAAGTCTTTGATTGCTGATTGACAATTTGATCCCTTTAAGACTCCGACTCAACTCACTGACTTGACTCACGAAATATGCCAATACCAAAATGCCGTAACAATCTACTCTTCTCTTTTGTGCAAAGTTTAGTTATTTTGTGCTCTGATTACTAGTAGGATGTGTCTATTGCTTCCTTTCTACTTTGTTGTTGTAGATGCCTTGTGTGTACCGGGGGGTACCTTGTGCACACGGCGGGTCTGTGCATGTGCCGGGTATGCTTCAGTTGGTGCCCGGGGCGTGACATGTACAAAATAGATTTTCAAGAACAAGAAAAATGAAGAAGGTACCGTCATTCAGAACAAAGCACGGTTAGTTGCTCGGGGCTATTCACAAGTCGAAGGTGTTAAGGATTTTGTTTTGGCGTATTTCGTGAAGTGGTATAAGTTTTGAAGATTGAAGATGAAGAATTGTGGATCAACTACATCAATCTCAAGAAGAATGGATTCGGAATGATCAGGTACGTTTAACTAAATAATTTTTGTGATCCGAATACATTTGTGTAGTTTAGAAACACTTGGATAAGTTTTCAGTGCATAAAAATAAAAAACTGGACAAGTTGGATGTTCAGGATCCGGATCAGACCATTCAAGTCCGGACCCCGAACATAGTTTAGTTCATGCGGAATTACAGTCCGGACCTCCCCTATTTCAGTCCAGACCTCGAACTATGTGTTTGCTGAAATCGCATGAACAGTCCGGATCAGGAATTTCCAGTCCGGCCCTCGAACTGTTTTTTCAGAAAAATTGCTGAAAAAAGACGACAGTCCGGATCAGCCAAATCCAGACCGGACCGCCGTGCGGGAAAAATTCTGTTAAGTCAGTTTTTGATGCTTATCTCTTTCCAAAGGTTTCTAACCTATAAATACACCCTATATTCATCTTTTAGGGTGAATCCAAGACCCGAGAATTAATCGAGATAATCGAAAAATTATAGAAAAATCCACAAATATAGAGAAGAAAGGAAAACACGATTAAATTCATGTTTCTTCATCTATATTGTTCAATTTGATTCTAGGGTTTCCAAACTCCTATTTTTTGTAGAATCAAATTGAAGAATACTTAGATGGTATTTCCTTATCTATCTATGATCTAAGTATACGGAGGATCATCACCAAACAAAAACAACGATTTTACCAAGAATCGGCGCGAGGATTCGCGTGGCCTTGTGGATTCAAGGTGCTACCGCTCTCGTGGATTCGGAGCGAGGCGCGTTCGTGTGATCGAGATGTGCCGCATTGGTGAAGACCATGGATTCGGTTGGACATCGTGGATTCGACGTTGAGCGTCGTGGATTCGGCGTTGGGACGCAAATCGTGGATTCGAGGAGCGTTCGGAGCGAGCGGAGAACATCAACTAGGAGCGTATGGAAAAGGTTGAATCGTAGGGTTACGGTAAATCACCTTGTACGTGTTTAATCTTAGTGGATTTCGCCGTGTTATCGGTCCCGTGGTTTTTTACTCCTGTGACGGAGTTTTCCACGTAAATCTTGCGTACTTTATTTATTTTCCGCATTGGGTAATTTTTTTTTACGCAACGATTTGGTGTGTTTATTGTTTTCACCTATACACCCCCCCTCTAGGTGGTTTTTCCCCTATTCAGATCCATATTATTCATAACCCACAAGTGGTATTTGAGTGAGAATTGGGTTGTAAACAATGGTTGAAGGTGGAAACATCAATAGACCACCGTTCTTCGATGGAACAAATTATGCATATTGGAAAGTACGCATGAGAGCATTTTTAATTTCCATCGATGAACGGGTTTGGCAATCAATTGAGTTTGGATGGACAAATCCTACTGAGATTATTATCGATGTTGTCACCATCAAACCTAGGTCGAAATGGGCTAAGGAAGAAATTGATTCTTCTTCTTACAACGGCAAGGGAATTAACGCCTTATTTAATGCCTTGTCACAAACCGAATTCTCTCGCGTCTCGGCATGTGAGACTGCGAAAGAAATCTGGGATACTCTACAAGTTACACATGAGGGAACAAGTTTAGTGAAGATTCAAAAACTGCAAATGCTTACAAGCAAATTTGACTCTATTTTTATGGCAGAAAATGAATCGTTCACAGATTATTATACACGATTGCAAGATATCGTTAATACATGTGCTAACTTGGGAGAGAAAATTCCAGAGTCTAAAGTTGTAAGAAAGATTTTGAGAACTCTTCCTGAAAGATTTCGCCCTAAGGTCGCAGTCATTGAAAGAGTAAAACACCCGGACGAAATCAAGGTAGAAGAATTAGTTGGTGCACTTCAAACTTATGAAATGACTTTTCCTACCAACTATTCTTCTGGAAAGCCTTCCTCTTCTTCTAAGTCTTCAGGTTTTGCATTGAAATCAACAAAGGAAGAAGAGACGGATTCATCCTCCTCAGGCGCTGATGATAATCTATCCATGGAGGATTTCGAGAAACAACTTGCACTCTTGACGAGGAAATTTCGCCGAAACTTTCGAAGGGGGAATTCAAGTAAATCCTCATACTTCGTTAAGTCCAAGAAAGGCAAAGGATCTTCAAGCTTTAAGTCAAGAAAGCAAGAGGGTTTTTCAAAGGACAAGAAGAACTCTGAGGGACAAATCCAGTGCTTCAAGTGCCGAGGTTATGGCCATATCTCAACGGAGTGTCCCAACAAGAATCCGTCAAAGAAGAAGGCTATGCAAGTCGTCACATGGGATGACACTTCCACTTCCAATGAGTCATCTTCCAGTGATGAGGATAACAATGCCACAGCATTCCACGCGTCCACAACTTCACCTCACATGTGCTTTTCAGCAACTTCTTCTGGTTCATTATCCAACAATTCCTTAAATGAAAAGAATGCAACGGATGATGAACCGAGCGATTCCGAATGTGAAGACTTTGCTTTTGCCTACCATAAATTATTAAAGGATTCAGAGAAATTGGCAAAGCAAAACAAAAGTTTGAGAAGAAGATTGTGGGATCTTGAAGAACAATCTAAAAAGGAAACTTCTCTCTCAAATGTTCTTGAAGAGGAAAAGGATAACTTGGTCAAAATAAATGTTTCCCTTCGAGAGAAGAACGAGCATTTTGAGAAGGAGCACATCAAATTGGTGGATATAGCAAATCACTTCTCAAAGCTCAACTTCGAGGCTCAACAAGAAAAATTGGAGATGACGAAGACCATACTCCAACTTAAGGAAGATTTGAAGCTATTCTCTTCTGGAAGGAGCAAGTTGGACAAGCTGCTTAGTCTCGGTCAAACGAATCGGTTGGGTCTTGGATATACTCGAACCAGCAAGGATACGAGTTCGAGCTGAACGGTTTTTGTGCCCCAGTCGGTTTCTCCACCTCCGACGAAAATCACTGCATCCAACGTTAACAAGCCTACCACATCTACTTCGGGTTCAACTTGCACAAAGGTATGTTTTCGTTGTGGTTTTGCAGGGCACATAAGACGAAATTGCAAGAATGGAGCGAAGCGATCAAATCAAGCGCCTCTTGCAACAACTACCAACAAGTTCATCCTCCAGAAATCGAAGAAGAATCTTTCGAAGGTAAAGAACTTTGGTAGTACAAGTTCATCCTCCAGAAATCGAAGAAGAATCTTTCGAAGGTAAAGAACTTTGGTAGTACACCCCACAAGACGACGTCATCATGGATTCCAAAGAAAAATGATCAACCGAACAAGACGCGTTCACCAAGGAGATCAATGTCACGATCATTGCCGACGTACTCCAAAACTCGTATGGTTTGGGCGCGCAAAGGTGAACTCTTCCCTTGTCTTGTCATTCACACATCACTATATGCGTATGACAATTCGTCTTGGTATCTGGATAGTGGTTGCTCAAGCCACATGGCCGGAGATAAAAATGTTTTTCAAACCCTTGAGAAAACTTCCGGAGGACATGTAGTTTTTGGAGATGGACGATCTTCAAAAATAGTTGGCAAAGGAACAATAGCTAATCCAGATGGCCCGGCTTTGAACAATGTTTTGGTTGTTGAAGGCCTTAAGACTAACCTCATACGCATTAGCGAATTGTGTGATGATGGTTTTTTAGTTAATTTTTCTTCAGTAGAATGTCTTGTAAGTGATGAAAACCATTCATTCATTTTGAAAGGGGTTAGGTCACAGAACAATTGCTATGTAGTTCCTGGTAAAACAAGTCAACAATGTAACATAGTCTGCCACTTGATAATGAGACTCTTTGGCATGAAAGACTTGGTCACATGAACTTTAAGGAACTGTCTAGAATATCTAACAAAGACATAGTTAGAGGTGTTCCTAAACTGAATTTCAAAGAAAACCTTGTGTGTGGTGGTTGTCAAAAGGGAAAACAAACTAGATCCATTCACAAGAATTTGAACCATGTAGGAACTAAACGCCCATTAGAATTATTGCATATGGATTTAATGGGGCCAACTCGTCAACCTAGTTTGGATGGAAAATGGTATATTTTTCTTATGGTTGATGATTTCTCTAGATATTCTTGGGTAGAATTTTTAAAAGAGAAAGCGGATACTTTTGACTCTTTTCATGATATTTGTCATCGTATTATGATTGAGAAAAATGAAAAGATTGTTCGGGTTTGCACTGATAGAGGTGGAGAATTCATTAATTCAAAATTCATTGATTTTTGCACTTCAAATGGCATAAAACATGAATTCTCAGCACCTTATACACCGTAGCAAAACTGTGTAGTCGAGCGCAAAAATAGAGTTGTTCACGAGATGGCGCGTCTAAACTTCCGGAAGGTTTCCGGAGAGTTTGGGCACAAATTGGAAATTTTCAAAAATTTTGAAAATTTGAGGTTTTTGGGTTCGCGGTCCGGACCGTCCGGGGACAGTCCGGACTGTCCGCGCGAATCTGGGAATTTCACCTTCGGGGTCCGGACCATTTTGAGGCAGTCCGGACCGTTTTGGTCTGGGCGGCACAGTAAGAAATGTAATTACATTTCTTGCAGGGGGCTTGTGGGATTTTGTTTGTTTAGGGGTTTTTAACCCTCTTTATCTTCTCTTTTCCTCTCATTTGAAGAGTGCAAGAGAGAGTGTTAGAGAGAGAAAGAGGGAGAGTTCTTCTTAGATTTCCTTCTCCAACACATCTCTCCACTTGGGTTCTTCTTCATCCTTCTCTTCTCCACCATTGGAGCTTACTTCAAGAACTTGAAGAAAGGCAAGGGCTTGAAGGGGATGGAAGTTTGGAGATCTAGTTCCTATCCTTTGCATTCCAAAGATGGATTTGAGCTTAAAGAGGTTTGGAACACTTCTTTTCCCTTTTCTTTTGGGATTTTTGTAGGAAAACCTAGTTTTTGGAAAACTAGGGTTTATTTGGGGCTTTTAGATCTCTAGCTTTTGGGGTGGAATTGATGGGTGTAGAACACTCTTGTAGGTTGGTTTTGAAGCTTTTCTTGTTTGGATTTCAAGATTTAGCAAGATCTCTCAACCTAAGGTATTTTCCACCTATTTTCCTTATGATTTTTAAGGAATTTTGTAATTAGGTTTTGTGATATTTTAACACTTTGGAAACTTCTCCTAGGGCATAAGAGGAAGTGTGGGCATCTTGGTTGGGATCCTTCACAAGGATTTGGCAACTATCCGGTGGGTTTGACCTCACCGAAATGGGTGAACTCCCCCTATGTCTTCTATAGACTTTTAGGGCATTGTTGTTATATTAAACATGTATCGTTTGATTTATCATGATTTATGATCATGCATTTGAACCCCTTCATGTGTAGAAAATTTCATACTTTATGTAGTGGATGTAAACATTGTAGGTGCATGGGCACTTTAAGAGGGGATTGAATAGGAATTTTCGTGAACTTAAGCTTTTGAATATGAATATAGAATAACTATACCTGTTTTAGAATTATTGGGACATGTTAAGCACTTGATCATGTATAAATGGACATTATGACATTAGTGCTATCTAGTGTTGTGAGATACAAGTAGAAAACTTCTAAACTTGTACAATCAAGATGAAATAGTTAGATTCCATGTTTGAGACATGAGGACAACGTGTAAATGTTTTACTTTTTCATTATGCAAGATAATGTTAATATTGTATATGAAACATTGACACTTGAGATACTATACCCCGACCTAAAGGTCGATGATGCTATTCGGTGTTTTAGACACGATGATTGCTATTCGGTGTTTTAGACACGATGATCGAGACTTGCTTGCTTGCCGTTTCTGCTCATTCGCACATGCTTGGTAGGGTCGTTCCCTCCAAGCCGGCACTCCAAAGTTGGCCATTTGCGACATCATGATCGTCGTGCGGGATTGGGTGCCGATTGGGACGCCGTTGGATTGGCATAGCTCCTTGGGGGGTGCCACCACGGGACCATGAGGCGTGGCTCAAGCTTAGACTCAAAGAAAGTCTTCAAGAGGAAATGATTATGTTAACTAAACATGACATTGAATATCACATAGATGATACATTCATGGTAGTTGGACATACATGATAGCAAACTTGACATTGGACACCTCATATATAATACTACTCATTGTAGTTGGACATTATGATAACATGATAGATTCTTATCATCATCACTTTGTACATGAGCATAGAGGCATTATAGTAGTAGAGTACTTTACTTTACTTTAGTTGTTTATTATCTGCATTTTATTTCAGCAGTTATACTATCTTATGCCTCAGTTGACCTAGTGGTGTATTTCGCTTCTCTCGGCGGCTTACCCACTGGGAACTATTGTCTAATAGTTCTCACCCCATTTGGGTTGTTGTGTTTCAGTACCATCCGCAGCGGGAGGGGCTCGGGATCGTGGCAAGGGGTCGTCGCATAGCTAGCTTGTTCCCGTCGCGCCGCTCGAGGTGGTCACAAGGCACCTTTCCTTTTGTTTTATTGGGAGAGGTGTGGGTGTATTTTTGTTATAGAGACCACCAATGTATCAAAGATAGGTTGTATTTGATAAGACCACTTTTGTACTTTGGATTTTAACTTCTTGTATGATAGTTGTTATCTACTCTTCTCTTTTGTGCATAGTTTAGTTGTTTTGTGCTCTGATTACTAGTAGGATGTGTCTATTGCTTCCTTTCTACTTTGTTGTTGTAGACGCCTTGTGTGTACCGGGGGGTACCTTGTGCACACGGCGGGTCTGTGCACGTCCGGGTTTACTTCAGTTGGTGCCCGGGGCGTGACAGGTACAAAATAGATTTTCAAGAACAAGAAAAATGAAGAAGGTACCGTCATTCGGAACAAAGCATGGTTAGTTGCTCAGGGCTATTCACAAGTCGAAGGTGTTAAGGATTTTGTTTTGGCGTATTTCGTGAAGTGGTATAAGTCTTGAAGATTGAAGATGAAGAATTGTGGATCAACTACATCAATCTCAAGAAGAATGGATTCGAAATGATCAGGTACGTTTAACTAAATAATTTTGGTGATCCGAATACATTTGTGTAGTTTAGAAACACTTGGATAAGTTTTCAGTGCATAAAAATAAAAAACTGGACAAGTTGGATGTTCAGGATCCGGATCAGACCATTCTAGTCCGGACCCCGAACATAGTTTAGTTCATGCGAAATTCCAGTCCGGACCTCCCCTGTTTCAGTCCGGACCCCGAACTATGTGTTTGCTGAAATCGCATGAACAGTCCGGATCAGGAATTTCCAGTCCGGACTTGTAGAGTACTGGAACTTTGTAGAGTGCACCGACCTCGCGAGTTGGCGTGGAGCGGAGAAATCGCCTTGGGCGTGTTCCATTTGGGTTTACAGATTAGTTCTGATTGTTCCGGATCGACGCAGACTCCTTTGGGGAGAAAAGCGAGTTAGCGGCGTCGAACTTGGAAGCCTTTTTGAATCAGTGACTTCGGGGCATTGGGTACTTGTAGAGTACTGGATTGGAAAGAGAACCGACTCCACGGTTGTGCACAGAAAATTGGAGAGTGTTGGAACACGTGTATTTTCAGGTTACAGCGGATGTCGGGAGGTTTCGGTTTGATGCGGTGGCCCCGAAGACGAAAAGTGAGTAGGAGTTAGCAAGTAAAGGATTAATTAATTGATTATAAACCGCTGGGGAATAGAGAAAAGAAATTAGAAGAAATGAATAAAGGATGCAAGTGAGGATTTTCTTGTGAGAATGCCGGATTGTTGGATTGAGCACGCCGACTCCATCGTTGAGCTTTTTGAGTGGGAAAAGCTTGGAACATGTGTACTTTATGTTTACAGTGGGGTTCGGGAGATTTCAGAGCGCAGCGGAAGCTTCCGGGACAGAAAGCGAGTTGACGGCAAGGAAACCGAAGCTTCAGACTTCGGATTTTGGCATTTGGAAGCTGAGTTCCGGAACAGGGGATTCGGTTCCGGAACTAAGCATTGTGTTCCGGAACCAAAGGGAGTGTTCCGGAACTAATGAGGTTGGTACCGGTACCAAGCTTTGGGTACCGGTACCCAATGTCCCAATTAGCCCTGAATGAGTAGGTTTCGGATTTTTTTAGTGAGGGCACTTTGGTCATTTCCTTCCCCAAGCTCACCACCCTCTATAAAGAAACCCCAGCCCCTGCCTTCTTCTCCACGATAGAAAGAAAGAAAGAAAGAAAGAGAGAAAGAAAAGAGTGAAAGCAAGGAAAAGAAAGAGAAGGAGAGGGAAAAGAAAGAAAGCATAGTGATGGTGGCAGCTTGGTGTCTCCTGCTTCTTGGTCTGGAGTGGAGCCGCGCGCGCGCGTCGAGCAACGTACGAGGTAAGTTGGCAGATATTTGTGGTTGGAACCTTGGATTTATTTTATGGTTTTAGATTGAGATTTTGAGTTGGTTTATGGTTGTGATTCTCCTCTTTTGCGCTGATTGAGCTGAGGTTGTGGTTTTTACGGCGCGGAGCCGTGATGTGCGCACGCGCTGTGAGCCGGTTGTGGAGAGGGCCGGAGTGCGCGCAATTTTATTAGAGGACTCGAGGGACTTGTTCGAGCTTCCGGGAATATTTCTGAGGATCGCGACAGTGCGCGCGCGTGCGGCGCGGTTTTGGGCGTTCCGGCAGAATTTTTACAGCGAGCGGTGCGACGCTTCACCGACTTCAGCGATTGCCTGCGGAATGAATTTGAGGTGGGTTGGAATTTCTTCAAGATGTATGGAATGCCTTCTAAAGCAATTGTATGCATGTTGATCATGTTTAGCTTATTATTTGCATAGCTGGTAAATCTGATAGTTGCCTAGAAAACCATAGAAAGACATTTATGAGCCCCAGATATTTTTAGCATGATCTAGGGAAGATTTGACACTAGATTGCATGTTTAGTTGGCATTAGATTGGCACCTGAACCGTTTTAAAAATCGGCGGACAGGTTTTAATGAAAACTGAGATTGGAAAATGGTTTTAAAATATTGTGGGCTTCCAGAGAGATTGAGTAGGTTCATGATGCATATGTTCTCGTGCCGGGGGGCCGAGTGGATTTTTAAAACTCTGTGGGATGAGTTTCTAGTGTCATGTGAGTTGAGATCCCTTGTGGGATTATTCTAGATTATGGGTTTGTATCTCTGATTTGGTAGTGGAGATGGTTCTCCGACTTGGCTTTGAGAGTTTGGGCTCTGGCAGATCGAGTCGTGGAGGTTTCCCGACTTAGCCATGGGTTATGCATTATCAGATTTAGTCGTGGAGAGTTCTCCGACATAGCTTTGAGAGGGTTTGGGCATTCCCTGTTCGAGTCGTGGAGGGTTTCCCGACTGAGTCGTGCAATCTGAGCACTGAGTTCCGATCTGTTGATCGTGGATCATAGCCTGCATGTGCCGCTTATGAGACAGTTGAGACTGATGAGATACTTGAGCTCGGTGGGGTCGCTCCCCTCGAGTACGCTCCGGATGCGTGATGATGATTGAGATAGACAGATTAGGACGTCCCACGGGGGTGGGCAGGTGCGTTCCTAGTGGTCAGTTTAGGACTGTCACGCCCCGGGGTCGAAACTGCGACCCGGGCTCGCCAACAGATCCGCCACCTATGCGAAACCCCACATAGGCGAAGCGTCCAACCTGCAATAGTACCCTCTAACAACTAAACAGATATCAGAGCTGAAGAAAAACTGCTGTAATAAAAATCTGAATCACTGTACAATTGAAAAATAAAAGTACAATATCCATCTCCCAAAAACTGTAATACAAGTAAAAGCCACCTATACAACATCTATAAATCCAAAATGGGAGATAAACTAAAATAATAAAATACAACTGTGTACAGTGAAACCCACAATCCGGGTTGGTACATCTATCCCACTGTAGAAATCAACACTGGTAGGGATCTATCTCGCGACTCCCTCGCCTCGAACCGTCAACTGAAAGATCAGCAACTCCCGCAGCAGACACTACAAAACAAAGGGAGGAAAGAGGAAAACAACAATAGGGGTGAGAACCACTAGTAAAACCAGTAGCCTCCCCCTGTGGGTAAAGCCTCAAACCCCGACGTACCCACTAAGTCTACCAGAGGCAAAAGAAGGAGTAAGAGAGGTGGTAAGCTATAAATAGAAATAATGATAAGAGGAAGCTACCACTAGTATGCCTCTAAATGCAGTATCAAACGAAATGACTGTATGAATGCATCAGAAAATAGTATCTGTCCAAATAACCCAATCATGTGCCACCAGTAAAACTGGCATTGCCTGCTCAGCGGAATCTGCACACAAGGCTCAAAACCGCGGGATCGGCCCGCACGGCTCGCATCCCAAAATAAGTATCAGACAGGCACACAAGGCTGGGTCCAAAAAGCCTACCTCCGGAGTGGCACTCGAGGGGAGCGACCCACACGAGTAAAGTATCTCAGTAACAAGTATCTCTGTATAGCAGGACTTGATCATGACTATGATCAAAGTGGGAAAATCCATCCACTAATGAAACCCCGATCCCCAATCTGGTGCAATAATACTCAATAAGTGGGAAACTCCATCCACTAGAGAAATCTGATACCCAATCTGATGCATAAGTAAACATCCGGTCAATCGCCCAATGTTCGCGATCGCCGCAACACCCCACAAGTCCAAAATCTGATAAAGTAAACAACATCTCGCTAACCACCTAATGTCCGCGGTTACCACAATGCCCCACAATCCATAATCGAGTCTAACATGTCCCAGACTCAATGGCCTCAACTACACTATCCCGAACCCCTGCTCTAACTCGAGCAACATGCATTTGAATAAAAAGGAGAACAGCTAAACATGGTTTCTCCTAAGTCAGATTCCAATATGAAAGTGTAGCAGAAAAAGGTGGCCTATCAAGATGTCCATACAAGCATGCAAGTGTCCTCATGTAGAATGAAAGAAAGGCATTTAACGGTGTTCTTACACATATTAGATCATGAATAGTATATACTCTCATAAGGAATAACTCGCACAGAACATAGGTTAAAGAACATCATTAATCATTAACATCACCTAAAGGAGTACAACACTTATCAAATCTCACATTCTTACATGGATAAGCTAAAGATCATTTAACATCACTTAAACATGGACATTCAATCAAGTATCACCAATGAATAGACTAAGGTTCAACAACTTTCATTGATCTCACATAGGATGAACATAGGATCTACCAACAACATCCAATCTCATTTGGAGGAATTAGGAGTCATGAACAAAGCTTAGTCTCATAAGGATTAGGCCTCAACTCACAATGATAACCATCTTTTCATGAATGAACTAGGAATCAAAAGCATAGGTCATTCTCACATCGATTAGATCAATAACCAACATCAACACCCATTTTCACATAAACTGGATCAAAGATCAATCAACTCATTATTCTCACATAGGTAGGTTATGAATCAACATCTATGCCCAACATCACACATTGTCGGTTAAGGATCAACAAAACCAACTACTCTCATATAAGCCATTCTCAAATAAATCAACCAAGTCCTTCTCACATAAGCAACCAAGCACTTCTCACATAACCCCATCGAGTCCTCACATAAATCAATCAACCATTCACATATAACTATCACCATCATTCTCACATAATTATTTTAACCATTCATCATAAGGTGTAGGTTGAAGATTAGTTTCCTAATTACCCTCACATAGAATAGGTTTAAGGATGATCACTTAATATCAACTTCATATGAAATAATATAATTTCAACCAACTAATCATTTACTCATGCATAAGCTAAGGATCAAATAACTTAATCTAAACATGGATATCCAAGCATATTATACCAAGGAGAAGAGGACAACAATCAACTATGCCATGAGGGAAACCAATAGCCCGAGTGGGTAAATCGTCGTTTTCGGCAAAGCACAACCACCCACCTGAAACTTGACGATCCTCAGCCCGCTTTAGCTGAAATTTGGCGAGAGTAATCCTTATCCTCCCAAGAGTCCGATGCCGCGAAAATCATCCAAATCCGCCTCACGGATTGGGCGCAATCACTGAAACAATGCACACTGCGCACTCAAATTCCAGAATTTCAGCAAGTGCAACAAGGTTAAATAAAAAGTATATGCAACCTCAAATACCTCAAAATGAAGTCTCCAACAGTAAAACAAAGATCTCCTCATTCATACAAACACCTTCAAGTCCTCAAAAATCCACCATTAAATTTCCCTTAACATTCAAATACAACAAATGTCACAATGCTGTCCAAAACTGCTAACATAAACTTGCTAGCATTTCCAAGCTTAATTAGGGGCTTTTCCACAGGGATTCATCCACAGCTCATAAAAGAGAATTTGCTAACCTTGAAGTTAAGAAGAAGTACCAACCTGAATTTCTCAAAAAAGACCTTATACCCACAAAGTTATCTGCATTCCAAGATGCATTGCTCAAATCAAGACTAAAACAGGGACTGCAGTAAACCTTATAACAACACTTAAAAAGATCATTAAAGTTACCTAATTAAACGTGCTCCAAATCCTGCAAGAGAGGTACCATTGGATTCCTTGTCGAGAGTAGATACAAATTGAGCTAAAGAACTCCAATTTTCATGCTCGGATGAAGGAGAAAACCCATAAACACTTTGAACTATCCACCAAGTTCCATCTGTACCTGACTGTAGCAAGGTGCTCCAAAGATCATGCATAAACCCCAATAAAAACTCGGATCTGGGGAAAATGATACATACCAATATTGTAGATCGTCGAGTCCTGGAAATTTCCCCGCAAACATCATCCAAATATTTCCATCCTACCGCCCAAAAAGGCCAAAACACTGAGGACTGTTCAGGATTCCAGACTGAAATGAAGGGTTCCAAAGATGGCCTTACAACTCTGTAAAAACATGAGATTTTGGGGGAGAGTTGAATACAAAGATTATAGGCTTACATCTTGTGAAATCGTAGAACCAAGAATGAGCTCGAAATACCAAGAAATGAAGCCTGGGGAATTTTTGTACTGAAACGCGACGGTGAAGCTCCGAAAATCCATCAATGGTGTTTGTGCTCCAACATGGGAAAAATGATGATCCAGGAGCTCCAATGGCCCATCCATGGTGATGAATCTGTAGAAGAGATATTGGTGATGCTCAGAAGAAGGTCCTCCAAAAATCCCAGTCCAAAGAAGGAAGAAGGAGGAAGAAGAAGAAGAAGAAAGGAAGAAGAAGGAGGGAGAAAACACACATTAAATCCCCCTCCCCCTCTCCTGAAGCTACAGCACGGGCCCGGCCCGCTCGGCCTGGCGGGCCGGATACGTGGCGGCCATCCGGGCCGCCACGTCGCCCGGGACGAGCCGCCCGGATCAAGCCACGCAGCCTGATCCGGGTGGCCGCGGCGCCACCAACGGGCGCGCGCCGCGTGTCCCCCCCCCGCGCGGGGACCGCGCAGCGCGCCCACGTGCGCGCGGCGGCGGGCCCAACCATGGCCCGCCACGCGTCCTGCCGCAAAACCCGCTGGACCGCGACTCCAACGCCGGCCCAATGGGGTGCCGACACGTGGAACCCCGGTCCACGGCCTTCCCATGCGCCCGAAAACCCCCCGAAATTCCGGTTGCCCGTTTTCGCCCATCCGGACTCAGAAAAATACATGTAAATAGCCGATTTTCATCGTTTTTCCGCACTGAATCCAAATACGAAGTCCGCTTTTCAAGATTCAATTTCTAATTTTCGGCGAAACTCCACATTAGGCAATCTTGATCCATTTCTCGCACTGAGTCCGTTTCTTGGGTCCGATTTGCGCGCAACCAACACTATCCACAGAAATAGGCCTCCACAAGCTGTCGATCACGCTGTAACGACCACAAAGATCCGAGTCTTCACAAGGACGCCCCACGTGGAGTGGGCAGATGCGTTCATAGTAGTCAGTAGGACGCCCCGCATGGAGTGGGCAGGTGCGTTCCTAGACGACAGGCGCAGGCTTGACTGAGCCAGTTTTGGCAGTCATTGAGATTTGAGTTTTATGAGCACCTCGTGTGCGAGTGGTGCATAGCATGTTCTTAGATGAGTTTCCTTTGAGCATGATACTTGAGGCATTTTAGTAGTGGTGAGTGTATGCATAGCAGGTTTATAGTAGAGATTCCTTGAGCATGATGTTGAGACATATTAGCTATAGCTCATTTCCTGCTTTCATTTATATATCTATCTGCATACCTATCTGTTGTGCCTCCAATAGACTTAGTGGGCATACCGTGGATATTTGTGATGGTACCCACTGGGAACTACCTTCTGCAGTAGTTCTCACATCCGCTGCGGTGACAGGTTTCCTAAGGTTGCTGTTCCGGCTTGGTTCACGCGGAGACAGCTGATCGAGGTGAGGACATGGCCGATTAGTTCCTTACCAGCATTGAGAGTCAGAGGTAGATGTACCCTGTATTTTGATTACATTTTTGTACTGGACAGTTTGAGAGATTGTATGTATTTGGATAGTGAGGGTGAGAGACTTTGTATTGAGGTTTATTATTATATATATCAAATGTTCAGTGATCGATTCTGTCGCTAGTGATTTTTGGTTTCAGCTCGGATACATGTTTAGCTATAGATCTGACTTGCAGGGTAGACGCTTCGTCTGTGCGGCAGTTTCCGTACAGATGGCGGATCTGTTGGCGAGGCCGGGTCGCAGTTTCGACCCTGGGGCGTGACAGGACCCCGAACTGTTTTTTCAGGAAAATTACTGAAAAAAGACGACAGTCCGGATCAGCCAAATCCAGTCCAGACCGCGGTGCGGGAAAAACTCTGTTAAGTCAGTTTTTGATGCTTATCTCTTTCCAAAGGTTTCTAACCTATAAATACACCCTATATTCATCTTTTAGAGTGAATCCAAGAACCGAGAATTAATCGAGATAATCGAAAAATTATAGAAAAATCCACAAATATAGAGAAGAAAGGAAAACACGATTAAATTCATGTTTCTTCATCTATATTGTTCAATTTGATTCTAGGGTTTTCAAACTCCTATTTTTTGTAGAATCAAATTGAAGAATACTCAGATGGTATTTCCTTATCTACCTATGATCTAAGTATACGGAGGATCATCACCAAACAAAAACAAAGATTTTACCAAGAATCGGCGCGAGGATTCGCGTGGCCTTGTGGATTCAAGGTGTACCGCTCTCGTGGATTCGGAGCGAGGCGCGTTCGTGTGATCGAGATGTGCAGCATTGGTGAAGACCAAGGATTCGGTTGGACGTCGTGGATTCGACGTTGAGCGTCGTGGATTCGGCGTTGGGACGCAAATCGTGGATTCGAGGAGCGTTCGGAGCGAGCGGAGAAGATCAACTAGGAGCGTATGGAAAAGGTTGAGTCGTAGGGTTACGGTAAATCACCTTGTACGTGTTTAATCTTAGTGGATTTCGCCATGTTATCGGTCCCGTGGTTTTTTACTCCTGTGACGTAGTTTTCCACATAAATCTTGTCTACTTTATTTACTTTCCGCATTGGGTTATTTTTTTTTACGCAACGATTTGGTGTGTTTATTATTTTCACCTATTCACCTCCCTCTAGGTGGTTTTTCCCCTATTCAGATCCATATTATTCATAACCCACAAGTGGTATCAGAGCGGGAATAGGGTTGTAAATAATGGTTGAAAGTGGAAACATCAATAGACCACCGTTCTTCGATGGAATAAATTATGCATATTGGAAAGTACGCATGAAAGCGTTTTTAATTTCCATCGATGAACGGGTATGGCAATCAATTGAGTTTGGATGGACAAATCCTACTGAGATTATTGTCGATGTTGTCACCATCAAACCTAGGTCGAAATGGACTAAGGAAGAAATTGATTCTTCTTCTTACAACAGCAAGGGAATTAACGCCTTATTTAATGCCTTGCCACAAACCGAATTCTATCGCGTCTCGGCATGTGAGACTTCGAAAGAAATCTGGGATACTCTACAAGTTACACATAGGGAACAAGTTTAGTGAAGATTCAAAAACTGCAAATGCTTACGAGCAAATTTGACTCTATTTTTATGGAAGAAAATGAATCATTCACAGATTATTATACACGATTGCAAGATATCGTTACTACATGTGCTAACTTGGGAGAGAACTCTTCCTGAAAGATTTCGCCCTAAGGTCGCAGCCATTGAAACAGTAAAACACCCGGACAAAATCAAGGTAGAAGAATTAGCTGGTGCACTTCAAACTTATGAAATGACTTTTCCTACTAACTACTCTTCTGGAAAGCCTTCCTCTTCTTCTAAGTCTTCAGGTTTTGCAATGAAATCAACAAAGGAAGAAGAGACGGATTCATCCTCCTCAGACGCTGATGATAAACTATCCATGGAGGATTTCGAGAAACAACCTGCACTCTTGACGAGGAAATTTCGCCGAAGCTTTCGAAGGGGAAATTCAAGTAAATCCTCATCCTTCGTTAAGTCCAAGAAAGGCAAAGGATCTTCAAGCTTTAAGTCAAGAAAGCAAGAGGGTTCTTCAAAGGACAAGAAGAAATCTGTGGGACAAATCCAGTGCTTCAAGTGCCGAGGTTATGGCCATATCTCAACGGAGTGTCCCAACTAGAATCCGTCAAAGAAGAAGGCTATGCAAGTCGTCACATGGGATGACACTTCCACTTCCAATGAGTCATCTTCCATTGATGAGGATAACAACGCCACAACATTCCACGCGTCCACAACTTCACCTCACATGTGCTTTTCAGTGACTTCTTCTGGTTCATTATCCAACTACTCCTTAAATGAAAAGAATGCAACGGATGATGAACCGAGCGATTCCGAATGTGAAGACTTTGCGTTTGCCTACCATAAATTATTAAAGGATTCAGAAAAATTGGCAGAGCAAAACAAAAGTTTGAGAAGAAGATTGTGGGATCTTGAAGAACAATCTAAAAAGGCAACTTCTCTCAACAAGAAAAATTTCGAGAAGGAGCACATCAAATTGGTGGATAAAGTTCGTCAAAATAAATGTTTCCCTTCGAGAGAAGAACGTGCATTTCGAGAAGGAGCACATCAAATTGGTGGATAAAGCAAATCATTTCTCAAAACTCAACTTCGAGGCTCAACAAGAAAAATTGGAGATGACGAAGACCATACTCCAACTTAAGGAAGATTTGAAGCTATTCTCTTCTGGAAGGAGCAAGTTGGACAAGCTGCTTAGTCTCGGTCAAACGAACGGTTGGGTCTTCGATACACTCGAACCAGCAAGGATCTGAGTTCGAGCGGAACGGTTTTTGTGCCCCAGTCGGTTTCTCCTCCTCCGACGAAAATCACTGCATCCAACGTTAACAAGCCTACCACATCTACTTCGGGTTCAACTTGCACAAAGGTATGTTTTCGTTGTGGTTTTGCAGGGCACATAATACGAAATTGCAAGAATGGAGCGAAGCGATCAAATCAAACACCTCTTGCAACAACTACCAACAAGTTCATCCTCCAGAAATTGAAGAAGAATCTTTCGAAGGTAAAGAACTTTGGCAGTACACCCCACAAGACGACGTCATCATGGATTCCAAAGAAAAGTGATCAACCGAACAAGACGCGTTCACCAAGGAGATCAATGTCACGATCATTGCCGACGTACTCCAAAACTCGTAAGGTTTGGGTGCGCAAAGGTGAACTCTTCCCTTGTCTTGTCATTCACACATCACTATATGCATATGACAATTCGTCTTGGTATCTGGATAGTGGTTGCTCACGCCACATGACCGGTGATAAAAACGTTTTTCAAACCCTTGAGAAAACCTCCGGAGGACATGTAGTTTTTGGAGATGGACGATCTTCAAAAATAGTTGGCAAAGGAACAATTGCTAATCCAGATGGCCCGGCTTTGAACAATGTTTTAGTTGTTGAAGGCCTTAAGACTAACCTCATAAGCATTAGCGAACTGTGTGATGATGGTTTTTTAGTTAATTTTTCTTCAGTAGAATGTCTTGTAACTGATGAAAACCATTCATTCATTTTGAAAGGGGTTAGGTCACAGAACAATTGCTCTGTAGTTCCTGGTAAAACAAGTCAACAATGTAACCTAGTGTCACTTGATAATAAGACTCTTTGGCATGAAAGACTAGGTCACATTAACTTTAAGGAACTGTCTAGAATATCTAACAAAGACATAGTTAGAGGTGTTCCTAAACTGAATTTCAAAGAAAACCTTGTGTGTGGTGGTTGTCAAAAGGGAAAACAAACTAGATCCATTCACAAGAATTTGAACCATGTAGGAACTAAACGCCCATCAGAATTATTGCATATGGATTTAATGGGGCCAACTCGTCAACCTAGTTTTGGTGGAAAATGGTATATTTTTCTTATGGTTGATGATTTCTCTAGATATTCTTGGGTAGAATTTTTAAAAGAGAAAGCGGATACTTTTGACTCTTTTCATGATAGTTGTCATCGTATTATGATTGAGAAAAATGAAAAGATTGTTCGTGTTCGCACTGATAGAGGTGGAGAATTCATTAATTCAAAATTCATTGATTTTTGCACTTCAAATGGCATAAAACATGAATTCTCTGCACCTTATACACCGTAGGAAAACGGTGTAGTCGAGCGCAATAATAGAGTTGTTCAAGAGATGGCGCGAGTAAGCTTCCGGCAGGTTCTGGAAGGTTTCCGGAGAGTTTGGGCACAAATCGGAAATTTTCGAAAAAATTGAAAATTTGAGGTTTTTGGCTTCGGGGTTCGGACCGTCCGGGGACAGTTCGGACTGTCCGCGCGAATCTGGGAATTCCACCTTCGGGGTCCGGACCATTTTGGAGCAGTCCGGACCGTTTTGGTCTGGGCAGCACAGTAAGAAATGTAATTACATTTCTTGCAGGGGGCTTGTGGGATTTTGTTTCTTTAAGGGTTTTTAACCCTCTTTATCTTCTCTTTTCCTCTCATTTGAAGAGTGCAAGAGAGAGTGTTAGAGAGAGAAAGAGGGAGAGTTCTTCTTAGTTTTCCTTCTCCAACACATCTCTCCACTTGGGTTCTTCTTCATCCTTCTCTTCTCCACCATTGGAGCTTGCTTCAAGAGCTTGAAGAAAGGCAAGGGCTTGAAGGAGAAGGAAGTTTGGAGCTCTAGTTTGTTGGGTTATATGTAATATAGATCTAAATAGGGGAAGAAACACCTAGAGGGGGGTGAATAGGTGTAAACGTATAAACACTCAAAAAATCGTTGCGATAAAAAAACCCAATGCGGAAATAAAAATAACACGCAAGATTTTTACGTGGAAAACTCCATCACCGGAGTAAAAAACCACGGGACCGATAACACGGCGAAATCCACTAGAATTAAAACACGTACAAGGTGATTTACCGTACACACTTACGACTCAACCTTTTCCATACGCTCCTAGAGGATCTTCTCCGCTCGCTCCACGACGCTTCTCGAATCCACGATCTGCGCCCAACGCCGAATCCACGGCGTCCAACGTCGAATCCACGACGTCTGACCGAATCCACGGTCTTCACCCAGTTCGAATCCACGAACGTGCCTCGCTCCGAATCCACGAGAGCGGTTGAACCTTGAATCCACAAGGACACGCGAATCCACGCGCCGATTTTGGGGGTAAATCGTTGTTTTTGGGTGGTGATGATCCGCCGAATACTTAGATCAAAGATAGATCGGAAATACCATCTAAGTATTCATTAGTTTGATTCAACTCAAGATGTGAGTATGAAAACCTAGAATCAAACTAATCAATATAGATGAAGAAACATAGAGTATTCTCTAATGATTTCCTTTCTTCTCTATATGTGGATCTAGGCCGTATAAAATGATATATGAATATGACGGCTCTTTCGATTATCGGCTTATTTTCTTTTTCGCTTCTTTGCTTCTTCGCCTTAACCCTAGAAAAAGAGTCATAGGGTTTATTTATAGGTTAGAAACATTTGGAAGGAGATAAGAATCAAAAACCTAATATTTCTGGAATTTTGACGGACGGCGATCCGGATCGGATTTGGGCGATCCGGATTGCAGTAGCAATAAAGACGGTTTCCAAAAAACAAACGTTCGGGATCCGGATCGGAATGCCTGATCCGGATCGTTCATACATTTCAGAAAACTCAACGTTCGGGATCCGGATCGTGAGATGCTGCGATCCGGATTGAAGTAATGTATGAAACAACAACCTTCGGGATCCGGACTGCTGGCTCTGATCCGGATCCTGAACATGTCCGAACACCAGTATTTGATTTTTATGCAATTAAAAATTCTTCCAGGTGTTTCTACACTACAAGAAGTATTCGGATCACCAAAAATCTTTAGTTAAACATACCTGATCCTTTTGAATTCTTCTTTCTTGAGATTGAGTTAAATGATCCAACTTTCTTCACCTTCAATCTTCAAAACTTGAACCTTTCACGAAACTACGCCAACTCAAATTCCGTAACAATCTCCCCCTTTGGCGGTTTCGTGATAAAACACAGATCCACTAAAGAAAATTCAAAAAGATATTTTTGTTGCTATCACCATACAACAAAAATTTACAATGGAGATCCAAAAATTTAAAAACATGAGATAAACTCCTAAAACAGACTCTAGACTTAGACATCTGTACTCTCTGCACAAAGAAATCATTCTTGACAAAAAGAGATCGTTAGATACCTCAAGAATATTTAGCATTCAAAACCTAACAGAGATAGAGTTTATGCTCACCATGACATTGAGTAATTCAGATATGTAATAGGATCACAATCAAACATTGACATATCTTCTAAGCAATAAAATTCCAAATGTCATAACTTTGCTTTGTTAGTAATCAAACAACTTGTTAGTAATAATACATGTCCAAATAGTTAGTCGAATAGTTAGTAGGAACATGCAACAAATCACAAGATAAAAACCAAAGTTGTGATGCTTACCCTTCACCAAAGTCAAAGTTGAAGTGATACTTACCTTGATGTTCACACATTCACATCATCATTGTTCAAGTTCTCTCTAAACTCTCTCCCCCTTTTTGTCACAAACAAAGCCAAAATTACCAAAAATTTAAGGAGAGTTAAAAATTTCAAAAATTGTTCCGAAATGTAAGAACTAGAACTAAGAGTAAGTCCTAACAACTGAAAAACTGCACAGAAAGATTAGAAAGAAAGTTAAGTCAGTCTGAATCAGAACTAGTGGGATTGGTACAATCCAACTTCTTCAAAATCGCTTGAAGCATTTTTGACATTGTGGAGACCTTTCTTTTCATCTTATGTTGCTCAGAGATAATCTGTTTGAGATTCGTAGATACACTGTCTTGTTCAGCAGACGATCTTCGCTGTTCTTGTCGAATTGAGGACCTTACATTCGCTTTTGCCGTGTGTCTCCAGGACGTTGAAGGATGTAGTATAGATCCAGACGGTGCATCTTGACCTTCAGTCCATGGAGATTCTCTAGGGAGAGAGCGAGCTCTGGCGAGAGGTCTATCAATCTGAATTCCAGTTCCCCTCGAATTCTTTCGCCTAGTGTACTGCTTGGTTGTTGAGGAAGATTTCATCAGCTTCTTGTTCTTCAAATACAACCTATCTTCTTTGTCAATAGCTTTTTGTGCTTGTTCACAAATCTCTTCCCAGTCTTCTTCATCTGATTCTGAATCATTTTGACAAACTTTCTTTGTCTCTTCTTGATTTGAGTCATCTTGTTCTCTTTTTATAGAAGACGCACTAGGTCCTATAATTGCTACCAAAAGGAAGATTATCCAGGCGAACGCCATTGGTGCAAGTGCTTAATAGATTTAATAATCCTGTGAAGACCAACTCAAGAACACATGAAAAATTGTTAATTTTCAAGAATTTAAAAAAAATCGTACCCAAACAATCATAATCATGTAGAGAGACTAAGAATCAAATTAGTTTTGCAAAAGGACTTTTTAAAAATAGATCAATTGCATGATTTTCGAAAATCCTTATTATATGCCCTAAAACCGAAATTTTAGAAATCGAAGCCTAAAAATCCGTTAATCAGGAGAATACCTAGCATATAATCAAAACTAATCTACCCAGAGTTCTTATTTCAAAAGAAATTTGACCAAAAACCATCCACAAACGAAATCGATCCAAGAAAATCATCACGTTTGAGGAGGAAAAAGAAAAAACGGTGAAAAACCTAGATTTTGATCAATAAAACTTACTTTTATTCGAAGAACTTGAGTTTGGAAAGCTCCCAAGATGGATGAAATCTAGAGAGAGAAGCTCTGGAAACTTTGGAACAAAAGATTAAGGTAAAAGAAATCAAAACCCTTTTGTTCTTATTAAAACCCTAGCCGTGATCCGGATCGGATCGAGATTTCGATCCGGATCGGCCAGCCGCAGGAAGAAGCCTGCGTTTGGGATCCGGATCAGCTTGCCCGATCCGGATCGGCTCCAACTTTTTCTTCAGAAAAATTTCAGAGAAATTCAAGAAAAACCAGAAAAAGATTGTAAGCACTTTTGTGTATCAACTTTAAACAAAAATCATCGTTTCATACAACAAGAATTAGATTATGCCAAATCTATCAATAATATCTAAAAATGAAACGAGAATTTACAAGAATTAAATCCCTTAAAGTTGAACACCTTCAATTACATCTAACTTGATCTTATGAGTAATGCCTTTATCAAATCATCAGTTCGGTAAAGAAAATGAAATACAAAGATCAATAGATGTTTGAAATCCCAAATATGGTAGATAATTTATCTAGACAATCTGTTGAAGAGAGTGGCTCTTTGAGCATCTTTCTTTAAAAACCCACCTTATACCAACCTTGAAATTTGACGGAGTCAAGTATTTCAACATGCATTTTACTTAATCAAAAATTGAACAACCATGCTTGGTATACATGTGGTAGCTGCACACAATACTCGGACGACCGAGGTGGTAGCTCTTTCCTCCATGTGGTGGTAGTTTTCACACTCCTCATTGGGATGTAACTCTTTCCACATCTTTTGAGCATTTTACATTTCTTTGACTCCCCCTCAATTGGCTATCAATTATTTAAGATATAAAGTATTCAACCAAAAATTGATCTCGATTTCATACTCGACTAAGCAGTCAAATAAGATAATGACTATACCAAGAGATCATTGAGAGAGAAATTGACTTTGATCACTTAGAAGATGATTTAATTAACATAAATGATCATTGCAACAGTGAAATATTATGATGGCAAAAGCATAATAAATTTCTAAAAGTGCGAAAAGATGCAATTAAAGTCAATTATGATATATGCTCAATTAGTGTCCTATGTACAAACATAGATAATGAACAAAACAAAACAAAAACAAAACCTATCCTAAGCAAAGGTTTCAAAAAGAAGTTTATTTCAAGGAAAGCATTCCAATTGCTTTTCGCAAATGAATAAAACGTTTTTGATCCAAAGGTTTGTTAAAATGTCAGCTAATTGATCCTCAGTTGAAATATATTAAAGTTGAAGAGTATTTGATTCAACTAGCTCTCTAAGAAAATGATATCTAAGTTCAATATGTTTTGTTCTAGAGTGCAACACAGGGTTTTTAGAAATGTTAATTGCACTTGTGTTGTCACAAAGAATTGTTACCGAAGATGCTGAAATCCGGAAGTCGCTCAACACACTTTTCATCCAAATGAGTTGGGTTGAACAACTACCCGCTGAAATGTATTCCGCTTCGGCAGTCGAGAGTGCTATGCAATTCTGCTTTTTACTGTGCCATGCAACAAGGCAATGGCCGAGATAGAAGCATGCACCACTCGTGCTTTTCCGATCATCCACTGATCCTGCCCAATCGGCATCTGAGTATCCAACAATATCCAAACTAGTTCCCATAGGATACCAAATTCCGAAATTAATTGATCCTTTGATGTACCGGATGATCCTTTTCACCGCTTTTAGGTGAACCTCCTTTGGTGCTGATTGATATCTCGCGCAAATCCAACACTAAAGGATATATCCGGGCGACTAGCCGTGAGGTAAAGTAGACTTCCAATCATACTTCGATACAGTTTCTCGTCTACGTTCTCACTATGTGATTCACTTCCAAGTCCCTTGTGGCTAGTTCCCATTGGAGTCGGAAATCCTTCGAATTTTCTAAGTCAAACATTTTAACCAACTCCATTGCATACTTGGATTGACTCAAGTGAATACCTTCATCATTTTGTTTAATTTGCAATCCAAGGAAATAAGTCAATTCGCCCATCATGGACATCTCAAATTCGCTTTCCATGGTCTCCGCGAATTTAGAAGCATCATTATCTCTTGTTGCGCCAAATACAATGTCATCGACATAGATTTGTGCTACAATGAAATTGCTTTGATAATGCTTCACAAAGAGAGTCCTGTCAGCTCCCCCTCGAGTATAGTCCTTCTCCAAAAGGTGCTTTGTCAACCTTTCGTACCATGCTCGCGGTGCTTGTTTCAGACCGTAAAGAGCCTTTTTCAAACGAAAAACATGGTTAGGTTGTTTATGGTCTACAAAACCTTTCGGTTGAGCCACATAAACTTTCTCATTTAAAAACCCATTTAGAAGCGCGCTCTTAACGTCCATTTGAAATAATTTGATTTTAAAATGACAAACAATAGCAAATAGTATACGAATGGACTCGAGTCTAGCTACAGGGGCGAATGTTTCATCAAAGTCTATACCTTCTACTTGAGAGTAGCCTTGAGCAACTAATCGTGCCTTGTTCCTGATGATAGTACCATCCTCATTTTTCTTGTTCTTGAAAATCCATTTGGTACCTATCACATTGTGTTGCTTTGGAGGCTTCGTTAATTCCCAGACTTTGTTTCGCTCAAATTGATGGAGCTCTTCCTGCATTGCTTTAATCCATTAGTCATCCTGAAGAGCTTCATCTATGTTCTTTGGTTCGATTAAGATACGTAGCAAGCGAATCCACAAACCAACTGCCTCCGAGTTCTAACTCCTTCTTGTGGATCTCCAATAATATTCGATTCCGGATGATCCTTGGAGATTCGTAGCGTTTGTTGAAACGGAGTACTCAGAGGTATATGAGATGATTCCTGCACATCAGATAAACTTGAAGAACCATTAGATGCATCATTAATATTGGAAGTATTATTATGAGAAGATGTAATGGCAGGTGAATCATCATCTAGAGAGATATCGAGGGTAGATTTTCCAGATCCAAAGTGAAAAGCTTCATCTACTTTAACATTTATAGATTCTACGATCGTCTTAGATTCCAAGTTAAATACTCGATATGCTCTACTATTTGTAGAATACCCCAAGAATATCCCTTCGTCACTTCGAGAGTCAAACTTTCCAAGAGTTTCACGGTCACGTAAAATGTAACACCGACTCCCGAAGATGCGAAAATATTTGATGTTGGGTTTTCTACCACACCATAGTTCATATGGTGTATTTAACGTTCCCGGGCGCAAATAAACTCAATTAATTCCATAGATTACAGTGTTCACAGCTTCAGCCCAAAAATGTAGCGGTAAATTCCGGCTGTGAAGCATAACACGTGCCATCTCTTGAACAACCCTGTTTTTGCGCTCGACAACACCATTCTGTTGAGGTGTATAGGGTGCAGAGAATTCATGCTTAATACCGTTTGAAGAGCAAAAGTCAATGATGTCACGCCCCGGGGCGATACTGCGCCCCGGCTCGCCAACAGATCCGCCGCCCATACGGGAAGCCCCGTATAGGCGTAGCGACTAACCTGCAAAGAAACATCTACACTAGCAGATATCAGAGCTGAAAGAGAAAAGCTGGAATAAAATACATAAAATAACTACACTCACAAATATACAGACCAATCTCACCAGAATACAAGAGTCTCTCAGAAAAGCAGGAAGAAAGGTACAACTCAAAACCTCACTACAACAGTCACTCGACATAACACACACCAAAATGGTACTGGGGTACATCTACTCACACACTGAGATGACAGGAGGGGATCTATCTCGCGACGCCCTTACCTCGGTCAGAAGGAGCTGGATCAGCAACAAGAGCTGCAGGAACCGGAGCAGAAGTCCCTAGGAGGAAAACACCACGACGGGTGTGAGAACTACATCCCACAGTAGTTCTCAGTGGGTGCCGCCAACAAGCCCGACGGTCTGCCCACTAAGGTTACCAGAGGCAAAAGTAACATGTGCAGTGCTATAAGGAAAGCTGGGAAAAGTAACTCTACAGCTACTATGCCTCTATCTAGATGCTCAACAGTGGAACAGAAAGAACATAATGCCACAACTAACATCTCCTCCCTGATCACCCAATCAAAACTGACTGCCACATCGGGTCCAGTCAAACCTGCGCCAACCTACTGCCGTTACGTCCCGGAGGAGCGGACTTACGTAGGGCGTCCGTGGCTGCCAACAAAAGCACAGCCAGAGGGACCAATGCAACAACAAGTCGCTCTAAAGAACATCTCAAACTCATGCCGGTACAACAACCCGGTCTCGCCTACTCCGGAGTGGCACTCGAGGGGAGCGACCCGCTCGAGTCAAAGTAACCCATAAGTATCACTGTAAAGTATCTCTGTAAAGCTCAAATGTGGCTCATGCAGGCTATGATCCAATCCTCGATCAATAGATCGACTACCAAACAAATCACTGACTCACTCACTGGCTGGAATCTACACAGCTGAAACTCACTGTCTCTCTGATAGTTTCCAAGAAACCCAGATCTACCATCACTATCACTCTCCCAAAGAAATCAAATCTACAGACTGCTATCAACTCCACTCGGTCCCCAGACACGAGTGCAAATGCATCCCACAACCACCCGACCTCTCGGCCCAACACGGGCGAGGAAAAGCTAAGTCTATAGTGAAATGAAGTCTCGTGATGTGGAATGTCTAGAGCAATAAGAAACCTAGCCCAAGTTGGAGTTTTCTACAGACTGGCTGAACATGATACATATGACAGGGGTGCTAGGGTCAAGTTCCAAGATTTCACTACTTAACATAAAGTAGGGATCAAAAGATTCATCAACTGATATTGAGATACAACATACAGTTTACACATGCTAATACTCCAGTTTCGAACATGCATGATCCTACACACATAGAATTAGTACACAGTCCAGCGTTCTTGGAAGCAAGGTCACCCACCTGAAAGTGGTAACTGCCCGGATCGTAACAGCTGTAGAAAGCCCAAAACCCAGTCAAATCACAGATCCCACCAGCCAACAACACGGTAGAAGTGCTCACAACCTCCTGGGTACAAACATACACCAAAATTACACTTTAAACCACACAAATTCCCAAATCCCAAAAATCTGTGGTGAACAGTCCCATTCACACGAAATTTTCACCTGAAAACTTCCTCCAAAAATTCCAATAAAATATGACGGCGATCCTCGCGAAGAGTAGATGTCGATAGAGTCCTGAAACGTCGAATTCCGATGTCCGGATGAGGAGATAAAAATCCGACAAGTAGGTGCTGTCCAAATCAACCAACAGTCTCCAAGGGGGTTAAAAATGTACCCAGAACCCCAAGAAAAGCTCGGATCCAGAAAAAGTGTCCAACACGGAAAATGTAGATTTACCTCTTACGAACCGTCACCGCAGAAATCGTCCAAAAAATAACGTCGGGTAGCCCGGTAGACCTCCCAGACTAAACAGCGACGAAAATGGGCCTCCAACAGTAGATCGTCGCTCCGCACCCGATGTAGAAGTCGCCGTCGTCGCGGCCTCCAAAAATTCTGAACCTTTGCCAAAAGATGCACAAGAGGGAGAGGAGGAAATTTGGTTAAGGACTCAAGAGCTAAAGCCTCGGGAAAAGCCTCTAAAAGGAAGCTAAGGAGGCAGATTTATAGGCCTCACCCGAAATCAGCCCCAAAAAGACAAGTCAATGGGCTTTCGGGCCCAACTTTCGGGCGCCCGGTACTTTCGGGCGGCTAACAGTGTTGGGCCGGCCCCAACGTCACGCCCGAATCCCAAGGGTGGTGCCGCCACGTGGCCCGTCCGAACAGCAAACAGCTGTTCGGGCCACCCCCGAGCTGCCACGTGGCCCGCCCCCACAAGTGAGGCGGGTTGCGCCCGCCAACCAGCGGGCGACGCGTGTCCAACGGTTGACACCCGCTGACCGGTCGGCGGCCGCGCCGGGCGCGCGGCACGGCCCGTCGTGGGCACGCGCCCGAGGGTACCGGCCCCGACTCGTGCACCGAGCACGGTGCGCCACGCGAACAGAGGGTGACAAGTGTCCCCTATAACCGGGTCCACGCATTCCACTCCGGAATTCGCCTTGGACACGCGCCGTGACGACCAAACGGAGGCTGCCACGTGCCCCGCCTTGGTCATGCACCCCGCGCTCACCCGGTAGACCGCGCGCCTTGCGCCCGCCAATCAGGCGGTTGCCACGTGTCCATGCGCCGGGTCTGTGCCACCCGCCGCGCAGCTCTGTGGACCGCGCATCCTGAACCGGCAATGACAGGCCGCCACGTAGCATCCCGGCGGTCTACGCCCCTCCCATGCACCATTTTCCACTAAAACTTCCGGGAGTCCGTTTTTGGGCATCCGGACTCAGAAACACAAAAAAATAGCCGTGTTCAAGCGTTTTTCCGTGCTGAATCCATTTCCGACCTCTGTTGGGCCTAATTCTTTTCGACATTTCGGCAAAACTCAGCCGAAGGCCTACACAGCTAATAATAACACACAGGGTCATCTGTGGCATCCCATTGACGCACCATGGGCCAGATACACAACGCTAGGTGCTCTAACAGTGGATTTCATCGGAAGAACGCTGCATGGGAATGGGCCACTACATCCTCCCCCACTAAAAGGAAGTTTCGTCCTCGAAACGGAAGTAAGGTAGAACAGGACGTACCTCAACCAGTGGTCTCGAACTGAAAAGGGTATGCAGATCTCATCTCTGTCTCTAGCTCCAAGTAGCTCGCTCATCGTGAGATTGCTCCATAAGATTTCACATACGGAATGATCCGGTTGCGCAATTCCCTCAACTCACGAGCAAGAATCCGCAACGGCCCGCTCCTCGTAAACCAGGTCCCTCACCGATCTCCAAGGGAGTGAAGTCAACCACATTGCGACGGATCAAAAGAACCTATTCCTCGGGCTGCATGAGTTGAGACATGAAAAACCACGTGTACACCGGCCAAACGTGGAGGAAGAGCAACTCTATAAGCCACAGGGCCTACCCTCTCAAGTACATCAAAGGGTCCAACAAAAAGGGGGACTAAGTTCCCACGCACTCCAAATCTCCGGAACCACTTTCGAGGCGAGACTTTAAGAATACATGGTCACCAATCTGAAACTCCAGGTCTCGCCGTCGAGTATCTCATAACCTCTGACGACTCTGGGCTACCTCAAGGTGTCGACGAACAACTCTCACTTTCTCCCTCAGCCTCCAAAAAGAAGATCTGGTCCCAAAGTCCTCCTCTCACCAAAATCACTCCACTACAAAGGGTGACCGACACTTGCGTCCATACGACGCCTCAACCGGATGCCATCTGAATGCTCGCCTGATAGCTGTGTTGTACTCAACTCAACCAAAAGATAAGTGTCGGTGGTATCCACCCTCCAACACAATCCATAACGCACGCTCTCAGCATATCTCGAGGGTCTGTAATAGTGCGCTAGACTGGCCCTCAGTCTGCGGGGAAATGAGTGCTGAATTGAGCTGCGGTTCCCGAAAGCGGAGTGTAAAACTCCCCAAGAATCGTGTACACCAAACCTTTCCTGTCCTAGAGATCACGCATCGGAAACAATCGACGGAGGTATCCCGTGTAGCCTCACTATCTCGTACAAATAC
>CM055073.1:20002869-20055609 GCA_029204045.2 Tillandsia leiboldiana
TTGATCAATAAAACTTACTTGTTATTCGAAGAACTAGCTTGGAGTTTGGAAAGCTCCCAGATGGATGAAAGCTAGAGAAGAGAAGCTCTGAAACTTTGGAACAAAAGATTAGGTAAAAGAAATCAAAACCCTTTTGTTCTTTATAAAAACCTAGCCGCGTGAGGCTCGATCCGGATCCGCGATTTCGATCCGATCGTCAGCCCGCAGAAAAAGCCTGCGTTCGGGATCCGGATCATCTTGCCCGATCCGGATCGGCCCCAACTTTTCTTCAGAAAAATTTCAGAGAAATTCAAGAAAACCAGAAAAAGATTGTAAGCACAAATGTGTATCAACTTTAAACAAAAATCATCGTTTCATACACAAGAATTAGATTATGCCAAATCTATCAATAATATCCAAAAATGAAACGAAAATTTACAAAAATTAAATCCCTTAAAGTTGAACACCTTCAATTACATCTAACTTGATCTTATGAGTAATGCCTTTATCAAATCATCAATTCGGTAAAGAAAATGAAATACAAAGATCAATAGATGTTTGAAATCCCAAATATGTAGATAATTATCTAGACAATCTGTTGAAGAGAGTGGCTCTTTGAGCATCTTTCTTTAAAAACCCACCTTATACCAACCTTGAAATTTGACAGAGTCAAGTATTTCAACATGCATTTTACTTAATCAAAAATTTGAACCATGCTGCTGGTATACATGTGGTAGCTGCACACAATACTCGGACGACCGAGGTGGTAGCTCTTTCCTCCATGTGGTGGTAGTTTTCACACTCCTCATTGGGATGTAACTCTTTCCACATCTTTTGAGCATTTTACATTTCTTGACTCCCCCTCAATTGGCTATCAATTATTTAAGATATAAAGTATTCAACCAAAATTGATCTCGATTTCATACTCGACTAAGCAGTCAAATAAGATAATGACTATACCAAGAGATCATAGAGAGAGAAATTGACTTTGATCACTTAGAAGATGATTTAATTAACATAAATGATCATTGCAACAGTGAAATATTATGATGGCAAAAGCATAATAAATTTCTAAATGTGCGAAAAGATGCAATTAAAGTCAATTATGATCTATGCTCAATTAATGTCCTATGTACAAACATAGATAATGAACAAAACAAAACAACAAACAACCTATCCTAAGCAAAGTTTCAAAAAGAAGTTTATTTCAAGGAAAGCATTCCAATTGCTTTTCGCAAATGAATAAAACGTTTTTGATCCAAAGGTTTTGTTAGAATGTCAGCTAATTGATCCTCAGTTGAAATATATGAAAGTTGAAGAGTATTTGATTCAACTAGCTCTCTAAGAAAATGATATCTAAGTTCAATATGTTTGTTCTAGAGTGCAACACAGGGTTTTTAGAAATGTTAATTGCACTTGTGTTGTCACAAAGAATGTTACCGAAGATGCTGAAATCGGAAGTCGCTCACACACTTTCATCCAAATGAGTTGAGTTGAACAACTTCCGCTGAAATGTATTCCGCTTCGGCAGTCGAGAGTGCTATGCAATTCTGCTTTTTACTGTGCCATGCAACAAGGCAATGGCCAAGATAGAAGCATGCACCACTCGTGCTTTTCCGATCATCCACTGATCCTGCCCAATCGGCATCTGAGTATCCAACAATATCCAACTTTTCCCATAGGATACCAAATTCCGAAATTAATTGATCCTTTGATGTACCGGATGATCCTTTTCACCGCTTTCAGGTGAACCTCCTTTGGTGCTGATTGATATCTCGCGCAAATCCCAACACTAAAGGATATATCCGGGCGACTAGCCGTGAGGTAAAGTAGACTTCCAATCATACTTCGATACAGTTTCTCGTCTACTTCTCACTATGTGATTCACTTCCAAGTCCCTTGTGGCTAGTTCCCATTGGAGTCGGAAATCTTTCGAATTTTCTAAGATCAAACTTTTAACCAACTCCATTGCATACTTGGATTGACTCAAGTGAATACCTTCATCATTTTGTTTAATTTGCAATCCAAGGAAATAAGTCAATTCGCCCATCATGGACATCTCAAATTCGCTTTCCATGGTCTCCGCGAATTTAGAAGCATCATTATCTCTTGTTGCGCCAAATACAATGTCATCGACATAGATTTGTGCTACAATGAAATTGCTTTGATAATGCTTCACAAAGAGAGTCCTGTCAGCTCCCCCTCGAGTATAGCCCTTCTCCAAAAGGTGCTTTGTTAACCTTTCGTACCATGCTCGCGCGGTGCTTGTTTCAGACCGTAAAGAGCCTTTTTCAAACGAAAAACATGGTTAGGTTGTTTATGGTCTACAAAACCTTTCGGTTGAGCACATAAACTTCCTCATTTAAAAACCCATTTAGAAATGCGCTCTTACGTCCATTTGAAATAATTTGATTTTAAAATGACAAGCAATAGCAAAAGTATACGAATGGACTCGAGTCTAGCTACAGGGGCGAATGTTTCATCAAAGTCTATACCTTCTACTTGAGAGTAGCCTTGAGCAACTAATCGTGCCTTGTTCCTGATGATAGTACCATCCTCATTTTTCTTGTTCTTGAAAATCCATTTGGTACCTATCACATTGTGTTGCTTTGGAGGCTTCGTTAATTCCCAACTTTGTTTTCGCTCAAATTGATGGAGCTCTTCCTGCATTGCTTTAATCCAGTAGTCATCCTGAAGAGCTTCATCTATGTTCTTTGGTTCGATTAAAGATACGTAGCAAGCGAATCCACAACCAACTGCCTCCGAGTTCTGACTCCTTCTTGTGGATCTCCAATAATATTCGATTCCGGATGATCCTTGGAGATTCGTAACGTTTTTTGAAACGGAGTACTCGGAGGTTATGAGATGATTCCTGCACATCAATAAACTTGAAGAACCATTAGATGCATCATTAATATTGGAAGTATTATATATGAGAAGATGCAATTGCAGGAGAATCATCATCTAGAGAGATATCGAGGTAGATTTTCCAGATCCAAATGAAAAGCTTCATCTACTTTAACATTTATATTCTACGATCGTCTTAGTTCCAGTTAAATACTCGATATGCTCTACTATTTGTAGAATACCCCAAGAAAGATCCCTTCGTCACTTCGAGAGTCAAACTTTCCAAGATTTTCACGGTCACGTAAATGTAACACACCGACTCCCGACGAGACGCAAATATTGATGTTGGGTTTCTACCACACCATAGTTCATATGGTGATTTAACTTCCCGTCGCAATAAACTCAATTATTACTAGATTACAGTGTTCACAGCTTCAGCCCAAAAATGTAGCGGTAAAATTCCGGCTGTTGGAGCATAACCGGTGCCATCTCTTGAACAACCCTGTTTTTGCGCTCGACAACACACACCATTCTGTTGCGGGTGTTAAAAACTAGGTGCAGAGAATTCATGGCTTATAACCTTTGAGAGCAAATCAATGATTTCACGCCCCGGGCGATACTGCGCCCCCGCTCGCCAACAGATCCGCCGCCCATACGGGAAGCCCGTATAGGCGTAGCGACTAACCTGCAAAGAAACATCTACACTAGCAGATATCAGAGCTGAAAGAGAAACTGGAATAAAATACATAAAATAAACTACAACTCACAATATACAGACCAATCTCACCAGAATACAAGAGTCTCTCATAAAAGCAGGAAAAAGGTACAACTCAAAACCTCACTACAACAGTCACTCGACATAACACCACCAAAATGGTACTGGGGTACATCTACTCACACACTGAAGATGACAGGAGGGGATCTATCTCGCGACGCCCTTACCTCGGTCAGAAGGAGCTGGATCAGCAACAAGAGCTGCAGGAACCGGAGCAGAAGTCCCTGGGGAGAAAACACCACGACGGGTGTGAGAACTACATCCCACAGTAGTTCTCAGTGGGTGCCGCCAACAAGCCCGACGGTCTGCCCACTAAGTCTACCAGAGGCAAAAGTAACATATGCAGTGCTATAAGGAAAGCTGGGAAAAGTAACTCTACAGCTACTATGCCTCTATCTAGATGCTCAACAGTGGAACAGAAAGAACATAATGCCACAACTAACTCTCCTCCCTGATCACCCAATCAAAACTGACTGCCACATCGGGTCCAGTCAAACCTGCGCCAACCTACTGCCGTTACGTCCCGGAGGAGCGGACTTACGTAGGGCGTCCGTGGCTGCCAACAAAAGCACAGCCAGAGGGACCAATGCAACAACAAGTCGCTAAAGAACATCTCAAACTCACGCCGGTACAACAACCCGGTCTCGCCTACTCCGGAGTGGCACTCGAGGGGAGCGACCCGCTCGAGTCAAAGTAACCCATAAGTATCACTGTAAAGTATCTCTGTAAAGCTCAAATGTGGCTCATGCAGGCTATGATCCAATCCTCGATCAATAATCGACTACAAACACAATCACTGACTCACTCACTGGCTGGAATCTACACAGCTGAAACTCACTGTCTCTCTGACAGTTTCCAAGAACCCAGATTCTACCATCACTATCACTCTCCCAAAGAAATCAAATCTACAGACTGCTATCAACTCCACTCGGTCCCCAGACACGAGTGCAAATGCATCCCACAACCACCCGACCTCTCGGCCCACAACTCGGGCGAGGAAAAGCTAAGTCCATAGTGAAATGAAGTATCGTGATGTGGAATGTCTAGAGCAATAAAAACCTAGCCCAAGTTGGAGTTTTTCTACAGACTGGCTGAACATGATACATATGACAGGGGTGCTAGGTCAAATTCCAAGATTTCATTACTTAACATAGTGTAGGAATCAAAAGATTCATCAACTGATATACAAGATACAACATACAGTTTTACACATGCTAATACCAATTTCTAACATGCATGATCCTACACACATAGAATTAGTACACAGTCCAGAGTTCTTGGAAGCAAGGTCACCCACCTGAAGTGCTAACTGCCCGGAATCGTACAGCTGAGAAAGCCCAAACAGTCAAATCACAGATCCCACCAAGCCAACACACGGTAGAAGTGCTCACAACCTCCTGGGTACAAACATACACCAAAATTACACTTTAACCACACAAATTCCCAAATCCCAAAATCTGTGGTGAACAGTCCCATTCACACGAAATTTTCACCTGAAAAACTTCCTCCAAAAATTCCAATAAAAATATGACGGCGATCCTCGCGAAGAGTAGATGTCGATAGAGTCCTGAAACGTCGAATTCCGATGTCCGGATGAGGAGATAAAAATCGACAAGTAGGTGCTGTCCAAATCAACCAACAGTCGCAAAGGGGTTAAAAATGTACCCAGAACCCCAAGAAAAGCTCGGATCCAGAAAAAGTGTCCAACACGGAAAATGTAGATTTACCTCTTACGAAACCGTCACCGCAGAAATCGTCCAAAATAATGTCGGGGTAGCCCGGTAGACCTCCCAGACTAAACTGCGACGAAAATGGGCCTCCAACAGTAGATCGTCGCTCCGCACCCCGATGTAGAAGTCGCCGTCGTCGCGGCCTCCAAAAATTCTGAACCTTTGCCAAAAGATGCACAAGAGGGAAGAGGAAAATTTGGTGAAGGGCTCAAGAGCTAAAAGCTCGGGAAAAGCCTCTAAAACGAGCCCAAGAGGCCTATTTATAGGCCTCACCCGAAATCAGCCCAAAAACAAGTCAATGGGCTTTCGGGCCCAACTTTCGGGCGCCCGGTACTTTCGGGCGGCTACAGTGTTGGGCCGGCCCAACACTGTTCACGCCCGAATCCACCAGGTGCCGCCACGTGGCCCGCCGAACAGCAAACAGCTGTTCGGGCCACCCCGAGCTGCCACGTGGCCCGCCCCCGCACAGTGAGGCGGTGGGCGCCCGCCAATCAGCGGGCGACCGTGTCCCCCGGTTGACCCGCTGACCGGTCGGCGGCCGCGCCGGGCGCGCGGCATGGCCCCGACGTGGCACGCGCCCCGAGGTACCGGCCCCGACTCCCGTGCCGCCGCGCACGGTGCGCCCGCGAACCAGAGGGTGACACGTGTCCCCTACACCCGGTCCACGCATTCCACTCCGAATTCCGTGGACCGCGCCGCGTGCACCGACCAACCGGAGGCTGCCACGTGCCCCCGCCTTGGTCCATGCACCCCCGCGCTCACCCCCGTAACCGCGCGCCTTGCGCCCGCCAATCAGGCGGTGCCACGTGTCCATGCGCCGGGTCTGTGCACCCCGCCGCGCAGCTCTGTGGACCGCGCATCCTGAACCGGCCAATGACAGGCCGCCACGTGGCATCCCGGCGGTCTACGGCCCCCCATGCACCATTTTCCACTAAAACTTCCGGGAGTCCGTTTTTGGGCATCCGGACTCAGAAACAAACAAGCAAATAGCCGTTTTCAAGCGTTTTTCCGTGCTGAATCCATTTCCGACCTCTGTTGGGCCTAATTCTTTTCCGAAATTTCGGCAAACTCAGCCGAAGGCCTACACAGCTAATAATAACACACAGGGTCCATCTGTGGCATCCCATTGACGCACCATGGGCCAGATACACCAACGCTAGGTGCTCTAACAGTGGATTCATCGGAAGAACGCTGCATGGGAATTGGGCCACTACATCCTCCCCCACTAGGAAGTTTCGTCCTCGAAACGAAGTAAGGTAGAACAGGCGTACGTACTCAACCAGTAGTCTCGAACAGAAAAGGGTATGCAGATCTCATCTCTGTCTCTAGCTCCCAAGTAGCCTCTCGCTCATCGTGATTGCTCCATAAGATCTTCACATACGGAATGGTCCGGTTGCGCAATTCCCTCACCTCACGAGCAAGAATCCGCAACGGCCGCTCCTCGTAAACCAGGTCCTCACCGATCTCCAAGGGAGTGAAGTCACCACATGCGACGGATCAAGGACATATCTCCTCAGGGGCTGAGACATGAAAACATCGTGTACACCGGCCAAACGTGGAGGAAGAGCAACTCTATAAGCCACAGGGCCCTACCCTCTCAAGTACCTCAAAGGGTCCAACAAAACGGGACCTAAGCTTCCCACGCACTCCAAATCTCCGGACCCCTTTCGAAGGCGAGACCTTTAAGAATACATGGTCACCATCTGAAACTCCAGGTCTCGCGTCGAGTATCTGCATAACTCCTCTGACGACTCTGGGCTACCTCAAGGTGTCGACGAACAACTCTAACTTTCTCCTCAGCCTCCAAAAGAAGATCTGGTCCCAAAGTCCTCCTCTCACCCAAATCACTCCAATAACAAGGGTGACCGACACTTGCGTCCATACGACGCCTCAAACGGAGCCATCTGAATGCTCGCCTGATAGCTGTTGTTGTACGCAAACTCAACCAAAGATAAGTGTCGGTACCACCCCCCTCCAAAATCCATAACGCACGCTCTCAGCATATCCTCGAGGGTCTGTATAGTGCGCTCAGACTGGCCATCAGTCTGCGGGTGGAATGCAGTGCTGAATCTGAGCTGGGTCCCCAAAGCTGACTGTAAACTCCCCCAGAATCGTGACACAAACCTCGGATCCCGATCTGAAACAATCGACGGAGGTATCCCGTGTAGCCTCACTATCTCGTCCAAATACGACTGTGCCAGACGCTCCAATGACCAAGTCATCTGAACAGGCAAGAAATGCGCAGACTTGGTGAGTCTATCAACAATAACCCAAATCGCGTCGGCTCCACTCTGCGCTCTCGGCAGCCCTGTAACAAAGTCCATGGTGATGTGGTCCCATTTCCACTCGGGAATTGGAAGACTTTGTAACTTGCCAGCAGGAACCCGGTGCTCTGTTTTCACTTGCTGGCAAGTTAAACAGTGAGCCACAAATCTTCCAATGTCCCGCTTCATTCCGGACCACCAAAAATGTGCCTTGAGGTCCTTATACATCTTAGTACCACCAGGATGAATGGTATAAGGTGTATAATGAGCCTCACCCAAAATCTGGTCTCTGATCTCTGAATCCGAAGGCACACACACTCGGTCCCTGTACCGCAGTACTCCCGAGCTATCCACTGTAAAATCCCCTATAAGATCTGCCTGAATCTGTGATCTAATCCTCTCCAAGTGGGGGTCCTCACTCTGCGTCTCCCTAATCCTGTCCAACAGAGTGGGCTGCAAGACCATAGACATCAGCCTAGCAGAGACCCCAGGGGATACAACCTCAATCTGGAGTCGCCTCAACTGCTCAATCAGCGGGGCCTGCTGCGTGACCAACATGCTCAAGCTCTGCACTGACCTCCGACTCAAAGCATCTGCTACCACATTGGCCTTGCCGGGATGATAGAGGATACTCACATCGTAATCCTTCAGTAACTCCAACCACCGGCGTTGCCTCAGGTTCAGCTCCTTTTGAGTAAACAGATACTTTAAGCTCTTATGATCCGTGTAGATCTCACAATGCTCACCGTAGAGGTAATGCCGCCACAGCTTCAATGCGAACACCACAACTGCCAGCTCTAAATCATGTGTAGGGTAATTCTTCTCATAATCCTTTAGTTGCCGTGAAGCATAAGCAATTACCCTCCCATGCTGCATCAAGACACAACCCAAACCGCTGTGCGAGGCGTCACTGTAAATCACGTAGCCATCACCCATCACTGGCAGTGTAAGAACTGGTGCTGAAATCAGTCTCCTCTTCAGCTCCTCAAAACTCCGCTGACACTGCTCAGTCCAAATGAACCTCATCCCCTTCCTAGTCAAACAGGTCAGGGGAGTAGAGAGCTTCGCAAAGCCCTCTACAAACCGACGGTAGTAGCCTGCCAAACCCAGAAAGCTCCGGACCTCCGTCACCGTCGTCGGTCTCGGCCAATCCCGAACTGTATCGATCTTCGTCGGGTCAACTGCCACCCCTGCGGCTGATACCAAGTGGCCCAAAAATGCAACCTCCCGAAGCCAAAACTCGCACTTCTTAAGCTTGGCATACAGCTTCTTCTCACGTAGAAGCTGCAGCACTATCCTCAAGTGCTCCTCATGATCCACATCGCTCCGGGAGTAGATCAACATGTCATCAATGAACACAACCACAAACAAGTCTAAGTACGGCTGAAATACCCGGTTCATCAAATCCATGAATGCAGCTGGGGCATTAGTCAAACCAAACGGCATAACCGTAAACTCATAATGCCCATACCGGGATCGAAAAGCCGTCTTAGGGATGTCCTCGGCCCTCACCCTCAACTGGTGGTAACCTGACTGAAGATCAATCTTCGAAAACACTGTGGCTCCCTGCAACTGATCAAATAAATCATCTATCCGTGGAAGAGGGTACTTGTTCCGGATGGTCACTTTATTCAACTCCCGATAATCCACACACAAACGAAGCGACCCATCCTTCTTCTTCACAAATAAAACTGGCGCTCCCCACGGAGAAACACTAGGCCTGACAAAGCCACTATCCATAAGATCCTGAAGCTGGGCCTTCAACTCCCTCAACTCGGCAGGTGCCATCCTATAAGGCGCCTTCGAGATTGGTGCGGTTCCTGGTACCACATCAATCACAAACTCCACCTCCCTCTCCGGCGGCATAGTCGTCAACTCAGGGGGAAACACATCTGGGAACTCGCGGACAACAGGAATATCCTCGAGTCCCAGTGCCGCCGTAGGCACCTCCACAATCGTCGCTAAGAAAGCGGTGCAGCCCCTACTAATCATCCGCCTAGCCCTCGCCGAAGAAACAGTCATCGCAAAGAAGGTGCTCTGGCAGCCTCTGAAGACGAACTCCTCCTGTCCAGGCTCGCGGAGGGTCACCGTCCTCTCTCTGCAGTCTATAACAGCATAGTACCTCGACAACCAATCCATACCTAGCACGACGTCGAAATCCTGGAGCTGCCGCAAGACAAGCAAGTCTGCCGGCAAAATCCAGGATCCCAACTGCACAGGGCAATCCCTACAATACTCCTCGACATGCAAGACATGATCTGGTATCTGAACCTCTAATGCATGCGATAAAGAAACTACCTCTATACCATGAAGGGATGCAAATGCTCTACTGATAAAAGAATGCGATGCACCGGTATCAAAGAGAGTACGAGTACGAACTGCAGAAATCAAAATAATACCTGCGACGACATGCTCTGCTGCTGTAGCATCCTCTACCTGAGCGGCATAAACTCGACCGCTCGGCGCCGGGGGATGTCGCTCTGGCTGTCGCGAGGACGAGGAAGCAAAGTCTGGCCTACCGGAGGCCGCCGAAGGTCCTGCTGACTGACGAGGAATGAAGGATGCAGAAGCTGATGAAGGAGCTGGGTAACCTGCCCTGGGGCACGCCCTCGCGAAGTGACCGGTCTGCCCGCAACGGAAGCAGCGGCCCTGACTCTGCGGGCACTGGGCCGGTGGGTGCGGTCCTCCACAAATGACACAACGATCAGGGCGCGGCTGCCGCGAAGTCTGCTGCTGCTGCGAAGACTGCTGCTGCTGCGAAGACTGCTGCTGTCGAGGTGGTCGACGCTGCTGCTGCTGCTGCTGGAACTGACGAGATCCCCCAGATCTCTGCCGCCCCTGATACCCCCGTCCCTGAGAGTGGAAACGGGGTGGTCTCGGGGGTCCCTGTCTACTCGACTGCCCCTCCTCAAACTGCGCCGGGCGCTTTGCCCCAGGAGTCACTACGGGGGCTGGAGCCACCTCTGCCATCACGACCTCACCACTCTCCACATACAGTGCCTGCTCCATCGAGGCCTCCAGAGTCTGTAATCTGCGGGAGCGGACCAACTGATAAATGTCCCGACGCAACCCTCTCTCGAACATATAGATCCGGTGGGTCTCATCTCTGGCCACGTGGGGCATACAAGCCAACAGCCGATTGAAATCGGCTATGTACACGTGTACGGGCCTATCTCCCTAGCGGAGACTCCTCAGCTGCTCCTCCAAACTCTGCCGAACACTCTCGGGAAAGAAGGCCCCAAGAAGCATACCACGAAACTCTGCCCAAGAGATAAACTGGGTCCCAGGCGGACCTGCGGGTCGCACACGCCGCCACCATGCCTTGGCGTTGCTCTCCAGAAAATGAGTAGCCAACAGAACTCGAAACCTCTCATCAATAAAAAGGCTCTCGAAATGGCGCTCCATAGCCGTAACCCAAGACTCAGCCGCCCACGGCTCAGCACTCATACCCGAAAAGCGGGGTGGATCAAACTTGCGAAACCTCAACAAAAGACCCACCAAAACCTGCTGCTCTGCCAAAGTCAAAGATCCCGTCGTCCCAGACGGTGGCCTACTGGAAACTGGCTCAGCCGGAACTGCTGGTGCAGGCTGCACAACCGAGGGTGCCACAACAGGGGAAGAAGGCACCGGTGAACTCTCAGGGGGTACTACCGCCGGCTGCGCTCTCTGCTCCAACAAGAGCGTCAACCGACTCACAGCCTCCTCCGGGCACGGAGCTCCAAAACCTCGCTCTGCTGTCCCTGCCCCGAGTCCTCCTGCTCGGGCTCAGAGGACGAAGGCTGCGAACGCGTCACCATCGAGCGTCGAGGAGGCATCCCCACCTGAGGGACAAGGCAAACAATCAGAACCCAAATCATCTCTCGACCCAATCTAGCGAAAGTCAGAAGGCATGTCCCCCTTCCCGAAGTACTATGTTGTCTGCAGCCAACATAGTTGCCACCGAAGGAAGACATGTCAATCGCTCACCCCGAACCACTCGGGAGAGTTAGAAATCCAATCAGGACTCTCGCTAAAATCACGGCTCTCACGCGAGTCATCCTAGGGTCCAACCACAAGCCTAGGGTTCCTAAGTCCTCCAAGACCTACATCCTAGGCTCTGATACCACTCTAATCTGTCACACCCCGGGGCGATACTGCGCCCTGGCTCGCCAACAGATCCGCCGCCCATACGGGAAGCCCCGTATAGGCATAGCGACTAACCTGCAAAGAAACATCTACACTAGCAGATATCAGAGATGAAAGAGAAAAGCTGGAATAAAATACATAAAATAAACTACAACTCACAAATATACAGACCAATCTCACCAGAATACAAGAGTCTCTCAGAAAAGCAGGAAAGAAAGGTACAACTCAAAACCTCACTACAACAGTCACTCGACATAACACACACCAAAATGGTACTGGGGTACATCTACTCACACACTGAAGATGACAGGAGGGGATCTATCTCGCGACGCCCTTACCTCGGTCAGAAGGAGCTGGATCAGCAACAAGAGCAGCAGGAACCGGAGCAGAAGTCCCTGGGGAGAAGACACCACGACGGGTGTGAGAACTACATCCCACAGTAGTTCTCAGTGGGTGCCGCCAACAAGCCCGACGGTCTGCCCTCTAAGTCTACCAGAGGCAAAAGTAACATATGTAGTGCTATAAGGAAAGCTGGGAAAAGTAACTCTACAGCTACTATGCCTCTATCTAGATGCTCAACAGTGGAACAGAAAGAACATAATGCCACAACTAACTCTCCTCCCTGATCACCCAATCAAAACTGACTGCCACATCGGGTCCAGTCAAACCTGCGCCAACCTACTGCCGTTACGTCCCGGAGGAGCGGACTTACGTAGGGCGTCCGTGGCTGCCAACAAAAGCACAGCCAGAGGGACCAATGCAACAACAAGTCGCTAAAGAACATCTCAAACTCACGCCGGTACAACAACCCGGTCTCGCCTACTCCGGAGTGGCACTCGAGGGGAGCGACCCGCTCGAGTCAAAGTAACCCATAAGTATCACTGTAAAGTATCTCTGTAAAGCTCAAATGTGGCTCATGCAGGCTATGATCCAATCCTCGATCAATAAGATCGACTACCAAACAAATCACTGACTCACTCACTGGCTGGAATCTACACAGCTGAAACTCACTGTCTCTCTGATAGTTTCCAAGAACCCAGATCTACCATCACTATCACTCTCCCAAAGAAATCAAATCTACAGACTGCTATCAACTCCACTCGGTCCCCAGACACGAGTGCAAATGCATCCCACAACCACCCGACCTCTCGGCCCACAACACGGGCGAGGAAAAGCTAAGTCTATAGTGAAATGAAGTATCGTGATGTGGAATGTCTAGAGCAATAAGAAACCTAGCCCAAGTTGGAGTTTTCTACAGACTGGCTGAACATGATACATATGACAGGGGTGCTAGGTCAAGTTCCAAGATTTCACTACTTAACATAAAGTAGGGATCAAAAGATTCATCAACTGATATATGAGATACAACATACAGTTTTACACATGCTAATACTCCAGTTTCTAACATGCATGATCCTACACACATAGAATTAGTACACAGTCCAGCGTTCTTGGAAGCAAGGTCACCCACCTGAAAGTGGTAACTGCCCGGAATCGTACAGCTGAGAAAGCCCAAAACAGTCAAATCACAGATCCCACCAAGCCAACAACACGGTAGAAGTGCTCACAACCTCCTGGGTACAAACATACACCAAAATTACACTTTAAACCACACAAATTCCAAAATCCCAAAATCTGTGGTGAACAGTCCCATTCACACGAAATTTTCACCTAAAAAACTTCCTCCAAAAATTCCAATAAAAATCTGACGGCAATCCACGCGAAGAGTAGATGTTGATAGAGTCCTGAAACGTCGAATTCCGATGTCCGGATGAGGAGATAAAAATCCGACAAGTAGGTGCTGTCCAAATCAACCAACAGTCGCAAAAGGGGTTAAAAATGTACCCAGAACCCCAAGAAAAGCTCGGATCCAGAAAAAGTGTCCAACATGGAAAATGTAGATTTACCTCTTACGAAACCGTCACCGCAGAAATCGTCCAAAAATAACGTCGGGGTAGCCCGGTAGACCTCCCAGACTAAACAGCAACGAAAATGGGCCTCCAACAGTAGATCGTCGCTCCGCACCCCGATGTAGAAGTCGCCGTCGTCGCGGCCTCCAAAAATTCTGAACCTTTGCCAAAAGATGCACAAGAGGGAGAGGAGGAAATTTGGTTAAGGACTCAAGAGCTAAAAGCCTCGGGAAAAGCCTCTAAAAGGAAGCTAAGGAGGCCTATTTATAGGCCTCACCCGAAATCAGCCCAAAAAGACAAGTCAATAGGCTTTCGGGCCCAACTTTCGCGCGCCCGGTACTTTCGGGCGGCTACAGTGTTGGGCCGGCCCAACACTGTTCACGCCCGAATCCACCAGGTGCCGCCACATGGCCCGCCGAACAGCAAACAGCTGTTCGGGCCACCCCCGAGCTGCCACGTGGCCCGCCCCCGCACAGTGAGGCGGTGGGCGCCCGCCAACCAGCGGGCGACGCGTGTCCACCCGGTTGACCCGCTGACCGGTCGGCGGCCGCGCCGGGCGCGCGGCATGGCCCCGTCGTGGGCACGCGCCCCGAGGTACCGGCCCCGACTCCGTGCACCGCGCACGGTGCGCCCGCGAACCAGAGGGTGACACGTGTCCCCTACACCCGGTCCACGCATTCCACTCCGGAATTCCGTGGACTGCGCCGCGTGCACCGACCAACCGGAGGCTGCCACGTGCCCCCGCCTTGGTCCATGCACCGCCGCGCTCACCTGGTAGACCGCGCGCCTTGCGCCCGCCAATCAGGCGGTGCCACGTGTCCATGCGCCGGGTCTGTGCACCCCGCCGCGCAGCTCTGTGGACCGCGCATCCTGAACCGGCCAATGATAGGCCGCCACGTGGCATCCCGGCGGTCTACGGCCCCTCCCATGCACCATTTTCCACTAAAAACTTCCGGGAGTCCGTTTTTGGGCATCCGGACTCAGAAACAAACAAGCAAATAGCCGTTTTCAAGCGTTTTTCCGTGCTGAATCCATTTCCGACCTCTGTTGGGCCTAATTCTTTTCCGAAATTTCGGCAAACTCAGCCGAAGGCCTACACAGCTAATAATAACACACAGGGTCCATCTGTGGCATCCCATTGACGCACCATGGGCCAGATACACCAACGCTAGGTGCTCTAACAGTGGATTCATCGGAAGAACGCTGCATGGGAATTAGGGCCACTACAAATGAATTTAGAGTTAACGAATTCTCCACCTCTATCACTTCTAACACGAATGATCTTTTCATTCTTTTCAATCATAATACGATGGCAAATCTCGTGAAAAGAATCAAAAGTATCAGCTTTCTCTTTTAAAAATGCTACCCAAGAATACCGAGAGAAATCATCAATCATCAAGAAAATATACCATTTACCTCCCAAAGATGGTTGACGAGTTGGCCCCATTAAATCCATGTGTAAAAGTTCCAAAGGCCGTTTTGTACCAACGTGGTTCAAGTTCTTGTGTGCAGTCCTGGACTGTTTTCCCTTTTGGCAACCACCACACACAATGTTTTGTTTAAATAAAAGTTTTGGAACCCCCTTGACCACGTCCTTGTTTGAAATTCTAGCAAGTTCCTTAAAATTTATGTGACCTAGCCTTTCATGCTAAATTGTTTCATTATTCAAAGAAATTAGATTACATTTTTCTGAAATTTTATTAGGAACAACATAGCAATTGTTTTCAGATCTAACCCCTTTTAAAAAGAAGACATGGTCCTTATCAGTTACAACACATTCAACAGATGAAAAGTTAACTGAAAAACCATTGTCGCACAGTTGACTTATGCTTATGCGGTTAGTCTTAAGACCATCAACAAATAACACATTATTTAGAACCGGGCCATCTGGAATAGCTACTGTTCCTTTTCCAACAATTTTGGAAGATCGACCGTCTCCGAAAACAACGAGTCCTCCGGAGATTTTCTCAAGATTTTGAAAACTATTTTTGTCACCGGTCATGTGACGGGAACACCCGCTATCCAGATACCAAGACGAACTATCATATGCATGCAAGGAAACATTGGTAACAAGACAAGGAAAGATTTCACCTTTGCGCACCCAAACCTTTTTGGAATGCGTCGGTAATGGTCGTGAAGTTATATGCCTAGGTGAAAGCGTCTTGTTAAAACGATTGCTGCTCCTTGATGAAGTCGTCTTGCGCGGTAAACTACCAAGGTTCTTTTCCTTCAATTGATTTGCAATTGATTTCCGAGGAATCACCTTTGTGGTAGTCATTGCAAGAGGTGTTTGAGGTGAGCGTTTGACTCCCGTCTTGCAATATCTTCTTATGTGCCCTGAAACACCACAACGAAAACATACCTTAGATCTTGACGATCCCAAAGAGGATGAAGTAGGTTTGTTGTCGTTGTTTGTCTTGAATTCCGGTTTCGGAGGAGGAGATACCGACTGAGGCACAAAAACTGTCCCACTCGAACTTGGACTATTTCCAGTTTGAGTGTACCCGAGGCCGAACCGATTTGTTTGACCAAGACCAAGAAGCCTATCCAACTTACTCCTTCCTGAAGAGAATCGCTGCAAGTCATCCTTGAGTTGGAAAATGGTCTTTGTCATTTCCAGGTTATCCTGTCGAGCCTCGTTGAAGAGCTTTGAGAAGTGATCCGCTTTATCCACCAGATTTGTATGTTCCTTCTCAAAAAGCTCATTGGACTCTTGAAGGGAAACATTTAGCTTTATCAGATTTTCCCTTTCCACTTCAAGAGCGTTTGAGAGAGAAGTTGCCCTTTTTGCTTCTTCTTCGAGATCATGCAATCTCCCTCTCAAACTCTTATTTTGCTTAGCCACTTTCTTTGAATCCCTCAAAAGTCTGTGGTAGGCTAGAGCAAAATCTTTACCTTCCGAATCATCCGATTCGTTGTCCGTTGCAATCTTTTCAACAGTGGAGTTGGACAATGACTCGGACGTACTTGCCATAAAGCACATGAAGGGTGAAGATGTGGACGCGTGGAGTGCCGAGGTGCTCTTTTCTTCATCACTTGAAGACGACTCATTTGACGTTGAGTTGTCATCCCAAGTGACGACTTGCATCGCCTTCTTCTTTGCCGGATACTTGTTGGGACACTCCGTTGCAATGTGGCCGTAGCCTCGACATTTGAAGCATTGTAGTTGTCCCTCTGAACTTTTCTTATCCTTTGAGAAGTTCTCTTGCTTTCTTGACTTGTAACTTGAAGTACCCTTGCCTTTGTTCGACTTTCCGAAGGATGGAGATTTACTTGAATTACCCCTTCGAAAGTTGCGACGAAACTTCCTTGTCAAGAGAGCGAGCTGGTTCTCAAATTCCTCCATAGAAAGGTTCTCGTCATCGTCTGAGGAGGATGTATCCGCGTCTTCTTCCTTAGTTGTTTTCAACGCATAACCTGAAGACTTAGAAGAGGATGCTTTTCCAGAAGAATTGTTAGTAGTAAATGTCATTTCATAAGTTTGTAATGAACCAACTAATTCTTCTACACGTATTTCGTCCGGGTGTTTAATAGTTTCAATGGCTGTAACCTTTGGGCGAAATCGTTCAAGAAGAGTTCTTAAGATCTTTCTTAAAACCTTAAATTCTGGAATCTTCTCTCCCAGGTTAGCACATGAGTTTACGATGTCTTGCAATCGTGTATAGTAGTCCGTGAAAGATTCATTTTCTGCCATCAAGATAGAGTCAAACTAGGCTCGTAAGCATTTGCAGTTTCTGAATCTTCACGAGGTTAGTTCCCTCATGTGTAACCTGAAGAACATCCCAGATTTCTTTCGCAGTCTCACATGCCGAGACGCGAGAGAATTCAGTTTGAGATAAGGCATTAAAAATAGCATTAATTCCCTTGCCATTGTAAGAAGATGAATCTAACTCTTCCTTGGTCCATTTCGACCTAGGTTTTAAGGTGCGAACATCAGAGATAATTTCAGTTGGATTAGTCCATCCTAATTCAATTGATTGCCACACCCTTTCGTCGATGGAAATTAAAAAGGCTTTCATCCGTACTTTCCAGTACGCATAATTTGTTCCATCAAAGAAAGGGGGTCGATTGATGTTTCCACCTTCAACCATTGTTTACAACCCTATTCCCTCTCTGATACCACTTGTTGGGTTATATGTAATATAGATCTAAATAGGGGAAGAAACACCTAGAGGGGGGTGAATAGGTGTAAACGTATAAACACTCAAAAAATCGTTGCGATAAAAAAACCCAATGCGGAAATAAAAATAACACGCAAGATTTTTACGTGGAAAACTCCATCACCGGAGTAAAAAACCATGGGACCGATAACACGGCGAAATCCACTAGAATTAAAACACGTACAAGGTGATTTACCGTACACACTTACGACTCAACCTTTTCCATACGCTCCTAGAGGATCTTCTCCGCTCGCTCCACGACGCTTCTCGAATCCACGATCTGCGCCCAACGCCGAATCCACGGCGTCCAACGTCGAATCCACGACGTCTGACCGAATCCACGGTCTTCACCCAGTAGCACCCTTCGAATCCACGAACGTGCCTCGCTCCGAATCCACGAGAGCGGTTGAACCTTGAATCCACAAGGACACGCGAATCCACGGGCCGATTTTGGGGTAAATCGTTGTTTTTGGGTGGTGATGATCCGCCGAATACTTAGATCAAAGATAGATCGGAAATACCATCTAAGTATTCATTAGTTTGATTCAACTCAAGATGTGAGTATGAAAACCTAGAATCAAACTAATCAATATAGATGAAGAAACATAGAGTATTCTCTAATGATTTCCTTTCTTCTCTATATGTGGATCTAGGCCGTATAAAATGATATATGAATATGACGGCTCTTTCGATTATCGGCTTATTTTCTTTTTCGCTTCTTTGCTTCTTCGCCTTAACCCTAGAAAAAGAGTCATAGGGTCTATTTATAGGTTAGAAACATTTGGAAGGAGATAAGAATCAAAAACCTAATATTTCTGGAATTTTGACGGACGGCGATCCAGATCGGATTTGGGCGATCCGGATTGCAGTAGCAATAAAGACGGTTTCCAGAAAACAAACGTTCGGGATCCGGATCGGAATGCCTGATCCGGATCGTTCATACATTTCAGAAAACTTAACGTTCGGGATCCGGATCGTGAGATGCTGCGATCCGGATTGAAGTAATGTATGAAACAACAACCTTCGGGATCCGGACTGCTGGCTCTGATCCGGATCCTGAACATGTCCGAACACCAGTATTTGATTTTTATGCAATTAAAAATTCTTCCAGGTGTTTCTACACTACAAGAAGTATTCGGATCACCAAAAATCTTTAGTTAAACATACCTGATCCTTTTGAATTCTTCTTTCTTGAGATTGAGTTAAATGATCCAACTTTCTTCACCTTCAATCTTCAAGACTTGAACCTTTCACGAAACTACGCCAACTCAAATTCCGTAACATAGTTCCTATCGTTTGCTTTCCAAAGTGGGATTTGAGCTTAAAGAGGTTTGGAACACTTCTTTTCCCTTTTCTTTTGGGATTTTTGTAGGAAAACCTAGTTTTTGGAAAACTTGGGTTTATTTGAGGCTTTTAGATTTCTAGCTTTTGGGGTGGAATTGATGGGTGTAGAACACTCTTGTAGGTTGGTTTTGAAGCTTTTCTTGTTTGGATTTCAACATTTAGCAAGATCTCTCAACCTAAGGTATTTTCCACCTATTTTCCTTATGATTTTTAAGGAATTTTGTGATTAGGTTTTGTGATGTTTCAACCCTTTGGAAACTTCTCCTAGGGCATAAGAGGAAGTGTGGGCATCTTGGTTGGGATCCTTCACAAGGATTTGGCAACTATCCGGTGGGTTTGACCTCACCGAAATGGGTGAACTCCCCCTATGTCTTCTATAGACTTTTAGGGCATTGTTGTTATATTAAACATGCATCGTTTGATTTATCATGATTTATGATCATGCATTTGAACCCCTTCATGTGTAGAAAATTTCATACTCTATGTAGTGGAGGTAAACATTGTAGGTGCATGGGCACTTTAAGGGGGGATTGAATAGGAATTTTCGTGAACTTAAGCTTTTGAATATGAATATAGAATAACTATACCTGTTATAGAATTATTGGGACATGTTAAGCACTTGATCATGTATAAATGGACATTATGACATTAGTGCTATCTAGTGTTGTGAGATACAAGTAGAAAACTTCCAAACTTGTACAATCAAGATGAAATAGCTAGATTCCATGTTTGAGACATGAGGACAACGTGTAAATGTTTTACTTTTTCATTATGCAAGATAATGTTAATATTGTATATGAAACATTGACACTTGAGATACTATACCCCGACCTAAAGGTCGATGATGCTATTCCGTGTTTTAGACACGATGATTGCTATTCCGTGTTTTAGACACGATGATCGAGACTTGCTTGCTTACCGTTTGTGCTCATTCGCACATGCTTGGTAGGGTCGCTCCCTCCAAGCCGGCACTCCGGAGTTGGCCATTTGCGACATCATGATCGCCGTGTGGGATTGGGTGCCGATTGAGACGCCGTTGGATTGGCATAGCTCCTTGGGGGGTGCCACCACGGGACCATGAGGCGTGGCTCAAGCTTAGACTCAAAGAAAGTCTTCAAGAGGAAATGATTATGTTAACTAAACTTGACATTGAATATCACATAGATGATACATTCATGGTAGTTGGACATACATGATAGCAAACTTGACATTGGACACCACATATATAATACTACTCATTGTAGTTGAAAATTATGATAACATGATAGATTCTTATCATCATCACTTTGTACATGAGCGTAGAGGCATGATAGTAGTAGAGTACTTTACTTTACTTTAGTTGTTTATTATCTGCATTTTATTTCAGCAGTTATACTATCTTATGCCTCAGTTGACCTAGTGGTGTATTTCGCTTCTCTCGGCGGCTTACCCACTGGGAACTATTGTCTAATAGTTCTCACCCCATTTGGGTTGTTGTTTTTCAGAGCCATCCGCAGCGGGAGGGGCTCGGGATCATGGCAAGGGGTCGTCGCATAGCTAGCTTGTCTCCGTCGCGCCACTCGAGGTGGTCACAAGGCACCTTTCCTTTTGTTTTTGTGGGAGAGGTGTAGAGTATTGGGACTTCGGATAGTGCACCGACCTCGCAAGATGGCGTGGTGCGGTTAAATCACCTCGAGCGTGTTCCATATGTGTTTACAGATGAGTTCGGGTTGATTCGGATTAACGTGGAAGCCCCAGCTGGAATCGGAGTTTCCCGGGCATTGTGCGCCGTTAGAGGACTGGTTTGTTAGAGCCTCGACTCCACAGTTGTATGCAAGAAAATTGGAAAATGGTTGGAACATGTGTACTTTCTATTTACAGCGGAGATCGGGAGGTTCCGGATTGATGCGGAGCCCCCGAAGGCGAAAAGTGAGTTGGAGTTGGCGATTAATGGAACCCGTTTTTGGATTGGGCACACTGACTCCAGAGTTGAGCTTTTTGAGGTGGAAAAGCTTTGGACATGTGTATTTTCAGATTACAGCGGAGTTCGGGAGGTTCCGGACTGATGCGGAGGCCCTGAGGGCAAAAGGTGAGCTGGAGTTGGCTTAAAATGGATTAATTAATTAATTAATTAAATTGGTTAATTAGCCTGAGAGAAGGAAATTAGAAAAAAGAGAATGATGAGAGAGAGGGAGTTGGATTGGATAGATGTTGGTGTTGGAGAGTGTATTAGGTTGCTTGTTCACCATGCACCATGCACCATGCACCAAGGCACCTCAAATTAGCACTTAATTAGCACCATGCCATGTCATCTTCTTCTTCCCTATTTCAAACAAAGGATTTGGGCATCAAACAGAGGATTGAAAGAAAGGAGAAGAGGAAGAAGAAGAAGAGGAATTAAGGAGAAATAAAAGAAGGAAATGAGTGAGGTGATGGTGTGCTAGTAGTGTGGACCGACCGTCGGAAGCCGAGCGGAGCACGCGCGCGTCGTGCCTCATGGAGGTGCAATGCAGTTTTCCTAGAGAGAGAGAGAGAAAGCTTAGTTTGGTTTTTGGAGTTGATTTGGGTTTTGGAAAAAGGTTGGTGTTGTTGTTGGTGGAGGAGAGACCAGCAAAGGGTGCCGCGCGGGCGCGTAGAGGCGCCGGGCGCGGCTGGTGAGGTCGCTGCGCGGGCGAGCATGGGGGCCGCATGCAGCAGCTGCGTGCGCCGCGCAGCAGGCGGCCGCTCTGCAAGAGCGGGCGCCGCGCGGCGCGCGCATGGGTGCCGCGCGGCTGGCGCTTGGGCGCCGCGCTTGCGCAGTGGGGTGGTTCTTGCGGTTTTTCTGGCTTGGCGTTCCGGAACAAGGGAGGGGGATCCGGAACATGGACTTGGGTACCGGTACTACATGGAGAGTACCGGTACCCCAGCTTGCTGAAGGCAATTTAGGTGACTTTTAGCAAGGGCATTTTGGTATTTTCACTTCTCCAGCACCCTGTTGACTGGTTGACTCCCCTTCTCCTCTATATATGTGGACACCCCCTCCTCCTCTCTTCTCAGCAGGATTCAGAGAAAGAAAAAGGAAATTAGAAGAAGAGGAAAGGAAAGAAAAGAATGAGAGAAATCAAGGGAAAAAGAAAGAGAAGAGGTGGGAAAGATGGAATAGCAAGCAAGGGAGTTCTTGTGTGATTTTACTGCTTGGAGCTGAGCGGGGCCGCGCGCGCGTCGGCCGTGCGTGAGGTAAGTGACAGATGTTTTTCCTAAATGGATTTAGATTTTACTTAGATGGATTTTATGGATTTTTGAGCTTGAATTTGGTTGTGTTTCCTCTCTTTTCATGCTGTTGAGCTGAGGCTTGGTATTTTGCACTGCGCGGAGCCGAGGCGCGGGCACGTGTGCGTGCGTGCTGTGTGGTGACTGTGGAGTGAGCCGAAGCGTGCCGGATTTTTGTAGAGGACCCGAGGGATTTGTTCGAGCTACCGGGGAATTTTTCGGGTTTCGCGACATTGTTCGCGCGCGCGCGGCGCGGTTTTCGTGTTTCCGGCAGATTTTTGGCAGTGAGCGGTGCGGCACTTCACCGACTTCAGCATTTGCCTGCGGAATGCATTTGAGGTGGGTTGGAATTTCTTCAAGATGTATGGAATGCCCTCTAAAGCTTCTGTATGCATGTTGATCATGTTTAGTTTACCTGTTTTTATGCTTGATAAATCTGATAGTTGCCTAGAAATTTGCAGGAAGACTTTCCTGAGCCCCAGATATTTTTAACATGATCTAGAGCTAATTTGACACTAGACTGCATGATTAATTGGCATTAGATTGGCATCTAAACCGTTTTAAAAATTGTCGGACGTGTTTTAATGAAAACTGGACTTTGAAAATGGTTTTTAAATAGTGAGATCATCCAGAGGGGTTGAGTTGGTTCAGGATGCATGTATGCTCGTGCCAGGGGGCCGAGTGGATTTTTAGAGCATTGTGTGTTGAGTTTCTAGTGTCATGAGAGTTGTACTTCCTTGTTGGGATTGAGGGGATTATTCAAGATCATGGAGTAAGTTTTTCTGATTTAGTCGTAGAAGTGGTTCTCCGACTTAGCTTTGAGAGTTTTGGGGTTCTGGCAGATCGAGTCGTGGAGGTTTCAGATTGAGTCGTGGAGGGTTCTCCGACATAACTGTGAGAGTGTTTGGGCATTTCCTGATCGAGTCGTGGAGAGTTTCCCGACTGAGTTGTGTTACTTGAGCATTGAGCTTCTGATCTGTGGATCGTGATCATAGCCTGCATGAGCCGCTTGTTGAGACAGATGAGACACGCTTGAGCTCGATGGGGTCGCTCCCCTCGAGTTACGCTCCGGATGCGATAATGTTGCGCCTAGTTGATATACTAGTGGTCGCTTGATACCCCTGGCTGAGTTACCATGGGGTCACTTTGCGTGAGATTGAGATAGTTCGTGTGGGACGCCCTACGTAAGACCAAGTCCTTTTTGGGCATAGTGGCAGTAGGTTGGCACAGGCTTGACTGGACCCTATGAGGCAGTCATTGAGATTGGGTGATATGAGCGGGTGGTTACATAGTATGTTCTTAGATGGGTTTTTCCTTTGAGCATTGATACTGAGGCATTTTAGCAGTAGCGAGTGTATGCATAGCATGTTTACGGTAGAGTTTCCTTTTGAGCATGATGGTTGACACATATTAGCTGTAGTTCTTCCAGCTTTCCTATCTATCTATCTGCATACTTATCTGTTTGCCTCCAGTAGACATAGTAGGCATACCGCGGATATTGGTGACGGTACCCACTGGGAACTACCTTCTGCAGTAGTTCTCACACCCGCTGCGGTGACAGGTTTACCGGGGTTGCTGTTCCGGCTTAGCTCGCGCGGAGACAACTGATCGAGGTGAGGACGTGGCCGACTAGTTCCTTACTAGCATATGAGAGTCAGAGGTAGATGTACCCTATATATTTTTATGATTCCACTTTTGTACTGGACAGTCTGAGAGATTTGTGAGGGTTGTACTTGTATTTTTCTTAGTTGAGAGACTTGTATTGAGGATTTGTTTTTATTCAGATGTTCAGTGTTTGATTTTGTAGCTATTAGTTTTAATTTTCAGCTCTGATACATGTTAGCTATAGATCTTTTGCAGGGTAGACGCTTCGTCTGTGCGGCAGTTTGCGTACAGACGGCGGATATGTTGGCGAGCCCGGGTCGCAGTTCGACCCCGGGGCGTGACAAGAGGTGTGGGTGTATTTTTGTTATAGAGACCACCAATGTATCAAAGATAGGTTGTATTTGAGAAGACCACTTTTGTACTTTGGATTTTAACTTCTTGTATGATCGTTGTTATCTACTCTTCTCTTTTGTGCATAGTTAGTTGTTTTGTGCTCTGATTACTAGTAGGATGTGTCTATTGCTTACTTTCTACTTTGTTGTTGTGGACGTCTTGTGTGTACCGGGGGGTACCTTGTGCACAAGGCGGGTCTGTGCCCGTACCGGGTATGCTTCAGTTGGTGCCCGGGGCGTGACAGGAACAAAATAGATTTTCAAGAACAAGAAAAATGAAGAAGGTACCGTCATTCGGAACAAAGCACGGTTAGTTTCTCAGGGCTATTCACAAGTCGAAGGTGTTAAGGATTTTGTTTTGCCGTATTTCATGAAGTGGTATAAGTCTTGAAGACTGAAGATGAAGAATTGTGGATCAACTACATCAATCTCAAGAAGAATGGATTTGGAATGATCAGGTACGTTTAACTAAATAATTTTGGTGATTCAAATACATTTTTGTAGTTTAGAAACACTTGGATAAGTTTTCAGTGCATAAAAATAAAAAACTGGACAAGTTGGAGTTTCAGGATCCGGATCAGACCATTCAAGTCCGGACCCCGAACATAGTTTAGTTCATGCGGAATTCCAGTCCGGACCTCCCCTGTTTCAGTCCGGACCCCGAACTATGTGTTTGCTGAAATCGCATGAACAGTCCGGATCAGTAATTTCCAGTCCGGACCCCGAACTGTTTTTTCAGGAAACTTACTGAAAAAAGACGACAGTCCGGATCAGCCAAATCCAGTGCCGACCGCCGTGCGGGAAAAATTCTGTTAAGTCAGTTTTTGATGCTTATCTCTTTCCAAAGGTTTCTAACCTATAAATACACCCTATATTCATCTTTTAGGGTGAATCCAAGAACCGAGAATTAATCGAGATAATCAAAAAATTATAGAAAAGTCCACAAATATAGAGAAGAAAGGAAAACACGATTAAATTCATGTTTCTTCACCTATATTGTTCAATTTGATTCTAGGGTTTCCAAACTCCTATTTTTTGTAGAATCAAATTGAAGAATACTTAGATGGTATTTCCTTATCTATCTATGATCTAAGTATATGGAGGATCATCACCAAACAAAAACAACGATTTTACCAAGAATCGACGCGAGGATTCGCGTGGCCTTGTGGATTCAAGGTGCTACCGCTCTTGTGGATTCGGAGCGAGGCGCGTTCGTGTGATCGAGATGTGCCGCATTGGTGAAGACCATGGATTCGGTTGGACGTCGTGGATTCGACGTTGAGCGTCGTGGATTCGGCGTTGGGACGCAAATCGTGGATTCGAGGAGCGTTCGGAGCGAGCTGAGAAGATCAACTAGGAGCGTTTGGAAAAGGTCGAGTCGTAGGGTTACGGTAAATCACCTTGTACGTGTTTAATCTTAGTGGATTTCGCCGTGTTATCGGTCCCGTGGTTTTTTACACCTGTGACGAAGTTTTCCACGTAAATCTTGCGTACTTTATTTATTTTCCGCATTGGGTTATTTTTTTTTACGCAACGATTTGGTGTGTTTATTGTTTTCACCTATTCACCCCCACTCTAGGTTGTTTTTCCCCTATTCAGATCCATATTATTCATAACCCACAAGTGGTATCAGAGCGGGAATAGGGTTGTAAACAATGGTTGAAGGTGGAAACATCAATAGACCACCGTTCTTCGATGGAACAAATTATGCATATTGGAAAGTACGCATGAGAGCGTTTTTAATTTCCATCGATGAACGGGTTTGGCAATCAATTGAGTTTGGATGGACAAATCCTACTGAGATTATTGTCGATGTTGTCACCATCAAACCTAGGTCGAAATGGACTAAGGAAGAAATTGATTCTTCTTCTTACAACGGCAAGGGAATTAACGCCTTATTTAATGCCTTGTCACAAACCTAATTCTCTCGCGTCTCGGCATGTGAGACTGCGAAAGAAGTCTGGGATACTCTACAAGTTACACATGAGGGAACAAGTTTAGTGAAGATTCAAAAACTGCAAATGCTTACGAGCAAATTTGACTCTATTTTTATGGCAGAAAATGAATCGTTCACAGATTATTATACACGATTGCAAGATATCGTTAACACATGTGCTAACTTGGGAGAGAAAATTCCAGAATCTAAAGTTGTAAGAAAGATTTTGAGAACTCTTCCTGAAAGATTTCGCTTTTGTACCAGACAGTGACAGTGTATTTATGTTTTGGGAGATAGTGGACGTATGTATTTGTTTGGACTTTTATTAGTGGACTTATGTATTTGGACTTTTATTATTTAGTGATTTCGCAGTTCGGTTTTATTTCTGTAGTGTAGTTTCCTTTCAGCAATGATACTTGCATAGCTATAGATCTCTTTTGCAGGTTAGACGCTACGTCTGTGCGGCAGTTTCCGTACAGACGACGGATCTGTTGGCGAGCCCGGGGTCGCAGTTCGACCCCCGGGGTGTGACAGATTTAGGTGGTTTCAGAGCCTAGGTGTATAGGTCAGTGAGGACTTAGAGACCCTAGGCTATTGGTTGGACATTAGGACGACTGTCGTGAGAGGCGTGACTTTACCGAGAGTCCTGATTGAGTCTGTAACTCCCCAGGGGATCAGGGTGAGTAATCTTACCTGTCTATTCTCTAAAGTGGTTATGTTGGCTGCAGACAACATAATGCTTTAGAAGGGTGACATGTTTTAGACTTTCGCTTGATCGGGTCGAGAGATTTCTATTCTCTGACGTTTTGCTTTTGTTGCAGATTCCTACGATGCCTCCGAGACGTCGTGCGGCGACGAGGGCGCCTTCTACGTCAGATGAGGAGCCCGAGCAGCAGGAGGCCGGGCAGGGCGAGGTTCAGGAGTTGCGGGCTCAGGTGGCCCAGATGTCTGAGGCTTTGCGGCGCCAGGAGGAGGCGGCCAAGCGCCAAGAGGAGAATATGGAGCGTATGATAAGGTTGCTTGAGCAGAGGACATCTCCTGCAGCACCACCAGCTGCGCCTCCAGTCGCGACATCGTCGACCTCGTCTCAGATCGCCCCGTTGACAGAGTTAGAGGGGAGGGAGCTCACTGATCGACTATCCTATATCAGCAAGTTTCATCTTCCGCGATTCGCAGGGCAGAGTTCAGAGCCTTGGGAGGCAGAGAACTGGATTTCAGCGATGGAAAAGTTATTTGAGAACCTGTTTATCAAGGAGAAGCATCAGGTGTACTTGGCCACACACTTTCTGGAGAAGGACGCCGAGACTTGGTGGCGTCGAGTTCGTCTAGTGGGACCGCAGGGAGTACCTTTATTTACTTGGGCAGAGTTTCGTGCTTTGCTGCTCGAGGTTTATTTTCCCAACAGTGCAAAGCAGAAACTAGAAGGGGATTTGCGACGATTGCAGCAGGGGAGTCGGCCCCTTCGAGACTACATCCTTGAGTTTCAGCGGCTTTTGAGCAGTGTTCCCCATGTTGCCCGGGATGAGGCCCAGAAGGTTGAGCTATTCGAGAGAGGCCTGCAATCGTTTGCTGCGGCCTTTATTGTCTTGGGCAGAGTTTCGAGCTTTGCTGCTCGAGGTTTATTTTCCCAACAGTGCAAAGCAGAAACTAGAAGGGGATTTGCGACGATTGCAGCAGGGGAGTCGGCCCCTTCGAGACTACATCCTTGAGTTTCAGCGGCTTTTGAGCAGTGTGCCCCACGTTGCCCGGGATGAGGCCCAGAAGGTTGAGCTATTCGAGAGAGGTCTGCATCAGGATATCTATCCCCTTGTACACTCGCATAGAGCGCAGATTTTGGATGCAACTATTGACCACGCGCAGTGGGTCGACAGAGGATCTGTAGTTATGTCAGAGCGGGGGCTAGAGACTGGATCTAGTTCTGGAGAGAAACGCCCAACGCCGTAAGATTTTGGTCAGTCTAGCAGGCCGAGACCGTCGAGACCACCACGATTCCAACCTCGAGGTCGTGGGTCTCAGGGGAGGCAGAGGCCCGAAGGTTTTCGGCCGCCGAGGCAGCAGCAGCAGCAGCAGCAGAGGCGCACTGATAGATGTATTATTTGTGGCGGACCCCATGCACCTTAGCAGTGTGAGCAGCGTCAGGGCCGGTGTTACCGCTGTGGTCAGTCGGAGCACTTTGCGTTGTCTTGTCCTAGGGCAGGGTCGCCGGCGCCATCGTCAGCATCGGCACCTCCTCTGCTCTTTCAGAGGGGTGGGCTTCGACAAGTTATGGCCAGGGAGATAGGGCCACTTCATCGCGACAGTCAGACAGGCGACCACCTCCGAGCGGGCGAGTTTATGCCGCTCAGGTTGAGGATTCCGGGGCAGCGAGCCATGTGGTAGCAGGTATTATTCTTATCTCCTCTACTCGCACTAGAGCTTTATTTGATACCGGAGCATCGCATTCATTCATCAGTAGGGCATTCGCATCTTTGCATGGGCTAGAGATAGGACCGTTAGTTTGTGCTCGTGAGGTTTAGATTCCTGATCACGTGTTGCACGTAGATGAGTGTTGTCGGTCCTGCCCAGTGCAGTTAGGGCCCTGGATTTTGCATGTTGATCTTTTAGTCCTTCGTCAGCTCCGGGATTTTGATGTAGTGTTGGGTATGGATTGGTTGACTCAGTATTATGCTACCATCGATTGTAGAGAGAGGACTGTGACCCTTCGTGAGCCGGGTCAGGAGGAGTTTGTTTATAGGGGATGTCAGAGTATTTTATTTGCAGCGACGATATCTTCCGCTAGAGCATGACAGATGCTGAGTCGCGGTTGTGTCATTTTCTTAGCGACTGTTGTAGTGGTGCCTACGGCGATGCCCGGGCTCGAGGACATCCCTGTCGTCCGAGAGTATCCGGATGTGTTTCCCCCAGAGTTATCTTCTATGCCGCCGGATCGAGAGATAGAGTTTGTGATTGATGTAGTCCCTGGAACTACACCAATCTCCAAGGCACCCTACAGGATGGTCCCTGCAGAGTTGAGAGAGTTAAAGGCTCAGCTGCAGGATCTCTTGGATCAAGGGTTTGTTCGACCTAGTGTTTCTCCTTGGGGAGCCCCGATTCTGTTTGTAAAGAAGAAAGACGGGTCACTCAGATTATGTGTGGACTACCGGGAATTAAACAAAGTGACCGTCAGGAATAAGTATCCCATTCCTCGGATTGATGATTTATTTGATCAGCTTCAGGGGGCTACAGTCTTCTCGAAGATATATCTTCAGTGCGGTTACCACCAGTTGAAGGTGAGGGCCGAGGATGTATCCAAGACGGCGTTCAGGACTCGGTATGGGCATTATGAGTTCACGGTGTTACCTTTTGGATTGACAAATGCCCCTGCCGCCTTTATGGATCTAATGAACCGAGTGTTCCAGCCGTATTTGGACCGTTTTGTGGTGGTCTTCATCGATGACATCTTGGTTTATTCCCGAAGCGACTTTGAGCACGAGGAGCACTTTAGGATAGTGCTGCAACTTCTGAGAGAGAAGAAGTTGTATGCCAAGCTGAAGAAGTGCGCATTCTGGCTTCGGGAAGTTTCATTCTTAGGCCATGTAGTTTCAGCCGTAGGAGTGGCAGTGGACCCGACGAAGATAGATGCAGTTCGGGATTGGCCTAGACCTACGACGGTGACAGAGATTCGGAGCTTCTTGGGCCTAGCAGGCTACTACCGTCGGTTCGTAGAGGGCTTTGTGAAACTCTCTACTCCCCTCACCAGATTGACCAGGAAGGGGACGAGATTTGTATGGACTGAGCAGTGCCAGCAGAGCTTCGACGAGTTGAAGCTTCGACTGATTTCAGCGTCGATCCTTGCATTGCCAGTTATGGGAGAGGGATTTACGGTTTACAGTGATGCCTCCCACATCGGCTTAGGTTGTGTTCTCATGCAGCGTGATAGGGTAACTGCTTATGCGTCACGGCAATTAAAGGATTATGAAAAGAATTACCCTACTCACGATTTGGAACTAGCCGCGGTTGTATTTGCTCTGAAGCTATGGCGACATTATCTCTACGGCGAGCACTGCGAGATATTTACCGACCACCAAAGCCTGAAGTACTTGTTTACTCAGATGGAGCTTAATTTGAGGCAGCGCCGGTGGTTAGAACAGTTAAAAGATTACGATCTGAGCATACAGTATCATCCCGGTAAGGCCAACGTGGTCGCAGACGCCTTGAGTAGGCGATCAGGGCCGTCCTTAAGCTTGTTGATTACTGAGCAGATGCCGTTGAGGGAGCAGTTGAGGCGATTGGATATCGAGGTTTTGTCCCCTGGGGATTCTGCTAGACTTATGTCCTTGGTATTGCAGCCCACTCTGTTGGACAGGATTAGAGAGAAACAGAGTGGGGACCCCTATCTTGAGAGGATTAGAGACCAGGTTCAGCGTGGTCAGGGTGGGGACTTTTCTGTGGATGTAGCGGGAGTACTTAGGTACAGGGACCGCTATTGTGTGCCCGTGGACTTGGATATTAGAGAGCTGATCCAGAGGGAAGCTCACTATACACCTTACACCCTCCACCCTGGAGGAACTAAGATGTATAGGGATTTGAGGGCACAGTTTTGGTGGCATGGCATGAAGAGAGATATTGGAAGGTTTGTAGCCCATTGTCTGACTTGTCAGCAAGTTAAAGCTGAGCATCAGGTTCCAGCTGGCAAGTTACAGAGCCTTCCAATACCTGAATGGAAATGGGATCGTGTCACTATGGACTTCATTGTTGGACTGCCGAGGACTCAGAGTGGAGCTGATGCTATATGGGTGATTGTGGATCGATTGACCAAATCAGCCCACTTTCTGCCGATACAGTCAAGTTGGACCTTGGAGAGGTTAGCATAGTTATACTTGGACGAGATTGTGAGGCTACACGGGGTGCCAGCTTCGATTGTGTCTGATAGGGACCCGAGGTTCACTTCATAGTTATGGAGGAGCTTGCAGACGGCCTTGGGGACCCAGCTTCAGTTTAGCACTGCCTTTCACCCACAGACTGACGGACAGTCCGAGCGGACAATTCAGACTCTAAAGGATATGTTGAGAGCTTGTGTCCTGAGCTTTAGCGGCCGCTGGGATCGACATTTGAGACTAGCAGAGTTTGCCTATAACAATAGCTTCCAGGCGAGCATTCAGATGGCGCCCTACGAAGCATTGTATGGACGGAAATGTCGATCGCCCTTATGTTGGAGTGACGTGGGTGAAAGGAAGACATTGGGGCCAGATTTGCTTTTGGAGGCCGAAGAAAAGGTTAGGATTATTCGGCGTCATTTGGTGACTGCACAGAGCCGGCAGAGGAGTTATGCCGATAGGAGGTGGCGAGACTTAGAGTTCCAGGTTGGAGACCATGTCTTTCTGAAAGTCTCGCCCTCTCGAGGGATACGTCGCTTTGGAGTGCGCGGGAAGCTGAGTCCGCATTTTATTGGACCATTTGAGGTATTGGAGCGCATTGGACCCGTCGCCTATCGAGTTGCGCTACCGCCGCGGTTGGCAGGTACTCATGATGTGTTTCATGTATCCGTCTTGAGGAGGTATGTTTATGATCCCTCGCACATATTGGATTTCACTTCCTTAGAGTTGGATGAGGAGTTGCACTTTCAGGAGCGCCCGATGCGAATTCTTGCTCGCGAGACGAAAGAATTGCGCAATCGGGTTATACCTTATGTGAAGGTATTATGGAGCCATCATGATGAGAGAGAGGCCACTTGGGAGCCTGAGGATGAGCTGAGGAGTACCTATCCCTATCTATTTGAGACCCCTACCTGAGATTTGAGTTCTTTGGGTTTCGAGGACGAAACCTTTTGAAGGGGGGGGAGAGTGTAGAATACCGGATTTTTGGATTGAGCACACCGACTCCACGGATGAGCTTTTTGGGTGAGAAAAGCTGTGGGCAAGTGTATTTTCATATTACAGCGGAGTTCGGGAGGTTCCGGACTGCGGCGGAGGCCCCGAGGGCGAAAAGTGAGTTGGAGTTGGCTTTATTGGATTATTTAAATAATTAATTTAATATTCTACTTTTTAATTGTTGGTTGCTTCTTTTGTGTTGTAGAGAGAAGCAGCTGGATGGTGGGGGATGCTTGGCTTAATTAGTGGAGGTAATTAAGATTTTCTCTAATTAAGCTTATCTTTCTTTTATTAAGTTTTATTTTATTTTTTTAGTGCCAGTTGCCCCGCACCTTGAGCTAATTAAGCCACCTTAATTAAGATCACCTCCCATGCTTCTCCCTGCTAGCTAAGTAAGAAGGAAACAGAGGGAGTGAGTGAAGGAGAGAAGAAGAGGAAGAAGGTGGACTTGTGGGACCTACTGCTTGAAGCCGAGCGGAGCACGCGCGGAGAGTTTCTTCGAGGTAGGTAGCAGTTTTTTTTAAACTTAGTTTGGATTTTTTTTTGGGTGATTTGAGCTTGAACTGGGTTTTTGATTTATTTTATTTTCTTTAGAAATTGGAGTGTGACTGGGCTGCGGACTGTGTGTCCGAGGTGCGCGAGGGTCGCAGCCGGGGGAGCCGCACGCGCACGCGCAAAGGCGTGCGCGCGGTCGGCGCGAGCTGCTACGCGGGCGCCAGGAGCGCCGCGCGCAGCAGCGCCAGGCTGCCGCAGGCGCGCAGTTGGGCACTGCGCAGCCTGGCGGGCACGCCTGGGCGCCGTACAGCAGCGCGGATGCACCAGGACGCTGCGCTCGGGTGCGGGGCCGCGCGCAGCGCTGCGGGCTCGCGTAGCGCTGCAGGCCGCGTGCAGGGTGCGCGCGGGCGCGCGCAGCGCTGCGGGCCGCGCACAGGGCGCGCGCAGCACTGCGGGGCACCGCGCGGCTGGCCCTGGCACCGCGCGGCTGGCCCTAGCGCCGCGCGGCAAGCCCGAGCGCCGCGCGGCATGGGCCCTGCGCCGCGCGGCAGGCATGCTTGCGCCGCGCGGCTGGCCCTGCTACCGCGCGGCGTGCGCCTTGGCTGCGAGCGGCAGCGCATGGCGCCGCGCGGCTGGCTGCGCCGCGCTGAAACCGCGCAGGCAGCGGCTTGGCGGCGCGCTGCTACACGTGCGCAAGCAGTTTTTTCGCGCGGCGCGCCGCGTGTTGGTCGGCTGAAGAGCAGTTTTTCCTTGGAGATCGCATGGGTTTGGCCGTGCTTATCTAATTTTGGTTGTTTTTCCTCTTTTCCTGCAGCTTGTAGTGCAGCTTGTAGTGTATTACTTGGCCAGATTTGGGGGTTTTCGCCGCGCCGAGCGGAGGGAGCTCGGTTGCTCAGTTTGTGCTGTGGTTTGGCTTTGGGTGAGCCGGTGTGCGCGTGAATTTTTCTATAGACCTCTGGTGGGTTGGTTTTCTTCCAAAAAAATTACGGAATGCCCTTTAAAGCTTCTGAATGCAAATTATTCATGTCTAATATACTATTTTTGCTATTAATTAATCTGATAGTTGCCTGGGAATTTTTGGAAAATTCGTTGGAACCCTGGGTTATTTTTAGTGCACTCCTTAGACTGCATGACACTTGTTATTATGTTTAGTTGGCATTACTGTTGCTCCCAGATCTTTTTAAAAATCGAGAAAAGCTGTTTTATTCAAAAATTGGTCTTTAAAATTGTAAGTCCATCTGGGCTATGTTGTGGGTTCGGGGTGCATTGATCTCGTGCCCGGGGGCCGAGAGGGGGTTTTCGGATTTTTTGGTTGTGCTCTAGAGTCTTGGGATTTTTAGCGGGGCTTTTCAGATTGAGTCGAGGGTTGATTTTCCGACTTAGACATGAGTGTGAGTGATGTTATTTGAGCTTTTGAGTTTCCGATCTGTTTGATCGTGGATTATAGCCTGCATGTGCCGCTTACTGAGACAGATGTGATACTTGAGCTCGTTGGGGTCGCTCCCCTCGAGTTACACTCCGGATGCGTGTTGATGACGCGACTAGTTGATACACTAGAGTTCGCTGTGAGATTGAGATAGTCCGATTGGACACCCTGGTTGATACACTAGGGTCCCTAGTTGATAAACTAGGGGGCGCCGACTTGACTGGACCCGATGTGGCAGTCATTGAGATTGGGTGAGATGAGCGGGTGGTTGCATCTTATGTTCTTAGATGGATTTTTCCTTTGAGCATCACACTTGAGGCAAGTAGTGATAGTTTTACTTCCAGCTTGCATTTATTTATCTATCTATCTATCTATCTATCTGTTTTTGCCTCCAGTGGACTTAGTGGGCATACCGTGGATTTTTTTTGTGACGGTACCCACTGAGATATGCCTTTTACAGTAGATCTCACACCCGCTGTGGTGACAGGTGTTACTGAGGTGGCTATTCCAGGTTCAGCTCATGCAGAGCCTTCAGACCGAGGTAAGGGCGTGGTTGACTAGATCCTACCCGAGTTTGTCGAGTTAGAGGTAGAGTCACCCCTATTTTTGGTTTCCACTTTTGTACCAGACAGTGACAGTGTATTTATGTTTTGGGAGAAAGTGGACGTATGTATTTGGACTTTTACTAGTGGACTTATGTATTTGGACTTTTTTTATTTATTGATTTCAGCAGTTCGGTTTTATTTATGCAGTGTAGTTTCCTTTCAGCTCTGATACTTGTATAGCTATAGATCTCTTTTGCAGGTTAGACGCTACGTCTGTGCGTCAGTTTCCGTACAGACGGCGGATCTGTTGGCGAGCCCGGGGTCGCAGTTCGACCCCCGGGGCGTGACAATGCAAGTCGTCACATGGAGTGACACTTCCACTTCCAATGAGTCATCTTCCAGTGATGAGGATAACAACGCCACAGCATTCCACGCGTCCACAACTTCACCTCACATGTGCTTCTCAGCGACTTCTTCTCGTTCATTATCCAACTACTCCTTAAATGAAAAGAATGCAACGGATGATGAACCGAGCGATTCCGAATGTGAAGACTTTGTTTTTGCCTACCATAAATTATTAAAGGATTCAAAGAAATTGGCAAAGCAAAACAAAAGTTTGAGAAGAAGATTGTGGGATCTTGAAGAACAATCTAAAAAGGCAACTTCTCTCTCAAATGCTCTTTAAGAGGAAAAGGATAACTTGGTCAAAATAAATGTTTCCCTTCGAGAGAAGAACGAGCATTTCGAGAAGGAGCACATCAAATTGGTGGATAAAGCAAATCACTTCTCAAAGCTCAACTTCGAGGCTCAACAAGAAAAATTGGAGATGACGAAGACCATACTCCAACTTAAGGAAGATTTGAAGCGATTCTCTTCTGGAAGGAGCAAGTTGGACAAGTTGCTTAGTCTCGGTCAAACGAATCGTTTGGGTCTTTGATACACTCGAACCAGCAAGGATTCGAGTTAGAGCGGAACGGTTTTTGTGCCCCAGTCGGTTTCTCCTCCTCCGACGAAAATCACTGCATCCAACGTTAACAAGCATACTGTAGGACCCCTGAACCCCATGCAGCTTTTTCTCGTGAATCCACTGTGCAAACACCTGTTGATGGTGTGTTTAGTCCATAGTACATCAAAAGGATGCCACAGATGGACCATGTGTGTTATTGTTAGCTGGGTTGGCCTTCGGCGGCTTTTGCCGAATTTTAGAAAAGGTTTTAGGCCAATCGGATGTTGGATTTGGATTTAGCGCGGAAAAACGCTTGAAAACGGCTATTTGCTTGTTAATTTCTGAGTCCGGATGCCCAAAAACGGACTCCCGAAAGTTCTACAGGATTTTTGGTGCATGGGGGAGCCGTGGACCGGCGGGAGTGCCACGTGGCAGGCCCTGATTGGCCGGCGCACGCGGCTTGGTCCACGGAGCAGCGGGGGAGTGGTCGGGGTGCACCGCTAGAGGCGTGGACCGGCAGGTGTCCACGTGGCAGTGCCGGATTGGATGGCCCACGCGCGCTCGGTCCACGGGAGCGCGCGGGGGAGCGTGGACCGGGGGGGTTGCCACGTGGCGGCACCGGGTTGGCGGGTCCCCGAGCGCGCGGTCCACGCAGCGCGCGGGAGCAGGCGCGGGGCAGGTGCCGTACGCGGGCAGGTGGCGGGGGCAGTTGGGTGCGCCACGTGGCGCCCGCTGATTCGCGGGCGCCACCCACCCCGCTGACCCCCGGGCGGGACGCGTGGCGCGCTCCCGCGGGGCCTGCACGACTGTCGCCTGTTCGGTGGACGCGTGGCAGGCCCCAAGGCGGGTTGGACGGCCGCAAGGATCCGGCCGGATCCCGTGCGCGGAGTGGGCCGGGCCGGGCCGCACTGTGCGTGCCCGAAATCGGGCGGGCCGGGCCGCACTGTGCGCGCCCGGAACTTGGGACACATTCGGTATTTTTCGAATTGTTTTTGGTGGGCCTATAAATAGAGCCCGAATTCGTTTCTTGAGCCGTTTTCTCCCATTTCCAAGCCTCATCTCCCCGAGCTCTCTTCTAGTGATTTGCTCATCTTCAAGTTCTGGATTCACCTGCAGAGTTTTGAGATTTTTGGGGGCACGCATCCCGAGGTTGCAGATTTTACGGCGCGGTGCGACGTTTCATTTCCGGTGTTCTTCTTCGTCGCAGTGCAGTGTGAGGACTCCCCTGAGCCACCCCGACCTTTGTTTTCGTCGATTCTTGCGCTGTCTTACTCCTGAGAGGTAGGGCTTCATCTTTCATATTGATAGCGCATTTTGGTTTTGAGTCTGTGGCACGGATCCCGAGGTTCTTTCTTGACCCTTTTTCTGTGTGGATTTGTGGGACAGCATCGAGGTGTTTTGGCCTTATCTTTGCGCACGAGCGTCAGACGGAAACGAGCTTATACAACTTTTTCATCTACAGATCGCAATGAACGCGCTCGTATTTTTCTTGGATTTTTCCGATATTTTACCAGAGGTGAAAATCCCTGTTTCCCTGTGAACAGTGCTACAGTTTTTGATGCAGGAATTGTTTGAGTGCACCACCTTGCCGAATTTGTATCTTGACCTACCGAACTCGGATTTGGACGTGCAGGTATCCGTTTCGAAGGTATCGACGCGAGGATCGCTGTGGTATTTTTCTGGGAATTTTCCGGGCATTTTCAGTAGGTGAAAATTGGACATCTTTCGGACTGATTTTGTATGTGGTTGTAAGAGCAGTTTTGGGAACTTATGTGTATTTGTGGACCTTGTGTTGTACCCAGGAGAGTTGCGGGTATTGCTGGACCCATTGGAGTAGGAGATTTGGATTTACTTGGTATTTTTAGCTGTTTGGCTTTGGACAGTCAGCACTTCAGGTGGGTGGTTGTTATAATCCTCTCCTTTGGTATGCCCACTAGGAACATCAGAGTATCACAATGTTAGTAAGGCTTAGCTTATTGTTGATAGCCTTGCATGCAATAGAGATTTAAATAATTGATAAGTTTATCCATGATGATGACATTTCTTTTGACATGAGTTCAGTATCATGACCACTTGTTTAATCGCTTAATTATTCTGGGCAGCATGATTAGTGGCAGGATAGCAATTAATGACTTTGAAATAAAGATCATTCCATTGAGACTGTAACCGTGACTATCGTTGCTTTAATTTGATTACTCTTGTGAAATAGACTAAAATACTGGGACAATTGCATGTTTAAATTGATCACTTAGCCAAGTCACTTTTTACTGCTACACTATCTTCTGGGATTTGACTTAGGAGAAACCATGCTTTTATTTCTTTCTCCTATCATTTAGACTGCTGAGATAGCAAGCTCGGGTTCGAGCGGGGCCAGGGATAGTGTAGTCAGGTTGCTGGGGATTTGGGACAGGCTGGGCTTTATGATAGGGTGTTGCGGCAACCACAGATTTGGGGTGGTTGACCGGGTTATACTATTGCATCAGATTGGGTGAGGGGGATCGGGTTAGCTTTAGTGGAGGGATTTTTCCCACTTCTATTATTGTCGTGATCCAGCCCTGCTATTGGGAGGTATCGAGACTTGGTTACTGTATTTGTGAGACATGGTTACTTTACTCGTGTGGGTCGCTCCCCTTGAGTGCCACTCCGGAGTAGGCGATTGACACATCGGCCAGTGAGTGCCAAACATTGATTATTGGCCAGTGAGAGCCAAACCTTCCGTATCGGTCAGTGAGTACCAATTTATGAGCAGATACTTGAGACAGTTTGAGCAGGCAGTACCAGGGGTTTCTGGTCCTTCGATTGGGTCTATTTAGACATATAGTTTTACTGATACATGCATTCAGTTACCCTTTTCGTTATTGCATTTAGAGGCATAATAGTGGTAGCTTTCTTTTATCAGCAGTTTTATAGCTTACCACCCTTCTCCTTTCCTGTTTGCCTCTGGTAGTCCTGGTGGGCATGTCTGAGTTGAGGCTTTACCCACTAGGGGAGGCTACTGTTTTATAGTAGTACTTACCCCCATTATCTTTCCTTTGTTTCTTTCCCCCTGTTTTGCAGAGTCCTCTGCGGGAGTTGCTGGGCCGTCAGCAGCTGCTCGAGGTAAGAGGATTGCGGATTAGATAGCATGCCACCCGAGGGATGTAGCTGGAGTTTTTGGTGTACCCGGTTTTCTCTGACAGTTCTTTTATGTTTCTTTTTGGGTCTGGCTTTTGCCAGCTAGTTGTATATTTTGTGGTGAGCTGGGAGAGATGTTGTATTTATTTTGCAATTGTACTTTATTTACTTCCAGCTTCTGTCTGAGATACAGTAGTTTAGTTCAGCTCTGATTCTTATGCTCTTTTACTATTCTCTTATATCTGAGCAGGTTACCGATGCTTCGTGTACACGGGAAATATCGTGTGCACGGCGGATCTGTAGACGGGCCCGGGTTCTGGTTTACACCCGGGGCGTGACAGATTAAGTTGGTTTCAGAGCTTAGGGATAGGTCAGTTGGGACTTAGGAAACCCTAGACTTTTTGGGCAGACCCTAGGATGATAGGGCGTGAGTGGCGTGATATTTTGCGAAAGTCGGTGATTTTTATAGTTGACTCTTCCTGTGAGTGAAGAGAGATCGACATAGTCTATTTCTGTTGAACCATTATGTTGGCTCCAGACAACATAAGGTTACAGAAATAGGGGGATGTCTTTTGACTTTTGCTAGATTGGGTCGTGTGGGGTTTTGTTGCTGATGCTTGGTTTCTTGTGGCAGGATGCCTCCTCGACGCCGGATTCCTACTCGGGGTACTCCTCCACCCCCTGATGAGCCAGAGTAGTCCAGACCCTCTGAGCTTAGCGAGTTGGGGGCCTTGGTGGCCCAGTTGGTGGAGGGTCAGCGCCGACAGGAGCAGAGGATGGACCAGTTCCTTGCCCAGAGAGAGGCACCACCCCCGGCTGTTCCTGAGGCCCCTGTGCCCCCTGTTGCACCTTCTGTGCCATCGGCGCCATCTTCTAGTAGTGGGGCTCCAGGAGCTATCCGGCCATTGACTGCGGAGGAGGAGCAGGACATCGCCGACAAACTCTCCAAGTTTGTTCAGCGAGGACCACCAAGATTTTCAGGGCGAGATGCACAGCCTTGGGATGTTGGGAGATGGCTTTCTGCGATGGAGAAGCTTTTCTGGGACTTTTTCATCGATCCGAGGTATCGAGTGCACATGGCGGTGCACTGTTTGGATGGAGATGCAGATGCTTGGTGGCAGTGGGTAGAGCCACTAGAGTTCCGGAGTACCCGACAGCTGCCTTGGGAGGAGTTCCGACGGATGGTTTTGGACACCTACTTCTCAACCAGTGTGAAGAGGAAATTAGAGGATGACTTGAAGAACCTCCAGCAGGGCGATCGGTTGGTGCAGGCTTATTTTCAGGAGTTCATGGAGTTGCTTAACTGTGTGCCTTTCGTCGCTCGTGACGGTCCGCACCAGGTGGAGTTGTTCGAGGCAGGCCTCCGTCCAGGGATTTACACATTAGTGCATGCCCAAGAGATTTCAGACCCTTGAGGCGGCCGCAGAGCATGCACAGTGGGTGGAGAGAGGAGGTCAGGTGGTAGCTAGACGGAGGGCCGCGGTCGCACAGAGTTCCGACAGGAAGCGACCAACCCCAGATGACGGGGGACAGGCCAGTTCATGGAGACCACCTCTACCGCCACAGCCCCAGTCTTACGGCCGTGGGCGATCTGAGAGGAGAGGGCCTGGTGGACCCCAGAGACCGCCGCAGCATCTGTAGAAGCATCAGCAGCAGAGATCGCAGCCGAGGCAGCAGAGGTCTCAGGAACAGTCCTCTAGACAGCAGCAGCGGTCGAGGCAGCCCCAGTCTTCCGACAGATGCATCTTCTGTGGAGGTCAGCATTGTGCCGGCACTTGTGATCAGAGGTGGGGACGATGTTTTCGATGTGGACAGCCGGGACATGTGCGAGCTACTTGCCCCCTTACTACTTCCTCGACACCTTCTTCGGCATCGGCTCCATATTCCCCTCAGCAGCAGCGACCACCAGCTCAGCGGCCCTATGCTCCAGCGAGCAGGCCGTCTTCATCGTATCCTACCGATTTCCGACCTCCAGCACCGAGCGGGCGAGTATATGCCGCCCAGTTAGCGGATTCTTCAGCGGCAGACCAGGTGGTGGCAGGTATTATCCTACTCTTTGGTATTAGGACTCGCACTTTATTCGACACTGGAGCATCTCATTCTTTCATTAGTCGAGCATTTGCATCCCTTCATGGTTTAGAGATAGAGTCCTTGTCACATGCATTAGAGGTACGGATTCCTGATCACGTTTTGCATGTCGAGGAGCATTGTGTGGCTTGCCCGGTGCAGTTGGGACCTTGGATATTGCCTGCAGACTTGCTTGTCTTGCAGCAGCTCCAGGATTTTGACTTGGTGTTAGGGATGGATTGGCTGTCACAGTATTCCGCCACTATCGACTGTAGAGAGAGGACGGTGACTCTCCGCGAGCCAGGACAGGAGGAGTTCATCTTCAGAGGTTGCCAGAGCACGCTGTTTGCAGCGACTATTTCCTCGGCGAGAGCTAGGCGGATGATGAGCAGAGGTTGCACTGCCTTTTTGGCCACTGTTGTGGAGGTGCCTACGGCGGCACTAGGACTCGAGGATATCCCTATTGTCCGCGAGTTCCCCGACGTGTTTCCCCCAGAGTTGACAACGATGCCGCCGGAGAGGGAAATAGAGTTTGTGATTGATGTGGTTCCAGGGACTGCACCAATCTCAAAGGCACCCTATAGGATGGCACCTGCCGAATTGAGGGAGTTGAAGGCCTAGCTTCAGGATCTCTTGGACAGGGGCTTTATCAGGCCCAGTGTCTCTCCGTGGGGAGCGCCGGTATTGTTTGTGAAAAAAGTAGGATGGGTCGCTTCGATTGTGTGTGGATTATAGGGAGTTGAATAAAGCGACCATTCGGAACAAGTATCCCCTTCCACGGATAGATGATTTGTTTGATCAGTTGCAGGGGGCGTCTGTGTTCTCGAAGATTGATCTACAGCCCGGTTACCACCAGCTGAGGGTGAGGGCCGAGGACATCTCCAAAACGGCATTCAGATCGCGGTACGGGCATTATGAGTTTACGGTGATGCCTTTCGGGTAGACTAATACCCCTGCCGCATTTATGGACTTGATGAACAGGATATTTCAGCCGTTTTTGGACCGGTTCGTGGTGGTGTTTATTGATGATATACTGATTTACTCCCGGAGTGATGTGGAGCACGAGGAGCACTTGAGGACCGTGCTACAGCTTCTGCAAGAGAAGAAGTTGTATGCCAAGCTTAAGAAGTGCGAGTTTTGGCTCCGGGAGGTCTCCTTTTTGGGCCACGTGGTTTCAGCGTCAGGAGTGGCGGTCGATCCAGCCAAGGTGGATGCTATTCGAGATTGGTCGAGGCCGACTGTTACGGAATTTGAGTTGGCGTAGTTTCGTGAAAGGTTCAAGTCTTGAAGATTGAAGGTGAAGAAAGTTGGATCATTTAACTCAATCTCAAGAAAGAAGAATTCAAAAGGATCAGGTATGTTTAACTAAAGATTATTGGTGATCCGAATACTTCTTGTAGTGTAGAAACACCTGGAAGAATATTTAACTGCATAAAAATCAAAAACTGGTGTTCGGACATGTTCAGGATCCGGATCAGAGCCAGCAGTCCGGATCCCGAAGGTTGTTGCTTCATACATTACTTCAATCCGGATCGCAGCATCTCACGATCCGGATCCCGAACGTTGAGTTCTCAGAATTGTATGAACGATCCGGATCAGGCATTCCGATCCGGATCCCGAACGTTTGTTTTTTGGAAACCGTCTTTATTGCTACTGCAATCCGGATCGCCCAAATCCGATCCGGATCGCCGTCCGTCAAAATTCCAGAAATATTAGGTTTTTGATTCTTATCTCCTTCCAAATGTTTCTAACCTATAAATAGACCCTATGACTCTTTTTCTAGGGCGAATCCAAAACAGAGCCGTCATATTCATATATCATTTTATACGGCTAAGATCCACATATAGAGAAGAAAGGAAATCATTAGAGAATACTCTATGTTTCTTCATCTATATTGATTAGTTTGATTCTAGGTTTTCATACTCACATCTTGAGTTGAATCAAACTAATGAATACTTAGATGGTATTTCCGATCTATCTTTGATCTAAGTTTTCGGCGGATCATCACCACCGAAAACAACGATTTCCCCAAAATCGGCGCGTGGATTCGCGTGTCCTTGTGGATTCAAGGTTCAACCGCTCTCGTGGATTCGGAGCGAGGCACGTTCGTGGATTCGAAGGGTGCTACTGGGTGAAGACCGTGGATTCGACGTTGGACGCCGTGGATTCGGCGTTGGGCGCAGATCGTGGATTCGAGAAGCGTCGTGGAGCGAGCGGAGAAGATCCTCTAGGAGCGTATGGAAAAGGTTGAGTCGTAAGTGTATACGGTAAATCACCTTGTACGTGTTTTAATTCTAGTGGATTTCTGCCGTGTTATCGGTCCCGTGGTTTTTTACTCCGGTGATGGAGTTTTCCACGTAAAAATCTTGCGTGTTATTTTTATTTCCGCATTGGGTTTTTTTATCGCAACGATTTTTTGAGTGTTTATACGTTTACACCTATTCACCCCCCTCTAGGTGTTTTTTCCCCTATTTAGATCTACATTACATATAACCCAACAAGTGGTATCAGAGAGGGAATAGGGTTGTAAACAATGGTTGAAGGTGGAAACATCAATCGACCCCCTTTCTTTGATGGAACAAATTATGCGTACTGGAAAGTACGGATGAAAGCCTTTTTAATTTCCATCGACGAAAGGGTGTGGCAATCAATTGAATTAGGATGGACTAATCCAACTGAAATTATCTCTGATGTTCGCACCTTAAAACCTAGGTCGAAATGGACCAAGGAAGAGTTAGATTCATCTTCTTACAATGGCAAGGGAATTAATGCTATTTTTAATGCCTTATCTCAAACTGAATTCTCTCGCGTCTCGGCATGTGAGACTGCGAAAGAAATCTGGGATGTTCTTCAGGTTACACATGAGGGAACTAACCTCGTGAAGATTCAGAAACTGCAAATGCTTACGAGCAAGTTTGACTCTATCTTGATGGCAGAAAATGAATCTTTCACGGACTACTATACACGACTGCAAGACATCGTAAACTCATGTGCTAACCTGGGAGAGAAGATTCCAGAATTTAAGGTTGTAAGAAAGATCTTAAGAACTCTTCCTGAACGATTTCGCCCAAAGGTTACAGCCATTGAAACTATTAAACACCCGGACGAAATACGTGTAGAAGAATTAGTTGGTTCATTACAAACATATGAAATGACATTTACTACTAACAATTCTTCTGGAAAAGCATCCTCTTCTAAGTCTTCAGGTTATGCGTTGAAAACAACTAAGGAAGAAGACGCGGATACATCCTCCTCAGACGATGACGAGAACCTTTCTATGGAGGAATTTGAGAAGCAGCTCGCTCTCTTGACAAGAAAGTTTCGCCGCAACTTTCGAAGGGGTAATTCAAGTAAATCTCCATCCTTCGGAAAGTCGAACAAAGGCAAGGGTACTTCAAGTTACAAGTCAAGAAAGCAAGAGAACTTCTCAAAGGATAAGAAAAGTTCAGAGGGACAACTACAATGCTTCAAATGTCGAGGCTACGGCCACATTGCAACGGAGTGTCCCAACAAGTATCTGGCAAAGAAGAAGGCGATGCAAGTCGTCACTTGGGATGACAACTCAACGTCAAATGAGTCGTCTTCAAGTGATGAAGAAAAGAGCTCCACGGCATTCCACGCGTCCATATCTTCACCCTTCATGTGCTTTATGGCAAGTACATCCGAGTCATTGTCCAACTCCACTGTTGAAAAGATTGCAACGGACAACGAATCGGATGATTCGGAAGGTGAAGATTTTGCTTTAGCCTACAACAGACTTTTGAGGGATTCAAAGAAAGTGGCTAAGCAAAACAAGAGTTTGAGAGGGAGAGTGCATGATCTCGAAGAAGAAGCAAAAAGAGCAACTTCTCTCTCAAACGCTCTTGAAGTGGAAAGGGAAAATCTGATAAAAGTAAATGTTTCCCTTCAAGAGTCCAATGAGCTTTTTGAGAAGGAACATACAAAACTGGTGGATAAAGCGGATCACTTCTCAAAGCTCTACAACGAGGCTCGACAGGATAACCTGGAAATGACAAAGACCATTTTCCAACTCAAGGATGACTTGAAGCGATTCTCTTCAGGAAGGAGTAAGTTGGATAGGCTTCTTGGTCTTGGTCAAACAAATCGGTTCGGCCTCGGGTACACTCAAACTGGAAACAGTCCAAGTTCGAGTGGGACAGTTTTTGTGCCTCAGTCGGTATCTCCCCCTCCGACACCGGAATTCAAGACAAACAACGACAACAAACTTACTTCATCCTCTTTGGGATCGTCAAGATCTAAGGTATGTTTTCGTTGTGGTGTTTCAGGGCACATAAGAAGATATTGCAAGACGGGAGTCAAACGCGCACCTCAAACACCTCTTGCAATGACTACCACAAAGGTGATTCCTCGGAAATCAATTGCAAATCAATTGAAGGAAAAGAACCTTGGTAGTTTACCGCGCAAGACGACTTCATCAAGGAGCAGCAACCTTTTTAACAAGACGCTTTCACCTAGGCATATAACTTCACGACCATTACCGACGCACTCCAAAAAGGTTTGGGTGCGCAAAGGTGAAATCTTTCCTTGTCTTGTTACCAATGTTTCCTTGCATGCATATGATAGTTCGTCTTGGTATCTGGATAGCGGGTGTTCCCGTCACATGACCGGTGACAAAAATGGTTTTCAAAATCTTGAGAAAATCTCCGGAGGACTCGTTGTTTTCGGAGACGGTCGATCTTCCAAAATTGTTGGAAAAGGAACAGTAGCTATTCCAGATGGCCCGGTTCTAAATAATGTGTTATTTGTTGATGGTCTTAAGACTAACCTCATAAGCATAAGTCAACTTTGCGACAATGGTTTTTCAGTTAACTTTTCATCTGTTGAATGTGTTGTAACTGATAAGGACCATGTATTCTTTTTAAAAGGGGTTAGATCTGAAAACAATTGTTATGTTGTTCCTAATAAATTTTCTGAAAAATGTAACCTAGTTTCTTTGGATAATGAAACACTTTGGCATGAAAGGCTAGGTCACTTAAATTTTAAGGAACTTGCTAGAATTTCAAACAAGGACGTGGTCAAGGGGGTCCCAAAACTTTTGCTTAAACAAAACGTTGTGTGTGGTGGTTGCCAAAAGGGAAAACAGTCTAGGACTGCACACAAGAACTTGAACCACGTTGGTACAAAACGGCCCTTGGAACTTTTACACATGGATTTAATGGGGCCAACTCGTCAACCATCTTTGGGAGGTATATGGTATATTTTCTTATTGGTTGATGATTTCTCTAGGTTTTCTTGGGTAGCATTTTTAAAAGAGAAAGCTGATACGTTTGATTCTTTTCATGAGATTTGCCATCGTATTATGATTGAAAAGAATGAAAAGATCATTCGTGTTAGGAGTGATAGAGGTGGAGAATTCATAAATTCCAAATTCATTGATTTTTGCACTTCCAACGGCATAAAACATGAATTCTCAGCACCCTATACACCTCAGCAGAATGGTGTTGTTGAGCGCAAAAACAGGGTTGTTCAAGAGATGGCGCGTGTGATGCTTCATAGCCCGATTTTACCGCTGCATTTTTGGGCTGAAGCTGTGAACACCGCTGTCTATGTCATTAATCGAGTGTATTTGCGCCCAGGAACTTTAAATACACCATATGAGCTGTGGTTTAGTAGAAAACCGGATATCAAATACTTTCGTATCTTCGGGAGTCGATGTTACATTTTACGTGACCGTGAAAATCTTGGAAAGTATGACTCTCGAAGTGACGAAGGGATCTTTTTGGGTTATTCTACGAATAGCAGAGCATATCGAGTATTTAACATCGAATCTAAAACGATTGTAGAATCTCTAAATGTTAAAGTAGATGAAGCTTTTCACTTTGGATCTGGAAAATCTACCCTCGATATCTCTCTAGATGATGATTCACCTGCCATTGCATCTTCTCATAATAATACTTCCAATATTAATGATGCATCTAATGGTTCTTCAAGTTTATCTGATGTGCAGGAATCATCTCATATACCTCCGAGTACTCCGTTTCAACAAACGCTACGAATCTCCAAGGATCATCCGGAATCGAATATTATTGGAGATCCACAAGGAGTTAGAACTCGGAGGCAGTTGGTTTGTGGATTCGCTTGCTACGTATCTTTAATCGAACCAAAGAACATAGATGAAGCTCTTCAGGATGACTACTGGATTAAAGCAATGCAGGAAGAGCTCCATCAATTTGAGCGAAACAAAGTCTGGGAATTAACGAAGCCTCCAAAGCAACATAATGTGATAGGTACCAAATGGATTTTCAAGAACAAGAAAAATGAGGATGGTACTATCATCAGGAACAAGGCACGATTAGTTGCTCAAGGCTATTCTCAAGTAGAAGGTATAGACTTTGATGAAACATTCGCCCCTGTAGCTAGACTCGAGTCCATTCGTATACTATTTGCTATTGCTTGTCATTTTAAAATCAAATTATTTCAAATGGACGTTAAGAGCGCGTTTCTAAATGGGTTTTTAAATGAGGAAGTTTATGTGGCTCAACCGAAAGGTTTTGTAGACCATAAACAACCTAACCATGTTTTTCGTTTGAAAAAGGCTCTTTACGGTCTGAAACAAGCACCGCGAGCTTGGTACGAAAGGTTGACAAAGCACCTTTTGGAGAAGGGCTATACTCGAGGGGGAGCTGACAGGACTCTCTTTGTGAAGCATTATCAAAGCAATTTCATTGTAGCACAAATCTATGTCGATGACATTGTATTTGGCGCAACAAGAGATAATGATGCTTCTAAATTCACGGAGACCATGGAAAGCGAATTTGAGATGTCCATGATGGGCGAATTGACTTATTTTCTTGGATTGCAAATTAAACAAAATGATGAAGGTATTCACTTGAGTCAATCCAAGTATGCAATGGAGTTGGTTAAAAAGTTTGACTTAGAAAACTCGAAGGATTTTCTGACTCCAATGGGAACTAGCCACAAGGGACTTGGAAGTGAATCACATAGTGAGAACGTAGACGAGAAACTGTATCGAAGTATGATTGGAAGTCTACTTTACCTCACGGCTAGTCGCCCGGATATATCCTTTAGTGTTGGGATTTGCGCGAGATATCAATCAGCACCAAAGGAGGTTCACCTGAAAGCGGTGAAAAGGATCATCCGGTACATCAAAGGATCAATTAATTTCGGAATTTGGTATCCTATGGGAACAAGTTTGGATATTGTTGGATACTCAGATGCCGATTGGGCAGGATCAGTGGATGATCGGAAAAGCACGAGTGGTGCATGCTTCTATCTCGGCCATTGCCTTGTTGCATGGCACAGTAAAAAGCAGAATTGCATAGCACTCTCGACTGCCGAAGCGGAATATATTTCAGCGGGTAGTTGTTCAACCCAACTCATTTGGATGAAAAGTGTGTTGAGCGACTTCCGGATTTCAGCATCTTCGGTAACAATTCTTTGTGACAACACAAGTGCAATTAACATTTCTAAAAACCCTATGTTGCACTCTAGAACAAAACATATTGAACTTAGATATCATTTTCTTAGAGAGCTAGTTGAATCAAATACTCTTCAACTTTCATATATTTCAACTGAGGATCAATTAGCTGACATTCTAACAAAACCTTTGGATCAAAAACGTTTTATTCATTTGCGAAAAGCAATTGGAATGCTTTCCTTGAAATAAACTTCTTTTTGAAACCTTTGCTTAGGATAGGTTTTGTTTTTGTTTTGTTTTGTTCATTATCTATGTTTGTACATAGGACATTAATTGAGCATAGATCATAATTGACTTTAATTGCATCTTTTCGCACATTTAGAAAGTTATTATGCTTTTGCTATCATAATATTTCACTGTTGCAATTATCATTTATGTTAATTAAATCATCTTCTGAGTGATCAAAGTCAATTTCTCTCTCAATGATCTCTTGGTATAGTCATTATCTTATTTGACTGCTTAGTCGAGTATGAAATCGAGATCAATTTTTGGTTGAATACTTTATATCTTAATAATTGATAGCCAATTGAGGGGGAGTCAAAGAAATGTAAAATGCTCAAAAGATGTGGAAAGAGTCACATCCCAATGAGGAGTGTGAAAATACCACCACATGGAGGAAAGAGCTACCACCTCGGTCGTCCGAGTAATGTGTGCAGCTACCACATGTATACCAAGCATGGTTGTTCAATTTTTGATTAAGTAAAATGCATGTTGAAATACTTGACTCCGTCAAATTTCAAGTTTGGTATAAGGTGGGATTTTAAAGAAAGATGCTCAAAGAGCCACTCTCTTCAACAGATTGTCTAGATAAATTATCTACCATATTTGGGATTTCAAACATCTATTGATCTTTGTATTTCATTTTCTTTACCGAACTGATGATTTGATAAAGGCATTACTCATAAGATCAAGTTAGATGTAATTGAAGGTGTTCAACTTTAAGGGATTAATTTTTGTAAATTCTCGTTTCATTTTTGGATATTATTGATAGATTGGCATAATCTAATTCTTGTTGTATGAAAACGATGATTTTTTGTTTAAAGTTGATACACAAAGTGCTTACAATCTTTTTCTGGTTTTTCTTGAATTTCTCTGAAATTTTCTGAAGAAAAAGTTAGAGCCGATCCGGATCGGGCAAGATGATCCGGATCCCGAACGCAGGCTTCTTCCTGCGGCTGGCCGATCCGGATCGAATCTCGATCCGATCCGGATCACGGCTAGGGTTTTAATAAGAACAAGAGGGTTTTGATTCTTTTACCTAATCTTTTGTTCTCAAGTCTCTAGAGCCTCTCTCTCTAGAACTATTGCACCTTGGAGCTTTCCAAACTCAAGTTCTTCGATACAAGTAAGTTTTATTGATCAAAATCTCGTTTTTCACCGTTTTCTTTTTCCTCCTCAAACGTGATGAATTTCTTGGATCAATTTCGTTGTGGATGGTTTTTGATCAAATTTCTTTTGAAATAAGAACTCTGGGTAGATTAGTTTTGATTATATGCTAGGTATTCTCCTGATTAAACGGATTTTTAGGGCTCAATTTCTAAAATTTCGGTTTTAGGGCATATAATAGGGATTTTCGAAAATCATGCTATTGATCTATTTTTAAAAGAGTCCTTTTGCAAAACTAATTGATTCTTAGTCTCTCTACATGATTATGATTGTTTGGGTACAATTTTCAAATCCTTGAAAATTACAATTTATCGTGTTCTTGAGTTTGTTCACAGGATTTCTTTTCTCAAGAGACCAATAATGGTGATCACTTGGATTGTTTTCTCTTTGCTGCTATGGTACATACGGAGAACACTGCAAGAGGGCTAAAAAGGAGAAGTCAATTGGATGAGTTATCAATGATGAGAAACATCCTGGAGAATCGCCACAGAAAGACCTCTGTTGCATCGAAAGGGAAGCCCTGCAGAGACATCAAGGGAAAGGCCCGCTCACTGCTGCGGAAAAAAGGAAAAGCACCAATGACTCTTCCTCCATTTCTTACAAAGAAAAGACTTGCTCGAGAACGACTAGACAAGCTCGGGTATTGAAATAAATGAACCTTGTCAAGAGGAACAAAGTGAATTTTCTCAATCGACACTCTGAAGACGAGAAGACTGGGACACTTTCTTGATGAAGTACAACAGGATTGATGAAGAAAATAAGGGTTACTTACAGAACAAGAACCACTGCTTTCCTCAATACTTAGCAGCAGCAAGGACAAAGAATGTCCAGCAATGAACCTCTTTACAATTCACATTCGTTGCCAAGAAGATCTCCTCGAATGAAGGTCAGACTGCTCCGTCAATCGTCACACAACGTTCTTCAAATTCCAGAAGAACTTGACCAAAAGGGAAACTTAGAGTCTTCCTCAAACAAGAACAAGATAAAAGGGCTCTAGAACTCAGAGATGTCCAAGACATACATCAGATGAAACAGAGTGCTCTACGATTTCGGGAATGCTTAAGGAATTTTGAAAAAAGCTGGGTTTCACGAGCTCTGAAGACTCTCCCTGGTTCAATCGATTCTGACTTAATCGTCTGTCTAACAATCTCTTATGCAGGATTTAGATTTTTATTCTTTCTTTCTAATCGTTTTTGCAGGTTTTCAGTTTTTAGGACTTACTCTTAGTTCTAGTTCTTACATTTCGGAACAATTTTTGAATTTTTAACTCCCTTAAATTTTGGTAATTTTGGCTTTGTTTGTGACAAAAAGGGGAGAGAGTTTAGAGAGAACTTGAACAATGTTGACAATGATGATGTGAATGTGTGAACATTGAACTGATGATGTGAACATCAAGGTAAGTATCACTTCAACTTGACTTTGGTGAAGGTAAGTATCACAACTTTGGTTTTATCTTGTGATTTGTTGCATGTTCCTACTAACTATTCGACTAACTATTTGGACATGATATTACTAACAAGTTGTTTGATTACTAAAAAGCAAAGTATGACATTTGGAATTTATGCTTAGAAGATATGTCAATGTTTGATTGTGATCTTATTACATATCTGAATTACTCAATGTCATGGTGAGCATAAACTCTATCTCTGTTAGGTTTTGAATGCTAAATATTCTTGAGGTATCTAACGATCTCTTTTTGTCAAGAATGATTTCTTTGTGCAGAGAGTACAGATGTCTAAGTCTAGAGTCTGTTTTAGGAGTTTATCTCATGTTTTTAAATTTTTGGATCTCCATTGTAAATTTTTGTTGTATGGTGATAGCAACAAAAATATCTTTTTGAATTTTCTTTAGTGGATCTGTGTTTTGTCACGAAACCGCCAAAGGGGAGATGTTACGGAATTTGAGTTGGCGTAGTTTCGTGAAAGTTCAAGTCTTGAAGATTGAAGGTGAAGAAAGTTGGATCATTTAACTCAATCTCAAGAAAGAAGAATTCAAAAGGATCAGGTATGTTTAACTAAGATTATTGGTGATCCGAATACTTCTTGTAGTGTAGAAACACCTGGAAGAATTTTTAACTGCATAAAAATCAAAAACTGGTGTTCGGACATGTTCAGGATCCGGATCAGAGCCAGCGATCCGGATCCCGAAGGTTGTTGTTTCATACATTACTTCAATCCGGATCGCAGCATCTCACGATCCGGATCCCGAACGTTGAGTTTTCTGAAATGTATGAACGATCCGGATCAGGCATTCCGATCCGGATCCCGAACGTTGTTTCTGGAAACCGTCTTTATTGCTACTGCAATCCGGATCGCCCAAATCCGATCCGGATCGCCGTCCGTCAAAATTCCAGAAATGTTAGGTTTTTGATTCTTATCTCCTTCCAAATGTTTCTAACCTATAAATAGACCCTATGACTCTTTTTCTAGGGCGAATCCAAATAGCCGTCATATTCATATATCATTTTATACGGCTAGATCCACATATAGAGAAGAAAGGAAATCATTAGAGAATACTCTATGTTTCTTCATCTATATTGATTAGTTTGATTCTAGGTTTTCATACTCACATCTTGAGTTGAATCAAACTAATGAATACTTAGATGGTATTTCCGATCTATCTTTGATCTAAGTATTCGGCGGATCATCACCACCCAAAAACCGATTTCCCCCAAAATCGGCGCGTGGATTCGCGTGTCCTTGTGGATTCAAGGTTCAACCGCTCTCGTGGATTCGGAGCGAGGCACGTTCGTGGATTCGAAGGGTGCTATTGGGTGAAGACCGTGGATTCGGTCGGACGTCGTGGATTCGACGTTGGACGCCGTGGATTCGGCGTTGGGCGCAGATCGTGGATTCGAGAAGCGTCGTGGAGCGAGCGGAGAAGATCCTCTAGGAGCGTATGGAAAAGGTTGAGTCGTAAGTGTGTACGGTAAATCACCTTGTACGTGTTTTAATTCTAGTGGATTTCTGCCGTGTTATCGGTCCCGTGGTTTTTTACTCCGGTGATGGAGTTTTCCACGTAAAAATCTTGCGTGTTATTTTTATTTCCGCATTGGGTTTTTATCGCAACGATTTTTGAGTGTTTATACGTTTACACCTATTCACCCCCCTCTAGGTGTTTTTCCCCTATTTAGATCCTATATTACATATAACCCAACC
>CM055073.1:20055709-20295736 GCA_029204045.2 Tillandsia leiboldiana
CTCTTTGTATTAGGACTCGCACTTATGTCGACACTGAGCATTCTCATTCTTTCATTAGTCAGCATTTGCATCCCTTCATGGTTTTTAAGATAGAGTCCTTGTCACATGCATTAGAGGTACGATTTCCTGATCACGTTTTGCATGTCGAGGAGCATTGTGTGGCTTGCCCGTGCAGTTGGGACCTTGGATTTGCCTGCAGACTTGCTTGTCTTGCAGCAGCTCCAGGATTTTGACTTGGTGTTAGGGATGGATTGGCTGTCACAGTATTCCCGCCACTATCGACTGTAGAGAGAGGACGGTGACTCTCCGCGAGCCAGGACAGGAGGAGTTCATCTTCAGAGGTTGCCAGAGCACGCTGTTTGCAGCGACTATTTCCTCGGCGAGAGCTAGGGCGGATGATGAGCAGAGGTTGCAGCTGCCTTTTTGGCCACTGTTGTGGAGGTGCCTACGGCGGCACTAGGACTCAGGATATCCCTATTGTCCGCGAGTTCCCCGACGTGTTTCCCCCAGAGTTGACAACGATGCCGCCGGAGAGGGAAATAGAGTTTGTGATTGATGTGGTTCCAGGGACTGCACCACCAATCTCAAAGGCACCCTATAGGATGGCACCTGCCAATTGAGGGAGTTGAGATGGCCTGCTTCAGGATCTCTGTACAGGGGCTTTATCAGTCCCAGTGTCTCTCTCGTGGGGAGCGCCGGTATTGTTTGTGAAAAAATAGGAGTGGGATGGGTCGCTTCGATTGTGTGTGGATTATAGGGAGTTGAATAAGAGCGACCATTCGGAACAAGTATCCCCTTCCACGGATAGATGATTGTTTGATCAGTTGCAGGGGGGCGTCTGTGTTCTCGAAGATTGATCTACATACCCCGGTTACCACCAGCTGAGGGTGAGGGCCGAGGACATCTCCAAAACGGCATTCAGATCGGGTCGTACGGGCATTATGAGTTTACGGTGATGCCTTTCCGGTAGACTAATACCCCTGCCGCATTTATGGACTTGATGAACAGATATTTCAGGCCGTTTTGGACCGGTTTCGTGGTGGTGTTTATTGATGATATACTGATTTACTCCCCGGAGTGTGTGGAGCACACGAGGAGCACTTGAGGACCGTGGCTACAGGCTTCTGGCAAGAGAATAAGTTGTATGCCAAGCTTAAGAAGTGCGAGTTTTGGCTACCGGGAGGTCTCCCTTTTTGGGCCACGTGGTTTCAGTTGTGCGTCGGAATGGAGCGGTCGATTCCTCCAAGGTGGATGCTATTCGAGATGGGTCCGAGGCCGATGCTGTTACGGAATTTGAGTTGGCGTAGTTTCGTGAAAGGTTCAAGTCTTGAAGATTGAAGGTGAAGAAAGTTGGATCATTTAACTCAATCTCAAGAAAGAAGAATTCAAAAGGATCAGGTATGTTTACTAAAGATTTGGTGATCCGAATACTTCTTGTAGTGTAGAAACACCTGGAAGAATCTTTAATTGCATAAAAATCAAAAACTGGACTTCGGGACATGTTCAGGATCCGGATCAGATGCCAGCATCCGGATCCCGAAGGTGGTTCGTTGCTAAACCAGTCATACATTACTTCAATCCGGATCATGCGCATCTTCACGATCCGGATCCCGAACGTTGAGTTCTCAGAATTTGTATGAACGATCCGGATCAAGCATTCCGATCCGGATCCCGAACCTTTGTTTTTTGGAAACCGTCTTTATTGCTACTGAATCCGATCGCCCAAATCCGATCGGATCGCCGTCCGTAAAATCCAGAAATGTTAGGTTTTTGATTCTTATCTCCTTCCTAGGGTTTCTAACCTATAAATAGACCCTATGACTCTTTTTCTAGGGTGAATCAAAACAGAGCCGTCATATTCATATATCATTTTATACGGCTCTAGATCCACATATAGAGAAGAAAGGAAATCATTAGAGAATACTCTATGTTTCTTCATCTATATTGATTAGTTTGATTCTAGGTTTTCATACTCACATCTTGAGTTGAATCAAACTAATGAATACTTAGATGGTATTTCCGATCTATCTTTGATCTAAGTATTCGGCGGATCATCACCACCAAAAACAACGATTTCCCCAAAATCGGCGCGTGGATTCGCGTGTCCTTGTGGATTCAAGGTTCAACCGCTCTCGTGGATTCGGAGCGAGGCACGTTCGTGGATTCGAAGGGTGCTATTGGGTGAAGACCTTTGGATTCGACGTTGGACGCCGTGGATTCGGCGTTGGGCGCAGATCGTGGATTCGAGAAGCGTCGTGGAGCGAGCGGAGAAGATCCTCTAGGAGCGTATGGAAAAGGTTGAGTCGTAAGTGTGTACGGTAAATCACCTTGTACGTGTTTTAATTCTAGTGGATTTCTGCCGTGTTATCGGTCCCGTGGTTTTTTACTCCGGTGATGGAGTTTTCCACGTAAAAATCTTGCGTGTTATTTTTATTCCGCATTGGGTTTTTTATCGCAACGATTTTTGAGTGTTTATACGTTTACACCTATTCACCCCCCTCTAGGTGTTTTTTCCCCTATTTAGATCATATTACATATAACCCAACAAGTGGTATCAGAGAGGAATAGGGTTGTAAACAATGGTTGAAGGTGGAAACATCAATCGACCCCCTTCTTTGATGGAACAAATTATGCGTACTGGAAAGTACGGATGAAAGCCTTTTAATTTCCATCGACGAAAGGGTGTGGCAATCAATTGAATTAGGATGGTCTAATCCAACTGAAATTATCTCTGATGTTCGCACCTTAAAACCTAGGTCGAAATGGACCAAGGAAGAGTTAGATTCATCTTCTTACAATGGCAAGGGAATTAATGCTATTTTTAATGCCTTATCTCAAACTGAATTCTCTCGCGTCTCGGCATGTGAGACTGCGAAAGAAATCTGGGATGTTCTTCAGGTTACACATGAGGGAACTAACCTCGTGAAGATTCAGAAACTGCAAATGCTTACGAGCAAGTTTGACTCTATCTTGATGGCAGAAAATGAATCTTTCACGGACTACTATACACGATTGCAAGACATCGTAAACTCATGTGCTAACCTGGGAGAGAAGATTCCAGAATTTAAGGTTGTAAGAAAGATCTTAAGAACTCTTCCTGAACGATTTCGCCCAAAGGTTACAGCCATTGAAACTATTAAACACCGGACGAAATACGTGTAGAAGAATTAGTTGGTTCATTACAAACATATGAAATGACATTTACTACTAACAATTCTTCTGGAAAAGCATCCTCTTCTAAGTCTTCAGGTTATGCGTTGAAAACAACTAAGGAAGAAGACGCGGATACATCCTCCTCAGACGATGACGAGAACCTTTCTATGGAGGAATTTGAGAAGCAGCTCGCTCTCTTGACAAGAAGTTTCGCCGCAACTTTCGAAGGGGTAATTCAAGTAAATCTCCATCCTTCGGAAAGTCGAACAAAGGCAAGGGTACTTCAAGTTACAAGTCAAGAAAGCAAGAGAACTTCTCAAAGGATAAGAAAAGTTCAGAGGGACAACTACAATGCTTCAAATGTCGAGGCTACGGCCACATTGCAACGGAGTGTCCCAACAAGTATCCGGCAAAGAAGAAGGCGATGCAAGTCGTCACTTGGGATGACAACTCAACGTCAAATGAGTCGTCTTCAAGTGATGAAGAAAAGAGCTCCACGGCATTCCACGCGTCCATATCTTCACCCTTCATGTGCTTTATGGCAAGTACATCCGAGTCATTGTCCAACTCCACTGTTGAAAAGAATGCAACGGACAACGAATCGGATGATTCGGAAGGTGAAGATTTGCTTTAGCCTACCACAGACTTTTGAGGGATTCAAAGAAAGTGGCTAAGCAAAACAAGAGTTTGAGAGGGAGAGTGCATGATCTCGAAGAAGAAGCAAAAAGAGCAACTTCTCTCTCAAACGCTCTTGAAGTGGAAAGGGAAAATCTGATAAAAGTAAATGTTTCCCTTCAAGAGTCCAATGAGCTTTTTGAGAAGGAACATACAAATCTGGTGGATAAAGCGGATCACTTCTCAAAGCTCTACAACGAGGCTCGACAGGATAACCTGGAAATGACAAAGACCATTTTCCAACTCAAGGATGACTTGAGCGATTCTCTTCAGGAAGGAGTAAGTTGGATAGGCTTCTTGGTCTTGGTCAAACAAATCGGTTCGGCCTCGGGTACACTCAAACTGGAAACAGTCCAAGTTCGAGTGGGACAGTTTTTGTGCCTCAGTCGGTATCTCCTCCTCCGACACCGGAATTCAAGACAAACAACGACAACAAACCTACTTCATCCTCTTTGGGATCGTCAAGATCTAAGGTATGTTTTCGTTGTGGTGTTTCAGGGCACATAAGAGAGATATTGCAAGACGGGAGTCAAACGCTCACCTCAAACACCTCTTGCAATGACTACCACAAAGGTGATTCCTCGGAAATCAATTGCAAATCAATTGAAGGAAAAGAACCTTGGTAGTTTACCGCGCAAGACGACTTCATCAAGGAGCAGCAATCGTTTTAACAAGACGCTTTCACCTAGGCATATAACTTCACGACCATTACCGACGCACTCCAAAAAGGTTTGGGTGCGCAAAGGTGAAATCTTTCCTTGTCTTGTTACCAATGTTTCCTTGCATGCATATGATAGTTCGTCTTGGTATCTGGATAGCGGGTGTTCCGTCACATGACCGGTGACAAAAATAGTTTTCAAAATCTTGAGAAAATCTCCGGAGGACTCGTTGTTTTCGGAGACGGTCGATCTTCCCAAAATTGTGGAAAAGGAACAGTAGCTATTCCAGATGGCCCGGTTCTAAATAATGTGTTATTTGTTGATGGTCTTAGACTAACCTCATAAGCATAAGTCAACTTTGCGGACAATGGTTTTCAGTTAACTTTTCATCTGTTGAATGTGTTGTAACTGATAAGGACCATGTATTCTTTTTTAAAAGGGGGTTAGATCTGAAACAATTGTTATGTGTTCCTAATAAATTTCTGAAAAATGTAACCTAGTTTCTTTGGATAATGAAACACTTTGGCATGAAAGGCTAGGTCACTTAAATTTTAAGGAACTTGCTAGAATTTCAAACAAGGACGTGGTCAAGGGGGTCCCAAAACTTTTGCTTAAACAAAACGTTGTGTGTGGTGGTTGCCAAAAGGGAAAACAGTCTAGGACTGCACACAAGAACTTGAAACCACGTTGGTACAAAACGGCCCTTGGAACTTTACACATGGATTTAATGGGGCCAACTCGTCAACCATCTTTGGGAGGTATATGGTATATTTTTCTTATTGGTTGATGATGTCTCTAGGTTTTCTTGGGTAGCATTTTTAAAAGAGAAAGCTGATACGTTTGATTCTCTTCATGAGATTTTGCCATCGTATTATGATTGAAAAGAATGAAAAGAATCATTCGTGTTAGGAGTGATAGAGGTGGAGAATTCATAAATTCCAAATTCATTGATTTTTGCACTTCCAACGGCATAAAACATGAATTCTCAGCACCCTATACACCTCAGCAGAATGGTGTTGTTGAGCGCAAAAACAGGGTTGTTCAAGAGATGGCGCGTGTGGATGCTTCATAGCCCGATTTTACCGGCTGCATTTTTGGGCTGAAGCTGTGAACACCGCTTGTCTATGTCATTAATCGAGTGTATTTGCGCCCAGGAACTTTAAATACACCATATAGAGCTGTGGTTTAGTAGAACAACCGGATATCAAATACTTCGTATCTTCGGGAGTCGATGTTACATTTTACGTGACCGGAAAATCTTGGAAAGTATGCACTCTCGAAGTGACGAAGGGATCTTTTTGGGTTATTCTACGAATAGCAGAGCATATCGAGTATTTAACATCGAATCTAAACGATTGTAGAATCTCTAAATGTTAAAGTAGATGACGCTTTTTCACTTTGGATCTGGAAAATCTACCCTAGATATCTCTCTAGATGATGATTCACCCTGCCATTGCATCTTCTCATAATAATACTTCCAATATTAATGATGCATATAGGGTTCTTCAAGTTATCTGATGTGCAGGAATCATCTCATATACCTCCGAGTACTCCGTTTCAACAAACGCTACGAATCTCCAAGGATCATCCGGAATCGAATATTATTGGAGATCCACAAGGAGTTAGAACTCGGAGGCAGTTGGTTTGTGGATTCGCTTGCTACGTATCTTTAATCGAACCAAAGAACATAGATGAAGCTCTTCAGGATGACTACTTGGATTAAAGCAATGCGGAAGAGCTCCATCAATTTGAGCGAAACAAAGTCTGGGAATTAACGAAGCCTCCAAAGCAACATAATGTGATAGGTACCAAATGGATTTTCAAGAACAAGAAAAATGAGGATGGTACTATCATCAGGAACAAGGCACGATTAGTTGCTCAAGGCTATTCTCAAGTAGAAGGTATAGACTTTGATGAACATTCGCCCCTGTAGCTAGACTCGAGTCCATTCGTATACTATTTGCTATTGCTTGTCATTTTAAAATCAAATTATTTCAAATGGACGTTAAGAGCGCGTTTCTAAATGGGTTTTTTAAATGAGGAAGTTTATGTGGCTCAACCGAAAGGTTTTGTAGACCATAAACAACCTAACCATGTTTTTTCGTTTGAAAAAGGCTCTTTACGGTCTGAAACAAGCACCGCGAGCTTGGTACGGCAAAGGTTGACAAGCACCTTTGGAGAAGGGCTATACTCGGCGGGGGAGCTGACAGGACCTCTCTTCGTGAGCATTATCAAAAGCAATTTTCATTGTAGCACAAATCTATGTCGATGACATTGTATTTGGCGCAACAAGAGATAATGATGCTTCTAAATTCACGGAGACCATGGAAAGCGAATTTGAGATGTCCATGATGGGCGAATTGACTTATTTTCTTGGATTGCAAATTAAACAAAATGATGAAGGTATTCACTTGAGTCAATCCAAGTATGCAATGGAGTTGGTTAAAAAGTTTGACTTAGAAAACTCGAAGGATTTTCTGACTCCAATGGGAACTAGCCACAAGGGACTTGGAAGTGAATCACATAGTGAGAACGTAGACGAGAAACTGTATCGAAGTATGATTGGAAGTCTACTTTACCTCACGGCTAGTCGCCCGGATATATCCTTTAGTGTTGGGATTTGCGCGAGATATCAATCAGCACCAAAGGAGGTTCACCTGAAAGCGGTGAAAAGGATCATCCGGTACATCAAAGGATCAATTAATTTCGGAATTTGGTATCCTATGGGAACAAGTTTGGATATTGTTGGATACTCAGATGCCGATTGGGCAGGATCAGTGGATGATCGGAAAAGCACGAGTGGTGCATGCTTCTATCTCGGCCATTGCCTTGTTGCATGGCACAGTAAAAAGCAGAATTGCATAGCACTCTCGACTGCCGAAGCGGAATATATTTCAGCGGGTAGTTGTTCAACCCAACTCATTTGGATGAAAAGTGTGTTGAGCGACTTCCGGATTTCAGCATCTTCGGTAACAATTCTTTGTGACAACACAAGTGCAATTAACATTTCTAAAAACCCTATGTTGCACTCTAGAACAAAACATATTGAACTTAGATATCATTTTCTTAGAGAGCTAGTTGAATCAAATACTCTTCAACTTTCATATATTTCAACTGAGGATCAATTAGCTGACATTCTAACAAAACCTTTGGATCAAAACGTTTTATTCATTTGCGAAAAGCAATTGGAATGCTTTCCTTGAAATAAACTTCTTTTTGAAACCTTTGCTTAGGATAGGTTTTGTTTTTGTTTTGTTTTGTTCATTATCTATGTTTGTACATAGGACATTAATTGAGCATAGATCATAATTGACTTTAATTGCATCTTTTCGCACATTTAGAAAGTTATTATGCTTTTGCTATCATAATATTTCACTGTTGCAATTATCATTTATGTTAATTAAATCATCTTCTGAGTGATCAAAGTCAATTTCTCTCTCAATGATCTCTTGGTATAGTCATTATCTTATTTGACTGCTTAGTCGAGTATGAAATCGAGATCAATTTTTGGTTGAATACTTTATATCTTAAATAATTGATAGCCAATTGAGGGGGAGTCAAAGAAATGTAAAATGCTCAAAAGATGTGGAAAGAGTCACATCCCAATGAGGAGTGTGAAAATACCACCACATGGAGGAAAGAGCTACCACCTCGGTCGTCCGAGTAATGTGTGCAGCTACCACATGTATACCAAGCATGGTTGTTCAATTTTTGATTAAGTAAAATGCATGTTGAAATACTTGACTCCGTCAAATTTCAAGTTTGGTATAAGGTGGGATTTTAAAGAAAGATGCTCAAAGAGCCACTCTCTTCAACAGATTGTCTAGATAAATTATCTACCATATTTGGGATTTCAAACATCTATTGATCTTTGTATTTCATTTTCTTTACCGAACTGATGATTTGATAAAGGCATTACTCATAAGATCAAGTTAGATGTAATTGAAGGTGTTCAACTTTAAGGGATTTAATTTTTGTAAATTCTCGTTTCATTTTTGGATATTATTGATAGATTTGGCATAATCTAATTCTTGTTGTATGAAACGATGATTTTTGTTTAAAGTTGATACACAAAAGTGCTTACAATCTTTTTCTGGTTTTTCTTGAATTTCTCTGAAATTTTTCTGAAGAAAAAGTTAGAGCCGATCCGGATCGGGCAAGATGATCCGGATCCCGAACGCAGGCTTCTTCCTGCGGCTGGCCGATCCGGATCGAAATCTCGATCCGATCCGGATCACGGCTAGGGTTTTAATAAGAACAAGAGGGTTTTGATTTCTTTTACCTTAATCTTTTGTTCTCAAGTCTCTAGAGCCTCTCTCTCTAGAACTATTGCACCTTGGAGCTTTCCAAACTCAAGTTCTTCGAATACAAGTAAGTTTTATTGATCAAAATCTCGGTTTTTCACCGTTTTTCTTTTTCCTCCTCAAACGTGATGAATTTCTTGGATCAATTTCGTTTGTGGATGGTTTTTGATCAAATTTCTTTTGAAATAAGAACTCTGGGTAGATTAGTTTTGATTATATGCTAGGTATTCTCCTGATTAACGGATTTTTAGGCTTCAATTTCTAAAATTTCGGTTTTAGGGCATATAATAAGGATTTTCGAAAATCATGCTATTGATCTATTTTTAAAAGAGTCCTTTTGCAAAACTAATTTGATTCTTAGTCTCTCTACATGATTATGATTGTTTGGGTACAATTTTTCAAATCCTTGAAAATTAACAATTTATCGTGTTCTTGAGTTGTTGCACATAGAATTTCTTTTCTCAAGAGACCAATAGCAATGGTGATCACCTGAATTGTTTTTCTTTTGGCTGCTATGGTACATACGAGAGACACTGCCAAGAGGGCTAAAAAGGATGAAGTCAATTGGGATGAGTTATCAGATGATGAAACACATCCTGGAGAATCGCCACAGAAAACCTCTGTTGCATCGAAAGGGAAAGCCCATGCAGAGACATCAAAGGAAAAGGCTCCGCTCACTGCTGCGGAAAAAGGAAAAGCACCAATGACCTCTTCATCCATATTCTTAAAAAGGAAAAGACTTGCTCGACGGCCTAGACAAGCTCGGGGTATTGAAATAAACGAACCTTGTCAAGAGAATACAAAGAATTTTTCTCAAATCGACACTTCTGAAGACGAAGAAGACTGGGACACATTTCTTGATGAAGTACAACAAGGTATTGATGAAGAAAATAAGGTTTACTTAAAGAACAAGAAGCCACTGAAGTCTTCGTCAATACTTAAGCAGCAAGCAAGGAAAAAGAATGTGCCAAGCAATGAACCTCTTTACAATTCACATTCTTTGCCAAGAAGATCTCCTCGGAATGAAGGTCAGACTGCTCCGTCAATCGTCACACAACGTTCTTCAACTTCCAGAAGAACTGACCAAAAGGGAAACTTAGAGTCTTCCATCAAACAAGAACAAGATAAAATGGCTCTAGAACTCAGAAAGATGTCCAAGGACATACATCAGATGAAACAAGAGTGCTCTACGGTTTCGGGAATGCTTAAAGGAATTTTGAAAAAGCTGGGTTGCACGAGCTCTGAAGACTCCGCCTCGGTTGACTCAGATTCAGATGGCTGAATCGTCTGTCTAACAATTCTCTTATGCAGGAACTTTAGATTTTTAATCCTTTCTTTCTAATCGTTTTGTGCAGGAGTTCAGTTTTTAGGACTTACTCTTAGTTCTAGTTCTTACATTTCGGAACAATTTTTGAAATTTTTAACTCTCCTTAAATTTTTGGTAATTTTGGCTTTGTTTGTAACAAAAAGGGGGAGAGAGTTTAGAGAGAACTTGAACAATGATTGAACAATGATGATGTGAATGTGTGAACATTGAACAATGATGATGTGAACATCAAGGTAAGTATCACTTCAACTTTGACTTTGGTGAAGGGTAAGTATCACAACTTTTGGTTTTATCTTGAGATTTGTTGCATGTTCCTACTAACTATTCGACTAACTATTTGGACATGTATTATTACTAACAAGTTGTTTGATTACTAACAAAGCAAAGTTATGACATTTGGAATTTTATTGCTTAAAAGATATGTTAATGTTTGATTGTGATCTTATTACATATCTGAATTATTCAATGTCATGGTGAGCATAAACTCTATCTCTGTTAGGTTTTGAATGCTAAATATTCTTGAGGTATCTAACGATCTCTTTTTGTCAAGAATGATTTCTTTGTGCAGAGAGTACAGATGTCTAAGTCTAGAGTCTGTTTTAGGAGTTTATCTCATGTTTTTAAATTTTTGGATCTTCTTTGTAAATTTTTGTTGTATGGTGATAGCAACAAAAATACCTTTTTGAATTTTCTTTAGTGGATCTGTGTTTTGTCACGAAACCGCCAAAGGGGGAGATTGTTACGGAATTTGAGTTGGCGTAGTTTCGTGAAAGGTTCAAGTCTTGAAGATTGAAGGTGAAGAAAGTTGGATCATTTAACTCAATCTCAAGAAAGAAGAATTCAAAAGGATCAGGTATGTTTAACTAAAGATTATTGGTGATCCGAATACTTCTTGTAGTGTAGAAACACCTGGAAGAATATTTAACTGCATAAAAATCAAAAACTGGTGTTCGGACATGTTCAGGATCCGGATCAGAGCCAGCAGTCCGGATCCCGAAGGTTGTTGCTTCATACATTACTTCAATCCGGATCGCAGCATCTCACGATCCGGATCCCGAACGTTGAGTTCTCAGAATTGTATGAACGATCCGGATCAGGCATTCCGATCCGGATCCCGAACGTTTGTTTTCTGGAAATCGTCTTTATTGCTACTGCAATCCGGATCGCCCAAATCCGATCCGGATCGCCGTCCGTCAAAATTCCAGAAATATTAGGTTTTTGATTCTTATCTCCTTCCAAATGTTTCTAACCTATAAATAGACCCTATGACTCTTTTTCTAGGGCGAATCCAAAACAGAGCCGTCATATTCATATATCATTTTATGCGGCTAAGATCCACATATAGAGAAGAAAGGAAATCATTAGAGAATACTCTATGTTTCTTCATCTATATTGATTAGTTTGATTCTAGGTTTTCATACTCACATCTTGAGTTGAATCAAACTAATGAATACTTAGATGGTATTTCCGATCTATCTTTGATCTAAGTATTCGGCGGATCATCACCACCCAAAACAACGATTTCCCCCAAAATCGTCGCGTGGATTCGCGTGTCCTTGTGGATTCAAGGTTCAACCGCTCTCGTGGATTCGGAGCGAGGCACGTTCGTGGATTCGAAGGGTGCTACTGGGTGAAGACCGTGGATTCGGTCAGACGTCGTGGATTCGACGTTGGACGCCGTGGATTCGGCGTTGGGCGCAGATCGTGGATTCGAGAAGCGTCGTGGAGCGAGCGGAGAAGATCCTCTAGGAGCGTATGGAAAAGGTTGAGTCGTAAGTGTGTACGGTAAATCACCTTGTACGTGTTTTAATTCTAGTGGATTTCTGTCGTGTTATCGGTCCCGTGGTTTTTTACTCCGGTGATGGAGTTTTCCACGTAAAAATCTTGCGTGTTATTTTTATTTCCGCATTGTGTTTTTATCGCAACGATTTTTTGAGTGTTTATACGTTTACACCTATTCACCCCCCTCTAGGTGTTTTTTCCCCTATTTAGATCTACATTACATATAACCCAACACCGACGACTATCACCGAGGTGCGGAGTTTTCTTGGATTGGCTGGCTACTATCGGCGATTTGTGGAAGGCTTTGCGAAGCTTTCCTCTCCCCTCACACGTCTGACCAGGAAAGGGGTTAAGTTTATTTGGAGCGAGACTTGCCAGAGCAGTTTTGAGGAGCTGAAGCAGAGATTGATGACCGCTCCGATCTTGGCTCTCCCGGTTATGGGAGAAGGGTTCGTGATCTACAGCGACGCCTCTCACAGTGGTCTGGGGTGTGTGTTGATGCAGCGTGGTAGGGTAATTGCCTATGCGTCACGTCAATTAAAGGACTATGAGAAAAATTAGCCTACTCATGATCTTGAGCTGGCAGCGGTGGTTTTTGCTCTGAAGCTATGGTGGCATTATTTGTATGGAGAGCACTGCGAGATCTACACAGATCATAAAAGCTTGAAGTATCTGTTCACTCAAAAGGAGTTGAATCTGAGGCAACGCCGGTGGTTGGAGTTGTTGAAGGATTATGATTTGAGTATCCTTTATCATCCCGGCAAGGCCAATGTTGAGGCAGATGCTTTGAGTAGGAGGACGAGTCTGAGTCTGATGATCTCGCAGCAGGCGCCGTTGGTCGAGCAGATGAGGCGGCTACAGATAGAGGTGGTATCCCCTGGGGTCTCTGCTAGACTCATGTCTATGGTCTTGCAGCCCACTCTGTCGGACAGGATTAGAGACACACAGAGTGAGGACCCCCACTTGGCGAGGATTAGATAGCAGATTCAGGCCGATCAGACAGGGGATTTTTCTGTGGATAGCTCGGGAGTACTGCGGTACAGGGACCGAGTGTGTGTGCCTATAGATCATGAGATTAGAGATCAGATTTTGAGGGAGGCCCATTATACACCTTATACCATTCATTCTGGTGGTACTAAGATGTATAAGGACCTCAAGGCACATTTTTGGTGGCCCGGAATGAAGCGGGACATTGGGAGATTCGTAGCTCATTGTTTAACCTGCCAGCAAGTGAAGGCAGAGCACCGGGTTCCGGCTGGCAAGTTGCAGAGTCTTCCAATTCCCGAGTGAAAGTGGGACCACATCACTATGGATTTCGTCACTGGATAGCCGAGGGCGCAGAGCGGAGTAGATGCGATTTGGGTTATCGTGGATAGACTCACCAAGTCGGCACATTTCTTGCCTGTTCAGATGACTTGGTCGTTGGAGCGCCTGGCGCAATTATATCTGGATGAGGTAGTGAGGCTTCACGGTGTACCTGCTTCGATTGTGTCAGATAGGGACCCGAGATTTGTGTCGCACTTTTGGGGGAGTTTGCAGTCAGCATTGGGGACCCAGCTCAGGTTTAGCACCGCTTTCCACCCACAGACCGATGGACAGTATGAGCGCACCATACAGACCCTCGAGGATATGTTGAGAGCGTGCGTTATGGATTTCGGAGGAGGGTGGTACCGACACTTATCATTGGTTGAGTTTGCGTACAACAACAGCTATCAGGCGAGCATCCAGATGGCTCCGTTTGAGGCGTTGTATGGACGCAAGTGTCGGTCTCCCTTGTATTGGAGTGACGTGGGTGAGAGGAGGACTTTGGGACCGGATTTACTTTTGGAGGCTGAGGAGAAAGTTAGAGTTATTCGCCGACATCTTGAGACAGCCCAGAGTCGTCAGAGGAGCTACGCCGATACTCGACGGCGAGACCTAGAGTTTCAGGTGGGTGATCATGTCTTCTTGAAGGTCTCGCCCTCGAAAGGGGTCCGGAGATTTGGAGTGCGGGGGAAGCTTAGTCCCCGCTTTATTGGACCCTTCGAGGTACTTGACAGAGTTGGCCCTGTGGCTTACAGAGTTGCCTTACCCCCACGCCTAGCCGGAGTTCATGATGTTTTCCACGTCTCAGCTCTGAGGAGGTATGTTTTTGACCCGTCGCACGTGATTGACTTCACTTCGTTCGAGATCGGCGAGGACTTGGTCTACGAGGAGCGCCCGTTGCGGATTCTTGCTTGTGAGGTGAGGGAATTGCGCAACCGAGCCATTCCATATGTGAAGATCTGGTGGAGCAATCACGAGGAGCGAGAGGCTACTTGGGAGCTGGAGACAGAGATGAGAGATACCTACCCCTTTTTGTTCAAGACTTCCGGTTGAGGTACGTCTGCTTTGCTTTTCTTTGTTTCGAGGACGAAACTTTTTTGTTAGTGGGGGAGGATGTAGGACCCCTGAACCCCATGCAGCTTTTTCCCACGAATCCACTGTGCAAACACCTGTTGATGGTGTGTTTAGTCCATAGTACATCAAAGGGATGCCACAGATGGACCATGTGTGTTATTGTTAGCTGGGTTGGCCATCGGCGGCTTTTGCCGAATTTTAGAAAAGGTTTTAGGCCAATCGGATGTTGGATTTGGATTCAGCGCGGAAAAACGCTTGAAAACGGCTATTTGCTTGTTAATTTCTGAGTCCGGATGCCCAAAAACGGACACCCGGAAGTTCTACAGGATTTTTGGTGCATGGGGGAGCCGTGGACCGGCGGGAGTGCCACGTGGCAGGCCCTGATTGGCCGGCGCACGCGGCTTGGTCCACGGAGCAGCGGGGGAGTGGTCGGGGTGCACCGCTAGAGGCGTGGACCGGCGGGTGTCCACGTGGCAGTGCCGGATTGGGCGGCCCACGCGCGCTCGGTCCACGGGAGCGCGCGGGGGAGCGTGGACCTGGGGGCAAGCCACGTGGCGGCACCGGGTTGGCGGGTCCCCGAGCGCGCGGTCCACGCAGCGCGTGGGAGCAGGCGCGGGGCAGGTGCCGTACGCGGGCAGGTGGCGGGGGCAGTTGGGTGCGCCATGTGGCGCCCGCTGATTCGCGGGCGCCACCCACCCCGCTGTCCCCCGGGCGGAACGCGTGGCGCGCTCCCGCGGGGCCTGCACGGCTGTCGCCTGTTCGGTGGACGCGTGGCAGGCCCCAAGGCGGGTTGGATGGCCGCAAGGATCCGGCCGGATCCCGTGCGCGGAGTGGGCCGGGCCGGGCCGCACTGTGCGCGCCCGAAATCGGGCGGGCCGGGCCGCACTGTGCGCGCCCGAAACCGGCGGGCTGGGCCGGGCCGCACTGTGCGCGCCCGGAACTTGGGACACATTCGGTATTTTCCGAATTGTTTTTGGTGGGCCTATAAATAGAGCCCGAATTCGTTTCTTGAGCCGTTTTCTCCCATTTCAAAGCCTCATCTCCCCGAGCTCTCTTCTAGTGACTTGCTCATCTTCAAGTTCTGGATTCACCTGCAGAGTTTTGAGATTTTTGGGGGCACGCATCCCGAGGTTGTGGATTTTACGGCGCGGTGCGACGTTTCATTTCCGGTGTTCTTCTTCGTCGCAGTGCAGTGTGAGGACTCCCCTGAGCCACCCCGACCTTCGTTTTCGTCGATTCTTGCGCTGTCTTACTCCTGAGAGGTAGGGCTTCATCTTTCATATTGATCGCGCATTTCAGTTTTGAGTCTGTGGCACAGATCCCGAGGTTCTTTCTTGACCCTTTTCCTGTGTGGATTTGTGGGACAGCATCGAGGTGTTTTGGCCTTATCTTTGCGCACGAGCGTCAGACGGAAACGAGCTTGTACAACTTTTTCATCTACAGATCGCAAGGAACGCGCTCGTATTTTTCTTGGATTTTTCCGAGATTTTATCAGAGGTGAAAATCCCTGTTTCCCTGTGAACAGTGCTACAGTTTTTGATGCAGGAATTGTTTGAGTGCACCACCTTGCCGAATTTGTATCTTGACCTACCGAACTCCGATTTGGACGTGCAGGTATTCGTTTCGAAGGTATCGATGCGAGGATCGCTGTGGTATTTTTCTGGGAATTTTCCGGCCATTTTCAGCAGGTGAAAATTGGACATCTTTGGGACTGATTTTGTATGTGGTTGTAAGAGCAGTTTTGGGAACTTATGTGTATTTGTGGACCTTGTGTTGTACCCAGGAGAGTTGCGGGTATTGCTGGACCCATTGGAGTAGGAGATTTGGATTGTCCTGGTATTTTCAGCTGTTGAGCTTTGGACAGTCAGCACTTCAGGTGGGTGGTTGTTGTACTCCTCTCCTTTGGTATGCCCACTAGGAACATCAGAGTATCCCAATGTTAGTAAGGCTTAGCTTATTGTTGATAGCCTTGCATGCAATAGAGATTTAAATAATTGATAAGTTTATCCATGATGATGACATTTCTTTTGACATGAGTTCAGTATCATGACCACTTGTTTAATCGCTTAATTATTCTGGGCAGCATGATTAGTGGCAGGATAGCAATTAATGACTTTGAAATAAAGATCATTCCATTGAGACTGTAACCGTGACTATCGTTGCTTTAATTTGAATACTCTTGTGAAATAGACTAAAATACTGGGACAATTGCATGTTTAAATTGATCACTTAGCCAAGTCACTTTTTACTGCTACACTATCTTCTGGGATTTGACTTAGGAGAAACCATGCTTTTATTTCTTTCTCCTATCATTTAGACTGCTGAGATAGCAAGCTCGGGTTCGAGCGGGGGCAGGGATAGTGTAGTCAGGTTGCTGGGGATTTGGGACAGGCTAGGCTTTATGATAGGGTGTTGCGGCAACCACGGATTTGGGGTGGTTGACCGGGTTATACTATTGCATCAGATTGGGTGAGGGGGATCGGGTTAGCTTTAGTGGAGGGATTTTTCCCACTTCTATTATTGTCGTGATCCAGCCCTGCTATTGGGAGGTATCGAGACTTGGTTACTGTATTTGTGAGACATGGTTACTTTACTCATGTGGGTCGCTCCCCTCGAGTGCCACTCCGGAGTAGGCGATTGACACATCGGCCAGTGAGTGCCAAACATTGATTATTGGCCAGTGAGAGCCAAACCTTCCGTATCAGTCAGTGAGTACCGATTTATGAGCAAATACTTGAGACAGTTTGAGCAGGCAGTACCAGGGGTTTCTGGTCCTTCGATTGGGTCTATTTAGACAGATAGTTTTACTGATACATGCATTCAGTTACCCTTTTCGTTATTACATTTAGAGGCATAATAGTGGTAGCTTTCTTTTATCAGCAGTTTTATAGCTTACCACCCTTCTCCTTTCCTGTTTGCCTCTGGTAGTCCTGGTGGGCATGTCTGAGTTGAGGCTTTACCCACTAGGGGAGGCTACTATTTTATAGTAGTACTTACCCCAATTATCTTTCCTTTGTTTCTTTCCCCCTGTTTTGCAGAGTCCTCTGCGGGAGTTGCTGGGCCGTCAGCAGCTGATCGAGGTAAGAGGATTGCGGATTAGATAGCATGCCACCCGAGGGATGTAGCTGGAGTTTTTGGTGTACCCGGTTTTCTCAGACAGTTCTTTTATGTTTCTTTTTGGTTCTGGCTTTTGCCAGCTAGTTGTATATTTTGTGGTGAGCTGGGAGAGATGTTGTATTTATTTTGCAGTTGTACTTTATTTACTTCCAGCTTCTGTCTGAGATACAGTAGTTTAGTTCAGCTCTGATTCTTATGCTCTTTTACTATTCTCTTATATCTGAGCAGGTTACCGACGCTTCGTGTACACGGGAAATACCGTGTGCACGGCGGATCTGTAGACGGGACCGGGTTCTGGTTTACACCCGGGGCGTGACACATACCTCATCTAGTTCGGGTTCAACTTGCACAAAGGTATGTTTTTGTTGTGGTTTTGCAGGGCACATAGGACAAAATTGCAAGAATGGAGCGAAGCGATCAAATCAAGCGCCTCTTGCAACAACTACCAACAAGTTCATCCTCCAGAAATCGAAGAAGAATCTTTCGAAGGTAAAGAACTTTGGTAGTACACCCCCCAAGATGACGTCATCATGGATTCCAAAGAAAAGTGATCAACCGAACAAGACGCGTTCACCAAGGAGATCAATGTCACGACCATTGCCGACGTACTCCAAAACTCGTAAGGTTTGGGTGCGCAAAGGTGAACTCTTCCCTTGTCTTGTCATTCACACATCACTATATGCGTATGACAATTCGTCTTGGTATCTGGATAGTGGTTGCTCACGCCACATGACCGGAGATAAAAACGTTTTTCAAACCCTTGATAAAACCTCCGGAGGACATGTAGTTTTTGGAGATGGACGATCTTCAAAAATAGTTGGCAAAGGAACAATTGCTAATCTAGATGGCCCGGCTTTGAACAATGTTTTGGTTGTTGAAGGCCATAAGACTAACCTCATAAGAAGCATTAGCGAACTGTGTGAGGATGGTTTTCAGTTAATTTTTCTTCGGTAGAATGTCTTGTAACTGATGAAAACCATTCATTCATTTTGAAAGGGGTTAGGTCACAGAACAATTGCTATGTAGTTCCTGGTAAAACAAGCCAAATATGTAACCTAATGTCACTTGATAATGAGACTCTTTGGCATGAAAGACTAGGTCACATGAACTTTAAGGAACTGTCTAGAATATCAAACAGTTAGAGGTGTTCCTAAACTGAATTTCAAAGAAAACCTTGTGTGTGGTGGTTGTCAAAAGGGAAAACAAACTAGATCCATTCACAAGAATTTGAACCATGTAGGAACTAAACGGCCATTAGAATTATTGCATATGGATTTAATGGGGCCAACTCGTCAACCTAGTTTGGGTGGAAAATAGTATATTTTTCTTATGGTTGATGATTTCTCTAGATATTCTTGCGTAGAATTTTTAAAAGAGAAAGCGGATACTTTTGACTCTTTTCATGATATTTGTCATCGTATTATGATTGAGAAAAATAAAAAGATTGTTCGTGTTCGCACTGATAGAGGTGGATAATTCATTAATTCAAAATTCATTGATTTTTGCACTTCAAATGGCATAAAACATGAATTCTCTGCACCTTCTACACCGTAGCAAAACGGTGTAGTCGAGCACAAAAATAGAGTTGTTCAAGAGATGGCGCGTGTTATGCTTCATAGCCAGAAACTCCCTTTATATTTTTGGGCTGAAGCAATTAACTCCACGGTCTATGTGATCAATCGCATCTATTTGCGCCCGGGTACTTTGAATACCCCATATGAGCTATGGTTTAGTAGAAAACCTAATATCAAGTATTTTCGTATCTTCGGGAGTCGCTGTTACATTTTACGCGATCGAGAAAATCTTGGAAAATTCAACTCTCGAAGTGATGAAGGAATTTTTATGGGTTATTCTACAAATAGCAGAGCATATCGAGTATACAATCTTGAATCGAAGACGATGATTGAATCAATTAATGTTAAAGTAGATAAATCTACTCTTCATATGTCTCTTGATGATGAATCTCCTGCTAATGATTTTGCATCAATGCATGATAGGTCTTCTGAAAATTTTGATGCATCTCATGGTTCTTCTAGTTCATCTAATGTGCAGGAATCATCACAAATTCTCCCGAGTACTCCGTTACCTCAAACGCTACGTATCTCCAAGGACCATCCTGAATCAAACATCATTGGAGATCCTCAAGAAGGAGTAAGAACTCGGAGACAATTGGAATGTGGAGTCACATGCTACGTCTCCATGGTAGAACCAAGGAATATTGATGAAGCTCTTCAGGACGACTACTGGATAGAAGCTATGCAAGAAGAGCTTAATCAATTTGAAAGGAACAAAGTCTGGGAATTAACGAAGCCCCCGAAGCAACAACATATAATCGGTACAAAATAGATTTTCAAGAACAAGAAAAATGAAGAAGGTACCGTCATTCGGAATAAAGCACGGTTAGTTGCTCAGGGCTATTCACTAGTCGAAGGTGTTAAGGATTTTGTTTTGGTGTATTTCGTGAAGTAGTATAAGTCTTGAAGATTGAAGATGAAGAATTGTGGATCAACTACATCAATCCCAAGATGAATGGATTCGGAATGATCAGGCACGTTTAACTAAATAATTTTGGTGATCCGAATAGATTTGTGTAGTTTAGAAACACTTGGATAAGTTTTCAGTGCATAAAAATCAAAAACTGGACAAGTTGGATGTTCAGGATCCGGATCAGACCATTCAAGTCCGGACCCCGAACATAGTTTAGTTCATGCGGAATTCCAGTCCGGACCTCCCCTGTTTCAGTCCGGACCTTGAACTATGTGTTTGCTGAAATCGCAGGAACAGTCCGGATCAGGAATTTCCAGTCCGAACCCCGAACTGTTTATTCAGGAAAATTGTTGAAAAACGACGACAGTTCGGATCAGCCAAATCCAGTCCGGACCGCCGTGCGGAAAAAATTCTGTTAAGTCAGTTTTTTATGCTTATCTCTTTCCAAAGGTTTCTAACCTATAAATACACCCTATATTCATCTTTTAGGGTGAATCCAAGAACCGAGAATTATTTGAGATAATCGAAAAATTATAGAAAAATCCACAAATATTGAGAAGAAAGGAAAACACGATTAAATTCATGTTTTTTCTTCTATATTGTTCAATTTGATTCTAGGGTTTCCAAACTCCTATTTTTTGTAGAATCAAATTGAAGAATATTTAGATGGTATTTCCTTATCTATCTATGATCTAAGTATACAGAGGATCATCACCAAACAAAAACAACGAATTTAGCAAGAATCGGCGCGAGGATTCGCGTGGCCTTGTGGATTCAAGGTGCTACCGCTCTCGTGGATTCGGAGCGAGGCGCGTTCGTGTGATCGAGATGTGCCGCATTGGTGAATACCATGGAATCGGTTGGACGTCGTGGATTCGACGTTGAGCGTCGTGAATTCGGCGTTGGGACGCAAATCGTGGATTCGAGGAGCATTCAGAGCGAGCGGAGAAGATCAACTAGGAGCGTATGGAAAAGGTTGAGTCGTAGGGTTACGTTTAATCACCTTGTACGTGTTTAATCTTAGTGGATTTCGCCATGTTATCGGTCCCATAGTTTTTTACTCCTGTGATGGAGTTTTCCACGTAAATCTTGCATACTTTATTTATTTTTCGCATTGGGTTATTTTTTTTTACGAAACGATTTAGTGTGTTTATTGTTTTCACTTATTCACCCCCCCTCTAGGTGGTTTTTCCCCTATTCAGATCCATATTATTCATAACCCACAAGTGGTATCAGAGCGGGAATAGGGTTGTAAACAATGGTTGAAGGTGGAAACATCAATAGACCACCGTTCTTCGATGGAACAAATTATGCATATTGGAAAGTACGCATGAGAGCGTTTTTAATTTCCATCGATGAACGGGTTTGGCAATCAATTGAGTTTGGATGGACAAATCCTACTGAGATTATTGTCGATGTTGTCACCATCAAACCTAGGTCGAAATGGACTAAGGAAAAAATTGATTCTTCTTCTTACAACGGCAAGGGAATTAACGCCTTATTTAATGCCTTGTCACAAACCGAATTCTCTCGCGTCTCGACATGTGAGACTGCTAAAGAAATCTGGGATACTCTACAAGTTACACATGAGGGAACAAGTTTAGTGAAGATTCAAAAACTGCAAATGCTTACGAGCAAATTTGACTCTATTTTTATGGCAGAAAATGAATCGTTCACGGATTATTATACACGATTGCAAGATATCGTTAATACATGTGCTAACTTGGGAGAGAAAATTTCAGAATCTAAAGTTGTAAGAAAGATTTTGAGAACTCTTCCTGAAAGATTTCGCCCTAAGGTCGCAGCCATTGAAACAGTAAAACACCCGGATGAAATCAAGGTAGAAGAATTAGTTGGTGCACTTCAAACTTATGAAATGACTTTTCCTACTAACTACTCTTCTGGAAAACCTTCATCTTCCTCTAAGTCTTCAAGTTTTGCATTGAAATCAACAAAGGAAGAAGAGACGGATTCATCCTCCTCAGACGCTGATGATAATCTATCCATTGAGGATTTCGAGAAACAACTTGCACTCTTGACGAGGAAATTTCGCCGAAGCTTTCGAAGGAGAAATTCAAGTAAATCCTCATCCTTCGTTAAGTCCAAGAAAGGCAAAGGATCTTCAAGCTTTAAGTCAAGAAAGAAAGAGAGTTCTTCAAAGGACAAGAAGAACTCTGAGGGACAAATCCAGTGCTTCAAGTGTGAGGACCCGAATCCCCACTTAAGAGATTACTGTCGGATTAGTGGCCTTTGGGAGTGTTTGTGCGCGTGTCGGGCCCAAGAAATGGATTTGTGGTGCAATTTGGGTTTTAGTTTGCATCACTGGAGGCCTGCGTGGTGTGTCGGTGGTGTTTGTGCACAATTTGGACACAAGTGTTGGACTTCGGGCTTAAAAAGGGATCACGTGGGAATTGGTGGACCCGTCGAGTGTTTAGATGTGATTTCGCGCGTCACGGATGTCAAATTTGGACTCAGGGAGAAGTTTGGATAAAAGATCACCTCTCCGGATGCCTTCGGGAATTTTTTAGAGTAGGATTTTGGCAAAACGGATTTTTCAAATAGACCCGGCATGAAAATCGGATCAAGTGGGCTATCCGGGGGCTTTCGGCAAAATTTCGGGTGAGAATTTGGCCAATCGGACATCGTTTTTGGATTCAGGGCGCGAAATCGTTGAGATTGGTCTATTTACTTGTTTTTTTCGGAGCACGGTTGACGCACGCGTTTCTCGAGGCGACGCGGCACGGATCCCGAGGTGCTTGCGCAAAGGGCGGGGAGTGGCGCGCGGCTCGAGGCGCTGCAGGCGCGCTGGGGAAGCACAATTCCTGCCCGCGTGACTCGGGGGGCCCGCCACGTGGCGTGCCCCCACTGGCGCCCGCTCGGGCGCGGGGGCGCGCGCCCGTGTGACGCGCGGTGTGCCCCGTGCCTGTGTGGCGCGGTGTAACGCGCGCCCGTGTGGAGCGCGCTTTGCCGCGCCCGCGTGGCACGCTGGGACGCGGCCGTGTGGCGCTGGGGAGCGCGCGTGGACCAGGTGCGCGCGTCCCTGCGTGTGGACCGCCGGGTGGAGGGCCCCCATTGGGCGGTGCACCGTGGATCCGGTCCATGAGAGCCTCCCATTTTTCTTTTTTCTTCTTCTCCTCTTTTTCTTCTTCTTCTCCACCCGAGCGAGAGAGAGTGAGAGGGAAGGGATTTTGCGAGGTGCTGCGGTGCGCCGTGGACCTCGCGGAGCGCGCGAGGTGTTCCAAAGAGCTGTTTGGGCGGCGCGACTCCGGCGGCGTGCTCCGTTTTGCGTGCGGACTCCGGTGGAGGCAAGGAATCGCGTGGAGGCCAATTGCAAGTGTCTACGAGCAATTGGTGGCTTACCGAGGTGGGTGGCCTTATCTTCAAGTTTAATGGACTGAACATTAAATCTGCTATAGTAGGACTATGCATGATAGTGGACTCTTGTGTAGCATGCTAGAATGTAGGAACTGTTATTCCTTATATTTATCTGAGGATCTTATGATCCCTTTTGCTTCCTACCACCTGTTAAATTGTAGTTATCTTGGAACTTGACCTAGCACCCCCGTCATATGTTGCATGTGTAACCAGACCAGTAGAAAACCCTCACTTGGGCTAGGGTTATTTATATTTAGACATCCACACTGTTCTTCCATTCCTGGACTTAGTGTTATCCTCGCCCGGGTAGTGGGCCGAGAGGTCGGGACTTTCTGTTAGTGTGGGATGCATTTGCACTCGTGCTTGGGAGCAGAGTGGAGTCTGGTAGTTGTAGTGGGTCATTTTTCTGTGCCGGGAGCCGTTTGGGAGATCTAGATGTTGAGAGTTAGTAGATGCATCATGTTTCCATCTGTTCCACTTTTTGAGCATCTAGATAGAGGCATAGTAGCTGTAGAGTTACTTTTCCAGCCCTTTCATTTCAGTATTATATTGTTACTTTTTGCCTATAGTAGACTTAGTGGGCAGACCGTCGGGCTTTTTGGCGGCACCCACTGAGAACTACTTGGGACGTAGTTCTCACACCCATCGTGGTGTCTTTTCCCCAGAACTTCAACTCCTGTTCCTGCTGCTCCAGTTACTGATCCGGCTGATCGAGGTAAGGGAGTCGCGAGATAGATCCCTACCAGTCGTCGTCGTCCAGAGAGTAGATGTACCCCTTTACTTTTGTGAGTTCATGTTGGGAGACCTTTGTAGTGAGGTATAGAGTTGTATTTTATTTTACTGCTTGAGAGACTTATGTGTTTTGGGGAGGATTTTGAGTTGTTTATATTTTCATTTTCAGCAGTTTACTTTCAGCTCTGATCTCTGTATAGCATAGTTGATCTTTTGCAGGTTAGTCGCTTCGTCTATACGGGGCTTCCCGTATGGGCGGCGGATCTGTTGGCGAGCCCGGGTCGCAGTTTCGACGCCGGGGCGTGATAGATTAGTTGGTATCAGAGCCTAAGTTGTAGGTCGTGGTGGACTTAGAAACGCTAGGCTTGTGGTTGGACATTAGGATGACTACGTGAGAGTCGTGACTTTTAGCGAGAGTCCTGATTGAGTTATACCTCTCCCAAGAGGCGGGATGAGTGATTGGCATGTTTATTCTCCTAAGCGATTATGTTGGCTGCAGACAACATAATGCTATGGAATGGATGGCATGTCTTAGACTTTCGCTGGATTGGGTCGTATGGTTGTTGTGTCCTGATGTTTGTTATTGTGCAGTTGTAGTAATCTAAAAAATTAAAGACTTTATAATTACCTTTGGAATTTATGGAATTGGTAATTTTGGCAAAAATGAGAATTTTTAGTGGTATAATAGTGGCCCAGAAATGTCGACTTTTGATCGGGGTCTGATCTGGAAAATCCGAGATCACCATTGCGATTGTCTCGTCGAAACATAGAATTTTCATATTCATATATTTTCGATCCGACGGTCGGATCTTCCAAAAATCAGAAATAAAAAAGTGGGCCCCGCGACTTAAGTGAATAGTAACCTTTGAATTTTTAACCCCTTGTGATCATGAATGGTCGAACCACTATCTAGAATTTTAACATAGGAGTATTAGTAATGAGTCCTAGCTAATTTTGACGTTCTGAGCGCGATGGCGCTGACGGATTTCGCGTTTGGCGATCCGGGTGCATCGAAGTGCGTGCCACGCGCTATATTGAGTCGAACTTTATGGAACGACTTTTAATCCGGGCGTCGAACGAACCAAACAAATACGCTACCTGACAGGTCTCGATGAGCCGGACGTCGTGGCGAAGTCCTTTTCGCATTTTGATGAGCGGATTGCCTCGAAATGCGTGAAAACCACCTAAAATTGGACTAATTTGTATAAAAAGTTAATATTTTATGCACTAATTGTTTAGGGACTTTATGGTGAGGGTTCTGGGTGCAATTGTTACCTACAGATGGGACCCTAGAGTTTAGGGATAAGAGTGTAGGGGGTTTTGTGCAAAATGTGCATTTAACGCATGTGTGGAAGGATACCCGAGACCCTGCCTCTTCCTCTTCGTAACTGAAGCCTCCACCAGCTTCTTCAGGCCATAACCGACGCGTCCCCTCGGCTGCCGTAACCTCCGGCCGTTCGGGTCGCCGGAGTTAAGGTGAGAAGGCTATAATAGATCTTCTCTTGAGTTCTTAAAGAAAAGTTCAACCAAGAGCTTTAAGGTTTAGCCCAACCTTCTTCTGAGAGCTCCATAGAGAGGCCGCAACCGAGCCCTGGTGTACCCTACCCCAGCCGCCGCCGAGTGCCGCCGCAGCCACCTTCCTTTTTCTTCCTTTCTCCGACGAGGTGTGAAGTTGGACTGGATCTCTTCAAGGTTGGATTGGGAGGTGTCTGAGGAGTTCCTGGTGCTTGAAGGACCCTGCTGGAGCAAGCCTTGGCCGCGCGTAGAGAGGGAACCAAGATCCGGCTTCATCCTATCTTCCCCGTGCTCGGCTAAGGTGAGGATCCTTAACCAATGGTTTCTAGCACCCCGGACCCTTAGCAGTGGACTCATTAGGTCCTTAGGATGCTACAGGCCAAGCCAGAAGCCCCCATGCACAGTGCATGGCCGGCTGGGGCATGGGTTGGCCGGAACCCTAATGGTGCTCCGCCTCGGTTGAACTTCTCAACCAGTGGACCAAGTTGGCCCAAAATTCATGTGTATGGACTGTAGAACATATTAAATAAATCTGCAAAGTTTGTTAGAATATGGTTAAGTAAATTTAGAGAAAATCGATGCCCTAGTTTTGGGAAATAATGCACTTCGGGCAAGCTTACAGCTCCGGCGCCGGCGAGCCTCTCTTCCGTCCGCCACGTGCCCAGAAATGTTCACGGGACCCAGGGGAGTCCATCCATGCCATTGCATGGCTCCCATACATCATGAAAAATCATGATGTCATGGATAACCCGAAAGTGCATCATGTGGCCGCCGCCGGCGCTCCGGCCAACTTTGGCCGGGGAGGCATGGATGGGAAGCTTTCTGTGGACCCAAGGAGCATTCCCTCCAAGTTACAGAACTCCAGGTTGTCTCTATGCAAAATCGCCATTAGAGGCCATTGAGCTCCAAACCGGAGCTTGCTCCGCCGCGCCGCTGCCGCACCCCGGGGCCAGCCACATGCATGGGAAGTCTCAGTGAGGTAAATAGCACCTGCTTGTGCTTTTATTTTGATCCCAGAACCTCCTGTTGAATGATCACAAATTTCAAGAAAATGGGTCATCTTCCTCCTCGAGCCCGAGCCCAATCTGGGGTTTTTGGCATGTTTCAACTTGATGAGAAAAGATCCCTGAACTCAGTAGAGCACTTTGCTTCAAGAAATTCTGGATTTGGTCCAGTAATTGCTGAGAACCAAGCTTTAATTTTGGTTATGTTATGTGTATATGAAAGATGCATGCCAAGTGTTTGATTAAGTGCCTCATTGAACTTAGAAATGGAATTTGATAAAACTGTAAATATGAAACTTGCTTCTAATGATCCCCTGAGCTTGATGCTCACCTCAGATCAAAAGGATTCTGTGTGGAATAAAAGTTGGAGCAAGATGAACTTGTATGTTTGCAAGATAATGGATCTTCTTGATCCAACAGATCTGGGCTGCAATTAGGGTGAGCCCTGTGATCCTTGCAATATTTAAAGACCTTTTCATATACAAAGTTTGCTGGTTTGAAGTTTAAATTAAAAGATATAGTAGAATCAACATAAAACAATAATGTTGGAACAAAACCTTATTCTAGGCTGTTAGCGAAGCCGCGACAGTGCATTCCTGGCTATTTTGGGGTCACTGAATGCGATGCTCGCGTTAGAAATAGTGTTTGAAGTCTCGGAGAAACAAAAATTCATTTTGGGCTATGTTAGAGAGGGTTTTTATGACCCGAAGTTTTCCTCGGGCACCGTGCTGCTGCAAATTGGTGAGCACGGTGTTCAGCAAGACATAAGTAACCTGCTGGAAGTGACGGAATGTTAAAATGATTCTCCAGTTGAAAGAACGAGCGAAAACAGTGCTCAAAAGGCACTAAAATGTAATTTTTGGAAATTTTAGGGGTTTTAATGCAAAATAGACAATGTGTACTGGTTAGTAAGTTGATTCCTGAACCTTAATTCACATTCAGGGTTATTCGGTAGCATCTGGTGTGCTGAGCGTACAGTTGGTTCAGTTTAGCCGCCTGCGTTATATCAGGTGGGTTTATCTTCGGTCCGGGCTTTATCATTTCGGCCCTCTGTGTACGGTATTGGTTGGACCCCTGTTTTCGATAGCTTAAACATTACTTTGAGCCTGCCTTTCTTTGATTATATTATATCTGCTATCTGCCTGATCTATGCCTGTTATCTGTTCTATTTTGCCTTACATGATTGTCCATAGCACCTTTAGCATTTATACTTTTACTCGGACATTTTCATGGTTGATTAGTGAGCCTGTTTGTTCTGCTGATCAAATGATACATCTCTGAGCACATAGATTTATTTAACTGAGGTTTTACCCCGCTTCGTAGGGTCGCCGGAGTCTGTTCTTGTTTGATAGGACAAAGGCATTGCTCTGCGAGGTTTGGACCTAAACCCAAGCTTCGTAGTGTCGCCTGAGTCTGTTCTTGTTTGATAGGACGAGGGCAATGCTCTTCGAGGTTTGGACTTTTCAAAACAGTTTTCTTAAAAATATGTGTTTAAGTTTTGTATTATTTGGTTGGTTTGTGTGGTTGAGTTGAGTTTATCTGTGAGCTTCTGTTGAGAGAGATTTGCCTTGATCTTGCATATGAGTTGAGATTTATTGCTGAGTGTTCCTGCATGAGTGTTGAGATTCAGTTGGTTTTTGCCCTTGCAACCCAGTGGGGATTTCCCGGCTTGTTGCCGATTACCCGGTCAGTGGACCGTGAGCTTGAGCATTTGCATATGATTCGCCCGCACTGTTGTACTTCACGAACATCAGCGGATTTGCTACCCGTAGCGATGTTCTTTACCGGTAAAGTGGTTAGCTGAGGCAACCCGTGACCCTAGTTTGGGGAATGTCAACCAGGTGGTGCCAAGAGGGCAGCCTTGCCTGAGGTCTTGTGAAGGCCAATATGGTAGCTTGTGATTGGGTCTTTGCGTTTTCATCTATTTGATGCATGTGTTGTTAAGTTGCTTTAACATGATTCTTTGATTCTTTGATCTGGCTTCTAGTTATCTACCTTTATATGATTCTATGTGATGCCTCTGATTATAGTTCCATTGTTATCTTGCTGATTGTCCTAACTCCTTGATGTGTTGATTATCCTGATACATGTTTTAAATACTGCTAAAATTATCTCCTATGCTTGTACCCAGATTATGAGTTTTGCTTTCTTTACAGCACCAGTTATATATCTGCTTTACCCTAACCCCTGATCTATTACTATCCTCTAGCATTGTATACCAGTAGGTACGATCTGCTATTTCTCGGCTCGTCGTGCCCACTGGGATACACTCCGGTGTGTCTCACACCCTCGGGTGACTGTTTTTCAGGTCGAGCGGGTGTTGAGATGTCGGGACGAGTTGGTGAGATCACGAGATAGAGCTTGACCCTGGACAGCCGATAAGATCAAGTATTTAATTATTTGTTGTATCAAATGTAATGCAATGTAATTGAGAAGTTATTGATATTGTAATTTAATCTTGCTTAGTAGATGTACGTAGTTAGTACTCTGGTTGTATGCCAAGTGAGCCGTGCATATATAGAAAAGGGCTCAATCCCCAGTGGGATTGGGACTCTTCTATATATGTGGCGGTCTGTTGCGCCCTGGCCGGTTTTAAACTCTGATTTCAAAAAAAAAAAAAAAAAAAAAAATTAGACGCTGGTTTTTAAACCCGGGGCGTGACAGCAGTGGACTACGATACCCCTGTGACGTCGTGTTGTGAAGAGGGCGCACCCCGCATCTGATGAGTACCCGAGCAGCGGGAGGCAGAGCTATTAGAGCAGAGCGAGACCCAGGAGTTATGGACCCAGATGGCAAAGTTGTCGGAGGCTGTCCGATGCCAGGAGGAGACCATGGAACATTTGATGCGCTTGTGGGAGCAGAGAGCATAGCCAGTTGCAGTACCGCTTGAGAGTCCTCCAGCACTTTCTTCCTATGCAGTGACATATTCAGTTGTACCAGTGGCACCGATGGAGCGAGCAGCCCCCTCCGTGCCGACGAGTAATGCCGAGGCACCGAGGCAGTGTGGATAGCGGATAGTAGATGAGTTTAGGGACATCCTTGATCGATGAAATCAGTCCCGGCAGTCTGAACCATCCCGATTCATAAGTTTGAGTTGGAGCCCTTGTTGGCAGAATTGGGGTTGGTGGTGATGGAGAGACTAATTGAGAGCCTCCCGTGCTAGGGAGTTTTTGTAGTGGTTGAACTGCGCGCTCCAGGTTTCGAGGGACGAGGCGCATAGGATATGAGTGATTGGGAGTGGATTGCGCCAGGATACCTTTCAGTTTAGTTGGTCCCTCCGTTACGGATATTGACGCTTCGATGGAGTGTGGCGTTGCAGTCCTTAGGGGTCACGGTTAGATCGTAGCTTCCGTTTTGTAGCCTCGGCAGGAACGACTTCAACACTTCTCTCCCTTTTTCTCGCCTGTATGCTGAAATTTTCGAACAGGACGAAAACTTCGAAAGACTGCTCCAGAAATGGAGACGGTGCTCGAACCTGTTCTTGTTTGATTGGGGCAAGGGCACTGGTCCTTTCGGAATTTTTGGACTTTTCGTTAATTTCAGCCGTTTTCTAAATTGAGGGTTGGGGTTGACGACTTTCCTGCTGGTGGGGCCTTTACCCATCTTGTTGGTTGTGTTGGCGTAATACGCGTAGTTTTGGGACAAGTAGAGTTAGTCGTTCTTCCTTGTCCTCTGTCCTTTGGAATTTCTGAGATTTTTTCCAGCTTTTGGACTCCTAGCCGTGTGGACTCGCTTCGCGGAGTGTGCGTAGCGACTGGGGAGCTGAAGACAGTGTTGATGGATACTTACCTTTGGCTTTGGAACTCCCCTTTTGAGCCGTGTTAGTTTCGAGGACGAAACGTTCTTTTAGTGGGGGAGGATGTGAGGACCCGAATCCACACTTAAGAGATTACTGTCGGATTAGTGGCCTTTGGGAGTGTTTGTGCGCGTGTCGGGCCCAAGAAATAGATTTGTGGTGCAATTTGGGTTTTAGTTTGCATCACTGGAGGCCTGCGTGGTGTGTCGGTGGTGTTTGTGCGCAATTTGGACACAAGTGTTGGACTTCGGGCTTAAAAAGGGATAACGTGGGAATTGGTGGACCCGTCGAGTGTTTAGATGTGATTTCGCGCGTCACGGATGTCAAATTTGGACTCAGGGCGAAGTTTGGATAAAAGATCACCTCTCCGGATGCCTTCGGAAATTTTTTAGAGTTGGATTTTGGCAAAACGGATTTTTCAAATGGACCCGGCGCGAAAATCGGATCAAGTGGGCTTTCCGGGGGCTTTCGGCAAAATTTCGGGTGAGAATTTGGCCAATCGGACATCGTTTTTGGATTCAGCGTGCGAAATCGTTGAGATTGGTCTATTTACTTGTTTTTTTCGGAGCCCGGTTGACGCGCGCGTTTCTCGAGGCGACGCGGCACGGATCCCGAGGTGCTTGCGCAAAGGGCGGGGAGTGGCGCGCGGCTCGAGGCGCTGCAGGACGCTGGGGAAGCACGCTTCCTGCGCGCGTGACGCGGGGGGGCCGCCACGTGGCGTGCCCCCACTGGCGCCCGCTCGGGCGCGGGGGCGCGCGCCCGTGTGACGCGCGGTGTGCCCTGCGCCTGTGTGGCGCGGTGTAACGCGCGCCCGTGTGGCGCGCGCTTTGCCGCGCCCGCGTGGCACCCTGGGACGCGGCCGCTTGGCGCTAGGGCGCGCGCGTGGACCGGGTGCGCGCGCCCCTGCGTGTGGACCACCGGGTGGAGGGCCCCCATTGGGCGGTGCACCGTGGATCCGGTCCATGAGAGCCTCCCCTTTTTCTTTTTTCTTCTTCTCCTCTTTTTCTTCTTCTTCTCCACCCGAGCGAGAGAGAGTGAGAGGGAGGGGATTTTGCGAGGTGAGACGGTGCGCCGTGGACCTCGCGGAGCGCGCGAGGTGTTCCAAAGAGTTGTTTGGGCGGCGCGACGCAGTCGAGGTAGGTCCCGCGTGTTGTTTTTGCGGTATTTTTGGCACAGTTTTGGGACGTCCTTTTGGACTTTGGATTTGACCTCTTACTCTTATGTGTGTTAGGGGCCGTGTTTTACTGCACCGTTTTGCGTGCGGACACCGGCAGCGTGCTCCGTTTTGCTTGGGGACTTCGTTTTGCGTGCGGATTCTGGCACCGTGCTCCGTTTTGCATGCGGACTCCGTTTTGCGTGCGGATTCTAGCACCGTGCTCCGTTTTGCTTGCGGACTCCGTTTTGCGTGCGGATTCTGGCATCGTGCTCCGTTTTGCGTGCGAATTCCGGCACCGTGCATAGTTTTGCGTGCGGACTTTTTTTTGCGCGCGGACTCCGGCACCGTGCTCCGTTTTGTGTGCGGACTCCGGCGGCGTGCTCCGTTTTGCGTGCGGACTCCGGTGGAGGGAAGGAATTGCGTGGAGGCCAATTGCAAGTGTCTACGAGCAATTGGTAGCTTACCGAGGTGGGTGGCCTTATCTTCAAGTTTAATGGACTGAACTTTAAATCTGCTATAGTAGGACTATGCATGATAGTCTCTTGTGTAGCATGCTTGAATGTAGGAACTGTTATTCCTTATATTTATCTGAGGATCTTATGATCCCTTTTGCTTCCTACCACCTGTTAAATTGTAGTTATCTTGGAACTTTACCTAGCACCCCCGTCATATGTTGCATGTGTAACCAGACCAGTAGAAAACCCTCACTTGGGCTAGGGTTATTTATATTTAGACATCCACACTGTTCTTCCATTCCTGGACTTAGTGTTATCCTCGCCAGGATAGTAGGCCGAGAGGTCGGGACTTAATGTTAGTGTGGGATGCATTTGCACTCGTGCTTGGGAGCAGAGTGGAGTCCGGTAATTGTAGTGGGTCGCTTTTCTGTGCCGGGAGCCGTTTGGGTAAACGGTAGTCCCGGGAGGTCTTGTATCCCTGTTTGTGCTGTCGCCACTGTGTTAGTGGCAGTTATGTGTTAGCTGGACCTAGAACCCAGAACCCTTTTGACATACACATGATTTTAGTCTATCGATGTTTCCTTCCAAGCAACGAAGGGCCGCTGAAGTCTGTTCTTGTTTGATTGGACAAAGGCATCAGCCCTTCGGGGTTTGGGTAAACACTTGTTTTCTAACTGTTTTTCCTAAAAAGAACTAAAAATTATTAAAAATGGATTTCTTCTCAAAACAAGATAGCTTTTCAAAAAGGGTACTACTTTTAATCCTCACCCTGTGTGGGTTGAGTGAAAACAGCTTTCAATAACAAATGTCACCTTTTTTCTGTAAATATCCCCACTCGAAAGGATTCGAGTGGTCTGGGTTCTAGGGGCCGTTCCTTTGTCGGGACGAAAGCCACGGGGGCCGAGCCTGGAACCTGTTCTTGTTTGATAGGGTTGTAGGTGTAGGTCTTCCGCGTGTAGTACCGAGATTGTCGTGTTCCCGAACTATAAGGGGGCCGGGAACTTCGATAGGCCGAGCCTAGAGTCTGTTCTTGTTTGATAGGGTTCTTAGCACCGACCTATCGGGTTTTCCAAACCCTTATGGTGTCGGGCCTTCCTGAGTTATCGGTGTGGTTGGTGTTCTGTTGTGGGAGCCGTTGGGGTTGACGGTGGTCCCGGGTCGTTGAGTGTTGTCCGACCAGTATTGTTAGCCCTGAGTTGTGGGTTGTTCCTGGCTGTGGAGTATCTCCAGCCAGTGTGTGTTGTGTTGCGAGCTATTGGAGAGGCTAGTGTCTCGTGGTTCGTGTGAGCTGATCAGCTGGTTCGTCGAGAGTGCTCCGACTGTTGTGCGAGATGTTTGAGGATTGAGTCTTTCCGTTCCGTGCGTGAGCGTGGATTTTGACTATAGCCTGCAGTGCCACTTTGAGCTTGACAAAGTGCGCGGATACCTTCTTCCTCGATGGGGTCGCTCCCCTCGAGAGCCACGCCCGGGGTGGATTTGTTACTTTTGTATCGCGACTTGTCGACGCCGTCCCTCTGACTGGGCCAGTTTTGGCAGTTACAGACACAGTCCCTCTGGCTGGGCCAGTTTTGGCAGCTACGGACGCCCTACGTCAGTCCGGTCCTCCGGGATGTAACGGCAGTAGGTAGGCGCAGTTTTGACTGGACCCGAGGAGGCAGTCAGGTAGATTGGGTGATTTGGATGTTGAGAGTTAGTAGATGCATCATGTTTCCATCTGTTCCACTTTTTGAGCATCTAGATAGAGGCATAGTAGCTGTAGAGTTACTTTTCCAGCCCTTTCATTTCAGTATTATATTGTTACTTTTTGCCTCTAGTAGACTTAGTGGGCAGACCGTCGGGCTTGTTGGCGGCACCCACTGAGAACTACTTGGGACGTAGTTCTCACACCCGTCGTGGTGTCTTTTCCCCAGGAACTTCTACTCATGTTCCTGCTACTCCAGTTGCTGATCCGGCTGATCGAGGTAAGGGAGTCGCGAGATAGATCCCTACCAGTCGTCGTCGTCCAGAGAGTAGATGTACCCCTTTACTTTTGTGAGCTCATGTTGAGAGACCTTTGTAGTGAGGTATAGAGTTGTATTTTATTTTACTGCTTGAGAGACTTATGTGTTTTGGGGAGGATTTTGAGTTGTATATATTTTCATTTTCAGCAGTTTACTTTCAGCTCTGATATCTGTATAGCATAGTTGATCTTTTGCAGGTTAGTCGCTTCGTCTATACGGGGCTTCCCGTATGGGCGACGGATCTGTTGGCAAGCCAGGGTCGCAGTTTCGACGCCGGGGCGTGACAGATTAGGTGGTATCAGAGCCTAGGTTGTAGGTCGTGGTGGACTTAGAAACCCTAGGCTTGTGGTTGGACATTAGGATGACTACGTGAGAGTCGTGACTTTTATCGAGAGTCCTGATTAAGTTATACCTCTCCCAAGAGACGGGATGAGTGATTGGCATGTTTATTCTCCTAAGCGATTATGTTGGCTGCAGACAACATAATGCTATGGAATGGATGGCATGTCTTAGACTTTCGCTGGATTGGGTCGTATGGTTGTTGTGTTCTGATGTTTGTTATTGTGCAGTGGACTACGATACCCCTGTGACGTCGTGTTGTGAAGAGGGCACACCCCGCATCTGATGAGTACCCGAGCAGCGGGAGGCAGAGCTATTAGAGCAGAGCGAGACCCAGGAGTTATGGACCCAGATGGCACAGTTGTCGGAGGCTGTCCGATGCCAGGAGGAGACCATGGAACGTTTGATGCGCTTGTGGGAGCAAAGAGCATAGCCAGTTGCAGTACCGCTTGAGAGTCCTCCAGCACTTTCTTCCTATGCAGTGACATATTCAGTTGTACCAGTGGCACCGATGGAGCGAGCAGCCCCCTCCGTGCCGACGAGTAATGCCGAGGCACCGAGGCAGGGTGGATAGCGGATAGTAGATGAGATTTGGGGCATCCTTGATCGATGAAGTCAGTCCCGGCAGTCTGAACCATCCCGATTCATAAGTTTGAGTTGAAGCCCTTGTTGGCAGAATTGGGGTTGGTGGTGAGGAGAGACTATTTGAGAGCCTCCCTGTGCTTGGGAGTTTTTGTAGTGGTTGAACTGCGCGCTCCAGGTTTCGAGGGACGAGGCGCATAGGATATGAGTGATTGGGAGTGGATTGCGCCAGGATACCTTTCAGTTTAGTTGGTCCCTCCGTTACGGATATTGACGCTTCGATGGAGCGTGGGGTTGCAGTCCCATTGGATAGGGATCTGCCGCCAGAGGCGAGTTCTGGATTTTTGAGCTTCGTGCCGAGTGATGGAGCATAGATCGGTCAGCAAAGGCATTTCTGAATTCTTTTTCCAGGATAGCGGATTTCAGAGATGCCAGGGTTCGGGTGGACCCCGATGGCAGCATCTGCACCTACATCAGAGTGGCGCGGCGGTAGCATGGATTGGTTATCTACGGAGGACTGCATTTGTCACCCCAGTGTGACCACAAGCAGGGGCGATGTTTTTGTGTGGACAGTCGGGACATTTTCAGGCAGCATGCCCTCGAGCAGTGATTACGGCAATACCGCTTGCGACGGCACCCCCGCTACCTCTTCGGGATGAAGGAGCTCCTCCGATTTACCGCCAGGCTGTTAGGGCCACGACGTCGGGGCAGACTGAGCGACGACCACCTACATCGAGCGGATGAGTCTGTACCGCCCGGTTGGAGGGCGCTACGGCAGTGGACCAGGTTGTCGCGGGCGTGATCTCTTTATAGCAGTTTGAGTTGAGTGTTTTTGGCTTTCCTATTTGGACTGGAGGTAGAGTTGTTACCACGTGCACCAGAGGTACAGGTTCCTGTTGGTGTTGTGCATGTGGGGGAGCCTTGCGGATCGTGTCCAGTACAGTTGAGATTTGGAATTATACCGGCAGGTGTTATGGTTCAGTGGCAGCTCCACGACTCAGATTGAGCACACTGGATGGACTAGTTGGTGCGGTATCGTGCAACGGCTGATTGTGGAATGAGATCAGTTACCCTTCAGCGAGTTGGACTAGAGGAGTTCATTTTCACAGATCACCGGGGTATCCTTCCTGTAGCTGTGGCTTCAGCGGTTTGGGGCTTGGTGCTACTTTTGGATCGTTGGTGACGATTAGGACTAGAGGTTGTGTCCTTAGGGGTCACGGTTAGATCGTAGCTTCCGTTTTGTAGCCACGGCAGGAACGACTTCAACACTTCTCTCCCTTTTTCTCGCCTGTATGCTGAAATTTTCGAACAGGACGAAAACTTCGAAAGACTGCTCCAGAAATGGAGACGGTGCCCGAACCTGTTCTTGTTTGATTGGGGCAAGGGCACTGGTCCTTTCGGAATTTTCGGACTTTTCGTTAATTTCAGCCGTTTTCTAAATTGAGGGTTGGGGTTGACGACTTTCCTGCTGGTGGGGCCTTTACACTTCTTGTTGGTTATGTTGGCGTAATACGCCTAGTTTTGGGACGAGTAGAGTTAGTCGTTCTTCCTTGTCCTCTGTCCTTTGGAATTTCTGAGATTTTTTCCAGCTTTTGGACTCCTAGCCGTGTGGACTCGCTTCGCGGAGTGTGCGTAGCGACTAGGGAGCTGAAGACAGTGTTGATGGATACTTACCTTTGGCTTTGGAACTCCCTTTTTGAGCCGTGTTAGTTTCGAGGACGAAACTTTCTTTTAGTGGGGGAGGATGTGAGGACCCGAATCCCCACTTAAGAGATTGCTGTCGGATTAGTGGCCTTTGGGAGTGTTTGTGCGTGTGTCGGGCCCAAGAAATGGATTTGTGGTGCAATTTGGGTTTTAGTTTGCATCACTGGAGGCTTGCGTGGTGTGTCGGTGGTGTTTGTGCACAATTTGGATGTGATTTCGCGCGGAGGGGGCCCGTCCAGTGTTTAGATGTGATTTCGCGCGTCACGGATGTCAAATTTGGACTCAGGGCGAAGTTTGGATAAAAGATCACCTCTCCGGATGCCTTCGGGAATTTTTTTAGAGTTGGATTTTGGCAAAACGGATTTTTCAAATCGACCCGGCGCGAAAATCGGATCAAGTGGGCTTTCCGGGGGCTTTCGGCAAAATTTCGGGTACGAATTTGGCCAATCGGACATCGTTTTTGGATTCAGCGCGCGAAATCGTTGAGATTGGTCTATTTACTTGTTTTTTTCGGAGCCCGGTTGACGCGCGCGTTTCTCGAGGCGACGCGACACGGATCCCGAGGTGCTTGCGCAAAGGGCGGGGAGTGGCGCGGGGCTCGAGGCGCTGCAGGTGCGCTGGGGAAGCACGCTTCCTCCGCGCGTGACGCGGGGGGGCCGCCACGTGGCGTGCCCCCACTGGCACCCGCTTGGGCGCGGGGGCGCGCGCCCGTGTGACGCGCGGTGTGCCCCGCGCTTGTGTGGCGCGGTGTAACGCGCGCCCGTGTGGCGCGCGCTTTGCCGCGCCCGCGTGGCACGCTGGGACGCAGCCGCGTGGCGCTGGGGCGCGCGCTTGGACCGGGTGCGCGCGCCCCTGCGTGTGGACCGCCGGGTGGAGGGCCCCCATTGGGCGGTGCACTGTGGATCCGGTCCATGAGAGCCTCCCCTTTTTCTTTTTTCTTCTTCTCCTCTTTTTCTTCTTCTTCTCCACCCGAGCGAGAGAGAGTGAGAGGGAGGGGATTTTGCAAGGTGCGGCGGTGCGCCGTGGACCTCGCGGAGCGCGCGAGGTGTTCCAAAGAGCTGTTTGGGCGGCGCGAAGCAGTCGAGGTAGGTCCCGCGTGTTCTTTTTGCGGTATTTTTGGCACAGTTTTGGGGCGTCCTTTTGGACTTTGGATTTGACCTCTTACTCTTATGTGTGTTAGGGATCGTGTTTTACTGCACCGTTTTGCGTGCGGACTCCGGCAGCGGGCTTCGTTTTGCTTGCGCACTCCGTTTTTCGTGCGGATTCTGGCACCGTGCTCCGTATTGCGTGCGGACTCCGTTTTGCGTGCGGATTCTGGCACCGTGCTCCGTTTTGCGTGCGGACTTCGTTTTGCGTGCGGATTCACCGTGCTCCGTTTTGCATGCGGACTCTGTTTTGCGTGCGGATTCTGGCACTGTGCTCCGTTTTGCGTGCGAATTCCAGCACGGCGCACCGTTTTGCGTGCGGACTCTGTTTTGTGCGCGGACTCCGGCACCGTTCTCCGTTTTGTGTGCGGACTCCGGCGGCGTGCTCCGTTTTGCTTGCGGACTCCGGTGGCGGCAAGGAATCGCGTGGAGGCCAATTGCAACTGTCTACGAGCAATTGGTGGCTTACCGAGGTGGGTGGCCTTATCTTCAAGTTTAATGGACTGAACATTAAATCTGCCATAGTAGGACTATGCATGATAGTGAACTCTTGTGTAGCATGCTAGAATGTAGGAACTGTTATTCCTTATATTTATCTGAGGATCTTATGATCCCTTTTGCTTCCTACCACCAATTAAATTGTAGTTATCTTGGAACTTGACCTAGCACCCCCGTCATATGTTGCATGTGTAACCAGACCAGTAGAAAACCCTCACTTGGGCTAGGGTTATTTCTGTTTAGACATCCACACTGTTCTTCCATTCCTGGACTTAGTGTTATCCTCGCCCGGGTAGTGGGCCGAGAGGTCGGGACTTTCTGTTAGTGTGGGATGCATTTGCACTCGTGCTTGGGAGCAGAGTAGAGTCTGGTAGTTGTAGTGGGTCGCTTTTCTGTGCCGGGAGCCGTTTGGGTAAACGGTAGTCCCGGGAGGTCTTGTATCACTGTTTGTGCCGTCGCCACTGTGTTAGTGGCAGTTGTGTGTTAGCTGGACCTAGAACCCAGAACCCTTTTGACATACACATGATTTTAGTCTATCGATGTTTCCTTCCAAGCAACGATGGGCCGCTGAAGTCTGTTTTTGTTTGATTGGACAAAGGCATCAGCCCTTCGGGGTTTGGGTAAACACTTGTTTTCTAACTGTTTTTCCTAAAAAGAACTAAAAATTATTAAAAATGGATTTCTTCTCAAAATAAGATAGCTTTTCAGAAAGGGTACTACTTTTAATCCTCACCCTGTGTGGGTTGAGTGAAAATGGCTTTCAATAACAAATGTCACCATTTTCCTGTAAATATCCCCACTCGAAAGGATTCGAGTGGTCTGGGTTCTAGGGGCCGTTCCTTTGTCGGGACGAAAGCCACGGGGGCCAAGCCTGGAACCTGTTCTTGTTTGATAGGGTTGTAGGTGTAGGTCTTCCGGGACTTTCAGGCCCTGTTGGTATCTTCTGCGTGTAGTACCGAGATTGTCGTGTTCCCGAACTGTAAGGGGGCCGGGAACTTCGATAGGCGGAGCCTAGAGTCTGTTCTTGTTTGATAGGGTTCTTAGCACCGACCTATCGGGTTTTCCAAACCCTTATGGTGTCGGCCCTTCCTGAGTTATCGGTGTGGTTGGTGTTCTGTTGTGGGAGCCGTTGGGGTTGACGGTGGTCCCGGGTCGTTGAGTGTTGTCCGACCAGTATTGTTAGCCATGAGTTGTGGGTTGTTCCTGGCTGTGGAGTATCTCCAGCCAGTGTGTGTTGTGCTGCGAGCTATTGGAGAGGCTAGTGTCTCGTGTTTCGTGTGAGCTGATCAGCTGAGTCGTCGAGAGTGCTCCGACTGTTGTGCGAGATGTTTGAGGATTGAGTCTTTCCGTTCAGTGCGTGAGCGTGGATTTTGACTATAGCATGCAGTGCCACTTTGAGCTCGACAGAGTGCGCGGATACCTTCTTCCTCGATGGGGTCGCTCCCCTCGAGAGCCACGCCCGGGGTGGATTTGTTACTTTTGTATCGCGACTTGTCAACGCCGTCCCTCTGACTGGGCCAGTTTTGGCAGTTACGGACACAGTCCCTCTGGCTGGGCCAGTTTTGGCAGCTACGGACGCCCTACGTCAGTCCGGTCCTCCGGGATGTAACGGCAGTAGGTAGGCGCAGGTTTGACTGGACCCGTGGAGGCAGTCAGGTAGATTGGGTGATCTGGAAGTTGAGAGTTAGTAGATGCATCATGTTTCCATCTGTTCCACTTTTTGAGCATCTAGATAGAGGCATAGTAGCTGTAGAGTTACTTTTCCAGCCCTTTCATTTCAGTATTATATTGTTACTTTTTGCCTCTAGTAGACTTAGTGGGCAGACCGTCGGGCTTGTTGGCGGCACCCACTGAGAACTACTTGGGACGTAGTTCTCACACCCGTCGTGGTGCCTTTTCCTCAGGAACTTCTACTCCTGTTCCTGCTGCTCTAGTTGCTGATCCGGCTGATCGAGGTAAGGGAGTCGCGAGATAGATCCCTACCAGTCGTCGTCGTCCAGAGAGTAGATGTACCCCTTTACTTTTGTGAGTTCATGTTGAGAGACCTTTGTTGTGAGGTATAGAGTTGTATTTTATTTTACTGCTTGAGAGACTTATGTGTTTTGGGGAGGATTTTGAGTTGTATATATTTTCATTTTCAGCAGTTTACTTTCAGCTCTGATATCTGTATAACATAGTTGATCTTTTGCAGGTTAGTTGCTTCGTCTATACGGGGCTTCCCGTATGGACGGCGGATCTGTTGGCGAGCCCGGGTAGCAGTTTCAACGCCGGGGCGTGACATCAAGTGCCGAGGTTATGGCCATATCTCAACGGAGTGTCCCAACTAGAATCCGTCAAAGAATAATGCTATGCAAATCGTCACATGGGATGACACTTCCACTTCCAATGAGTCATCTTCCAGTGATGAGGATAACAACGCCACAGCATTCCACGCATCCACAACTTCACCTCACATTGCTTTTCAGCGACTTCTTCTGGTTCATTATCCAACTCCTCCTTAAATGAGAAGAATGCTACGGATGATGAACCGAGCGATTCCGAAGGTGAAGACTTTGCTTTTGCCTACCATAAATTATTAAAGGATTCAAAGAAATTGGCAAAGCAAAACAAAAGTTTGAGAAGAAAATTGTGGGATATTGAAGAACAATCTAAAAAGGCAACTTCTCTCTCAAATGCTCTTGAAGAGGAAAAGGATAACTTGGTCAAAATAAATGTTTCCCTTCGAGAGAAGAACGAGCATTTCGAGAAGGAGCACATCAAATTGGTGGATAAAGCAAATCACTTCTCAAAGCTCAACTTCGAGGCTCAACAAGAAAAATTGGAGATGACGAAGACCATACTCCAACTTAAGGAAGATTTGAAGCGATTCTCTTCTGGAAGGAGCAAGTTGGACAAGCTGCTTAGTCTCGGTCAAACGAATCGGTTGGGTCTTGGATACACTCGAACCAGCAAGGATCCGAGTTCGAGCGGAACCGTTTTTGTGCCCCAGTCGGTTTCTCCTCCTCCGACGAAAATCACTGCATCCAACGTTAACAAGCCTACCTCATCTACTTCGGGTTCAACTTGCACAGAGGTATGTTTTCTTTGTGGTTTTGCAGGGCACATAAGACGAAATTGCAAGAATGGAGCGAAGCGATCAAATCAAGCGCCTCTTGCAACAACTACCAACATGTTCATCCTCCAGAAATTGAAGAAGAATCTTTCGAAGGTAAAGAACTTTGGTATTACACCCCACAAGATGACATCATCATGGATTCCAAAGAAAAGTGATCAACCGAACAAAACGCGTTCACCAAGGAGATCAATGTCACGATCATCGCCGACGTACTCCAAAACTCGTAAGGTTTGGGTGCGCAAAAGTGAACTCTTCCCTTGTCTTGTCATTCACACATCACTATATGCGTATCACAATTTGTCTTGGTATCTGGATAGTGGTTGCTCACGCCACATGACCGGAGATAAAAACATTTTTCAAACACTTGAGAAAACCTCCGGAGGACATGTAGTTTTTGGAGATGGACGATCTTCAAAAATAGTTGGCAAAGGAACAATTGCTATTCCAGATGGCCCGGCTTTGAACAATGTTTTGGTTGTTGAAGGCCTTAAGACTAACCTCATAAGAAGCATTAGCGAACTGTGTGATGATGGTTTTTCAGTTAATTTTTCTTCAGTAGAATGTCTTGTAACTGATGAAAACCATTCATTCATTTTGAAAGGGGTTAGGCCACAGAACAATTGCTATGTAGTTCCTGGTAAAACAAGCCAACAATGTAAGCTAGTGTCACTTGATAATGAGACTCTTTGGCATGAAAGACTAGGTCACATGAACTTTAAGAAACTGTCTAGAATATCTAACAAAGACATAGTTAGAGGTGTTCCTAAACTGAATTTCAAAGAAAACCTTGTGTGTGGTGGTTGTCAAAAGGGAAAACAAACTAGATCCATTCACAAGAATTTGAACCATGTAGGAACTAAACGCCATTAGAATTATTGCATATGGATTTAATGGGGCCAACTCGTCAACCTAGTTTGGGTGGAAAATGGTATATTTTTCTTATGGTTGATGATTTTTCTAGATATTCTTGGGTAGAATTTTTAAAAGAGAAAGCGGATACTTTTGACTCTTTTCATGATATTTATCATCGTATTATGATTGAGAAAAATGAAAAGATTGTTCGTGTTCGCACTGATAGAGGTAGAGAATTCATTAATTCAAAATTCATTGATTTTTGCACTTCAAATGGCATAAAACATGAATTCTCTGCAGCTTCTACACCGTAACAAAACGGTGTAGTCGAGTGCAAAAATAGAGTTATTCAAGAGATGGCGCCTGTTATGCTTCATAGCCGGAAACTCCCTTTATATTTTTTGGCTGAAGCAATTAAAACGGCGGTCTATGTGATCAATCGCATCTATTTGCGCCCGGGTACTTTGAATCCCCATATGAGCTATGGTTTAGCAGAAAACCTAATATCAAGTATTTTCGTATCTTCGGGAGTCGCTGTTACATTTTACGCGATCGAGAAAATCTTGGAAAATTCAACTCTCGAAGTGAAGAATGAATTTTTATGCGTTATTCCACAAATAGCAGAGCATATCGAGTATACAATCTTGAATCGAAGACGATGATTAAATCAATTAATGTTAAAATGATGAAGCTTCTCATTTGTCTTCTGATAAATCTACTCTTGATATGTCTCTTGATGATGAATCTCCTGCTAATGATTTTGCATCTTTGCATGATAGGTCTTCTGAAAATTTTGATGCATCTTATGGTTCTTCTAGTTCATCTAATGTGCAGGAATCATCACAAATTCTCCCGAGTACTCCGTTACCTCAAACACTACGTATCTCCAAGGACCATCACATCATTGGAGATCCTCAAGAAGGAGTAAGAACTCGGAGATAATTGGAATGTTGAGTCGCATGCTACGTCTCCATGGTAGAACCAAGGAATATTGATGAAGCTCTTCAGGATGACTACTGGATAGAAGCTATGAAAGAAGAGCTTAATCAATTTGAAAGGAACAAAGTCTGGGAATTAACGAAGCCCCCGAAGCAACAACATATAATCGGTACAAAATAGATTTTCAAGAACAAGAAAAATGAAGAAGGTACCGTCATTCGGAACAAAACACGGTTAGTTGCTCAGGGCTATTCACATGTCGAAGGTGTTAAGGATTTTGTTTTAGCGTATTTCGTGAAGTGGTATAAGTCTTGAAGATTGAAGATGAAGAATTATGGATCAACTACATCAATCTCAAGAAGAATGGATTCGGAATGATCACGTACGTTTAACTAAATAAGTTTGGTGTTCCGAATACATTTGTGTTGTTTAGAAACACTTGGATAAGTTTTCAGTGCATAAAAATCAAAAACTGGACAAGTTGGATGTTCAGGATCCGGATCAGACCATTCAAGTCCTGACCCCGAACATAGTTTAGTTCATGCGGAATTCCAGTCCGGACCTCCCCTGTTTCAGTCCGGACCCCGAACTATGTGTTTGCTGAAATCGTATGAACAATCCGGATCAGGAAATTCCAGTCATTGAAACAGTAAAACACCCGGACGAAATCAAGGTAGAAGAATTAGTTGGTGCACTTCAAACTTATGAAAAGACTTTTCCTACTAACTACTCTTCTGGAAAGCCTTCCTCTTCTTCTAAGTCTTCAGGTTTTGCATTGAAATCAACAAAGGAAGAAAAGACGGATTCATCCTCCTCAGACGCTGATGATAATCTATCCATGGAGTATTTCGAGAAACAACGTGCACTCTTGACGAGGAATCAGACATCATTGGAGATCCTCAAGAAGGAGTTAGAACTCGGAGACAATTGGAATGTGGAGTCGCATGCTAAGTCTCCATGGTAGAACCAAGGAATATTGATGAAGCTCTTCAGGACGACTACTGGATAGAAGCTATGCAAGAAGAGCTCAATCAATTTGAAAGGAACAAAGTCTGGAAATTAACGAAGCCCCCGAAGCAACTACATATAATCGGTACAAAATGGATTTTCAAGAACAAGAAAAATTAAGAAGGTACCGTTATTCGGAACAAAGCACGGTTAGTTGCCCAAGGCTATTCACAAGTTGAAGGTATAGACTATGACGAAACTTTCGCCCCGGTAGCCCGTTTCGAGTCTATTCGTATCTTATTTGCTATAGCTTGTCATTTTAAAATAAAACTTTTTCAAATGGACGTTAAGAGCGCGTTTTTAAATGGTTTTCTAAATGAAGAAGTTTATGTTGCTCAGCCGAAAGCTTTCATAGATCATAAACTTCCAAACCATGTTTCTCGATTGAAAAAGGCTCTTTACGGTCTAAAACAAGCACCGCGAGCATGGTACAAAAGACTGACAAAGCTCCTTTTGGAAAAGTGCTATTGTCACGCCCCGGGGTCGAAACTGCGACCCGGGCTCGCCAACAGATCCGCCGCCTATGCAAAACCCCGCACAGGCGAAGCGTCTAACCTGCAAGAAAAGGTACTACAGCTAACAGATATCAGAGCTATAAATAAAAATTTGCTGTAAAACTAAAATCAACCACTGTACAACTAGAAATAATACAATAATGTCCATCTCCCAAAAAGATAATCATACAATATCCTCAGATACAAAACCCAGAACTCAACTGGGAGGTATCTCCAACGGGTGTGAGAACTACACCAAAAAGGGAGTTCTCAGTGGGTACCACCGCCAGGCCTGACGATCTGCCCACTAAGTCCACTAGAGGCATAAGATAACCAATGCAGTAAAAACTGAACAAGAAAGCTGGAGACCCTCAACAGCTACCATGCCTCTATCTAAATGCTCAAAATGGGAGAACCAAAGAATGGTATGCAACCACTAGCACATGAAGTGCACAATCGACCCAATCGAGCTGACTGCCACATATGGTCCAGTCAAACCTGCACCCAACTACAACCACCTCCTACTGCTGGGCAGGAATTACGTAGTGTGTCCAAACGGACTAACTCGCAATCGAGTAGTGGCTCATGCAGGCTATAGTCGAAATCCACGCTCTTTCTCAGAACGGATAGACTCAAGATGCTCAACCTCTCACACAATGGTCAAAGTACTCACAACAACACGGGACCACCGTCAAACCAAACGGCTCTCAACAACACTAGCACTGGTCTAAACACAGCTACTAGACTCCACTCAGCCCCCCTGACACGAGTGCAAAAATAAAGTAATTGCCTGTAATAAATCCAATCTAGCGCCACCAGTAAAACTGGTACTGCCTGCTGTGCCTGACAAATCGGGTATGCTGGCCGACGCATAACACCGATAAGGGATAGGAGTCTCAAGGACTCAAAGTATGTATATCGCACACTCCGGAGTGGCACTCGAGGGGAGCGACCCACACGAGTAAAGTGCCTGAGTAATAAGTATAATAGTAGTATAAATCAGCAGGACTGGATCATGACTCTGATCAAAGTGGGAAAGCTCAACCACTAAAGAAGTCTGATACATAAATAACTATCCGGTCAACCGCCCAATATCCACGGTTGCCGTAATGCCCCACAAACCAAAAACTAAAACCGACCTCTGGTCGACCGCCCAAAGTCTGCGGTCACCGCAAAACCCTGCCAGCCACAATCCAGCACAACCCATGTAGAGTACCGGAATTTTGTAGAGTGCACCGACCTCGCAAGATGGCGTGGTGCGGGGAAATCGCCTGGGGAGTGTTCTATTTATGTTTACAGATGAGTTCGGGTTGATTCAGATCGACGCGGAAGCCCCAGCTTGTATTTGCATTTTCGAGGCATTGTGTACCTGTAGAGTATTGGATTGGATAGAGTACCGACTCCGCCGTGATGCACAGGAAAATTAGAAAATGTTTGGAATATGTGTACTTTCAGATTACAGCGGAGTTCGGGAGGTTTATGATTGATGCGGAGGCCCCGAAGGCAAAAAGTGAGTTAGAGTTGGCAATTAATGGAACCGGGTTTTGGATTGAGCACACCGACTCCACATTGAGCTTTTTGAAGGGGAAAAGCTTTGGACATGTGTACTTTCAGATTACAGCGGAGTACGGGAGGTTTCGGATTGATGCGGAGGCCCCGAATGCAAAAGGTGAGTTAGAGTTGGCTAAAAAGGGATTAATTAATTAATTAATTAATTTGGCATTTTAGCCTGTGAAGTAGAAGATTAAGGAAAGTGAGAAATGAAGTTTGGAAGTGATTTTATTGTGATGGAGGGTTAATTGGATTTTAATTAATAGCCCTAATTAGCTGTCAAGCACCCCTGCACCACCTTAATTAGCCAACGCTAATTAGTAGTGCCACCTCACCATCTCCTTCACCTGCAAAACAGAGGAATGAGGGGAGAAGCAGAGTAAGAGAGAAAGGGAGAAAAGAAGGAAGAAGAAGAAAGAGAAAAGAAAGGAAAAGAGAGAAGAGAAGATGAGAATGAATGAGAGTTGTGATGGTGTGTTTTTACTGCCGCGTGGAGCCGAGCGGAGCGCGCGCGAAGAACTTGATTAAGGTTTGTGCAGTTTTTTTTAGAGAGAGAGAGAGAAAGCTTGGATTGGTGTAGGAGGTGTGTGTGTGTGTGGTTTTGGACTGCCGTCCATGTTGGGGTGCCACAGCAGGGGAGCCGAGCGGGCACGCATGGCGCCGCGCGCGGCTGGCGCAGTTTGCTGCGCGGCGCGCAAGGGCGCCGCGCGTACCAGCTGCGGGCGCACCAAGGCGCCGCGCCGTAGAGGCGGGCGCCGCGCATCGGGGGCGCGCGCCGCGGGTGCGCGCAGCGGGCCTGGGCGCCGCGTGGCCGGCCCAAGGGCGCCGCGCGGTTATCGCCAGGGCGCCGCGCGGTTATCGCCAGGGCGCCGCGCGGCCGGCCCAAGGGCGCCGCGCGGTTATCGCCAGGGCGCCGCGCGGCTATCGCCAGGGCGCCGCGCGGCTATCTCCTGGGCTCTTCGCGGGCGCCAGTGCCGCCGCGCGTAGCTGCACCTGGGCGCTGCGCGGGCGCTAGGGGTGCCGCGCGCAGCTGCGCTGGCGGGCCCAGGGGCCGCGCGGGGCAGGCCAGGCGCCGCGCGGCAGGCTTGGCGCCGTGCGGCTGGCGCGCCAACGGCGTGGGCAGCAGCCGCACAGCGTGCTGTTGGTTGGCTGCAGCTTACGACTCGCGTCGGCGCGCGGGGTTTTCGACGGCTGGGACTGGTTTTCGCCGGCGATCGCGTTGTTGGCTGGGTTTAACGTGGTTTCGTGGTTTTTCCCCCTTTTCTCTCTCAGGACGGCGATCAACTGCGGCGGATTTCAGCGAGGTGCCGTGCGGAGCCCGGATCGAGTGCGCGGCTCGCGGTTTTTACCTGAGTTGGATGGTTGTGTGTGTGTGGGTTTACTTGTTTGCTGTTGGACTTGGGAGTGCTATGAAAGTGTGATGTAGGTTACCTTTATGCTGATGGACTTGGATTTATGTATTTAATTTGTGCTGGAGCTTTGGTGTGGGTTGTGTGTTCGTGGCTGTTGGGGCGCGACCGAGTGTTGTATGTTGGCTAAGGAGTGAGTTGATTGCGCGCAGAATTTTTGTGAAGACTCTGGAGGATGGCTCGAGCTTTCGGGGATTTTTTTTCTTTTTTCGCGGCAGAGTGCGCGCGCGCGGCGCGGTTTGGTGTTTCGGCAGATTTGGCTGCGAGCGGTTCGGCGCTTCCCCGACTTCGGCTTTGCCTACGGAAAGCGTTCCAGGTGGGTTGGAATTTTCCAAAATGTGTGGAATGCCCTTTAATGCTCCTGAATGCAAGTTGATCATGTTTTTATGCTATTTTTTCACTGCGGTAAAATCTGATAGTTGCCTGGAAATTTTTAGAAAAATTATTAGAACCCCAGATTATTTTTAGTATACTCCTGATACTATATGACACTAGACTTCATGTTTGTTGGCATTATTTTTGCACCTGGACCGTTTTAAAAATCGAGAAAAACCGTCTTAAGGAAAATCAGCATTTTTAATAGTGGTTTTTAAATTATGAGTTCGCCGGAGGTATGACATAGGTCCAGGTGGCCCGGTGTGGTTGTATACTCGTGCCAGGGGGCCGAGTGGAATTTTTTAGAGATTTGTGAGATGAAATTCGAGTGTCATGTGAGTGTGAGTTTCCCTGTTGGGATTGATGAAGTTTTCTAGATCATGGGTTGTGCATTATCAGATTGAGTCGTGGAGGGTTCTCCGACATAGCTGTGAGAATGTTTGGGCATTTTCCTGATCGAGTCGTGGAGAGTTTCCCGACAGAGTTGTGTTATTTGAGCATTGAGTTTTCGATCTGTTTGATCGTGGATCATAGCCTGCAGATGTTGCTTGTTGAGACAGATGAGACTTGTTGAGATACGTTTGAGCTCGTTGGGGTCGGTCCCCTCGAGTTACGCTCCGGATGCGATGATGATGATGATGCGCCTGACGAGGCTGCTGTGTTGGGATTGAGACAGTTTCTAGGACGCCCTACGTAAATCCCGTCCTCTTGTGGATGCGTGGTAGTAGCCAGGCGCGTTCCTAGTTCCTACGTAAGACCAAGTCCTTTTTGGGCGGAGACAGTCATTGAGATTGGGTGATGTGAGTGAGTGGATGCATGGCATGTTCTTAGATGAGTTTTCCTTTGAGCATGGTACTTGAGGCATATTAGCAGTAACGAGTGTATGCATAGCATGTTCATAGTAGAGTTTCCTTGAGCATGATGATTGTGGCATGTAAGCTGTAGTTTTTTTTCAGATTACCTATTATCTATCTATCTGCATACCTATCTGTTTGCCTCCAGTAGACTTAGTGGGCATACCGTGGATATTGGTGACGGTACCCACTAAGATCTACCTTCTGTAGTAGATCTCACACCCGCTGCGGTGACAAGTTACTGAGGTTGCTGTTCCAACTTAGCATGCGCGGGGATAGCTGATCGAGGTGAGGACGTGGCCGAGTAGTTCCTTACCAGCATTGAGAGACAGAGGTAGATGTACTCTGTATTTTTTTGTTTCCACTTTTGTACTGGACAGTCTGAGTGATGGTGAGAGTTGTATTTTATTTTCATAGCTGGGAGACTATGTGTTGAGGTTTATATATATATCAGATGTTCAGTGTTGATTTCTGTAGCTATTATTTCTATTTCAGCTCTGATATATGTTTAGCTATACATCTTTTGCAGGGTAGACACTTCGTCTGTGCGGCAGTTTCCGTACAGATGGCGGATCTGTTGGCGAGCCCGGGTCGCAGTTTCGACCCCGAGGCGTGACAACCCATCCCTGACACCAATGTCCCGGCTACACTATCCAAAACCCCTGCTCACACCCGAGCAATAGAGACCGCCTGACTAACAAAGAAGGAGAAAGGAATAACATGGTTTCTCCTAAGTCAAGTTCCAATAAGTAGTGCAGCAGTAAATGATGGCCTAACTATATGTCCATACAAGCATGCATTTGTCCTCAAGGAAATGAAAGGGAGTAAATCACATAATAGCCCCACAAAGGTATAAACAACATGCTAGAATCCCTAATGAACAACACCTGTCCATAATCCAGGGTCCATCAAAAGAATGCTTAGAATAATACCCGCACATAGATCTAGCCTTCTACTCCATCGAGTAATCATATCATAAAAGACTATGTGCAACATGGCATGCTAAAAGATCACTACTATAGTATCTCAATCTGCATGATCTAGGCCATTCCACAAGCTTCCATCTCGAAGCGAAATATTGTACAATTAAACAAGCATGTTAACAATCACATAGGGTAAATCCCTTAGGTAAGCATTTACTATTTATCCTCATGAATATCCAAATCCCGCAAGTCCTCGATAATATTTAACATGAATATTAATCTTGCAATTCCCTTATACAATCATCCTTCCCGGCTTACCTTACAATAACACACAATGTACCCTAAACATGCATGCATTCTAATATAAGAATTAGAGAACCGTCCACCGGTTCTGGAGATGAAGCAACCCACCTGAAGCGCTTTCCGCAGGCAAAGCCGAAGTCGGTGAAGAGGGTGGCCACTTGCTAACAAAATCTGCTGAACCCGCATTCTCGGTACATGTCGCGCAAGTCTCGGCTCCAAACAACATCACGCCAACAATACAACACAACAACAATCAACATCGCAACACAACTCACTAATCATACCCCAAAATGTACACCAACAACATTGCTGTTTTTCCCAAACAGCACAAAGAAGGCATTTCTCACCTCCAAGCAGTGCTCCAAAAATCCTAGAAAAATCACGGTTGCGATCCTCGCGACGAGTAGCCCCAAAACGAGTATTTACACGCCCCGTTCCGACACCTGTAGGCAAGATACAAATTAAACAATGCGAGGCGTCGGCAATCCACAACACTGCGAAAACTGCGGGATACAACCCCCAAGAAGCTTAAATCTCACCTTCGAAGAGTCCTCAGAAAAATCTAATAAAAATACGAACGCGTTCCCCCCGAAGAGTAGATGTCAATCGAGTCCTTAAGCTATTGTTTGGATTGGGGATAAAGGGGGGATATCCCCCCTTTATCCCCAAACACGTTTGGGATATCCCCGTTTGGGGATATCCTCCCAAACGGGGATTTCCCCGGGTTTGGGGTTGGGATATCCCACCCCCAACCCCAAACCCCTTGAACCCAACCCTCTACTCCCTCTCTCTCTCTGTCCCGGTCCCTTCCTAAGGCATGCCTTGGGAAGGGGCGTTTTCCTTTTTTTTTTTTTTTTCTTTTTATTTTCGTTTTTTTTTTTCTTTTATGCTTCAGGTTTTTTTTTTTTTTTTTTTTTTTTTTTTTTTTTTTTTTTTTAAAAAAATAAAAATAAAAATTTTTAAATTATAAAAAATATTTAAATTTTAAATTTTAAATTTTATAAATTTTAATTCTTTTTTAATTTTATATTTTAATAAATCTAAAAATTTTATTTTTTAAAAAAAAATTATTAATTTTAAAATTTATACAATATTTTTATAATTTTTTTAAAATTTATATAAATTTATAAATTAAAATTTTTACTCCTACTTAACATTTTAAAATTAACATTTTTTTTTACTCCGACTTAAAATTTTTGTAAAAAAGTTTAATTTGTTTATATGTAATGTTAAGTGGACTGTTAATTAGAAACTCGTATTTTCCGGGTATGATATAATTTGAAATATTATTGTGAGATCGTTATTGTTTGAAATTAAATTAAATTTTTAATCGTGAAATATTATAATTTTTAATCGTTAAAAATTATTTTTAAGACAAATTAAAATTAAATAGAATTTTATATAGTATATAATTAATTAAATATAATATATAAGATTTGTTATAATTAAATAATTCTAATACATTCTTTAATTATCAAATTTATAATATACATAAAAGTAAAGGTCACAACGTCATTAAACATAAAAGTCAACTTTATACCTCCTTATTCTTCATCCCCAATCTAAACACTACTTTTCTTATACAAGGTTTAAACCAGGTTTAAGCCTCATTCCCAACCAAACACAATTTAGGTTTATACCAGGTTTATCCCTTACTTTATACTTATACCTGGTTTAACTCATTCTGGCTTATCCCCAATCCAAACGGTACCTAAACGCCTCATTCCGATGCTCGTAGATTGAGATAGAAAATCGACAAGCCTCCGCTGTCCAAAATCTCACAGCAGAAAAGGGGGTCACAGAAACACCTCGGAACAGCGCCTAAAACTCGAAACGAGGAGAAGTGATCAACACGGAAAACGAAGCCTTACTTCTCATAAACGCGCTTCCATGAAAATCGGCTCAAAATTCCATCGGGGTGATTCGGTGTGTCCCGCGGACAGAAGAGCGACGGTAGAAGCAAAAAATCCGAGGTGCGTCGATGTGCGCCGCGTCGCAGATAACGGCGATAGCACGTTCTCCAAAAATCCCGAAAGTCCATCAAGGTGTGGGGAAGAGGGAGGGGAGGGTCTTTGCTGTAGAGCTCCCACAGAGAAGAGGCCCAAAAAATCAAGAAAAATGAGGAACGGAGAGAGAGGGGAGGTATTTAAAGGCTCCCAAAACAATTGAAGAAATGACCACCATGTCACTGGTTTCGGGCGCCCGAAACTTTCGGGCGCCGAAACCAGGTCAGATGCACCCAATCCGACTGCGCCTGAATCCGCCTGGAAGCTCCACGTTAGCCACAGAATAGGGAACAGCCGAACCGGCCACTCTCCCTGCGCCGCGTGGCAACCCGCGGACGTCGACGCGTGACGCGCCCGAGCGCGGGAAACCGCATCAACGCGCGCCCACGTGCGCGCCTGTGCCGCCGCCTGCGCCCTCTGCACGCACGCGTCCCGAGGCCACCCCCGCCTGCTCCGTGGACCCAGTCCACCGCACCGACAAATCCTAGCCCGCCACGTGTCCACGTGACCCACTAAGAAGACGCCACGTGGCAAGACGCTCCCGTGCACCGCGCGCCTGCCCGCGCGCCTGCACGCGCCCGCGCGCTGCCCGCGCCCGCTCGGCCGCCTGCACGAGCCCGTGCCGCCGCGCTCCGCCGCTGCCCGCCGGCCGCCGGAACAGTGCCCAATGCCTCGAAATCCGTGCACGACATCCGGGCTCCGAAAAATACAAATGAATAGTCCATTTTTATCATTTTCGCACGCTGAATCCAAATCCGCTGTCCGTTTTGCCAAATTCCAATCCCGAAATTTTTCGAAGGCATCCAGAAAAGTGTTCTTAACTCAAATTTCACGCTGAGTCCAATTTTGATATCCGTTTCGCGCGAAGCCACTTCTAAACATCCGACAGGGTCATCCGACTACTCTCGTAATCCATTTAACACATTGAGTCCATCACTTGTGTCCAATTTGCGCATAAACACCGCCGTCACGCCACATAGGCCTCCAGAAGCTGCCGATGTAACAGTAATCCTTACGTGGGAATTTCGGGTCCTCACATCCTCCCCCACTAAAAAAAAGTTTCGTCCTCGAAACTAACATAACTCAAAAGGTGTCTCAAAATCAAGGGTAAGTACTCAACATTACCGTCTCCAGCTCCTAAGTCACTACTCACTCCCCGTGATTACTCCTCAACAACAACATCAACAACCAGTACGGCATGGCCCGATTGCGCAATTCTTTCATCTCACGAGCCAGCATTCGCAACGGGCGTCCCTCGGACTCCAAACACTCACAGATCTCAAATAGGGCGAGTAACTCATGGGCGAGGAATCCAAAAATATAACACTTCTGAGTTGAGACGTAGAAAAACCTCAGGGACTCCAACCAAAGCTGGGGGAAAAGAGAAGAATAACCAGTGCAGCACGCACCAAAGCACATCCTGTGTCAACTCAACCAAGGCAACCCGAAGCGTACCCACACTAACATCCAATAAGGAAAAGAGCCCTAACAAGGAGGGGTCCTCACTCGGTCACTCTCGAATCTTGACCATCCGAGTGGACTACTCAGCCGCGGTCTATCATCCAAAGGAACCCTCAGGGACACAACCCCAAGCCATGTTTGCCTCAACAGTCCACACAGCGCCAGCTGTTGAATCATCAAACTCAACCCCAGATAGCTCTCCTGCTCCAGGTATCTGCCATCACAGTGGCCCTGTCGGGGTAATCCAGAATGCTCAACAATAAACCAACGATAACTCCACAGTCACAATGGGAGGCATCACTAAAACTCGCAGATTCCTCTCCCAACTCTGATAATACAATAATTGGCGCTGGTATCAGTCTCATTATCCCTTAGCCATGCTCTCCTGGCACTGTCCAGTCCAAGAAGCTCCTTACCTTAACCATAAATATTGATCTCGGCCAATCTCGAATGGCATCCATTTTGGTTGGGTTTCTACAGCCGTCCCTACGGCTAAAACAATGTGACCCAAGAAATATGCTTCTGAAGCTAAAACTTGTACCTCAATAACACGGCATACAACTTCTTCCACCCAAGCATGGTAGCACATCCACAAGTGCTCCTCGTGCTCCAAGTCGCTCTGGGAGTAAATCAAAATATCCCTTAAGAATCTTGCTACCAATCCAATCAAGTACAGCTGGAGCACAATTCCTCAAATCATAAGAGTGGCAGGGCATTAATCAATCCAATTGGCCTCACCACGAGCTCGTAATGCTCCCACCAGGTTTTGAACGCCGTCTTGGCAAAATACGCAGCTGTATAATTCCAAATAGGTACAGGCATCGCAGACGAATAACTGCCGGAGTATGACTCCATCAAAAGGTCCTAAATAAAGCCCGGACCTGCCCGCACTCTAGCCGCAGTAAAACCTCACTATCGCATAACACTGACGTGGCATCACCACCGTGCATCAACGGCGTGGCACTAGGTCAAATAGACCCCTCGATCCATCACATCCTGCGACTGCGCCGTCAGCTCTCTAACTACTCCACTGGCGATATCCAATGAGGTGCTGTCGAGGGTGGCGCGGTTCCCCGAACCACATCAACCGCAATCTCTATCTCCCTAACCGGCGGCATCGTCAACAACTCAGGTGGAAATCACACCCGGGATCTCGTGGGCAACAGGGATATCCTTGAGTCCCGGTGCCGCCGTAAGCACCTATCACACTGTCGCTACAATCTGTGCGCTCTAACAATCTCAACAACCAAGCCTCCTCTCGTCTGCCTCGTAGAAGGTCAAAGTCCTCTCTCTCCGCAGTCAAACATCCTGTGGCACTGTCCCAACCAATCTCAAGCACGGGGTCAAAATACCGAGCTGCCACAAATTACCAGTAAGTCTGCCGGTAACTCGCGGTCTCAGCTGCACTGGACATGATCCAAAAGCCTCCTCCACATGCACCACACCAACAGGAACCTATACCTCTAGTGCACGTGGTAACAAATCTGCCTCTAATCCATGCAGGAATGCAACATGCTCCAACTCCGACTGCTGTGATGAAATCACACCTGCGACACTCGATCCGCTGCTGTGGCGCCCTCCAACCGGGCGGCACAGATTCATCCACTCGATGCAAGTGGTCGTCGCTCAGTCTGCCACAACATATCTTGATTAACCACATAGGGAGCACGACCTCTGCCTCTGCCCACACTGGGGTGACGAATATGGTCCTCCGCAGATAACAAATCCATGCTACCGTCGCGCCACTCTGATGTAGATGCTGATGCTGCCATCGGGGTCCACCCGATCTCTGGCATCTCGGAAATCCACTACCCTTGAGAAGAAATTGGGAATGCCTCTGCCGGTCGGCCTGTCCTCCATCACCCGGTGCTAAGCATCAAAATCCAGAACTCGCCTCTGGCGGCAGATCCCTATCTAAGGGAACTGCAGCGCCACGCTCCATACACAACGTCTACCCATCGAGGCATCAATAATCCATAACGGAGGGACCAACTAAACTGAAAATTATCCTGGCTCAATCCACTCCCAGTCACACATATCCTATGCGCCTCGTCCCTCAAAACCTAGAGCGCGCAGTTTAGCAACTGCGTGAACCCTCTAGCACAGGGAGGCTCTCAATTGATTACTCCATCACCACCAACCACGATTCGGCCTCCAAAGGCTCCAAGCTCAATCCTATGAATCGGAGTGGTTCATCTGCCAAAACTGGTTCACTAGATCGATCACGACCCCTCAACTCACCAGCTGTCAAATATCCACCCTGCCTCGGTGCCTCGGCACAAAACATTGGCACAGAGGGGGCCACTCGCTCCATCGGCGCCACAGAAATCACTGCCACTGAGGATACTGCAACCGGGTGGTCTCAGAAGGAAAGCACTGTCGAGCTGCCCGCTGCTCCGACAACTGTGTCACCCAAACCAGCTGCTCACTCCGCTGCTGATATGCCTCTCTGATGATCCTGTCATCTGGGTCCGAAGCTCTCTGACCTCAATCCGGGTATCCGGCCCAAAACCAACCACTCAAGCTCAACTGCTGCGACAGGATGCACACGGGTCAAAACCCAGCATCGGGGAGACACAGCTCACCACGACAAAACCACAAATCAGCACACAAAAACCACTCGACCCAATCCAGCGAAAGTCTAAAGCATGTCACCCATTCCACAGCATTATGTTGTCTGCAGCCAACATAATCACTTAGGAGAATAAACATGCCAATCACTCGTCCCGTCCCTTGGGAGAGGTATAAAACTCAATCAGGACTCTCGCTATAAATCACGACTCTCACGAAGTCATCCAAGGGTCAAACCATAAGCCTAGGGTTTCTAAGTCCACCATGACCTACAGCCTAGGTTCTGATACCACTCTAATCTGTCACGCCCCGGGGTCGAAACTGCGACCCGGGCTCGCCAACAGATCCGCCGCCTATGCAAAACCCCGCACAGGCGAAGCGTCTAACCTGCAAGAAAATGTACTACAGCTAACAGATATCAGAGCTATAAATAAAAATCTGCAATAAAACTAAAATCAACCACTATACAACTAGAAATAATACAATAATGTCCATCTCCCAAAAAGATAATCATACAATATCCTCAGATACAAAACCCAGAACTCAACAGGGAGGTATCTCCAATAAATACATCAGTGTACAGGCTCTCAATACATAACATATCCTCACTACTGATCAATCTCTCAAAAGAGGAAATAAAATAACTAATCTACTGAAGATCTCCTCTGAAGGGGTACCGCTACTCTCCAACGACGGGTAGGGATCTAGCTTGTGACTCCCTCGCCTCGATCAACAACCACAGAATCAGCAACACCCACTAAGACTCTGCAAAAGAAAGGAGAGAAAAGGAAAAGGAGGTGGAAAACCCCCAACAGGAGTGAGAACTACACCAAAAAGGGAGTTCTCAGTGGGTACCACCGCCAGGCCCGACGATCTGCCCACTAAGTCCACTAGAGGCATAAGATAACCAATGCAGTAAAAACTGAACAAGAAAGTTGGAGGCCCTCAACAGCTACCATGCCTCTATCTAAATGCTCAAAATGGGAGAACCAAAGAATGGTATGCAACGACTAGCACATGAAGTGCACAATCGATCCAATCGAGCTGACTGCCACATCTGGTCCAGTCAATCCTGTGCCCACCTACAACCACCTCCCACTGCTGGGCAGGAATTACGTAGGGTGTCCAAACGGACTAACTCGCTATCGAGTAGTGGCTCATGAAGGCTATAGTCGAAATCCACGCTCTCTCTCAGACGGATAGACTCAAGATGCGCAACCTCTCACACAATGGTCAAAGTACTCACAACAACATGGGACCACCGTCAAACCAAACGGCTCCCAACAACACTAGCACTGGTCTAAACACAGCTACTAGACTCCACTCAGCCCCCCTGACACGAGTGCAACAATAAATTAATTGCCTGTAATAAACCCAATCTGGCGCCACCAGTAAAACTGGTACTGCCTGCTGTGCCGGACAAATCGGGTATGCTGGCCGACGCATAACACCGATAGGGGATAGGAGTCTCAAGGACTCAAAGTACGTATGTCGGACACTCCGGAGTGGCACTCGAGGGGAGCGACCCACACGAGTAAAGTGCCTGAGTAATAAGTATAATATAAATCAGCAGGACTGGATCATGACTCTGATCAAAGTGGGAAAGCTCAACCACTAAAGAAGTCTGATACATAAATAACTATCCGGTCAACCGCCCAATATCCACGGTTGCCGTAATGCCCCACAAACCAAAAACTAAAACCGACCTCCGGCCGACCGCCCAAAGTCCGCGGTTACCGCAAAACCCTGCCAGCCACAATCAAGCACAACCCATCCCTGACACCAATGTCCCGGCTACACTACCCAAAATCCCTGCTTGCACCCGAGCAACACAGACCGCCTGACTAACAAAGAAGGGGAAAGGAATAACATGGTTTCTCCTAAATCAAGTTCCAATAAGTAGTGTAGCAGTAAAAGATGGCCTAACTATATGTCCATACAAGCATGCATTTGTCCTCAAGGAAATGAAAGGGAGTAAATCACATAATAGCCCCACAAAGGTATAAACAACATGCTAGAATCCCTAATGAACGACACCTGTCCATAATCCAGGGTCCATCAAAAGAATTCTCAGAATAATACCTGCACATAGATCTAGCCTCCTACTCTATCGAGTAATCATATTATAAAAGACTATGTGCAACATGGCATGTTAAAAGATCACTACTATAGTATCTCAATCTGCAAGATCTAGGCCATTCCACAAGCTTCCATCTCGATGTTAAATATTGTACAATTAAACAAGCATGCTAACAATCACAAGTAAATCCCTTAGGTAAGCATTTACTATTCATCCTCATGAATATTCAAATCCCGCAAGTCCTCGATAATATTTAACATGAATATTAATCTTGCAATTCCCTTATACAATCATCCTTCCTGGCTTACCTTACAATAACACACAATGTACCCTAAACATGCATGCATTCTAATATAAGAATTAGAGAACCGTCCACCGGTTCTGGAGATGAAGCAACCCACTTGAAGCGCTTTCTGCAGGCAAAGCCGAAGTCGGTGAAGAGGGTGGCCACTTGCTATCAAAATCTGCTGAACCCGCATCCTCGGTACATGTCGCGCAAGTCTCGGCTCCAAACAACATCACGCCAACAATACAACACAACAACAAGCAACATCGCAACACAACTCACTAATCATACCCCAAAATGTACACCAACAACATTGCCATTTTTCCCAAACAGCACAAAGAAGGCATTTCTCACCTCCAAGCAGTGCTCCAAAAATCCTAGAAAAATCACGGTTGCGATCCTCGCGACGAGTAGCCCCAAAACGAGTATTTATACGCCCCGTTCCGATACCTGTAGGCCAAGATAACAATTAAACAATGCGGGGCGTCGGCAATCCACAACACTGCGAAAACTGCGGGACACAACACCAAAGAAGCTTAAATCTCACCTTCGAAGAGTCCTCAGAAAAATCCAATAAAAATACGACCGCGTTCCCCCCGAAGAATAGATGTCAATCGAGTCCTTAAACGCCTCATTCCGATGCTCGTAGGTCGAGATAGAAAATCGACAAGCCTCCGCTGTCCAAAATCTCACAGCAGAAAAAGGGGTCACAGAAACACCACGGGAATAGTACCGAAAACTCGAAACGAGGAGAAGTGATCACACGGAAAACGAAGCCTTACCTCTCGTGAATGCGCAGCCGCAAAAAGCGGCTCAAAATTCCATCGAGGTGATCCGGTGTGTCCCGCGGACAGAAGAGCGACGGTAGAAGCCAAAAATCCAAGGTGCGTCGATGTGCGTCGCGTCGCAGATAACACCGATGGTACGATCTCCAAAAATCCCGAAAATCCATCAAGGTGTGGGGAAGAGGGAGGGGAGGGTCTTTGCTGTAGAGCTCCCACAGAGAAGAGGCCCGAAAAATCAAGAAAAAGGAGGAACGGAGAGGCAGGGGAGGTATTTAAAGCCACCCAAAAGAATTGAAGAAATAACCACCATGTCCCTGGTTCCGGTCGCCTGAAACTTTCGAGCGCCGAAACTGGGTCAGATTCACCCAATCCGACTGCGCTCGAATCCGCCTAGAAGCTCCACGTCTGCCATAGAACAGGGAACAGCCGAACCGGCCACTCTCCCTGCGCCGCGTGGCCACCCGCGGATGCCGACGCGTGGCTCGCCCGAGCGTGGGAAACCACGTCAACGCGCGCCCACGTGCGTGTGCCGCCGCCTGCGCCCTCTGCACGAACGCGTCTCGAGGCCACCCCCGCCTACTCCGTGGACCCAGTCTACCGCACCGACAAATCCTAGCCCGCCACGTGTCCACTGTGACCCACTGAGAAGACGCCACGTGGCAAGACGCTCCCGTGCACCGCGCGCCTGCCCGCGCGCCTGCGCGCCTGCCCGCGCCCGCGCCCGCTCCGCCGCCTGCCCGAGCCCGTGCCACCGCGCTCCGCCGCCGCCGCTGCCCGCCGGCCGCCAGAACAGTGCCCAATGCCTCGAAATCCGTGCACGGCATCCGGGCTCCGAAAAATACAAATGAATAGTCCATTTTCATCGTTTTCGCGCGCTGAATCAAATCCGCTGTCCCATGGGAACTAGCAATAAGGAACTTGGATGTGAATCTCATGGAGAAAATGTGACGCCCCACTTCCCAGGGGGTCACCCATCCTAGAACTACTCTAGCTCTAGCACGCTTAACTCTCATGTTCCTCTTGGATCTTTGCTACCATCCAAAATGCTATAGCCGGGTTAGAGATTTAGTCCTATTATATCATTTATATAGAGGACTAATCCAAATTCCGGGGGTGTTACATTCTTCCCCCCTTTAAGCCCTGACGTCCACGTCAGGCTCAAGCACACTCACAAGCACCAGGCGATGTGAGACTCGTCTCGCTAGCCTTAGCCGACCTTGTGAGGAGCTGCACTCCACTCACAACGGTCATTAGCCGGGGAGCTTCGCTCTACCCGCTATATAACCCTGGCTCAGCCGAGACTCATCTCACATTTCCGGCGGTGAATGGCTCTGATACCAACTATGACGCCCCACTTCCCAGGGGGTCACCCATCCTAGAACTACTCTAGCTCTAGCACGCTTAACTCTCATGTTCCTCTTGGATTTTGCTACCATCCAAAATGCTATAGCCGGGTTAGAGATTTAGTCCTATTATATCATTTATATAGAGGACTAATCCAAATTCCGGGGGTGTTACATTCTTCCCCCCCTTTAAGCCCTGACGTCCACGTCAGGCTCAAGCACGCTCACAAGCACCAGGCGATGTGAGACTCGTCTCGCTAGCCTTAGCCGACCTTGTGAGGAGCTGCACTCCACTCACAACGGTCATTAGCCGGGAAGCGAAGACCGAGTGAAGTCTAGTAGCTGTGTTTAGACCAGTGCTAGTGTTGTTGGGAACCGTTTGGGGATTGACGGTGGTCCCGGGGTTGTTGCGGGTTAGTCGACCGTTGTGCGAGAGGTTTGGTGATCTTGAGGCTATTCGTTCTGGGAGAGAGAGTGTGGATTCCGACTATAGCCTGCATGAGCCACTACTCGATAGCGAGTTAGTCCGTTTGGACACCCTACGTAATTCCTGCCCGTCAGCGGGAGGTGGTTGTAGGTGGGCGCAGGTTTGACTGGACCCGATGTGGCAGTCAGCTCGATTGGGTCGATTGAGCACCACGTGTGCGAATGTTGCATATCTTTATCAGAGTTTCCCTATTTGAGCTTTTAGATAGAGGCATGGTAGCTGTAGAGTGTCTCCAGCTCCTTCTTTCAGTTTTACTGCATTGGTTATCTTTTGCCTCTAATAGTCTTGGTGGGCAGATCGTCGGGCCTTGTGGCGATACCCACTGAGAACTCCCTTTTTGCGTAGTTCTCACGCCCTTTGGGGGTTTTCCCCCTTTTATCCTTTCTCTCCTTTGTTTTGCAGAGTCTTAGCGGGTGTTGTCGTTCTGTGGTTGCCGTTCGTGGTGAGGGAGTAGCGAGCTAGATCCAGACCCCATCTTTGGAGAGTAGCGGTACCCCCCTTTTTTGCGGAGATCTTCAGCATAGTCGGTAGATTAGTATTTACTTTCCTCTTTTGAGAGACTGATGTAGTGAGGATATGATGTATTGAGAGCTTGTACACTGATGTTTTATTTGAGATATCTCCCTGTTGAGCTATGAGTTTTATATTCGAGGTTATTGTATGATTATCATTTTTGGGAGATGGACCTTGTTGTTTTATCTTCAGTCGTACCGTGGTTGATTTCATTTCTATAGCAGTTTTATCTTTTAGCTCTGATATCTGTTTAGCTGTAGCTTTTTTTGCAGGTAGGACGCTTCGCCTATGCGGGTTGGCATAGGTGGCGGATCTGTTGGCGAGCCGGGTCGCAGTTTTGACCCCGGGGCGTGACAGATTAGAGTGGTATCAGAGCCTAGGTTGTAGGTCATGGTGGACTTAGAAACCCTAGGCTTGTGGTTGGACCCTAGGATGACTTCGTGAGAGTCGTGATTTGTAGCGAGAGTCCTGATTGAGTTTTACACCTCTCCCGAGGGACGGGATGAGTGATTGGCATGTTTATTCTCCTAAGTAGTTATGTTGGCTGCAGACAATATAAAGCTGTGGAATGGGTGACATGCTCTAGACTTTCGCCGGATTGGGTCGAGCGTTGTTGTGTGCTGATTTGTGGTTTCGTCGTGGCGAGCGGTGTCTCCCCGACGCTGGATTTGGGACCCTTGTGCATCCTGTCATGGCAGTTGAGCTTGAGCGGTTGGTTTTAGGCTGGATACCCGGATTGAGGTCAGAGAGTTCCGGACCCAGATGACAGGATTGTTAGAGGCATATCAGCGGTGGAGTGAGCAGCTAGCTTGGTGACACAGTTGTCAGAGCAGTGGGCAGCCCGACAGTACTTTTCTTCTGAGACCACCTGGATGTAGTATCCTCAGCGGCAGGGATTTCTGTAGTGCCAATGGAGTGAGTGGCCCCCTCCGTGCCAATGTTTGGTGCCAAGGCACTGAGGCAGGGTGGATGGTTGACAGCAGAGGGGCTGTGGGGCACGTTTGTTTAAGTGAGCCAGATTGGCAGATGAACCACCCCGACTCGTAAGATTGAGTTTGGAGCCTTTGGAGGCAGAGTAGTGATCGGTGGTGATGGAGTGATTAATTGAGAGCCTCCCTGTGCTAGAGAGTTCATGCAGTTGTTGAACTAGCGCTCCAGGTTTCGAGGGACGAGGCGTATAGGATATGTGAGATTAGGAGTGGATTGCGCCAGGATACTTTTTAGCTTCTTTTCAGTCCCTCCTGTTCGGATTTTGGATTGTGGATGCCTCGACGGAGTAGGCATTGTGTTTGGAGCAGGGCACTGCAGTTCCTTTGGATGGAGGCGCTTGGCGCTGGGTGATGGGGGACAGATCGTCCGGCAGAGGCCTTTTCGTTTTGCGTACCTGGATGGTGGATATCCTTGTGGATGGTTAATGTAAAGCTTACCCATGAGAATGTCACCCTTTGTGTTTGATAGCATGCATATTTGGGGTATAATATATATGATTGAGGGGTGAACTGGTAAGGATAATTGTATAAGGAATGGCATAAATTGATTGTGTTTTGTCATATGACGGTTGCAATAATGGAATTCTGAGATGTTGGAGATCGCGTGGACCCCGATGGCAGCATCAGCATCTACATCAGAGTAGCGCGGCGGTAGCGTGGTTTTTGTGGTCTGCGGAAGACCGTGTCCGTCGCCGCAGGGTGATCAGAGTCAGAGGTCGTGCTCCCTTTGTGTTTGGTTTGGATGTTTTCTGGCAGACTGTGCAACAACCGCTTGCATCATGTGGATGAGTTGTGCCGCCTGGTTGAAGGGCGCCACGGCAGTGGATCGGGTTGTTGCAGGTGTGATCTCATCACAGCAGTCGGAGTTAGTGCACTTTGCATTCCGGCATGGACTAGAGGCAGAGTTGTTACCACGTGCACTAGAGGTACAGGATACCATCGGTGTTGTGCATGTGAAGGAGGCTTGTGGATTATGTCCAGTGCCGTTGAGACCATGAGTTATACCGGCAAACCTTTTGATGTGGGTGGCAGTTCGATATTTTGCCCCAGTGTTTGGGATTGGTTGGCACAGCACCACTGGATGGTTAAGTGCAGAGAGAGTAATGATTGTGACTTTTGCGAGGCAGACAAAGGAGGCTTTGTATGGGGAGATTGTTCGAGCACTCAGGTTTTAGCGACGGTGTGAGAGGAGCTTATGGCGGCACCGGGACCAAAGGATATTTCTATTGCTGCGAAATCCCGGGTGTGAGTCCACTCGAGTCGATGATTATGCCACCTGTTAAGGAGATTGAGATTGCGGTTGACGTGGTTCTGGAAACCGCGCTAACCTCAATAGTACCGCTTGGATATTATCTGTAAGAGCTGGGAGAGCTGATCGCACCAGTACAGGGATCTGTTGGATCGAGGGTCTGTTTGACCTAGTGCCACGTTGTTGATACACGACGGTGAGAGCCCTTTGGGATTGGAGCCCAGGCAGGTCCAGGCACTATTTAGAATCTTTTGATGGAGCTATGTTCCGGCCGTTATTGTTTGATGCCTGGACCAATATGGAATTTCAGCTGAGGGCTTTGTCTAGATGGTGTTCGGGACACGGTAGGGGCATTATGAGTACAGTGAAGCCAATGGAATGACTAATGCCCTGTTGCCTCTAGATTGAGGAATTCTGTGTTTCAGTTGGCCTTGAACGGTTTGATAGCGGCATCCTCCAGGGATATTTTGGTTTCGCCCCCCCCCCCCCCCCCCCCTTCCCTGAGTGATGTAGAGTTGTGCAGCATTTGTAGATGGTGTGACAAGGGCTGTGAGGATGGAGCTTTATGCCAAGTTGTTTTGGTACAAGTTTTAGCTTCGGGAGCACATCTTCCTGGATTACATATTCTAGCCGTAGGGGCGGTGGTGGAAATTCGGCCAAAGTGGATGCTATTTAAGACTGGCCGAGATCGACGATCATTGTTGGGGTGAGGAGTTTTTGGACCGGATAGTGCCAGCAGAGCTTGACGAGCGGATGATGAGATTGGTACCAGCGCCGATTTTAACCTAGCCAGTGGTGGGAGATGGATTTGCGAGTTATAGTGATACCTCCCATAGTGGCTGTAGAGCTACCATTGGATTTTGTTGAGCATCCAGTATCACCCCAACAGGGCCACTGTGGTGGCGGATACCTGGAGCATAAGAGCTTTTGGGGTTGAGTTATTCGATTCTTTAGCTGGTGCTGTGTGGGGCCATTCTTGTGTGCAGGGTTTGAGTGGTGTCCCTGAGGATCCCTTTTGATGAAAGGCTGCGGCTGAGCAATCCACTTAGGTGGTTGAGTTTTGAGAGTGACTGAGTGTGAACCCCTGCTTCTTAGGGCCCCTTTTCTGTGCAGGTGTTTGTGTGGGTGTGTTTCGGGTCGCTTGGGTTGAGTTGGCTCTTAGGAGTGATGTTAGAGCGTGTTGCTCGGGCTATTTGTTCCTTTCCCCCCGTCTTTTGTTCGAGCTCTTGATAGTTCTTCCACGTCTCAGCTCAGGAGTGATAGGCTTGTGGATTTCTCGCCCGTGACGGACTTGTTTCCTTTGAGATCTGCGAGTATTTGTAGTACGAGGGACGCCCGTTGCGAATTCTGGCTCGTGAGATGAGAGAATTACGCAATTGGGTCATGCCGTACTGGTTGTTGTTGTTGCTGAGGAGTAGTCACGGGGAGTGAGTGGTGACCTGGGAGCTGGAGATGATGTTGCTGGGTACCAACCCTGGTTTTGGGAGACCTCCTTTTGTGTTGCTTTAGTTTCGAGGACGAAACTTTCTTTTAGTGGGGGAGGATGTGGTGACCCGGATCTTTGCAGGGCTTCTACAGTGTGACCAGCAGCTTCTGGAAGCCTACGTGGCATGTCGGCGGTGTTCGCGCGCCTATTTGGACACAAGAGATGGACTCGGGGCTTAAAATGGATCACGTGGGTAATCGGGAGACCCCGTCAGATGTTTAGAAGAGTTTACGCGCAGTACGGATATCAAATTTAGGCTCGGCGTGAAATTCGGATTAAAAATACCTTTTCGGGAGCCTCTGGCAATTTATAGGTTTGGAATTTGGCAAATCGGACGCCGGATTTGGATTCAGCGCGCGAAAACGGTCAAGATGGGCTATTTACTTGCTATTTTTGAGCTTGCGGTTACTGTTCACGCCGGAACAGTGTCTCCGGCGATCGCCGGCGGGCGGCGGCGCAGCCTCGGGCAGGCGGCAGGCGGCGGCACCAGGGCGGTGCCACGTGGCGGCTTGTGGTTGGTTGGTTCAGGAGGCGCGGTCCACGAAATTTCGTCGGGTGCACGGTGGACCGAGGGGTGACACGTGGCAAGGTATTACTGGTTCGGTGTTGTGCTCCCGGTCCACGCAAACCGTGGAGTGGGTGACCGGGGCAGGTGCCGTACGCGGGGCAGGTGACCAACCGCGCAGGGGTGCACGGCGCGGTGCACGGTGGTTGGGGTCACGTGGCGCTCCGCCATTGGCGGGCGCACGTGCACCGGGCGCAGCGAAAACGTGAGGGGACATGGAGGGTATTTTTCCAAAAGATTTTTCAGCCTATAAATTCCCAACCCGAGCCCTCTTAATTGTTTTTTTTCTCTCAACCCTCTCACCCTTTGCCCAAACTCTCTTAAGACAAATTCTTCCTCTCCGAGTCCTCTATCATCCTGCAGAGTTTCTGAATTTCTGAGTGCACGTATCCCGAGGTTCTGGATTTTACGGCGCGGCGCGACGTTGCATTTCCTGTGTTCCCCTTCGTCGCAGCAGCAGTGTTTTGGCTCCCCTGGGCTACCCCGAGATCCTATTTCTGTGATTCTTGCGCCGAAAGTCTCCTAAGAGGTAGGGCTTCATCTTTCGTTTTGATCGGTGTAATATCCGCTGGTTTAAAATACTGTGGTTCCGTTCTTGGGACCACTTTTGGGTTCTCTATTTCGCGCTTCGTTTCGGAGGTCCGGGAGGGGGGGACTAATAATTCTTTGTTTCTGGACAGATCGTCGGGGCTCGCGAGTATTTTTAGTCAATAAAGCTCGCGAAACGGAGACCGCCGGCGAAATCGGTTTTGGATTCCGACTCCGGAATCTCCCGGAATAAATTCCAGAAGGTGGCGGTTGGTTCTGGCGACCAACGCGGGGTACCAGGCAGACCGGAACCCGGTTCGAACCCGACCTTTTGGTTTTGGTTTATTTTGACTTGAAACGGGTTCATTTCCTTTCCCCTTTTCTGATCGCTCGGGCTTATATCTATCTCAACTTCCCTCATTCTAGGGTACGACACCCGAGCGCGGACGAGGAGCAGACTTTTCCCCCCCCCCCAACCGTACCCTCTTCCTCACCGATCGTGCGGAGGATCCAAGCGGCGAGGCCAAGGAAGGAGAGGGAGACGACCTCACATCCCTTGTAGCCGAACTCGCGGGATCGGATCACCCTTCCCTCCGGCAACCGAGGTGAGCACGTTAGGGTTTTATTTTCTTGCTTTTCGGTACGAGGTTTTCCTTTGTTCGTCGGTGTTGCGGGCGATACGGGATGTCGAACGGGAGGCCGCCGCCGCCGTTGTTAAACGGGAGGCTGCCGCCGCCGTTGTCGTGTCCACGGGGTCGTCGCCGCAGTCGCCGGAGTCGCGGGATCGCGATCGGAGCCGAAAAAGGGGGGGGGGGGGCGTACTGTTCCTAGGGCAAACCCTGGCCGCGGTCCACCGCGCCGGCGTGCACCCGGCGCACGTGTCCGCGGCCCGGGACCGCGAACCCGGCGCACGGAAGGGTGCGCCAGGCCGCGCGGTCCACCGGGCCGGCGGGCACCCGGCACACGCCCCAGCGGCCTGGGACCGCAGACCCGGCGCACGGGTGGGTGCGCCAGGCCGCACGGTGCACGACATCAGTCGTGCACCCGGTGCTCGTCGCGCAGCGGGGGAGGCGATGAACCCGGTGCGCGCCTCCACCCGTGCGCGGCCCGGCCCAAGCCGCGGCGGTCCACCGCCTACAGCGTGCTCCCGGCCCGCGCCGCGGCCGCCTGCTGCCGTGAACCCGGTCCACGCCTGGTTTCGTGCACCAGGGTTCAGAAAAGGAGTCCAGGAGCTCCGTTTGTGGCCCGTTTCGCCCCGTTTTTGAGTGTTTTTAACCACGACGATGGTTTTTAACAAATAACTTTTATTGTAGCTGTTCGGGCGCACGGCGAGGGTACTTCTTTTTGTTGGAGCTCCCGCACGTTTTCTCCTTCGTGTTTAAGGTGGGTTCCTTTGAGACCAAGTATAGACTCGGTATTCTGTGTTAGTCGTTTAACTGCATATTTGTATTACTAATGCTGGCGGTCTCTATGTTTGCGATATTATCCTGTATTTCGGGTTTTTGTGCTCGTGGTTGCGACACGCGCACCCGCGGTCTGGCCACCGCAAAGGGTGCTCTTTTCCGGGAAAGCGGTCTTCGACCCGTGTTAACCCACAAGGTGAAGTGGTGGGGGCCCCCGTAGGTGTGGGGTTTGAGGCATCAAAAGGTGGGGGAAAAAGGTGCGACCTGTCGGGACAGGCATCCGACGAGGTCAGGTGCCCCAAGGTGTGAGCGGTGCGATCCGTCGGGATAGGTGCCCGACGAGATCAAGGTGTATAGGTGTTACAGGCATTACAGATTTTGCAGGTGTTACATGTGTTCGCGTGTCACTCTTCCAGTGAGTCGAGTGGTTGCTCCGGATAGTCTTACTGTTGGGTTTGGCTTTCTTTCCTGCTTATTATTATTATCGCATGTCGCTGACTACCCACTCCGTGACAGGTTCTTCCAGGGGTGAGCGGTAGACGACGGTGAGGTCGAGACGGGAGTGGTCGGGCTGTGAGGAGCCCTAGTCTGTATCTCCTTTTACGTTTTCCTTGCATTTCATTTGATACTGTAGACTACGGTGTGGTTCGCGATACCCTTGTGGGGTCGGTGTGGATGTTGATTCCCGGTGCTCCGGATTTGATATTATGTTTCCTTTATTCGCCCGTTTGGCCGTTTTTCCAAAACAAAGTAACAAAAAAAAGAAAAAGGAATATCTAAACCGTTTTCAAAACCTCGGGTCGTGTGGACCTGTTTCCAAACCCTGTGGTTTTATGAGATTTCTAAACCGTTTTCAAAACCTCGGGTCGTGTGGACCTGTTTCCAAACCCTGTGGATTTATGGCATCTTTTCAAACCGCTTTCAAAACCTTGGGTCGTGTGGGCCTGTTTTTCAAAACTGTGAGTTTATCCTTTCAACTTGATTGGCGGCGGGCACCCTGTTTAGTTTACATTGTTGATTGAATACTCGAACTGTTGTGGTTAACTGAATGCTTGAGTTGAGATGTTGTAATAGCCGCGACGCCGTGCATATACAGAGGAGACTCTGCCCGATTTTCGAGTAAATCTGTATATGCGGCGGGTCTGGGCACGTGCCGGGGAAGACTGAATTACAAAAAGAAAAAAAAAAAAAAAAAAAAATTTAAGGAACTTAATCAAACAACTCTTTCTTTTCCGCTGAGCGAAACCCCCGGGGCGTGACAGATTAAGATGGTATCAGAGCGGTTTTCTTTTAATCACAACAGTGAAGGTCCAACATCCACGGTAATACCACACGTAGCTTCGAGTAAATGAAATGTGTAGGACATAGGGGGTAGGACGTGAGTGATCGGGGGAGGGAAGGGGGAAAAAAAATGTAGTTTCTTCTCTCTCGATACAGGGACGTTGTTCTAGCAGGGTCTAGGACTGATGTTTGTTTTCGGTTGTATGTGTGTACAGAAAATGGTTCGAACCAGAGCGTCGGCCGGGGACGAAGGGGCGGATGCGACGGCATCGGTGGCCGCTGAGAACCAACTCTTGCGGCAGCAACTGCAAGAGATGGCGGGAAATCTGGCGACGCTCACCGACCATGTGCGTCAGTTGACGCAGCGGCTTCCGGCCGCGACGGCGACGGTCGCACCGGGCCCCCCTCAGGGGCCAGCCGCGCCAGCAGCAGCGCCGCAAGTGACGGGGACTGGGGCAGGAATGGCCCCTCCATCGATAGCAGCGACCGGGACAGCGCCAGCCCAGGCGACGACGCCTGTAGCAGCACCCCCAGCAGCGTCCACGGCACCAGCTCCGGGGGCCCTTGGCGGGGGTACCTCGGGGGAGACATTGGTGGCACCCGTTCCTGTTGTGGCCGCCGCTGCCGCGGGGGAGGGGGCAGCTTCACTAACAGAGCGGGAGCGGGTACGAGCCAACCTGGCGGATTTCAAGAAATATGATCCACCCGTGTTCGAGGGAGAAACGACCGACCCTTGGGTCGTCGAGGATTGGGTTGGATCGATGGAAAAGCTTTTTGAAGATTTGCTCATGGAGGACTGTGAGCGGGTTCCCCTAGCGGTCCACTGCCTGGGGGGAAATGCCCGTTTATGGTGGAAGACGGTGCGCCCCGACCCAACCAAGGGCACCGTGCTGCCATCATGGACGACGTTTAAGCAGGAGCTGTTTGGGGCTTTCTTTACCAACAGCGTCAAAAAGAAACTGGAGGACGACTTAAATCACATCCAGCAGGGGAGCAAGACGGTTATGGAATACCAGCGCGGTTTTGTGCGATTGGCGAACTGCGTCCCTTTCGTCATAAGGGACGAAGCCCACAAGGCGCAACTTTTCGTGGATGGATTACGGAGTGATATCTTCCAGGTGGTACAGGCGGCCGATTTGCACACGTTCCAACAAGTCGTCGACCGGGCCACGGTGGTCGAGCGCGGGTTCGCAGTTACACGCGCCAAGAGGGAAGCCCCGGTACGGCACGAGGAAAAGAAGCGGCAACAACCGTACGTTGGGGGGGGTTCTTACAGTGGGAACCGGCCCCCCAAGCGGTGGAGACCACAGTCGGGGACCCGGAGCGCACCTGCAGGAGGACCGAGGCCGGGGGACAGGCCTTGCGTAATCTGCGGGGGGGCACATCAAGTGCTGGACTGCCCCCAGAGAGTCGATCATTGCTTCCGTTGCGGCAAGCAGGGGCACTTCCGCCGCAACTGCCCCTTAACCTCTGGACCAGCCTCCTCTACTGCATCCACGCCTTCTACACAGTTCTCAGGGCGGGGGAAAGCTCCTATGGGGTCGACCTCTAGGCCTCCGGCAGCGCGTCGCGAGGAGACAAGGCAACCTCAACCGGGAGGGCGAGTATATTCAATGACCCACCAAGAGGCGGACCGGCCGGAGGACATGCTTGCAGGTATTACTTCTGTTTCAAATTCCCGAGCTAGAACCCTCTTTGATACCGGAGCAACACACTCGTTCATTTCTTGTGATTACGTGTTTATGCATGACCTTGGGGAGACACCTCTCCAAAACCGATTAACGGTCCAGACAGCGGGTGGGACACTGGAGGCGACCAGCTTAGTGGCCACCTGCCCAGTTATGTTAGGGCGACTGCCTTGCCCTTGGGACTTGGTGGTAATTCCCCTGAAGGAGTACGACATTGTTTTGGGCATGGATTGGCTCTCAAGGTACCAGGCGCTCATTGACTGCGAGAAACGGATGGTGCAGCTTCAAGAACCCAGCTTCCCTAAGAACGCGTATTTGGCGTGCAAGAGCATCTCCTTCCCAGCGGTCATCTCGGCGGCACGAGCCAGGAGGTTGGTGGAAGGTGGGTGTGTGGCCTACTTGGCATCGGTAGACATGGCCGCCCGACCCTCGGGGGTGCCGTCAGACATCCCGGTAGTGCGGGACTTTCCCGATGTTTTCCCGACGGAATTACCCGGGATGCCCCCCGAGCGAGAGGTGGTGTTCCCGATTGAACTGCTACCGGGCACGCAGCCGATTACGAAGGCGCCGTACCGAATGGCTTTCGCGGAGTTGAAAGAGCTCAAGGCGCAGCTGGAGGATCTCTTGGACAAAGGGTTCATCAGACCGAGTGTGTCACCCTGGGGCGCACCGGTACTCTTTGTGCGGAAGAAGGACGGAAGCCTACGACTCTGCATCGACTACAGAGGGATAAACAAAGTTACAGTGAAGAACAAGTACCCCCTGCCTAGAATCGACGATCTCTTCGACCAACTGCGGGGAGCGACGGTCTTCTCAAAGATTGATCTGCAATCGGGCTACCATCAGCTTCGGGTTCGAAACGAGGACATTCCAAGGACCGCCTTCCGGACCCGGTATGGCCACTACGAATTTACAGTTATGCCCTTCGGGCTTACGAACGCCCCCGCCGTCTTCATGGATATGATGAACCGGATTTTTAAGCCCTTCCTAGATCGGTTCGTGGTGGTCTTCATCGACGACATACTGATCTATTCACCCACCGACGGGGAGCACGAACAACATCTACGGATGATCCTCCAGACCCTCAGGGACCACGAGTTGTTCGCTAAGCTCAAGAAGTGCGAGTTCTGGCTACGCGAGGTGGGCTTTTTAGGACATGTGATCTCGGCAAAAGGAATCGCCGTGGATCCCAAGAAGGTGGAATCCGTGACAGCCTGGCAGCCGCCAACTACGGTAACGGAGATCCGCAGTTTCTTGGGCCTCGCTGGGTACTACCGACGCTTTGTCGAGGGCTTCTCGAAGATAGCCGCCCCCCTGAACCGGTTGACTAGGAAAGGAGAAAAGTTTGTGTGGTCGACACAATGCCAGGAGAGCTTCGAAGAACTTAAAAGAAGGCTAACCAGGGCACCAATTCTCGTACTACCAACACCCGAAGAGGATTATGAAGTGTACTGCGATGCATCGAGGATCGGCCTTGGGGGTGTATTGATGCAACAGGGAAAAGTAATAGCCTATGCTTCCAGGCAGCTGAAAGATTACGAGAAGAATTATCCGATACACGATTTGGAACTGGCTGCAGTGGTCTTTGTTTTGAAGTTATGGAGACACTACCTCTTTGGTGTCCACTGTAACGTTTTCTCTGACCACCAAAGCCTTAAGTACCTGTTCACCCAGAAGGAACTAAACCTGCGACAGAGGCGGTGGCTCGAACTACTGAAGGACTACGATCTAACGATCCAGTACCACCCCGGGAAAGCAAACGTAGTGGCGGACGCTTTGAGCAGGAAGGGGCAACCAGAAGAGGCGACGGCACGCGCGATAACTGAGCAGAGCACCTTGATCGCGGAGTTCTCGCGATTGAAGTTGGAGGTGGTACCAATGGGCACAGTCGCACAGCTGTTGGCCTTGGTGGTAAAGCCGACGCTGTTCGAGAGAATTCGAGGGGGACAACAGGCGGACTCGTACTTGCAGCTCATACGAGACAAGATCTCGCCGGATCAAGGAGGTGACTTTTCCGTGGAAGAGGACGACACTTTACGGTTCCGCGGGCGGATCTGCGTGCCGGATACCCCGGAATTGAAGGAGGAAATCCTAGCTGAGGCACACCGCACCCCTTATGCGGCACATCCGGGGGGTACAAAGATGTACAGGGACCTCAAGCAGACTTTTTGGTGGCCCAAGCTGAAGGGGGATGTGACTCGTCACGTTGCGCATTGCCTGGTTTGTCAGCAGATAAAGGCAGAGCATCAGCGGCCGGCGGGAAAGCTACAACCATTACCCGTACCGGAGTGGAAGTGGGATCAGATCACCATGGACTTCGTCACTGGATTCCCACGTTCACAGCAGGGGCACGACACAATCTGGGTCATTGTTGACCGGCTAACCAAGTCAGCGCACTTCCTGCCCATTCACACAATCTGGACCAGAGAGCGATTAGCCCAAGTCTACCTCAGCGAGATTGTGAGACTGCATGGAGTGCCGGCATCGATCACATCGGATAGAGACACACGTTTTGTTTCGAAGTTTTGGCAGAGCCTACAGCAGGCCTTGGGGACCAAATTACAGTTCAGCACGGCCTTCCACCCCCAAACGGACGGACAGTCGGAGCGAGTGATACAGACGCTGGAGGACCTGCTGCGAGCCTGTGTGCTAGATTGGGGGATCGGTTGGGAGCGTTACCTACCCCTCGTCGAATTCGCCTACAACAACAGCTACCAGGCCAGCATCCAGATGGCACCCTACGAGGCCTTGTACGGCAGACGCTGCCGATCCCCGATCTGTTGGGACGACTTGGGAGAACGGAAGTTCTTGGGACCCGACTTGGTGGAAGAAACTGAAGAGAAGGTACGCCTTATCAGGAAACGCCTACTGACCGCCCAGAGCCGGCAAAAGAGCTACGCGGATCGGAGACGCCGGGACCTAGAATTCCAGGTGGGAGAACACGTGTTTCTGCGGGTCTCGCCGTCCAGAGGAATCAAACGCTTCGGGCTGAAAGGCAAGCTGAGCCCACGGTTTGTGGGGCCGTTCGAGATCCTGGAGCGCATTGGCCCAGTGGCTTACCGCCTCGCCCTACCGCCGAACCTCAGCCGGGTCCACGACGTGTTCCACGTTTCGATGCTCAAGAAATACCTCCCCGACCCAACGCATGTCCTGGACGTCTCGACACTCGAACTGAAGGAGGACCTAAGCTTCGAGGAAGCCCCGGTGCGAATCCTAGCAAGAGAGAGCAAGACGCTCCGAAACCGAGTCATCCCCTACGTAAAGGTGCTCTGGAACAACCACGAGGAGCGGGAAGCGACGTGGGAGCTGGAATCCAAGATGAGGGAGGGCTATCCCTATCTTTTCACCGCGAACCAGGATTGAGTTTCGAGGACGAAACTCGTTTTTAAAAGGTGAGTGGTGTAATATCCGCTGGTTTAAAATACTGTGGTTCCGTTCTTGGGACCACTTTTGGGTTCTCTATTTCGCGCTTCGTTTCGGAGGTCCGGGAGGGGGGGACTAATAATTCTTTGTTTCTGGACAGATCGTCGGGGCTCGCGAGTATTTTTAGTCAATAAAGCTCGCGAAACGGAGACCGCCGGCGAAATCGGTTTTGGATTCCGACTCCGGAATCTCCCGGAATAAATTCCAGAAGGTGGCGGTTGGTTCTGGCGACCAACGCGGGGTACCAGGCAGACCGGAACCCGGTTCGAACCCGACCTTTTGGTTTTGGTTTATTTTGACTTGAAACGGGTTCATTTCCTTTCCCCTTTTCTGATCGCTCGGGCTTATATCTATCTCAACTTCCCTCATTCTAGGGTACGACACCCGAGCGCGGACGAGGAGCAGACTTTTCCCCCCCCCCCAACCGTACCCTCTTCCTCACCGATCGTGCGGAGGATCCAAGCGGCGAGGCCAAGGAAGGAGAGGGAGACGACCTCACATCCCTTGTAGCCGAACTCGCGGGATCGGATCACCCTTCCCTCCGGCAACCGAGGTGAGCACGTTAGGGTTTTATTTTCTTGCTTTTCGGTACGAGGTTTTCCTTTGTTCGTCGGTGTTGCGGGCGATACGGGATGTCGAACGGGAGGCCGCCGCCGCCGTTGTTAAACGGGAGGCTGCCGCCGCCGTTGTCGTGTCCATGGGGTCGTCGCCGCAGTCGCCGGAGTCGCGGGATCGCGATCGGAGCCGAAAAAGGGGGGGGGGGGGGCGTACTGTTCCTAGGGCAAACCCTGGCCGCGGTCCACCGCGCCGGCGTGCACCCGGCGCACGTGTCCGCGGCCCGGGACCGCGAACCCGGCGCACGGAAGGGTGCGCCAGGCCGCGCGGTCCACCGGGCCGGCGGGCACCCGGCACACGCCCCAGCGGCCTGGGACCGCAGACCCGGCGCACGGGTGGGTGCGCCAGGCCGCACGGTGCACGACATCAGTCGTGCACCCGGTGCTCGTCGCGCAGCGGGGGAGGCGATGAACCCGGTGCGCGCCTCCACCCGTGCGCGGCCCGGCCCAAGCCGCGGCGGTCCACCGCCTACAGCGTGCTCCCGGCCCGCGCCGCGGCCGCCTGCTGCCGTGAACCCGGTCCACGCCTGGTTTCGTGCACCAGGGTTCAGAAAAGGAGTCCAGGAGCTCCGTTTGTGGCCCGTTTCGCCCCGTTTTTGAGTGTTTTTAACCACGACGATGGTTTTTAACAAATAACTTTTATTGTAGCTGTTCGGGTGCACGGCGAGGGTACTTCTTTTTGTTGGAGCTCCCGCACGTTTTCTCCTTCGTGTTTAAGGTGGGTTCCTTTGAGACCAAGTATAGACTCGGTATTCTGTGTTAGTCGTTTAACTGCATATTTGTATTACTAATGCTGACGGTCTCTATGTTTGCGATATTATCCTGTATTTTGGGTTTTTGTGCTCGTGGTTGCGACACGCGCACCCGCGGTCTGGCCACCGCAAAGGGTGCTCTTTTCCGGGAAAGCGGTCTTCGACCCGTGTTAACCCACAAGGTGAAGTGGTGGGGGCCCCCGTAGGTGTGGGGTTTGAGGCATCAAAAGGTGGGGGAAAAAGGTGCGACCTGTCGGGACAGGCATCCGACGAGGTCAGGTGCCCCAAGGTGTGAGCGGTGCGATCCGTCGGGATAGGTGCCCGACGAGATCAAGGTGTATAGGTGTTACAGGCATTACAGATTTTGCAGGTGTTACATGTGTTCGCGTGTCACTCTTCCAGTGAGTCGAGTGGTTGCTCCGGATAGTCTTACTGTTGGGTTTGGCTTTCTTTCCTGCTTATTATTATTATCGCATGTCGCTGACTACCCACTCCGTGACAGGTTCTTCCAGGGGTGAGCGGTAGACGACGGTGAGGTCGAGACGGGAGTGGTCGGGCTGTGAGGAGCCCTAGTCTGTATCTCCTTTTACGTTTTCCTTGCATTTCATTTGATACTATAGACTACGGTGTGGTTCGCGATACCCTTGTGGGGTCGGTGTGGATGTTGATTCCCGGTGCTCCGGATTTGATATTATGTTTCCTTTATTCGCCCGTTTGGCCGTTTTTTCCAAAACAAAGTAACAAAAAAAAGAAAAAGGAATATCTAAACCGTTTTCAAAACCTCGGGTCGTGTGGACCTGTTTCCAAACCCTGTGGTTTTATGAGATTTCTAAACCGTTTTCAAAACCTCGGGTCGTGTGGACCTGTTTCCAAACCCTGTGGATTTATGGCATCTTTTCAAACCGCTTTCAAAACCTTGGGTCGTGTGGGCCTGTTTTTCAAAACTGTGAGTTTATCCTTTCAACTTGATTGGCGGCGGGCACCCTGTTTAGTTTACATTGTTGATTGAATACTCGAACTGTTGTGGTTAACTGAATGCTTGAGTTGAGATGTTGTAATAGCCGCGACGCCGTGCATATACAGAGGAGACTCTGCCCGATTTTCGAGTAAATCTGTATATGCGGCGGGTCTGGGCACGTGCCGGGGAAGACTGAATTACAAAAAGAAAAAAAAAAAAAAAAAAAATTTAAGGAACTTAATCAAACAACTCTTTCTTTTCCGCTGAGCGAAACCCCCGGGGCGTGACAATCGCGCTTTTCCATTTTGAATGTTTGGCATGGATCCCGAGGCAACAACAGTGACCCTTTTCTGTGTGGATTTGCGAGACAGCGGCAGGGTATTTCGGCCATATCTTCGCGCACGAGCGTCAGACGGAAACGAGCTTATACAACTTTTTCATCTACGGATCGCAAGGAACGTGCTCGTATTTTCTTGGATTTTTCAGAGATTTGTTTCGAGGTGAAAATCTCTGTTTCCCTGTGTACAGTGCTACAGTATTTTGATACAGATTTTGGTTGAGTGTACCACCTTGCCGAATTTATATCTTGACTTACTGAACTCAGATTTGGGCAGGTAAACAACCGTTTTGAAGGTATCGACGCGCGGATCGCTGTGATATTTTTCTGGGAATTTTCTGGGCTCTTGCTGCAGGTGAAAATTAAGCATTTCTGGGACTGTTGTTGTATGTGTGTGTGAGAGCAGATTTTGGAATGTATGTGTAATAGTGGACTTTGTATTGTGCCAGGAGAGTTACGAGTGTGCTGAACTTATTGGAGCAAGGGATTAGAGATTATCTGGTGTTTTCAGCTGTTGGGCCTTGGACAGTCAGCTTTTCAGGTGGGTGCTTTGTTCCGAGAACCGGTGGACGGTTCTCTAACTCTATATGTTAGAATTGCATGCAGGTGTAGGGTACAATACCTGGGATTGATTGGTAAGCTTAACAATGTTGATTTATGGGAATTGCAAGTTAATTATTCATATTATGACAATGGTATTAATCAGACATTTATGTTGATGTTTAGTGGAAGCGTACCTAAGGCAAGGTTACCCTATATGATTAATTATCATGCCATGATAGCACATAACCTTTTACGAGGCTGGTTTATGCAATGGGATAGGACCTTGTAGTTATGTGCAGGTTCTACTCTGAGGAGCGATTATGGATCGAGGATTATGGACAGCTATAGTCATTGATAATTCTGGCATAAGGTTTATTTCCTTTATTCTTCTTTGAGGACAAATGCATGCTTGTATGGACATATAGTTAGGCCATCTTTTACTGCTGCACTACATATTGGAACTTGACTTAGGAGAAACCATGTTATTCCTTTCTCCTTCTTGTTAGTCAGGCGGTCTGTGTTGCTCGGATGCGAGCAGGGGTCTGGGGTAGTGTAGCAGGGACATTGGTGTCAGGGACGGGTTGTGTTGGATTGCGGCTGGCAGGGTTTTGGCGGTGACCGCGGACTTTGGGCGGTTGACCGGAGGTCGGTTATAGTACTTAGTTATGGACGGCAGGGTATTGCGGCAACCGCGGATATTGGGCGGTTGACCGGATATTTATTGATGTATCAGATTGGGTATTAGACTTTCCTCTAGTGGATGGAGTTTCCACTTATCGTTTACTGTTGTATCAGTTTGGGGATCGGGTTTCCCTTTAGTGGATGAGTTTTTCCACTTTGATCCGAGTCGTGATCCAGTCCTGCTATCTCGTGATACTGGTTACAGTGAGACTTGTTACAGTGATACTTTACTCGTGTGGGTCGCTCCCCACGAGTGCCACTCTGGAGTAGGCGAGACCGGGTTGTCGTACCGGCGTTGAGTTGAGCTTTTACCGGGTTGTCGTACCGGCGTTGAGTTGAGCTTTTACCGGGTTGTCGTACCGGCGTTGAGTTGAGCTTTTACCGGGTTGTCGTACCGGTGTTGAGTTGAGCTTTTCCAGTTCTTACTGGTCCATCGTTTGGGTTTATTCAGGAGATACTTTTTGTTACACTCGTGCCTGGGGGACCGAGTGAAGTCTAGTAGCTGTGTTTAGACCAGTGCTAGTGTTGTTGGGAACCGTTTGGGGATTGACGGTGGTCCCGGGGTTGTTGCGGGTTAGTCGACCGTTGTGCGAGAGGTTTGGTGATCTTGAGGCTATTCGTTCTGGGAGAGAGAGCGTGGATTCCGACTATAGCCTGCATGAGCCACTACTCGATAGCGAGTTAGTCCGTTTGGACGCCCTACGTAATTCCTGCCCGTCAGCGGGAGGTGGTTGTAGGTGGGCGCAGGTTTGACTGGACCCGATGTGGCAGTCAACTCGATTGGGTCGATTGAGCACCACGTGTGCGAGTGTTGCATATCTTTATCAGAGTTTCCCTATTTGAGCTTTTAGATAGAGGCATGGTAGCTGTAGAGTGTCTCCAGCTCCTTCTTTCAGTTTTACAGAATTGGTTATCTTTTGCCTCTAATAGTCTTGGTGGGCAGATCGTCGGGCCTTGTGGCGATACCCACTGAGAACTCCCTTTTTGGGTAGTTCTCACGCCCTTTGGGGGTTTTCCCCCTTTTATCCTTTCTCTCCTTTGTTTTGCAGAGTCTTAGCGGGTGTTGCCGTTCTGTGGTTGCCGTTCGTGGTGAGGGAGTAGCGAGCTAGATCCAGACCCCATCTTTGGAGAGTAGCGGTACCCCCCTTTTTTGCGGAGATCTTCAGCATAGTCGGTAGATTAGTATTTACTTTCCTCTTTTGAGAGACTGATGTAGTGAGGATATGATGTATTGAGAGCTTGTACACTGATGTTTTATTTGAGATATCTCCCTGTTGAGCTATGAGTTTTATATTCGAGGTTATTGTATGATTATCATTTTTGGGAGATGGACCTTGTTGTTTTATCTTCAGTCGTACCGTGGTTGATTTTATTTCTATAGCAGTTTTATCTTTTAGCTCTGATATATGTTTAGCTGTAGCTCTTTTTGCAGGTAGGACGCTTCGCCTATGCGGGTTGGCATAGGTGGCGGATCTGTTGGCGAGCCGGGTCGCAGTTTTGACCCCGGGGCGTGACAGAAAAAGTAGACGAGAAACTTTACCAAAGCATGATTGGAAGTCTACTTTACCTTACGACTAGTCGCCCGGACATTGCCTTGAGTGTTGGGATTTGTGCGAGATATCAATCAGCAGCGAAGGAAATCACCTGAAAGTGACGAAACGGATCATCCGATACATCAAAGGTACGTTAAATTTCGGAATTTGGTATCCTATGGCACATCTCTCGACATAATAGGATATTCGGATGCCGATTGGGCTGGATCAGTGGATGATCGAAAGAGCACGAGTGGTGCATGCCTTTACCTTGGCCATTGTCATGTTGCATGGCATAGTAAGAAGCAAAACTGCATTGCTCTCTCGACTGCCGAAGCGGAATACATTTCAGCGGGAAGTTGTGCAACTCAATTGATTTGGATGAAGAGTGTATTGAGTGACTTCCGCATCCCGGCGACTTCGGTAACAATACTTTGTGACAACACTAGTGCCATTAACATTTCAAAAAACCCTGTGTTGCACTCAAGGACAAAACACATAGAACTTAGATATCATTTTCTTAGAGAGCTAGTTGAATCAAGTATTTTACAAATTTCCTATGTTTCAACTGAAGATCAATTAGCCGATATTTTGACAAAACCTTTGGATTAAGAATGTTTTATTCATTTGCGAAAAGTAATAGGAATGCTTTCTTTGAAATAACAATCTTTGAACCATTGCTTAGGTTAGGTTTTGTTTTGTGTTTTGTGTTTATATATAGAACATTAACTAAGCATTTGTTAAATTGACTTTAATTGCATCTTTTCATGTTTTGAGAAATTTACTATGATTTGGATATCATTATAATTTATTTGATGCAATGATCATTTATATCAATTATTTCATCTTTAATTGATCAAAGTCAATACCTCTCTCAATGATCTCTTGGTATTGTTTTTATCTTATTTGATAATTGAGTTAAGTATAAACATAAGATCAATGGTTGGTTGAGTACTTAATATTTTACATAATTGATAGCCAATTGAGGGGGAGTATTATTTAAAGTTTCATGCTCAAAAGATGTGGAAAGAGTTACATCCTAGTGGAGTGTGAAAACTACCACCACATGGAGGAGAGAGCTACCACCTCGGTGTCACGCCCCGCGGTCGAAACTGCGATCCGGGCTCGCCAACAGATCCGCCGCCTGCACGGGACTTCCCGCACAGAAAAGGCGTCTAACCTGTAAATAAGATCTATAGCTATACAGATATCAGAGCTGAAAAGAAACTACGCTAAGGAAGAAAAAACTGAACAGCTAAAATCACTATAAAACCAAAATCCAAATACATAATCCACTCACTAACATACGTACAATATCACTGTCCAGTACAAAAGTGGGAACCAAAAATACAGGGCGACTCTACCTCTGACTCAACAGACTCAGGTAAGCAACTAGTCGGCCACGCCCTTACCTCGGTCTGATGACTCCGCACGAGCTAAACCCGGAGTAGCCGCCTCAGGAAAACCTGTCACCACAGCGGGTGAGAACTACTGCAGAAGGTAGTTCTCGGTGGGTACCGTCACCAAAGTCCACGGTATGCCCACCAAGTCTACTGGAGGCAACAAATAGATAGGTAGTTTGATAAAATGCAAGTTGGAAATAAAACTACCGCTACATGCCTCAAGTACAATGCTGAAAGGAAAACCATCTAAGAACATTTAATGCAACCACCCGCTCATATCACCCAATCTCAATGACTGCCACATCGGGTCCAGTCAGCCTGCGCCTGTAGTCTGTCTAGGAACGCACCTGCCCACTACCACGCATCCACAAGAGGACGGAATTTACGTGGGGCGTCCTAAACTGACTACTAGGAACGCACCTGCCCACTCCACGTAGGGCGTCCTAGTCTGATTATCTCAATCATCATCAATCGCATCCGGAGCGTAACTCGAGGGGAGCGACCCCACCGAGCTCAAGCGTATCACATCTGTCACAAGCGGCGCCTACAGGCTCTAATCCACGATCAAACAGATCGGAAACTCGAATGCCAACATCACAACTCATGTCTAGTCGGTGAACCCTCCTGACTCAATCTGATATGCCCTCTCTAACCCCCAGGACACTAGTAAAATCATCCACAAGTCCAATATAAACCCCTCGGCCCCCAGGCACGAGGTCACATGCACCCTGGAACCATGTCATCTCACTGGCGATCTCACAATTTAAAAACCACTTTTAAAATGCCGATTTTTCCTTAAAACGGGCTTTATGATTTTTAAAACGGTCCCGGTGCAAAAGTAACGGTATCTAAGCATGCAATCTAGTGTCATACGGTACCAGGAGTATACTAAAAATAATCTGGGGTTTTGCTAAATTTTTTGGAATTTCCTAAGCAACTATCAGATTTACCAACAGTAAAAATCATACACTAGACATGATCAAAATGTATACAGAAGCATTAGGAGGCATTCCATACAATTTGGAAGAATTTTAACCCACTTAAAATGCTCTCCGTAGGCAAAACCGAAGTCGGGGTCGCGCCGAAACCACGATCTGTCGAAACTCTGAAACTGCGCCGCGCGCGCGCACACTGTCGCGCACCTCGGAAAATCCCCAGAAGCTCAACCAGCAACCTCGAGTCCACTACAAACTCCCTGCGCGCCTCGGCTCCCTCTCAGCCAACTCGCAGCATGCGCACGTGCATGCATGCATGCATGCTCCCTCGGCCCCGCGCAGTAACCAGTCCAAGAACCAAGCAGCACAAGCTGCTCTCAACAGCATGCAGGGAAAGAGAGAAGGAAGAATCCATTAACTCACATTTCATAAAAAATACAACCAAATCCAATAATAGAAATCTGCCAACTTACCTTGTACGTAGCTCGATGCGCGCGCGGCTCCACTTACTCCAAGTAGCAGATTCAGCCAACTCACAAGCTCCAACTCTCTACTTCTTCTCCTTCTCTTCCTTTCTTTCTTTCTTTTCTTTCTTGCTTTTCTTTCCTTAGGTTGTCGTGGAGAAGAAGCAGGGTGAAGGGTTGTATATAAAGACCAAGGTGTGGGGTAAACACTAAAGGAAGTGAAATGACATAATTGCCCTTCTCAAAATCCATGTCAGCAGCTTAATCCACCCCTGCGAGCTGCTGGGTACCGGTACCCCAAGTTGGGTACCGGTACCCCACCCTGGGTTCCGGTACCCATGTGTTGGTTCCGGAACCCAACACATGGTTCCGGAACCAGGCTGCACCAAGAGCCAAAAACTCCAGGAAGCTTCAAAAATCACGCCGCCGACTCACTTTTTGCCCCGGAAGCTTCCTCATCACTCTAAAACCTCCCGAACCCCGTTGTAAACATAAAATACACCTGTTCCAAGCATTTCCAAATTTTTCTGCGCACAATTGCGAAGTCGGTGCCCAATACAAATCCAGTACTCTACACCTCGGTCATCCGAGTACTGTGTGCAGCTACCACATGTTTACCAAGCATGGTGTTTTCTTTTTTATTAGATAAAATAGTTTTTGGAATACTTGACATTGTCGAATTCCAATGTTGGTATAAGGCGGGATTTCAAGAAAGATGCTCAAAGAGCCACTTCCCTAGATATATTGACTAGATACATTATCTAATTTATTTGGGATGTCAAACATCAATCGATCTTTGTGTCTTCATCTTCTTTATTCAATTGATGATTTGATAAACACATTACTCATTAGATCGTGATTGATGTTTTGAACTTGCTCAACTTTAGAGGATATAACTTTTATAAATTTTCGTTTCCTTATTTGATTATTAATGATAGATTTAGCATAATCTATTTCTTTTGATGTGAAACGATACTTTTTGTTTAAAGTTGATATGCAAGAATGCTTACATACTTTTTCTGGATTTTCTAGAATTTTTACAAATTTTTCTGGAGAAAAAGTTGCAGTCAATCCGGACTGGATGGACTCAGTCCGGATCCCGAACGATGGGATTTCCTGCGCGAAGCCGATCCGGATTGAACTCCAACCCGATCCGGACCGCGGCTAGGTTTTAATAGAAACGGAGGATCGTTTGATTTCTATTCTCTTCTAAACTTTTATTTCTAGCTTCCTAGAGTTTCTCTCTCTAGAATCAAGAAAGTTTGGATCTCTTGCAACTTGTTTTCACCCGATTCAAGTAAGTTCTTATGATCAAAACTTGATTTATTTACTGTTTTTGCTTTTGTTCATCAATACGTAAAGGATTTCATAGCTAATCTTCAATTTTGCAAGATTTTTTATCAAATTTCTTTTGAAATAAGAACTTTGGACACCTTAGATTTGTTCGTATGCTTTATATTCATTTGATTAACGGATTTTTGGGCTTCGATTTCTGAAAATTCGGTTTTAGGGCAAAATTTGGAAATTTTCGAAAATCATGTGATTGATCTATTTTTAAAATTCTTTTTACAAAACTAACTTGATTCCTAGTCTCTATACATGATAAGGATTGTTTGGGTAAGATTTTCCAAATTTTTTAAATTAAACAATTTTTCATGTTCTTTGAGTTCTTACTCACAGTTGACTTCCTTTTAAAACTATCAACCAAGATGGTGTTTGGATAGGTATTAGTTCTCGTTGTCGCAATGGTTGGTACACGAGCAACTAACAAGCTCAAGAGAGCTAGAAAGACTCAAGAGGAGGGAGAATATGTTTCTCTTGATGATTCGGACACAGAGTCTGAGGACTGGGAGAAAATATGTGAAGAAGCCGCGACGAAAGCTTCATCTGCAGTGAAGGGGAAAGCCCCTGCTTCAACAAAGGCGAAGACTCCGCCTACTGCTACCGAGAAAGGGAAAGCTCCCATGCAACCGACACCCATGTCCATGAAAAGGAAGAGCGTTGCTCGGAAAAGGGGTAGAGCGCGAGGAATTGAGATCGAAGAACCATTGGCAAGTGAACCACCTCCAGAGGAATATGTGCATATTAACACAGAGCGGATGAAGGCATTTGAGAACCTAGAGTGCATTGGAGACGACACGTCAATATCGCAGCTCTTTGAGATCATTATGAAGCATTCGAAAAACTGATTGATTAAGGAAATTTATCTCGAGTATGCCACTTTCCAGAATCTTCTGGATATTGTCTGCATTTGGTACGGACATTTTACACTTGTGCGCAACAGCTTTAAAAGAATGAAGGAGGACCTATGAAGTTTGACACTTCGGTCCGGAACAAGAAACTTATCATTACTCCTCAATTGATTGGAGAAGTGTTAGGCATGTCTTCAAGTATGGTCGGGACCAACTATTTGAAGAGTTGTCCTATGACCAGTTTAGATTGGCGACGAGTTGTGGATGGCATCTGTATGCCGGAAACTCGATCTGCAGGGAACTCGTTATTATCAAAAGAGCTTCGTCCAGAATACCGATTCCTCAATTTCATCGTTTGCTACAATATTTTGCAAAATATGCAAACGAAAGTGCTGCGATGGGATAGGATGTTATTTTTATATCTTCTAGGACATCCAATAACTGCTCGAGGATTGAATATCAATATACCATACATCATCTGGACAAGGATGGCTAGATATGTGGAGTATCCTCATTAGACTGAGCGACTTCCGTTCCCTATGATTATAATGCGGATTTTGAAGAAATTTGACGTCGACGTTCGATCGTCAAGTTATATGCATAGTTTGGGGACAATCAATGACTCAACGGTTGTGAAGTCTCTCTCCACGAAGCCAGATGATACACCTACTCCTCGAAGCAAGAGGCCATCAGCTTCAGCACCAACAGCACAAGCAACAATAGCAGCAGCGCAAGCAGCAACAGCAACAGCAGCAGCAGCAACAGCAAAAGCAGCAGCTTCTACTTCAGAGGATGACGCCTCTGTAACTTCAATTTACCACGAACAACAACGTCTTTTGTCCGAATAAGAGCGCATGTCAAGCGAAATCACTAAGATCTCTATAGACATGGATCATATTTTTGCCGCCCAAGAGAAATACAAATCTCTTGCCAAATTGGTGAAGAAGATTTTCAACAAACTGGGTTGCAGTAGCTCTGACGACTCCGACTCCGACTGACTTTATTTGTCTTTTTGTTCTAATGTCTTCTCTTGCAGGTTTTTTAGTTTCTTTTCTTCATCTTTAAGAACTTTGCTTTATCCTTTTTAGCTTTGGCTAATTTTTGTGACAAAAAGGGGGAGAGACATAGGTAGAGACACTTGGACTTGACTTGAAAGTTTTGGAGAAACTTGATACAATTGAACATTGAACTTTGAAGGTAAGTTGAAGGTAAGTTGGATGCATGCCACTACTAACTATTTGACTAACTATTTGGGCATGTAATATTACTAACAAGTTGCTTGATAACTGACATATTTGTTAACTTGTTAATTGTTTTGACATGACATTTGGTTTTTTAATGATTAGGGATATGTGAATCTTTGTTTACTAAATTTTCATACATATCTGATAATTAATGTCATGGTGAGTATAAACTCTATCTCTCTGATTGATTATTGAATGTTTAAATTCTTAAGGTATCTGACGATTTTTTTTGTCAAGAATTATTTCTTTTGCAGAGAGTACAAACGTCTAAGTCTAGAGTCTGTTTTAGGAGTTTATCTCTTGTATTCATTTTTATTTGGATCATACTTGTAAATTTTTGTTGTATGGTGATAGCAACAAAAATATCTTTTAAGAATTTTTTAAGTGGATTTTTGTTTTGTCACGAAACCGCCAAAGTGGGAGATTGTTAAGGATTTTGTTTTGGCGTATTTCGTGAAGTGGTATAAGTCTTGAAGATTGAAGATGAAGAAATGTGGATCAACTACATCAATCTCAAGAAGAATGGATTCGGAATGATGAGGTATGTTTAACTAAATAATTTTGGTGATCCGAATACATTTGTGTAGTTTAGAAACACTTGGATAAGTTTTCAGTGCATAAAAATAAAAAACTGGACAAGTTGGATGTTCAGGATCCGGATCAGACCATTCCAGTCCGGACCCCGAACATAGTTTAGTTCATGCGGAATTCCAGTCCGGACCTCCCCTGTTTCAGTCCGGACCCCGAACTATGTGTTTGCTGAAATCGCATGAACAGTCCGGAGCAGGAAATTCCAGTCCGGACCCCGAACTATTTTTTCAGAAAAATTGCTGAAAAAAAACGACAGTCCGGATCAGCCAAATCCAGTCCGGACCGCCGTGCGGGAAAAATTCTGTTAAGTCAGTTTTTGATGCTTATCTCTTTCTAAAGGTTTCTAACCTATAAATACACCCTATATTCATCTTTTAGGGTAAATCCAAGAACCGAGAATTAATCGAGATAATCGAAAAATTATAGAAAAATCCACAAATATAGAGAAGAAAGGAAAACACGATTAAATTCATGTTTCTTTATCTATATTGTTCAATTTGATTCTAGGGTTTCCAAACTCCTATTTTTTGTAGAATCAAATTGAAGAATACTTAGATGGTATTTCCTTATCTACCTATGATCTAAGTATACGGAGGATCATCACCAAACAAAAACAAAGATTTTACCAAGAATCGGCGCGAGGATTCGCGTGGCCTTGTGGATTCAAGGTGTACCGCTCTCGTGGATTCGGAGCGAGGCGCGTTCGTGTGATCGAGATGTGCCGCATTGGTGAAGACCAAGGATTCGGTTGGACGTCGTGGATTCGACGTTGAGCGTCGTGGATTCGGCGTTGGGACGCAAATCGTGGATTCGAGGAGCGTTCGGAGCGAGCGGAGAAGATCAACTAGGAGCGTATGGAAAAGGTTGAGTCATAGGGTTACGGTAAATCACCTTGTACGTGTTTAATCTTAGTAGATTTCGCTGTGTTATCGGTCCCGTGGTTTTTTACTCCTGTGACAGAGTTTTCCACATAAATCTTGCGTACTTTATTTATTTTCTGCATTGGGTTTTTTTTTTTTACGCAACAATTTTATTTTCACCTATTCACCCCCCTCTAGGTGGTTTTTCCCCTATTCAGATCCATATTATTCATAACCCACAGAAGGTATAGACTTTGATGAAACTTTCGCCCCGGTAGCCCGTCTCGAGTCAATTCGTATCCTATTTGCAATTGCTTGTCATTTTAAAATAAAACTTTTTCAAACGGATGTAAAGAGCGCGTTTTTAAATGATTTTCTAAATGAAGAAGTTTATGTTGCTCAACCGAAAGGTTTCATTGATCATAAACTTCCAAACCATGTTTTTCGATTGAAAAAGGCTCTTTACGGTCTAAAACAAGCACCGCGAGCATGGTATGAAAGACTGACAAATCACCTTTTGTAGCACAAATCTATGTGTACGCATTGTGTTTGGTGCTACAAAGAATAATGATGCTTCAAAATTCGCCGAAACAATGGAAAGCAAATTTGAGATGTCCATGATGGGCGAGTTGACATATTTTCTTGGATTGCAAGTTAAGCAAACTGAAGAGGGCATTCATTTTGTGTCAATCCAAGTATGCAAAGGAGTTGGTCAAAAAATTTGGATTAGAAGATTCTAAAGACTTTCCGACTTCCATAGGAACTAGCAATAAGGGACTTGGATGTGAATCTCACGGAGAAAAAGTAGACGAGAAACTTACCGAAGCATGATTGGAAGTCTACTTTACCTTACGGCTAGTCGCTCGGACATGCCTTCAGTGTTGGGATTTGTGCGAGATATCAATCAGCACAGAAGGAAATTCACCTGAAAGCGGTGAAACGGATCATCCGGTACATCAAAGGTACGTTAAATTTCGGAATTTGGTATCCTTTGGGCACATCTCTCGACATAATAGGATATTCAGATGCCGATTGGGCTGGATCAGTGGATGATCGAAAGAGCACGAGTGGTGCATGCTTTTACCTTGGCCATTATCTTGTTGCATGGCATAGTAAGAAGCAAAACTGCATTGCTCTCTCTACTGCCGAAGCGGAATACATTTCAGCGGGAAGTTGTGCAACTCAATTGATTTGGATGAAGAGTGTATCGAGTGACCTCCGCATCCCGGCGACTTCGATAACAATACTTTGTGACAACACTAGTGCCATTAACATTTCAAAAAATCATGTGTTGTACTCAAGGACAAAACACATAGAACTTAGATATCATTTTCTTAGAGAGCTAGTTGAATCAAGTACTTTACAAATCTCTTATGTTTCAACTGAAGATCAATTAGCCGATATTTTGACAAAACCTTTGGATCAAAAATGTTTTATTCATTTGCGAAAGGCAATTGGAATGCTTTCTTTGAAATAACATTTTTTGAACCATTGCTTAGGTTAGGTTTTGTTTTGTGTTTTGTGTTTGTATATAGAACAATAACTTAGCATTTGTTAAATTGACTTTAATTGCATCTTTTCATCTTTTGAGAAATTTATTATGATTTGGATATCATTATAATTCATTTGATGCAATGATCATTTATATCAATTATTTCATCTTTAATTGATTAAAGTCAATTCCTCTCTCAATGATCTCTTGGTATAGTTTTTATCTTATTTGATAATTGAGTCAAGTATGAACATGAGATCAAAGGTTGGTTGAATACTTAATATTTTACATAATTGATAGCCAATTGAGGGGGAGTATTATTTAAAGTTTCATGCTCAAAAGATGTGGAAAGAGTTACATCCCTAGTGGAGTGTGAAAACTACCACCACATGGAGGAAAGAGCTACCACCTCGGTCGTCCGAGTACTGTGTGCAGCTACCACATGTTTACCAAGCATGATGTTTCTTGTTTATTAGATAAAAAACTTTTTGGAATACTTGACTTTGTCGAATTCCAAGGTTGGTATAAGGTGGGATTTCAAATTGAAAGATTCTCAAAGAGCCACTTCCCTAGATATATTGACTAGATACATTATCTAATCTATTTGGGATGTCAAACATCTATCGATCTTTGTGTCTTCATTTTCTTTATTCAATTTATGATTTGATAAACACGTTACTCATTAGATCGTGATTGATGTTTTGAACTTGCTCAACTTTAGAGCATATACTTTTATAAATTTTCGTTTCATTATTTTATTATTAATGATAGATTTAGTATAATCTATTTCTTTTTATGTGAAACGATACTTTTTGTTTAAAGTTGATATGCAAGAATGCTTACATATTTTTTCTGGATTTTCTGAAATTTTTACAAATTTTTATGGAGAAAAAGTTGCAGGCAGTCCGGACTGGATGGACTCAGCCCGGATCCCGAACGATGGGATTTCCTGCGTGAAGCCGATCTGGACTGAACTCAAACCCGATCCGGACCGCTGCTAGGTTGTAATAAAAACGAATGGTGTTTTAATTTTTATTCTCTTCTAAACTTCAGTTTCTAACTCCCGAGACTTTCTCTCACTAGAATCAAGAGGGTTTTGGATCTCTTGCAATTGGTTTTCTCTCGATTCAAGTAAGTTCTTTTGATCAAAACCTCTGTTCTTCACTGTTTTGCTATTGTTCTTCAAACCGTAAGTAAATTTCATGCTATGAATTCGTTTGTAAACGGTTTTTGATCAAATTTCTTTTGAAATAAGAACTCTGGATACATTAGTTTTGCTTCTATGCCTTGTATTCATTTAATTAACGAATTTTTGGGCTTCGATTTCTAAAAATTCGGTTTTAAGGCACAATTTGAGTATTTTCTAAAATCATGGGATTGATCTATTTCCAAAATTCTTTTTGCAAACCTAACTTGATTTCTAGTCTCTATACATGATAAGTATTGTTTGGGTATGATTTTTCAAATTGAAATTAAACAATTTTTTTTGTGTTCTAGCTCACAGGACCACGGTTTCAAATAGTAGTGTGCATCTCAGCACTAGTAAGCACAAGGATAACGAATAAGCTCAAGAGAGCGAAGAAAACTCAAGGGGAAGGAGAGTATGTCCCTGTGGATGACTCAGAAACTGAATCGGAGGACTGGGACAAAATCATGGAAGAAACAGCAGCTTTGGCTGCAGCAGCAGAAAAGAGGAAAGCCCCTGCTTCCTCAAAGGCGAAGACTCTGCCTACAGCTGCTGAAAAAGGAAAAGCTCCAATACAACAAACACCTTTGTTGTCCATGAAGCGAAAAAGTGTTGCTCGAAAGAGAGGACGATCTCGTGGAATTGAGATCGAAGAACCACTGGCGAGTGAACCACCTCCAGCTGAAGGAGATGTTGTTCACATCAATTTAGATCGGATGAAAGCTTCTAAAGATAGAGAATGTATTGGCGAGCGACATGTCAATGTCGGAAATTTGAGTGATCGCTCAATGGCATTTGGAGATCTTCTTGACCAGATTGGACTATCTCAAATCTGTAAGTTTCCAGAGACTTTGGGATATTGTGTTCACCTCGTGCGAAAATTCTATTTGCATGCAAATAACCTTCGGGAGAACGAAGGCGGACCCATGGAGTTTCATACTACGGTCCGAGGCACCAAGCTTAAGATAACACCTCAATTGATCGGAGAAGTGTTAGGAATGAAATCCGAAATGACAGGAATTCATTTCTTGAAAGGAAAAAATTTGACAACTTCTACGTGGAGAACAGTCGTTGATGGAATATGCATGCCGGATACTCAATCAGCAGGAAACTCTGTATATTCAAAGGAGCTTCGACTTGAGTATAGGTTTTTGAATTTCATTGTATGCTACAATTGTCACGCCCCGGGGTCGAAACTGCGACGCGGGTTCGCCAACAGATCCGCCACCTATACGAAACCACGCATTGGCGAAGCGTCTAACCTGCAAAGAAAGGTACTACAGCTAAACAGATATCAGAGCTATAAAATAAAACTGTTGTAAAACTCAAAACCAACCATCTGTACAACTGGAAATAATAAAGATACAATGTCCATTTCCCATAAGTGATAATCATACAAAATCCTCAAATACAAAAACTCCGAACTCAACAGGGAGGATAACCTGAAATAATACATCAGTGTACAGACTCTCAGTACAAGTCATATCCTCACTACAATAATCTCTCAAAAGCGGGAAAGTAAATAATCTACTGATTGTACTGCAAATCTCCAATGAAAGGGGTACCGCTACTCTCCAAAGACAGGTAGGGATCTAACTCGCGACTCCCCGCCTCAAACAGCAACCGCACAATCAGCAACACCTACTAAGACTCTGCAAAACAAGGAGAGAAAAGAAGGAGGAGGGGGAAAACCCCCAATGGATGTGAGAACTACACCAAAAAAGGAGTTCTCAGTGGGTACCACCGCCAGGCCCGACGATCTGCCCACTAAGTCAACTAGAGGCATAAGATAACAATGCAGTAAGAACTGAACAAGAAAGCTGGAGGTACTCAACAGCTACCATACCTCTATCTAAATGCTCAAAAGGGAAAAACCAATGAAACGTAAGCAACCACTCGCACATGAAGTGCACAATCGACCTAATCGAGCTGACTGCCACATCGGGTCCAGTCAAGCCTGCGCCTCCCTAGTGTATCAACGTAGGGTGTCCAATCGGACTAACTCGCTATCGAATAGTGACACATGCAGGCTATAGTTTTGGTACCCGCACGCTCCGGAGTGGCACTCGAGGGGAGCTACCCACACGAGGAAAGTATCAATGTCATAAGTATCATAAAAGCAGGACTGGATCATGACTATGATCAAAGTGGAACAAATCCCTCCACTAATGAAACCCCGATCCCCCAATCTGATGCAAAGATAAATATCCGGTCGACCGCCCAATGTCCGCGGTCGCCGCGATACCCCATAAGTCCAAATATGATAAAATAACCAACATCTGGTCAACCGCCTAATATCTGCGGTCACCACAAAGCCCCACAATCCACCATCTGGTAAAATAATCAATATCCGGTCAACCGCCTACTGTCCGCGGTTGCCACGATCCCCCCACCAATCCACAATCAAGTACCACCAGTCCCAGACTCCAAAGTCCCGACTACACTATCCCAATCCCCTGCTCGAACCCGAGCAACATGAATCAAAAGTCTAAATGAAAAGGAGAAAGGAAACAATCATGGTTTCTCCTAAGTCAAGTCCCAATATGATAGTGTAGCAATAAATAGTGGCCTATCTAGATGTCCATAAAAGCATGCAAAAGTCCTCATGCAAGATAAAAGAACGTGTATCAAATAGTAGCTCCACATGTGTATCAAATAATAGCTCCGCATAGATATAACCATCATGCCAAAATCACTAACCGACTACACATGTATATAATCCATGATTCATAATAAATCATCAAAATAGCACCTGCACATAGATATGTCATCTTGTCCCAACGAATAATCCATTTATTCAACTTTCATAAAAGCCTATGTGCTAACAAATCACCATCATAGTATATCATTCCCACCAAATAGGCCAATGATTAATCAGGATAATTTATTTAAGCATGATTTCCAATGGGATGCCAAATAAATTAGGGGTCTCTCTAATAGTCATAGTAAGTAAACCACAGTAAGCGGTAAGCAACAACCACCCACCTGGCACGCAAATCCACACCCAAATAGCCTCCTCGCTGTCCACAGCCTTCTAACTCCGCAACCCGCCGAAAACAGTGCACAACTGTACAGAACAACACACCCGGTGTAAACACAAATCCCAAATACAGTATTTGCTGGTTTTTCGAACAGCACAAAAAAAAAAAGGAATTTCACCTCAGTATGGTGCTCTGAAAAATCCAGAAAAATTACGGTTCCGTTCCTTGCGACGAGTAGATCGAAATCGACTACTTATACGCCTTGATCCGATGCTCGTAGCCCAAGATAGAAAATCAACAAGCCCATGCTGTCCAGGAATTCCATCACAGAAAATAGGGTCAAATGATGCCTCGGGAACCATGCCAAAAGTCCAAAATGGAGCAAAACGATCAACATAAAAATCGAAGCCTTACCTCTTAGAAACACGCTGTCGAAGAAATCGCCCAAAAATTCCTCCTGGTTGGCGCTCGGGAAATTTGTGACTGAACTGCGACGGAAACGGGCCTGAAAATGGGAATCGTCGAAGCACACCGCGTCGCAGAGAACTCGCTGTCGGCAACTCCAAAAATTCAAAAACTTCCTAGAGAGATGGAGGACAGAGAGAGGAAGAAGTCATTTTCAGGCCAGACCCTCTAATTCTCTCTCTAAAACTCGAAAAAGGCAAAAGAAAATAGGGGTAGTGGGCTATTTATAGCCCACCAAACATTCGGGCGCACCCCCGAATTCGGGCGCCCGAATGGGCCGCAGCCCGGCCCGCGATCAGCGCCCGGAATCACCCGGGCACGACACGTCACCCCGAACAGCGAACAGCGGCGCCCGCGAATCGGGCGCCGCCGCGTGTTCCCGCCCGAACACCGCACCAGCGGCGCCCGCCAATTACTGGGCGCCGCGTGGCACACGTGGGCGGCGCCTCGCCCGCCACGCGGGCGGCGCCCGCCAACCGGCGGCCGACACGCCCCGTGTCCCGCGCCACGCGTGCGAACGGCGTCGACGCCGTGTCCCCGCGTGCACCGCGTGCTCGTGAGCCCGCGAATCCCGAGCTGTCACGTGTCCCACGTGGTCCACGGGGTCCACGCCTCCGGTCTACACGCCGGGTCTTCCGGAATCTGTCAGCCAATCACAGCATGCCACGTGACAAGCCGTCGCCGCCTCCTTTGACACCGTCCAACCAATCAGGATCTGCCACGTGGTACGCTCAACCTTTCGTGCTCCCGGTGCACGCCTTTCCCGTGGACCAACCCGCCTGCGCGCCTGCCCGCGCTGCCCGCGCCGCGCTCCACCGCTGCGCCGCCGCTGCGCTGCCGTGCTCCGCCGGTCGCCGGTCGCCGCCGCCGTGCCGGAGTTACTGTTCCGGCGTGAACAGTAATTTTGGCGCTGAAAACTTGTAAATAGCCCATTTTGATCGTTTTCGCGCGCTGAGTCCAAATCCGCTGTCCATTTTGCCAAATTCTCATCTGAAAATTTGCCGAAAGTCCCCGAAAAGCCAACTTAATCCGATTTTCACGCCGGGTCCATTTCTGAGGTCCGATTTCGACACTACTGGCTCCATTACACCGTGTAAGCTTCCTGTAGTCACTGCTAAAGCTACAAAACTCTCTGTAGAAATCTGGGTCATCACAATAGTCGAATCCACGCTCTCTTTCAGAATGGAAAGACTCAAGATCCTCAACATCTCGCACAATGGTCAAAGTACTCTCAACGACACGGGATCACCGTCAACCCAACGGCTCCCAACAACACTAGCACTGGTCTAATCACAGCTACTAGACTCCACTCGGCCCCCAGGCACGAGTGCAACAATAAAAGTATCTGCCTGAAATAAACCCAATCAATGGACCAGTAAAAACTGGCACTGCCTGCTCAAACTGTCTCAAGCATCTGGTAACCGATCGGCACTCACTGACCGGCACTCAACTGTCCGGTACTCGCTGGCTGCTGTGTAAATCGCCTACTCCGGAGTGGCACTCGTGGGGAGCGACCCACATGAGTAAAGTATCACTGTAACAAGTATCACTGTATTAAGTATCACTGTAACGAGTATCACTGTAACAAGTATCACGATATAGCAGGACTGGATCACGACTCTGATCAAAGTGGGAAAACCTATCCACTAAAGGGAAACCCGATTCCCAATCAGAAACAACAGTAAACAATAAGCGGGAAACTCCATCCACTAAAGGAAAACCCGATACCCAATCTGATGCACAAGTACATATCCGGTCAACCGCCCAATATCCGCGGTCGCCGCAACACCCACAACCCACAATCAAGTCCAACCTGCCACAGACTCGAAGTCTCGACTACACTATCCCAAACCCATGCTCAACTCGAGCAACAAGTGTAGAGTACCGGGACTTCGTTTAGCGCGCCGACCACGCAATGATGGTGTGGTGCGGGGAAATCGTCTGGGGCGTGTTCTATTTGTGTTTACATATGAGTTCGGGTTGATTCAGATCGACGCGGAAGCCCCAGCTTGTATTTGCATTTTCAGGGCATTGTGTACCTGTAGAGTATTGGATTGGATGGAGTACCGACTCCGCCGTGGTGCACAGGAAAATTGGAAAATGTTTGGAACATGCATTTTTTTCAGATTACAGCGGAGTTCGGGAGGTTTCGGACTGGTGCGGAGGCCCCGAGGGCAAAAAGTGAGTTGGAGTTGGCAATTAATGGAATCGGTTTTTGGATTGAGCACACCGACTCCACAGTTGAGCTTTTTGAGTGGGAAAAGCTTTGAACATGTGTATTTTCTGATTACAACGGAGTTCGGGAGGTTTCGGATTGATGCGGAGGCCCTGAAAGCAAAAAGTGAGTTGGAGTTGGCATTTGAGGGATTAAATAATTAATTTAATTAATTAGTGTTAATCTGCATGGAGGTTAAGAGAGAAAGAAATTAGAAAAGTGAAAGAAAGAGAAGAGTTGAGAGGATTTGGAATTTGCATAGTTTTGGATGGAGGGTATTATGGTCATCTGCATTTAATTAGTGCCTTGCTTTGTCCAAGCCACTAATTAATTAAGAGTGCCACGTCACCCTTCTTCTTCTTCTTCACAAACGGAGGATTTAAACACAAACAGAGGAAAGAAAGAAAGGAGAAGAAGGAGAAGAAGAAGAGGAATTGAGGTGAAGTAAAAGAGGATTTTGATTGTGTTGATGGTGCGGATCTTTTACTAGTAGCCGCGTGGAGCCGAGCGGAGCGCGCGCGAAGAACTTGAATGAGGGGTAGCAGTTCTTTTTGTTGAAGCTTGGGTTTTTAGGATTTTGTTGTTGGATTTGGAGTTGATTTGGGTTTTGGAGGAGGTTGGTGTTGATGTGTGTGTGTGTGTAGGCTGCTGTCCAATTTTTGGAGGGGCTGCAGCAGTGGAGGGCACGGTTGGAGTGCACAGCCAGGGCGCGGGCGCGCGCACCAGGCGGGCGCGCGTAGTGGGCCGCGCAGCAGGAGCCGGCGCGGCGCGGCGCGCGCATGGGCGCCGCGCGGCTGGCGCTTGGGCGCCGCGCGGCTGGCGCTTGGGCGCCGCGCTTGCGCGGTATGGGCGGTTTCTTGCGGTTTTTTCTAGCTTGGCGTTCCGGAACAAGGGAAGGGATTCCGGAACAGGCACTTGGGTACCGGTACTACATGAAGAGTACCGGTACCCCATAGTGCAGGATGCCATTTTAGTGACTTTTAGCATGGGCAGTTTGGTCTTTTCCTTCTCCAACCTTCCAATTGACCCTGTTGACCTCTCTCCTCTATATATTTGGACTCCTCCTCTCTTCTTCCCTGCATACACAGAGAGGAAAAGAAAGAAAGAAAGAAAAGAGAGAAAGCAAGGAAAAGAAAAGAGAAGAAGAGAAAGAGAATGAGAGAGGTTGAGAAGGAATGTTGTCCTGCTACTTGGAGTTGAGCGGAGCCGCGCGCGCGTCGGCCGCACGTGAGGTAAGTGACAGATTTCTCCAAGTTTGGTTTCGGATTTCTTTAGATGGATTTGAGAGAGGTTTTTAAATGGAAATGGGTTCTTCTTTCCATGTTTGCACCTTGGGAGCGACTTTGGTGCTGTTTGGCTGAGCTCAGGTTTTTACTGCGCGGAGCCGAGGCATGCTTGCGGGTGTGCTGTGAGTGGCCAGCGAGGGGCGGAGCGCACCGAATTTTTATTAGAGGACTCGAGGGTTTGGTTCGAGCTTCCGGAGAATTTTCCGAGGTTCGCGACAGTGCGCGCGCGCGCGGCGCGGTTTTCGTGTTTCCGACAGATTTTTGGCAGTGAGCGGGTCAGCGCTTCACCGACTTCAGCGATTGCCTGCGGAATGCGTTCCAGGTGGGTTGGAATTTCTTCAAGATGTATGGAATGCCCTCTAAAGCTATTGTATGCATGTTGATCATGTATAGCTTATTTATTTGCATAGCTGGTAAATCTGATAATTGCCTAGAAAATTGTAGGAATACAATTGTGGGCCCCTGATATTTTTAGCATGATCTAGAAGTGATTTGACACTAAACTGCATGATTAGTTGGCATTCGATTGGCATCTGAACCGTTTTAAAAATCGTCGGACCGGTTTTAATGAAAACGTAGATTTGAAAATGGTTTTAAATTATTGAGATCTCCCAAAGGGGTTGAGTAGGTTCAGGTTGCATGTGTTCTCGTGCTAGAGGGCCGAGTGGATTTTTAGAGCTCTGTGAGATGAGTTTCTAGTGTCTTTTGAGTTTGAGTTTGAGTTTCTTGTTGAGATCGATGGGATTATTCTAGATCGTGAGTTGTGCATTTCTTATTTGGTAGTGGAGATGGTTCTCCGACTTAGCTTTGAGAGTTTGGGCTCTGGCAGATCGAGTCGTGGAGGTTTTCCGACTTAGCCATGGGTTGTGCATTATCAGATTGAGTCGTGGAGGGTTCTCCGACATAGCTGTGAGAGTGTTTGGGCATTTCCTGATCGAGTCGTGGAGGGTTCCCGACTGAGTTGTGTTATTGAGCATCCAGTTTCCGATCTGTGTGATCGTGGATCATAGCCTGTAGGTGCCGCTTGTTGAGACATACTTGAGCTCGGTGGGGTCGCTCCCCTCGAGTTACGCTCCGGATGCGTGATGATGATGATTGAGATAGTCAGTTTAGGACGCCCCACGTGGAGTGGGCAGGTGCGTTCCTAGCAGTCAGTTTAGGACGCCCCACGTGGTAGTGGGCAGGTGCGTTCCTAGACGACAAGCACAGGCTTGACTGAGCCAGTTTTGGGCAGTCATTGAGATTTGAGTTCTGTGAGCACCTCGTGTGTGAGTGGTGCATAGCATGTTCTTAGATGAGTTTCTTTTGAGCATGGTACTTGAGGCATTTTAGCAGTGGCGAGTGTATGCATAGCAGGTTCATAGTAGAGATTTCCTTGAGCATGATGTTGAGACATTTAGCTGTAGTTCATTTCCTGCTTTCCTATATATCTATCTGCATACCTATCTGTTTGCCTCCAGTAGACTTAGTGGGCATACCGTAGATATTGGTGACGGTACCCACTGGGAACTACCTTCTGCAGTAGTTCTCACACCCGCTGTGGTGACAGGTTTCCTGAGGTTGCTGTTCCGGCTTGGTTCACGCGGAGACAGCTGATCGAGGTGAGGACGTGGCCGATTAGTTCCTTACCAGCATTGAGAGTCAGAGGTAGATGTACCCTGTATTGTTTTGATTTCATTTTTGTACTGGATAGTCTGAGAGATTGTATGTATTTGGATAGTGAGGGTGAGAGACTTTGTATTAAGGATTATCATTTATATATCAGATGTTCAGTGATCGATTCTGTAGCTAGTGATTTTGGTTTCAGCTCTGATACATGTTTTAGCTATAGATCTCTTGCAGGGTAGACGCTTCGTCTGTGCGGCAGTTTCCGTACAGATGGCGGATCTGTTAGCGAGCCCGGGTCGCGGTTTCGACCCCGGGGCGTGACAACAAGAATCGCCTGACTAACGAATAAGGAGAAAAGAAGCAAACATGGTTTCTCCTAAGTCAAGTTCCAACTTGATAATGTAGTGACAAAAGATGGCCTATCTAGATGTCCATACAAGATAAAAACAAATAGCAGCTCCACATAAGTATAAACACATGCCAGAATCACTAATGAACTACACCTGTCCATAATCCATAATCCATAATCCATAGTAACTCCTCAGAGTAATATCCGCATATAGCCACATCATCCTGTCCCCTTGAATGATCAGTCCTCATGAAAGGCTATGTGCTAACATGGCATGCTAATAAATCGCTACTATAATATATCAATTCCACATAAATATGCCAAAGGGTAATCGAGCATGAACTCTATCTCATCTAGTATAACATGAACATAGCCATCAAGAATGTTAGATCTCAAATCCTCTAAAGCATGTACAATAATCAAGTAAGCATTAATCCACATGATCTAGGCCACTTTCCACGCTTACATCTCAATTCTATTAGTTGTACCTTAATCATGCATGCTATAAGTCACAGAGGGTAACAATCCCTTAGGTAAGCTTTCCTTAATCACCAACTTGGATATCCGAATCATGCAAGTCCTCATAATATAACATGAATATTAATCTTGCAATTCTTTTAGACAATCAACATTACTAAGCTTACCTCTCAATCACAAACAATGTACCATAAACATGCATGCATTCTATCAAATAGAATTAGAGAACCGTTCACCGGTTCTGGAGATGAAGCAACCCACCTAAAACGCTTTCCGCAAGCAAAGCTGAAGTAAATCTGACGACAAATAAACAAGATATGTCCAAGTAAAGCAGGATATAAGCAGTCTATGATGGTATAGCATAAATGCAAGATCAGGGCTAATATCAAAAACAGGTGTCCGACTAACTAAAGCACCCAGAGGGCCGAAAAGATAAAACTCGGACCGAAGATAAACCCACCTGTGTGTAGGTGGACCAACGACTCCAACAGAAGGCTCGTGGGTCGGAGTCAGACTGTAAGGACCTGAATCACGAATACTAATCAGGGACGGACTCACACATTCCCCAAACCACAGACTCACACTATACAGATAGTTTAAACAGGGAACTCCCCAAACCTTTTCCAAATTGCATGTTATATATATTTTAAAACTCACTAATTAAGCCACTTTCCTAAACTCGATGCTCGATCGGAGCCATAATTACTTCACACTTCCGGAAAGCCCGATTTGGCACCGGAAGCCACCGACTTGAAGCGAGAGCCACTGGACCAGCCAGGACAGCGTCGGGAATAACCAGAGACAGGTAACAAGATCCATTCATCATTCTACTACATCGAAGTACGCGAAACTCGCGCCGGAAGCCGTTAAACCGATAATTTTGCCGATTTACGGTTCGTTATCCGATTCCTGCTCAACGAAGACCAACAGACCTCTAACAAAAAGCTTAGAGATCACATACACACTGTCCAAGACAGTCCACAAAGTCACATTTGCAACTTGGTCCTTAGTGTTCTTTAAAATTACATAAATACACTAATTTAAATACTGTTTCGGTTCGTTCTCACAATCCGGGAGGTTTTAACCTACGCCGTATATTCCAATAGATAGATCTCGACGCAAGCTAACCCGTGCTCACTGGTTTGAGTGGACACGAAGCCCGAAAACACAATCGGGTCCATGATTACATAGTTCACAATAGCTTGGTTTACCACACTAACCTAACTACTTGATCAATTCATTATAAAGCAAGAGCATCATGTTCAGGAAGGACTTCAAAGTCTAGGGCTCACCTCAGGCGCGACGCAGATCGGCCGGAAAGATCGTCGGAGCAAGGTGGTTGAGACTACAATCTTGCTAGAGCTTGGATTGGCCGAGCCTTGCTCAACTCGGGTTCAAGCTGCAACCAAGGGCAAGCAGCAGTTGGAGGAGGTTCACAAAGGTGGTTCAGTCACCACCACACCCAACTCCGGTAGCCCCGTGCGGCGGTTGGCCGTAAAATCCAACCTAGCGGCCACCTTGAGAGCATCCATGGAGGGTTAGGTTCTGGCCAATGAGGACCACATGCAAATACATGGGAAGTTTACAGAGGACTTCTAGAGCCTACCTGGGTGGTCGGCCGGCGACTGGAAGCGGCGGCGGTGGCCGGAGACCAAGCTCGGGCAACCCCAAGGCCTCTAATGGCAGATCTCTATCTGCGGCCAACAAGTCCCATGCAAGTGCACGGGTTGCAGCTTCTTGGTGTTGTGAAGCTTGCCAGGGGGATGGCCGGCGGCGTGGGGCAGCGGCGACACCGGGCGGTGGAGCTCGGCCGTGAGGGAGACAACCCGAGGCTAGGGCATCAACGTACGGCCTCGATCTTAAACCGATCACTCTCAAACTTGGAGGAGATCATGCAGTCGACCAGAGGAGTCTTCCCATCGTGACTGATCTCAAATCCAACGGTAGGATGGAACACGCGCACGGATCCGGCAAAGACTAGGTTTCCGGCGATAGGTTGCTCCCGCCGGTTAACCGGAGCACGGGAGGGTCTGAGGCTTCACGGAGAGATTGCTCTCGACATCAGAAGAAGACTGAATGGGTTCAAGACCCAACAAAAACGAAGGAAGGACATGATCTCACCTCGTCGGAAAAAAGAAGAAGAAGAAGTCCTCCGCCGGCGGCACACGGCGGATCAGGGCGTCGGGAACACCTCGGCTGGGTCTCTCAGGCACAGATGAGGTCCCAGAAGAGGTCTGGTGAATTATGGAGTCCTCTCGTTGCTTCCTACTCCAACCCAACCGAGATCAAGGCTTCCTCTTTGCTTCTTTGTCTTCTCCGGCATGAGACGGCGGCGGCCGGCAGGGTAACGCCCGTGGAGAGAGCAGAGGGAGACGAAGGGTTTAGGTGAGGCGGCTAGAGAGCCAGGGCTACGGGTTAGGGTTGCAAGAGAACCCTAATGCATGTATATATGCATATTGCTACAGATGCATTTTGCCCCCTCAACTTTGGATATTTAGACCTAGGTCCCTCACTGTAGCTTAATTTCGCGATTAGGACCCTCTCCACAAATTTGCACATTTTTTTGAGCATAAAATATAGGGGTCTTTGTGTACAATATAGTATTTTTCACTATTTTTCACGTTTTTCGAGGCGATCGGGACGTCAAACGAAAAAACGGACACCACCACGACGTCTGGCTCGGCGAAATCTATAAAATAGTGATTTTGGTTTGTCGCATTCAATCCCCTATAATTTTAAAATCCATAAAATATTATAAATTACACAGTTCGACACGATTTACGATACTTTAGGCTCGTCAAACGTAAATTTCGTCAGCGCCACTGTGCTCAGAACGACGATGCCATTTAAATCGACTATCTAGACCGTCCGATTCGGACTCCAGATGGTCGATCGGCCGACGTTGGCCGGCCGAGGATTTAAATCAGGGTTACTATTCACAACTTAAGTTGTGGGCCCCACTTCTCTCTTCGCTGATTTCGAGACGATTCGACCGTCAGATCGAAAATCGGTTTACACCTTCTTTAATCAATTCGACGAGACGGTCACATTGGTGATTTCAGATTAACGAGATCAGACTCGGATCTGTAAGTCGGGGAACCGTGTCCCGAAAACTGTGTAATTTGCACACCGGTACACAACCACTTAGGTTTCTTTTGCATTTAAATTTCACGAGTCTTACAGGGCTCAGAATTTATTTTGGATAAATGGAAGATCAAGATTGGCCTATGAGCACTTTGGCGACGTTGTCACTTTCGACACAACTTATATGACGAATAAATATAGTATGTCATTTGCTCCTTTTATGGGGGTTAATCATCATTTGCAGTCTATCTTTTTCGGGTGTGCTCTTATTAGAAATGAGACTGCTAATACATTTTCTTGGTTGTTTGAAACATGGATGAAAGCCATGTATGGTAGACACCCAAAAGCTATTATCACCGATCAGGATCCTGCTATAAAAAAAGCCATTGGGGAAGTCTTTCCAACCACCATTCATAGGTGTTGTCAATGGCATGTGATGAGAAAAGCAAAGGAACATTTTGGTGTGCTTTATAGCACTAAGGATGGCTTCGAAAATGATTTAAAAGAATGCATAAATTCTAGTTTAAGTGTTGAGGAGTTTGAGGATGCATGGCACTCAATGCTTGATAAGTATGAATTGCATGAAAATAACCATCTTCAATTGCTATGGAATATTCGATATCAATGGATTCCTGTATATTTTCGAGATACTTTCTTTGCGAATATGTCTACATCACAACGTAGTGAAAGTATGAATGATGTGGCAAAAATATGGTTGGATGTGTGAGGACCCGAATCCCCACTTAAGAGATTACTGTCGGATTAGTGGTCTTTGGTAGTGTTTGCGCGCGTGTCGGGCCCAAGAAATAGATTTACGGTGCAATTCGGGATTTAGTTTGCATCACTGGAGGCCTGCGTGGTGTGTCGGTAGTGTTTGTGCGCAATTTGGATACAAGTGTTGGACTTCGGGCTTAAAAAAGGGATCACGTGGGAATTGGAGGACCCGTCGAGTGTTTAGAAGTGGTTTCGCGCGACACGGATGTCAAAATTGGACTCAGGGTGAAGTTTGGATAAAGGATCACCTCTCCGGATGCCTTCGGCAATTTTTCGAGTTGGAATTTGGCAAAACGGACATCGGATTTGGATTCAGCGTGCGAAATCGTTGAGAATGGACTATTTGCTTGCCTTTTTCGAAGTCCGGTTGACGCGCGCGTTTTTCGAGGTGCGTGCGCGAATCCCGAGGCGACGCGGATCCCGAGGTGCACGCGCGGTGGCATTGGCACGCGGCTCGAGGGGGCATTTTGCGCGAGGGGGGCGCAGCTGGCGCGGGGAACCGCGCCTGCCTGCGCAGGTCAGCGCGGGGGCCGCCACGTGGCGAGCCCCCGTTGGCGCCCGCGCGGGCGTGGGGGGCGCGCGCCCGTGTGGCGCGCGTGGTGTCCCGCGTCTGTGTGGCGCGGTGTAACGCGCGCCTGTGTGGCGCGCGGGATGCTGCGCCCGCGTGGCGCGCGGGACGCGCACCACGTGGCGCAGGGGGCGCGCGCCTGTGCCTAGTGCGCGCGCCCCTGTGCTGTGGACCGCCAGCCGACGGGCCCTCGTTGGAGGGCCCGTGGACCGGGTTCATGGGAGCCACCCCTCTCCCTTTTCTTCTTCTTCTCCTCTTCTTCTTCTTCCTTCTCCACCCCGCACCATTTCTGTCACGCCCCGGGTGTAAACCAGAACCCGGGCTCGTCTACAGATCCGCCGTACACACGAAATTTTCCGTGTACACGAAGCGCTGGTAACCTGCTCAGATAAAAAGATATAATAAAGGAGCATAAAAACAGAGCTAAACTAAAACTAGTACATCTCAGACAAATACCGGAAAAGGAGGTACAACAGCTCTCATAAATATACAAGTGTCTCTCCCAGCTCACAAAATAAAATACATCCAGCTGACCGAAGCCAGACCCAAAAATAAAAGGGAAATACAACCGTCTGAGTGTACTGGGGATACATCAAAATCTACTGAACTCTGGATCAGGGAAGCTGCTAGCTAATCAACGATCCTCTTACCTCGGTCCTGGGAAGAGGGTCCCGCAGCTCCTGCAGAGGACTCTGCAAAACAAAGGGGGAAAGGAAAAGGAAAAAGTGTGGGGGTGAGAACTACTATAAAGACAGTAGCCTCCCCTAGTGGGTAAACCTCAACTCAGACATGCCCACTAGGACGACCAGAGGAGAAAAAGAATAAAGGTGGTAAACTATGAGTATAACTACTGATAAAAAGCTACCACTAATCTGCCTCTACATGCCCAGCTAAAAAGATAGCTAAATGTATGCATCAGTACATGAATGTCTGCCTGAATAAACCCAATCGATAGACCAGTAATCACTGGCACTGCTTGCTCTGCTGTCGAACTCAAGGACTCAATCGCGGGATACAGACCGACTTCGGACCGGTGCGGTCGCATCCCAAAGTAAGTAACAGATCGGCCTCGAACCGTCCGATCGCATAAAAGTAAGTAACAGATCGGCCTCGAATTATGAGATCGCACACTCCGGAGTGGCACTCGAGGGGAGCGACCCACACGAGTATAATGCCTGAGTAATAAGTATCCAAGGAGAATGAGTCCGCAGGACTGGATCATGACACTGATCTAGAGGGAAAAGTACCATCCACTAAAAGAACCCAAAATCCTCTCCCCGATCTGATGCAATAACAACTGTCCGGTCAACCGCCCAAAATCCGCGGTTGCCGCAATACCCTGCCATCACAGCCTGCCCGTCCCGAATCCCAAGTATCTGATTACACTATCCCAGCCCCTGCTCTAACCTGAGCATGATATCCCCTATGTCTAGATAACTGGAGAAAATAAAATCATGGTTTCTCCTAAGTCAATTCCAGCATGATAGTGCAGCAGAAAAAGGTGGCCTAACTAGGTGACCATTCAAGCATGCAAAAGTCCTTTACTTAACAATATAATTTCTGTGTTCCAATTCTTACAAGAATTACAGTATGCCTTTGTTTAAATATCAGAAGTACTAACGTGCCATAAGCTAATTTATACACATGCATAGGTTTCCCAATTATACATAAAGCATGAATTCTAATCAACTTAGCATTTGTAAGAATTATCATTTATTAGTACCTAGTCCTCTAAAGATGCAAGTGTCAATCACAATTCCATTCCTTCCAATTAAGCATGCTATATTCATTCCACAAGTATACTAGCAACATTACATAGGACTAGCTCCAATATGCCTAGTGGGTTATCACAAGTAGGAGGTTAACAACGGTACCCACCTCGAGCGCTAAAATCCTTGTCCCAAATGCGAAACCCGCGCTCGATCCAAAAGTTCACCTCAACACTGTGAAAAATTCCCCAAAAGAAAATACACAAATTAAGCCTTCAATGATCATGAAAAATCTGTCCAAAACTGTCAATCCAAAGTTTCCCCATTTTCACCTGCGAAGGGTGCTCAGAAAATTCCAAGAAAAATACCGTCGCGTTCCTGGCGACGAACCCGTCGAAACGAGTCCCTGCACGACCAAAACCGAGCTTCCTACGATGAGATACAAATTCGGCAAGGGAGGCACCCCAAACAACACTGTGCAGAAATTCTGTACCAAAAGACTACAGAGAGAGGAGATTTTCACCTTTGAAATATATTCAGAAAAATCTGAGAAAATTCTAGGAGATTCCTTGCGAGATGTAGATGAAAACCGCCTTTTGAATCACCTCGATCCGTTGCCTGAGCGCGAAGTTATAGCCAAATCAATCAGGTGCTATCCAAAACTACGCGATGAAAAATGGGTCATAAAGACGCTCGGGAAACTCAAAATCCACAAGAAAACTAGGGGCAACTCAAAACATCAAAAATGAAAGCCTACCTGTCAAGAGTCCAACGGCGCAAGAATCACCCGAATCGGAGGTCGGGGTGAGCCGGGGGAGCCTGAACACTGAAAAGGGACGAATCCGGTCGTCGTTGAACAAGCGTCGCGCCGCGCCGTAAAATGGCCAACCTCGAAAAATGCGCTCCTAAAAATCCCAGGGAAGATCAGTGAGGTAGGGCTCAGGTGGAGAAAAATTTTTGCTTAAGGGTTCCCTATGAAAATCCTCTCAGAAAGTGTGAAAGAAGGGCCCCAAGGCCTATTTTTAGGCAGCCCAAAACTCCCCCCTTTAAATCGGATTCGGGCGCCCGAATCCGCAAAGCGGGTCGGACGGCGGGCCGTCCGACCGCCCGGAATGCTCCGGTGCGGCCATGTGTCCCCCGCACAGCAAACAGCTGTGCGGGGCGACTCGACGCCAGCCGCGTGGCAAGGGCCGCTGGAGGCGGTGCATGGACCCGCCCCGTGGTCGGCCGACACGTGGCCCGCACTCGAGTGCGGGCCATGTGCAGCCGACCGGCCGCACTGCACCCCTGCGCTGGCACGCGCCCCGAGGCGCCGCCCTGCACGCCCGTGGACCGCGCCCAGGTGAGTCGTCCAATCCCCGAACGACACGCGTCATACGCTCGCTCCACCGACGCCGCGTACGTTCGCTGAGCCGCGCTGCGCGCACCCGCCACTCCTGACGCGCCACGTGGCCCGCCGCGCGGTCCATGCACCCGCCGTGTGAAGACCCGAAACTCCCACTTGTGGAGCACTGTTTCATCTACAGCTTCCGGAGGCCTATGTGGCGTGTTGGTGGGATTTGTGCCCCAATTGGACATTAGTGTTGGGCTCAGTGTGTTAAATGGATCACGTGGGTGATCGGTGGACTCCGTCGGAGCTCCAGAAGTGGTTTCGCGCGCCATGGATATTAAAATTGGACTCAGCGCGAAGTTTGGATCAAGGAACATCTTCCCGGATAACTTCGGCAATTTTTAGAGTTGGAATTTGGCAAAATGGACTTCGGATTTGGATTCAGCGCGCGAAAACGATGAAAATGGACTATTCACTTGCTTCTTCCGGAGTCCGGATGATTCGGCACGTTTTTCGAGGCAAGGTTACTGTTCCGGCACCGGCGGCGGCGCCGCGCGGCGGCGGGCAGCGGCGGAGCAGGCTCGGGCGGGTGCGCGGTCCACCGCGGAGGCGTGCACCGGTCGCGGGCCACGTGGCGGTTCCCGGTTGGGCCGGCGCAGCGGGCGCGGTCCACGGGAAAGGCGGGTGTACGGTGGACCGGTGGTGGGACACGTGGTCCACGGTGCACCTGCGGGCGCCTCGGGAAGCGTGCGTGCAGAGGCGCAGGCGGCGGGCGCAGAGCGCACGTGGGCGCGTTGACGGGCTGTTCCCGCGCTTGGGGCGGCCACGTGTCGGCGTCTGGGGGGCGCCACGTGTCGCGCGGGGAGCGGCGGGGGTTGCTGTCGCCTGTTTGGCGGGCGACGTGGAGGCCCTGTGAGGATTCGGGCTGCTACAGTGCGCGCGCATGGGGATTTCGGGCTGCTACAGTGCGCGCCCGAAAGTCCCCAGCGCCCGGAAATTGGGACCTATCCGGTATTTCTTCAATTGTTTCTGCAGCCTATAAAAGCGATCCGAGCCTCCTTCTTTCCCCTTTTTCCGCCATTTCCGAGCCTCCTCTCGCCTGGGTGCCTTCAGCAAAGATGATCCCCGAGTTTGGCTGCATCCTTCTGCAAAGTTTTGGGATTTTTGGTGGCACGCTTATCGAGGTTTCCATTTTTACGGCGCGGCGCGACGCTCGTCCTTTTGGGTCCCCCTTCGTCGCGTTTCGGTGCGCGAGTTCCCCCGGCCTACTCCGACAACCTTTTCGAGTGATTTCTTCGCCGCTGGATTCGAGACGGACAGATCTACGATCTTGGTATTTTCAACTTTCCCTCATTTCGCGCTTTTCGAGGTGTTTGTTCGAGCTTACTGTGACCCCATTTCTGTGAAGGGGATTTGGACAGCGGCTTGGTCTTTCGGCGTTATCTCCGCAACCGGGCATCGTTTGACGACGTGCTTATACACTTTTTTCATCTACTCGGTGCAAGGAATATCACAGTATTTTTATTGGAATTTTCTGAGTTTTTCCCAAAGGTATATGTTCTTCCCCTTATCTGTAAATGGAATTACAGTTATGTTGCTGTGTGGTTTTGCGCACTTGTACTGTGGAATTTGTAACTCGGCCTAAGGGGCTCGGAATTGGACGTGCAGGTACTCGTTTCGAAGGTATCGACGCGAGGATTGCTGTGGTATTTTTATTGGATTTTTCTGGGCACTTTCGGCAGGTGAAATAAGCACGGCTTTGGGACTGATTTTCAGACTGTGTATACTTGGTTAATTTTGGAATAAAAGTGTAATGTTGGGCCTTATTGTTGTACCCAGCGGTGTTTGCAAGTGTTGCTGGACCCGTTGGATCTGCAGACTTTGATTTCGGGGTACTTTCAGCTATTGGGAGTCGAGGCTTTCGCGACGTGCACCGAGGATGCAGTTTCGGCAGAATTTGGACTGTGAGCGTCTGCACGCTTCACCGACTTCAGGTTTGCCTTGGTTTAAGCGCTTCAGGTGGGTAAGCTTAATATCAGTAACTGTTTAAGGCAATGAGTATGTTGTGGCAAATATAAGTGCACTTGTGGGGATGTCACCCCTCTATGACTGATGCATGCATGTTTAGGGTACATGGTTTATGTTGGTAAGTAGGTAAGCTTGATAATGATATTTGTATAAATGATTGCAAGAATAGTATTTATGAGGTATACTGAGGACTTGCATGACTTGGACATCTATGTGATGATTAGTGTAAGCTTACCTAGGATAATGTTACCCTATGAGATTATGTAACATGCCATTTTAGCACATAGCCTTTCATGTGGTTGGTTTATGCTTTGGGACAAGATGTCGTAGCTATGTGCGGATTTGTACTCTGAGGAGTTATTATGATCATTCTGTTGCTGGACCCTGGATTGTGGACAGGTCTAGTTTTTGGGATTCCGGCATGTTGTTTATTCCTAATGGATCTATTATTATGCTTTACCCCCCTTTATTTCCTTGAGGACATTTGCATGCTTGTATGGTCATGTAGTTAGGCCATCTTTTACTGCTGCACTACTTATGGGAACTTGACTTAGGAGAAACCATGCTTTTCCTTTCTCCGCCTTTGCTAGTCAAGTGGTCAGTGTTGCTCGGGTTCGAGCAGGGGTCTGGATAGGGTAGTCAGGACTTCGTGTCTGGGACAGGTTGGCTTAGTTGTGGGGCTTTGCGGCAACCGCGGATATTGGGCGGTTGACCGGATGTTTCTCTACGCACCTGATTGGGTATCAGTTTCTTTAGTGGATGGAGTTTCCCACTTATCGTTCTGTTGCATCCGATTGAGGTCGGGTCTTGTAGAGTTATGAATCCCAAAGGATCTAAATAGGTACTATCAAACAACTAGAGGGGGGGTGAATAGGTGTAATACTTAAAAACTCAATCTCAGTGCAAAATAAAAACTAATGCGGAAAATAAACAGCACACCGAGATTTACGTGGAAACTCCAATCCAGGAGAAAAACCACGGGACCAACACGCAATAACAATCCAATAAGAATAGAAGAATAACAAGGTGATTACCGACTCCACGGACTCAAACCCCTCCTTCAGCTTCTTCGGACCTTGCGCTGACCGGTTGGATATCCACGCAATAACAATCCCTAAGAAAAGAAGAATAACAAGGTGATTACCGTCTCCACGGATTTAACCCCTCCTTCAATTTCTTGGACCTCGCGCTCCACCGATTTTGCACGCCCACTGCACACGTTCGAATCCACGAACGCCACTCGAATCCACGAGCACACGTTTCGAATCCACGAAACGCCTTTAGCACACCGAATCCGCGATGCCACGTCGAATCCACGACGCAAACTCAGTCGATAAGAATATTGACTTCGATGGTGATCCTTTACTTAGATTCTCATTGAGGAACCGTAGAAGAAATCTCTAAGCAAAGATTAGATCAATTCGACAAAAGATATGTTCTTGAAAGAACCATCGAATTGACCTAAAAGAGGCTATTAAGAAGAACGATGAAAACCTAGCCTCTAGGGTTGCTCTCAAGTGTTTTATAAATTGATCGGCCGTAGCTCCCACGTTTTTGAGAAACCCTAAGTGTCTATTTATAGTTTAGAAACCTTTGGAATGAGATAAGAATCAAAAACATACCTTATCTGGAAATTTTCAGGACGGCGATCCGGATCAGATTTATTGCGATCCGGATCGTCGTAACGAGATTGACGATTCCAGAAAACCAAGGGTTCGGGATCCGGATTGCAAGGCCCGATCCGGATCGTTCATACAAATCAGAAAACTTAACATTCGGGATCCGGATCGGAAATTGCATGGATCCGGATCGAAGTCTTGTATGAAGCAACAACCTTCGGGATCCGGATCGTTGGCTCTGATCCGGATCCTGAACAAGTCCGAACACCAGTTTTTGATTATTATGCAATTAAAAGTTCATCCAAGTGTTTCTACACTATAAGAAAGTATTCGGATCACCACAATTATTTAGTTAAACATACCTGATCCTCTTGAATACTTTCTTCTTGAGATTGATGTAACTGATCCACAATTCTTCAACTTCAATCTTCAAGATTCAAGACACTGAGTGTCAACTTGAGCTCTTGTTGAATCTTTTCTAAGTCTTTGATTGCTGATTGACAATTTGATCCCTTTAAGACTCCGACTCAACTCACTGACTTGACTCACGAAATATGCCAACACCAAAACGCCGTAACAATCTCCCCCTTTGGCAATTTCGTGACAAAACCCAAAAATACATAAAAACGCTCAAGTCACTCATCCTAAACCAAAAAAATCGAAACTCAATGTCATCACCAAAACATTGATTTTCTTTGCGTGAAAGATCCAATAAATACAAAATTACATTTGAACCAAACAGTCCTAGAACATACTCTATGACTTAGGACTTGGAGTCTTAAAGTGATGTAATTCCTGCAAAACAAAACTACAAACAAAATCAAACGTCAGTCGTTAGAAATTAAAATCCTACATTTGATTCATCCTTTTGGTTCTTTTGTTTTTCCCAGCTCTTTCAACCTTTCTTTGTCTCCCCCTATCTTGAGCATCTCTAACATGTTCTCCATGTTCTTGAGCATCTATGTTCTCCCCCTTTGTGGTACGATCATCATTTTCCGTTCTCCCCCATTTTTCCATTTTCGTTTCGTTTGTCCTCTCTTGATGATCTCATCTCCGTCATTTCTCTTCTCCCCCTTTTTGTCACAAATTGTCAAACAGTGAACATACTAGACAAAAGGAAATCACTAACAACATTAGTTCATGGAGAAAGAGAGATAAAAGCTCAGTTCCGGTATATAACAAAAATACAGATTGCGTACCGGTACCAGAAGGCAAAAAACAGATAATTCCTTGAAACAAATCCAAATTTTAGAATCTTTTCAAATACCGATTTGTATACCATCAAGAAATTCATTTAAGTGCTTTGAAAAATAATGAATTCACAAAGATGTCATTCAATCCAATTAATTTCACAAAAATTAAAAAGATTTACTCCAAAATCATGAAAAATAAAGGTAAAACATTATAAACCGTTTTTCATGTTATATTCATCAAACACAAGTCATCAAAAATAATCTTGAGATCCAAAGTCTATCAAGATGTAACGGATGAACAAAGATGACTTACAGAGATTTCCAAATGACATCAATTTGATTTCTTACCCTTTCAAATTTGAGATAAGCACTAAAATACCTAAGGGTGGCTCTTTGAGCATCTATCAACTATCCCACCTTATACCAACCAGGAGATTGTTCAAAATATAAGAGTTTTGCATATAAATCTCCAAATGCTTCAACTAAAGATTTTCTCATAAAATACTATTAAGCATCCATAACATGTGGTAGCTTCACACACAAACCGGACGACCGGGGTGGCAGCTCTTTCCAGCATGTGGTGGTAGTTTTCACACTCCTTTCGGATGTAACTCTTTCCACATCTTTTGCAAATTATTTCAATACCCTTGTAAGAATGCAATCTCTTACGTGAAAGAATTAAATCCCAAATTTTAGTCTATCGGTTGTCTCACGTTTATCACAATGAATTCACACAACCGAGATAGATTAAGCATCTAAAGATCACACATGATTTCTAAAATTTGATGCTTATAATATCAAAAACTCCTATAATGACGTATCTTCAAGATTATGATTAAGGAGTAAAGTTGATAATCCAAATAAAATTAATTTGGAGTGAATAAAAGTGAAGCCCTTTTTATTCAATGCACTTGTTCAGTAAAAACCCTTTTGTTCAAAAACAAAGTATAAAAACGAAGAGCATTGAAAAACATGTAATGCAAAGATTAAGAAAGATATGAAGGGAAAACCAATCAAAGCATTACATACAGTCATAAGCTATTTAGAACTTAAGACAAGGAAAGATATCACCTTTCCGAATCCAAAATCGCTGGATTTTGGGTTGTCTTGATTCGTTGTGGCCGGGGGTTGTCCGCTTTGACTGTTGGTCCACCTTAGGTCTTTGCCTCGCAATGATCCACTTGTATGATTGATGTTGTGGCTCGGACCTTTGGTGGGTTGAGTGAACTCCTTTGACTTGATGTGTCATTTGATTCCGTTGAGTTCGCTCCGTAGATGAAGTTGCCGAAGGACTCTTCTTTCTCTTTTTCGGGCAATTCTTCACCAAATGTCCTTCAAGTCCACATAAGTGACAAGTTCTTCCTTTCAATTTCATTGTGGAACTTGAAGCATGCACAGTTTGGTCCTTTTTGAATCCCAAACCAACCTTGCTTGTTTGACCTAAACCGGACATACACTCAAGTTTCTTGGAATCGGTTGAGATCCTTTGTATGTCGGATTTAAGTTGATGAACTTGTTTGGTCAATGCTTGGTTGGTGACATGAATCTCCTCAAACTGTTTTTCTAGAAAACCAATCTTGTCCGTATATGATTTAGCGTTTGTCTCCGATTGGTTTAGCTTTTCTTGGAGGATTTTATTGTTATTCAATAAACGTCCTTGTTCCTCCTCGAGATCATGAAGTTTTATCTTTAAAGCATGATTCTCGTCTTGATTCTCAAGTCGTTGCTTCCTCAACTTCTTGATATGCTTGGCCATCTTCTTAGATTCCGCAAGAAGTTGTTGATATGCCGCAACGAGTTCTTCCTCGTCCGACTCCCCCTCACTTGATGACTCTCCGCCGGATGTTGATGTTTCATGCAAAATCAAAGGAATAGAGTCAGTGATTAAAGATGATAAGCAACCATTAGAAGAGGGAATATAAGAGGCATGAGAGGCAACAACTTTTTCCCCTTTACTTGAGGTCGATTCATTAGAAGTAGAATCGTCCCAAGTTTTTGCTTGCAAAGCCCTCTTTTTATATGATTTCGGAGAAGGACAATCCGTTGAAAAATGGCCGTAGCCTTTGCATCGATAGCATTGGATTTCCCCTTCGAAATCATCTTTCTCTTTTTCTTTAGAGGGTTTTGCAAAGCTTTTGAGATTAGAGGATTTAGAACCCGATGATCCTTTAGAAGATTTCGTGGATGAAGATCCATCGGTTCGATTCTTCCAAAACTTCCGACGAAATTTCTTTACTATCCGCGCCAATTGTTCTTCAAAATCCGCAAAAGAGATTTCATCGTCGGAACTTGATTCGCTATCTTCTTCCTTTGTTGATTTGAATGCAATACCTGTAAGCTTAGAAGAAGACTTGGAAGAAACTTGATTAGTAGGAAAAGTCATTTCATAAGTTTGCAAAGCACCTACTAATTCCTCTATACTCATCTCATCCGGATGACTAACGGTTTCAATGGCGGTTACCTTTGCCCTAAACCGTTCCGGAAGAGTCCGAAGTATCTTTCTTACAATTTTCGACTCCGGGATCTTTTCTCCTAAATTAGCACATGTATTTATTACATCTTGAAGTCTAGTGTAATAATCTGTAAACAATTCATGCTCTTCCATATGAATAGAATCAAATTGACTTGTAAGCATCTGGAGCTTTTGAATTTTTACAAGATTAGTACCCTCATGTGTAATTTTGAGAATATCCCAAATTTCCTTCGCGGTTTCACACGCGGAAATTCGTGTGAACTCAGTCGAGGAAAGAGAATTAAATAAAGCGTTCATACCTTTCCCATTGTAAGAAGATCCCTTTAAGACTCCGACTCAACTCACTGACTTGACTCACGAAATATGCCAACACCAAAATGCCGTAACAGGTCTTTCCTTGGTGGTTGAGTTTTCCCACTTTGATCAGATTGATGATCAAAGTCCTGCTATTTAGAGATACTGGTGATATTGATGACAGAGATGCTTTACTCGTGTGGGTAGCTCCCCTTGAGTGCCGCTCCGGAGTAGGCTTCAGACCGTGTTGGGTTCCGGTCAGACCGTGTCGGGTGCCGGTCAGACCGTGTTGGGTTCCGGTCATTTGGACAGTGGAGATACTGAGTTCGGGAGATTGGTGACAGAGCAGGCAGTACCGGGTTTTATACCGGTTCATTCGATTGGGTTTATTTCGGTCAAATACTTTTATTGTTACACTCGTGAATGGGGGCCGAGCGCAGACTGGTAGTTGAGTTTAGATCAGTGCTAGTATTATTGAGAGCCGTCTGGTTGACGGTGGTTCCGTGTCGTTGAGAGTACTTTGACCGCTGTGTGAGAGGTTGAGCATCATGATTCTATCCGTTCTGAGAGAGAGCGTGGATTTTGACCATAGCCTGCATGAGCCACTACTCGATAGCGAGTTAGACCGTTTGGACGCCCTACGTAATTCTTGCCCGTCAGCGGGAGGTGGTTGTAGGTGGGCGCAGGTTTGACTGGACCAGATGTGGCAGTCAGCTCGATTGGGTCGATTGTGCACTTCATGTGCTAGTGGTTGCATACCACTGTTTGGTTCTCCCCCTTTTGCCTTTAGATAGGGGCATGGTAGCTATTGAGAGTCTCCAGTTTACTCATTTCAGTCTTATGACTCGGGTTAGTTTTTGTCTCTTGAGGACTTGGTGGGCAGACCGTCGGGTCTGGCGGTGGTACCCACTGAGAACTCCCTTTTTGGTGTAGTTCTCACACCCATTGGGGGTTTCCCCCCTTTTCCTTCCTCTCCTTTGTTTTGCAGAGTCTTAGCGGGTGTTGCTGACTCTGCGGTTGTTGGTCGAGGCGAAGGAGTCGCGAGCTAGATCCCTACCCGTCGTTGGAGAGTAGCGGTACCCCTTCAGAGGAGATCATCAGTAGATTAGTTGTTTCTTTTTCCTCTTTTGAGAGACTGTTGTAGTGAGGATATTTTGTATTGAGAGACTGTACACTGTTGTATTTATTGGAGTTACCTCCCGTTTGAGTTCAGAGCTTGTATTTGAGGATATTGTTTTATTATTATTTTGGGAGGCGAACATTGTTGTATTATTTCCAGTTGTACGGTGATTGATTTTAGTTACAGCAGATTTTTATTTATAGCTCTGATATCTGTTTAGTTGTAGTACTTTTCTTGCAGGTAGGACGCTTCGCTTATGCGGGTTGGCATAGGTGGCGGATCTGTTTGGCGGGCCCGGGTCGCAGTTTCGACCCCGGGGCGTGACAGATTAGAGTGGTATCAGAGCCTAGGTTGTAGGTCATGGTGGACTTAGAAACCCTAGGCTTATGGTTTGACCCTTGGTTGACTTTGTGAGAGTCGTGATTTTTTTAGCGAGAGTCCTGATTGAGTTTTATACCTCTCCCAAGGGACGGGAGGAGTGATTGGCATGTTTATTCTCCTAAGTGATTATGTTGGCTGCAGACAACATAATGCTGTGGAACGGGTGACATGCTGTAGACTTTCGCTGGATTGGGTCGAGCATTGTTGTGTGCTGTTTTGTTGTTTCGTCGTGGCGAGCGGTGTCTCCCCGACGCTAGGTTTTGACCCGTGTGTGCATCCTGTCATAGCAGTTGAGCTTGAGCAGTTGGTGTTGGGCCGGATACCCGGATTGAGGTCAGAGAACCCCGGACCCAGATGACAGGATTGTCAGAGGCTTATCAGCGGCTGAGGGAGCAGCTGGTCTTGGTGACACAGTTGTCGGAGCACTGAGTAGCCCCCTCTGTGCCAATGTTTAGTGTCGAGGCACCGAGGCAGGGTGGATGGTTGACAGCTGGTGAGCTGTGGGACATGACCGACCTATTGAGCCATATTTGGCAGATGAACCACCCCGACTCGTAAGATTGAGTTTGGAGCCTTTGGAGGCAGAGTCGTGGTTGGTGGTGAGAGCCTCCCTGTGCTAGAGAGTGTATGCAGTTGTTGAACTGCGCGCTCCAGATTCGAGGGACGAGGCGCATAGGATATATGAGACTGAGAGTGGATTGCGCCAGGACACCTTTCTGTTATTCAGTCCCTCCATTGTAGATTTAGACGCCTCGTTGGAGCAGGCATTATGTATGGAGCGTGGCATTGCAGTTCCTTTGGATAGGGATCTGCCGCCAGAGGTGAGTTCTGGATTTTGGCGCTTGGCGCCGGGTGATGGAGGACAGATCGGCCGGCAGGGGCATGTCTAATTTCTTTTTCCTAGATAACGAGTTCCCGAGATGTCAGAGGTCGGGTGGACCCCGATGGCAGCATCAGTATTCATATCAGAGTGGCACAGCGGTAGCGTGGATTCGTTATCTGCGGAGGACCTTATTCGTCGCCTCAATGTGATCAGAGACAGGGGTCGTGCTTCCTAGTGATAGTCCTGATTTTCAGGCAGATTGAGCGACAACCACTTGCTTTGAGCGGATGAATCTGTGCCGCCCAGTTGGAGGGCGCCACGGTAGTGGATTGAGTGTCGCAGGTGGAATTTCACCACAGTAGTCGGAGTTAGAGCATGTTCCACTCTTGCATGGGCTAGAGGCAGATTTGTTACCACGTGCACTAGAGGTGCAGGTTCCTGCTGTTGTTGTGCACGTGAAGGAGGCTTTTGGATCATGTCCAGTGCGGCCGAGACCGCGAGTTACCGGCAGAATTATTGGGAATTGTAGCAATTCGGTGTTTCGACCCTGTGCTTGAGATTGTTTGGCACAATGCCACAGAATGTTTGACTGCGGCGAGAGAGGACTTTGATCTTCGGCAATGCAGACAAAAGGAGGCTTGCTTGTTGAGATTGTTAGAGCACTCAGGTTTTGGCGACAGGGTGAGAGGTGCTTACGGCGGCACCGGGACTCGGGGATATCTCTGTTGCCTACGAGATCCCAGGTGTGATTTCACCTTAGTTGTTGGTAATGCCGCCGGTTAGGGAGATAGAGATTGCGTTTGACGTGGTTCGGGGAACCGCGCCACCCTGGATAGCACCTCATTGGATATCGCCGGTAGAGCTGAGAGAGCTGATGGCACAGTTGCAGGATCTGATGGATCGAGGGGTCTGTTTGACCTAGTGCCACGCCGTTGGTATACAGTGGTGATGCCACGTCGTTGATACACGAATGTGAGGGTCCTTTTATGGTATCTAGGACCTTATGATAGAGTTATACTCCGGCAGTTGGTGTATGATGCGAGTACCCACTTGGAGTTAGACAGCCGAGGACTTTGCCTAGATGGCGTTTTGGACACGGTGGGGGCATTATGAGTTGATAGCGAGGCCCAATGGAATGACGACTGCCCTGTGGACTTCAAGATCTGGGGAATTGTATGTCCCAGTTGTACTTGGGCGGACTGGGAGTGGTGTTTTCCGAGGATATTTTGATTTACTCCCAGAGTGACTTGGAGCACGAGGAGCGCTTTGTGGATGTGCTACCATGCCCGTGTGGATGAAGCGGTATGCCAAGTTATTGAGGTACAAGTTGTAGCTGCGGAAGCATACCTTCTTGGGTCGCTTTGTTCGAGCCGTAGGGGCGGCGGTGGAACCCGACCAAATGGATGTTATTCAAGTTGACTGAGACCAACTTTTATTCTTGAGGTGAGGAGCTTCTAGACTTGGCAGTGCCGGAAGAGCATGGCCAATGGATAATGTGACTGATACTAGCGTCAATGCTAGTGTTTCCAGTGTTGGGAGATGGAATTGTGTGTTTTAGTGATGCCTCCCATTGTGGCGGTAGAGTTACCGTGGGTTGATCTTCGGTCCACACTTCATTAGTCCAACCCTATGAGTCTTGTGGCAGGATGTACCGCTGTTTGCAGGCAGCTTGGATTCCACAGTTGAGCCTTTCAGTACGCCTTTTATTTCCAGCTTTGATTGATGTACCTGGGCGTAGGCCATGCCTGCTTGGCTATCAGTTCTGATTACTCAGCATCTTGAGTGGGATTTTCGCGGATTGTCGTTGTTGGTTCGGATTTTTGACCGCGAGTTTGGGCATCAGCTTTATGATCGCCTTTTGAGTCAGTTTTCAGTCCCGTTCACTGACGGTTTGGTCCCCGTCAGGGTGTCCTTATTAGTTGAGAGATCGGCTTCGCCCCGGGGTCGCCTTGTTGGCATGTTGGCATGTTGAGTGACCAATTGTGGCATGAGATTGTGTCTCTTGAGGATCCCTTTTGAGGACAGCCCGTGGTTGAGTAGGCCACTCGGGTGATTTTGGATCGGGAAGTAACCGAGTGAAGACCCCAGCTATTGGATTCTTTTCTTCATTGGATGAATGTGTGGGTATGCTTCGGGTCGCCTTGTTGAGATTGACACCAGGAGGTGGTTTGGTGCGTGTTGCACGGATGGTTATTCTGTTTCCCCCAGCTCTTGATGGAGCCTCTGAGTTGTTTCACGTCTCAGCTCAGGAGTGTTTTGCTTTTGGATCCCTCGCCCGTGTTTGACTTGCCCCTTTAGAGATCTGTGATTGTTGGAGTACGAGGGACGCCCGTTGCGATTTCTGGCTCGAGTGATGAGAGAATTGCACATCGGGCCATGCCGTACTTGTTGTTGTTGTTGGTGGGGAGTAATCACGGGGAGAGTGGCGTTTCGGGAGCTGGAGGCGTTATTGATGGATACCTACCCGTGGTATTTGTGACTCTTGCTGGATTTGAGCTAGTTTCGAGGACGAAACTTTCTTTAGTGGGGGAGGATGTGAAGACCCGAAACTCCCACTTGTGGAGCACTGTTTCATCTACAGCTTCCGGAGGCCTATGTGGCGTGTTGGTGGGATTTGTGCCCCAATTGGACATTAGTGTTGGGCTCAGTGTGTTAAATGGATCACGTGGGTGATCGGTGGACTCCGTCGGAGCTCCAGAAGTGGTTTCGCGCGCCATGGATATTAAAATTGGACTCAGCGCGAAGTTTGGATCAAGGAACATCTTCCCGGATAACTTCGGCAATTTTTAGAGTTGGAATTTGGCAAAATGGACTTCGGATTTGGATTCAGCGCGCGAAAACGATGAAAATGGACTATTCACTTGCTTTTTCCGGAGTCCGGATGATTCGGCACGTTTTTCGAGGCAAGGTTACTGTTTCGGCACCGGCGGCGGCGGCGCGCGGCGGCGGGCAGCGGCGGAGCAGGCTCGGGCGGGTGCGCGGTCCACCGCGGAGGCGTGCACCGGTCGCGGGCCACGTGGCGGTTCCTGGTTGGGCCGGCGCAGCGGGCGCGGTCCACGGGAAAGGCGGGTGTACGGTGGACCGGTGGGGGGACACGTGGCGCACACCGGTTGGCCGGTCCACGTGCACTCGGTCCACGGTGCACCTGCGGGCGCCTCGGGAAGCGTGCGTGCAGAGGCGCAGGCGGCGGGCGCAGAGCGCACGTGGGCGCGTTGACGGGCTGTTCCCGCGCTTGGGGCGGCCACGTGTCGGCGTCTAGGGGGGCGCCACGCGTCGCGCGGGGAGCGGCGGGGGTTGCTGTCGCCTGTTTGGCGGGCGACGTGGAGGCCCAGTGAGGATTCGGGCTGCTACAGTGCGCGCGCATGGGGATTTCGGGCTGCTACAGTACGCGCCCGAAAGTCCCCTGCGCCCGGAAATTGGGACCTATCCGGTATTTCTTCAATTGTTCCTGCAGCCTATAAAAGCGATCCGAGCCTCCTTCTTTCCCCTTTTTCCGCCATTTCCGAGCCTCCTCTCGCCTGGGTGCCTTCAGCAAAGATGATCCCCGAGTTTGGCTGCATCCTTCTGCAAAGTTTTGGGATTTTTGGTGGCACGCTTATCGAGGTTTCCATTTTTACGGCGCGGCGCGACGCTCGTCCTTTTGGGTCCCCCTTCGTCGCGTTTCGGTGCGCGAGCTCCCCCGGCCTACTCCGACCACCTTTTCGAGTGATTTCTTTGCCGCTGGATTCGCGACGGACAGATCTACGATCTTGGTATTTTCAGCTTTCCCTCATTTCGCGCTTTTCGAGGTGTTTGTTCGAGCTTACTGTGACCCCATTTCTGTGAAGGGGATTTGGACAGCGGCTTGGTCTTTCGGCGTTATCTCCGCAACCGGGCATCGTTTGACGACGTGCTTATACACTTTTTTCATCTACTCGGCGCAAGGAATATCACAGTATTTTTATTGGAATTTTCTGAGTTTTGCCCGAAGGTATATGTTCTTCCCCTTATCTGTAAATGGAATTACAGTTATGTTGCTGTGTGGTTTTGCGCACCTGTACTGTGGAATTTGTAACTCGGCTTACGGGGCTCGGAATTGGACGTGCAGGTACTCGTTTCGAAGGTATCGACGCGAGTATTGCTGTGGTATTTTTATTGGATTTTTCTGGGCACTTTCGGCAGGTGAAATAAGCACGGCTTTGGGACTGATTTTCAGACTGTGTATACTTGGTTAATTTTGGAATAAAAGTGTAATGTTGGGCCTTATTGTTGTACCCAGCGGTGTTTGCAAGTGTTGTTGGACCCGTTGGATCTGCAGACTTTGATTTCGGGGTACTTTCAGCTGTTGGGAGTCGAGGCTTTCGCGACGTGCACCGAGGATGCAGTTTCGGCAGAATTTGGACTGTGAGCGTCTGCACGCTTCACCGACTTCAGGTTTGCCTTGGTTTAAGCGCTTCAGGTGGGTAAGCTTAATATCAGTAACTGTTTAAGGCAATGAGTATGTTGTGGCAAATATAAGTGCACTTGTGGGGATGTCACCCCTCTATGACTGATGCATGCATGTTTAGGGTACATGGTTTATGTTGGTAAGTAGGTAAGCTTGATAATGATATTTGTATAAATGATTGCAAGAATAGTATTTATGAGGTATACTGAGGACTTGCATGACTTGGACATCTATGTGATGATTAGTGTAAGCTTACCTAGGATAATGTTACCCTATGAGATTATGTAACATGCCATTTTAGCACATAGCCTTTCATGTGGTTGGTTTATGCTTTGGGACAGGATGTCGTAGCTATGTGCGGATTTGTACTCTGAGGAGTTATTATGATCATTCTGTTGCTGGACCCTGGATTGTGGACAGGTCTAGTTTTTGGGATTCCGGGATGTTGTTTATTCCTAATGGATCTATTATTATGCTTTACCCCCCTTTATTTCCTTGAGGACATTTGCATGCTTGTATGGTCATGTAGTTAGGCCATCTTTTACTGCTGCACTACTTATGGGAACTTGACTTAGGAGAAACCATGCTTTTCCTTTCTCCGCCTTTGCTAGTCAAGTGGTCAGTGTTGCTCGGGTTCGAGCAGGGGTCTGGATAGGGTAGTCAGGACTTCGTGTCTGGGACAGGTTGGCTTAGTTGTGGGGCTTTGCGGCAACCGCGGATATTGGGCGGTTGACCGGATGTTTCTCTACGCACCTGATTGGGTATCAGTTTCTTTAGTGGATGGAGTTTCCCACTTATCGTTCTGTTGCATCCGATTGAGGTCGGGTCTTTCCTTGGTGGTTGAGTTTTCCCACTTTGATCAGATTGATGATCAAAGTCCTGCTATTTAGAGATACTGGTGATATTGATGACAGAGATGCTTTACTCGTGTGGGTAGCTCCCCTCGAGTGCCGCTCCAGAGTAGGCTTCAGACCGTGTTGGGTTCCGGTCAGACCGTGTCGGGTGCCGGTCAGACCGTGTTGGGTTCCGGTCATTTGGACAGTGGAGATACTAAGTTCGGGAGATTGGTGACAGAGCAGGCAGTACCGGGTTTTATACCGGTTCATTCGATTGGGTTTATTTCGGTCAAATACTTTTATTGTTACACTCGTGCCTGGGGGCCGAGTGCAGACTGGTAGTTGAGTTTAGATTAGTGCTAGTATTATTGAGAGCCGTCTGGTTGACGGTGGTTCCGTGTCGTTGAGAGTACTTTGACCGCTGTGTGAGAGGTTGAGCATCATGATTCTATCCGTTCTGAGAGAGAGCGTGGATTTTGACCATAGCCTGCATGAGCCACTACTCGATAGCGAGTTAGACCGTTTGGACGCCCTACGTAATTCCTGCCCGTCAGCGGGAGGTGGTTGTAGGTGGGCGCAGGTTTGACTGGACCAGATGTGGCAGTCAGCTCGATTGGGTCGATTGTGCACTTCATGTGCTAGTGGTTGCATACCACTGTTTGGTTCTCCCCCTTTTGCCTTTAGATAGGGGCATGGTAGCTATTGAGAGTCTCCAGTTTACTCATTTCAGTCTTATGACTCGGGTTAGTTTTTGTCTCTTGAGGACTTGGTGGGCAGACTGTCGGGTCTGGCGGTGGTACCCACTGAGAACTCCCTTTTTGGTGTAGTTCTCACACCCATTGGGGGTTTCCCCCCTTTTCCTTCCTCTCCTTTGTTTTGCAGAGTCTTAGCGGGTGTTGCTGACTCTGCGGTTGTTGGTCGAGGCGAAGGAGTCGCGAGCTAGATCCCTACCCGTCGTTGGAGAGTAGCGGTACCCCTTCAGAGGAGATCATCAGTAGATTAGTTGTTTCTTTTTCCTCTTTTGAGAGACTGTTGTAGTGAGGATATTTTGTATTGAGAGACTGTACACTGTTGTATTTATTGGAGTTACCTCCCGTTTGAGTTCAGAGCTTGTATTTGAAGATATTGTTTTATTATTATTTTGGGAGGCGAACATTGTTGTATTATTTCTAGTTGTACGGTGATTGATTTTAGTTACAGCAGATTTTTATTTATAGCTCTGATATCTGTTTAGTTGTAGTACTTTTCTTGCAGGTAGGACGCTTCGCTTATGCGGGTTGGCATAGGTGGCGGATCTGTTTGGCGGGCCCGGGTCGCAGTTTCGACCCCGGGGCGTGACACGCCGCGCCTCCCCGTGGACCGAGCGGTGTGAACCAGCCAATAATAGGCTGCCACGTGGCCCCAGCCGGTCCACGGTCCACCCCCATGCACCGAAACGCCCCGAAAACTTCCGGAAGCCCGTTTTAGGTCATCCGGACTCCGAATTTGACAAATAAACAGCCGTTTTCAAGCGTTTTTCCACGCTGAACCCAAATCCAACCACTGTTTGGCCCAATTCCATTTTCTAAAATTCGGCAAACACAGCCGAAGATCAAATCAGCTGAAAATATCACACAGGGTCCATCTGTGGCACCCCTTTGATGCACCATGGGCCAGACACACCAACACTAGGTGTTCTACACAGTGGATTCAATGGAAAAGTTGCACGGGGAAATCCAGAACACTACAATTTCTCCTCCCTTTTTTTCTTCTTCTTCTCCAACCGAGTACGAGAGGGAGTGAGGGAGGGATTTTCGTGGGGTGCGGCGGTGCGCAGTGGACCTCGCGGAGCGCGCGAGGCATTCCAGTTGAGCCGGTTGGGCGGCGCGACGCGGTCGAGGTAGGTCCCGCGTGTTGTTTTTGCGGTATTTTTGGCACAGTTTTGGAGCGTCCTTTTGGACATTGGTTTTGACCCCTTGCTCTTATCTGTGTTAGGGACCGTGTTTTGCTGCACCGTTTTGCGTGCGGACTCCGGCGGTGTGCTTCGTTTTGCGTGCGTACTCCGTTTTGCATGCGGACTCCGGCGGCGTGCTCCGTTTCGCGTGCGGACTCCGTTTTGCGTGCGGATTCTGGCACCGTGCTTCGTTTTGCGTGCGGACTCTGGCAGCGAGCGTCGTTTTGCGTGCGGACCATGTGGGGGCAAGGTAATCGCGCGGAGCCCAATTGCAAGTGTCTACGAGCAATTGGTGGCAAACCGAGGTGGGTGGCCTTATCTTCAAGTTTAATGGACTGAACAATAAATCTGCTATAGTAGGACTATGCATGATAGTGGACTCTTGTGTAGCATGCTAGAATGTAGGAACTGTTATTCCTTATATTTATCTGATGATCTTATGATCCCTTTTGCTTCCTTCCACCTGTTAAATTGTAGTTATCTTGGAACTTGACCTAGCACCCCCGTCATATGTTGCATGTGTAACCAGACCAGTAGAAACCCTCACTTGGGCTAGGGTTATTTATGTTTAGACATCCACACTGTTCTTTCATTCCTGGACTTAGTGTTATCCTCACCCGGGTAGTGGGCCGAGAGGTCGGGACTTTCTGTTAGTGTGGGATGCATTTGCACTCGTGCTTGGGAGTAGAGTGGAGTCTGATAGTTGTGGTGGGTCGCTTACCTGTGCCGGGAGCCGTTTGGGTAAACGGTAGTCCCGGGAGGTCTTGTATCCCTGTTTGTGCTGTCGCCACTGTATTAGTGGCAGTTGTGTGTTAGCTGGACCTAGAACCCAGAACCCTTTGGAATACACATGATTTTAGTCTATCGATGTTTCCTTCCAAGCATCGAAGGGCCGCTGAAGTCTGTTCTTGTTTGATTGGACAAAGGCATCAGCCCTTCGGGGTTTGGGTAAACACTTGTTTTCTAACTGTTTTTCCTAAAAAACTCTAAAAATCATTAAAAATGGGTTTCTCCTCAAATTAAGATGGTTCTTAAAAAAAGGGAACTACTTTTAGTCCTCACCCGCGTGGGTCGAGTGAAAATGGTTTTCAGAAACAAATGTCACCCTTTTTCCTATAATTTTCCCCACTCGTAAGGATTCGAGTGGTCTGGGTTCTAGGGGCCATCCCTTGTCGGGACAAAAGCCACGGGGGCCGAGCCTGGAACCTATTCTTGTTTGATAGGGTTGTAGGTGTTGGTCTCCCGGAACTTCCGGGCCCTAGCTGATATCTTCCGCGTGTTGTACCGGGGTTGTCGTGTTCCCGAACTGTAAGGGGGCCGGGAACTTCGATAGGCGGAGCCTAGACTCTGTTCTTGTTTGATAGGGTTCTTAGCACCGACCTATCGGGTTTTCCAAACCCTTATGGTGTCGACCCTTCCTGAGTTATCGGTGTGGTTGGTGTTCTGTTGTGGGAGCCGTTGGGGTTGACGGTAGTCCCGGGTCGTTGAGTGTTGTCCGACCAGTATTGTTAGCCCTGAGTTGTGGGTCGTTCCTGGCTGTGGACTATCTCCAGCCAGTGTGCGTTGTGCTGCGAGCTATTGGAGAGGCTAGTGTCTCGTGTTTCGTGAGAGCTGATCAGCTGAGTCATCGAGAGTGCTCCGACTGTTGTGCGAGATGTTTGAGGATTGAGTCTTTCCGTTCAGTGCGTGAGCGTGGATTTTGACTATAGCCTGCAGTGCCACTTTGAGCTCGACAGAGTGCGCGGATACCTTCTTCCTCGATGGGGTCGCTCCCCTCGAGAGCCACGCCCGGGGTGGATTTGTTACTTTTGTATCGCGACTTGTCGACGCGGTCCCTCTAGCTGAGCCAGTTTTGGCAGCCACGGACGCGGTCCCTCTGACTGAGCCAGTTTTGGCAGTCACGGACGCCCTACGTCAGTCCCGTCATTTTGTGGATGTGCGGCAGTAGATAGGCGCAGGTTTGACTGGACCCGAGGAGGCAGTCAGTGTAGATTGGGTGACTATATTGAGAGTCAGTAGATGCATCATATTATCATCTGTTCCACTTCTTGAGCATCTAGATAGAGGCATAGTAGCTGTAGAATTATCCTATTCCGGCTCTTTTCTTTCTGTATTACTTTGTTACTTTATGCCTCTAGTAGACTTAGTGGGCAGACCGTTGGGCTAGTTGACGGCACCCACTGAGAACTACTGTGGGAAGTAGTTCTCACACCCGTCGTGGTGTCTTTTTCCCCAGGGACTTCTACTCCTGTTCCTGTGCTCCAGTTGTTGATCCTTCTGACCGGTTTCGAGGCAGTCGCGAGCTAGTCCCCTACCCATCGTTGGAGTGTAGCGGTACCCCTTCTAAGGAGAGCTTCAGTAGATTAGTTTACTTCTTTTCCCTCTGTTGAGAGACCTTTGTTGTGAGGTATAGAGTTGTATTTTATTTTACAGTTTGAGAGACTGATGTAGTGAGGTTATTTTTGTAGTGAGAGCTTGTACACTGATGTATTTATTGGAGATATCTCCCTTTTGAGTTTTGTATCAGAGGACTTTTCATACGATCGTATTTGGGAGATGGATATTGTTTTATTTTCAGTTGTACAGTGATGGGATTTCAGTTTTTCAGTTGTTTACTTTCAGCTCTGATATCTGTACACTGTAGTTGATTCTTTTTGCAGGTTAGACGCTTCATCTATACGGGGTTTTCGTATGGGCGGCGGATCTGTTGGCGAGCCCGGGTCGCAGTTTCGACGCCGGGGCGTGACAGATTAGAGTGGTATCCGAGCCTAGGTTGTAGGTCTAGGTGGACTTAGAAACCCTAGGCTTGTGGTTGGACATTAGGATGACTACGTGAGAGTCGTGACTTTTAGCGAGAGTCCTGATTGAGTTTTATACCTCTCCCATGAGACGGGATGAGTGATTGGCATGCTTATTCTCCTAAGCGATTATGTTGGCTGCAGACAACATAATGCTATGGAATGGATGGCATGTCTTAGACTTTCGTTGGATTGGGTCGTATGGTTGTTGTGTCCTGATGTTTGTTATTGTGCAGTGGACTATGATGCCCCTGAGACGTCGTGTAGTGAAGATGGCACACCCCGCATCTGATGAGTACCCGAGCAGCGGGAGGCAGAGCTATCAGAGCAGAGCGAGACCCAGGAGTTATGGATCCAGATGGCACAGTTGTCGGAGGCTGTCCGATGCCTGGAGGAGATCATGGAACGTTTGATGCGCCTGTTGGAGCAGAGAGCATAGCCAGTTGCAGTACCTCTTGAGAGTCCTCCAGCACTTCTTCTTATGCAGTGACATATTCAGTTGTACCAGTGGCACCGATGGAGCGAGCAACCCCCTCCGTGCCGACGAGTAGTGCCGAGGCACCGAGGCAGGGTGGATAGCGGATAGTAGATGAGTTTTGGGACATCTTCGATCGATGAAGTCAGTCCCGGCAGTCTGAACCATCCCGATTCGTAGGTTTGAGTGGGAGCCCTTGTTGGCAGAATTGGGGTTGGTGGTGATGGAGAGACTATTTGAGAGCCTCCCTGTGCTAGGGAGTTTATGTAGTGGTTGAACTGCGCGCTCCAGGCTTCGAGGGCCGAGGCGCATAGGATATGTGTGATTGGGAGTGGATTGCGCCAGGATACCTTTCAGTTTTGTTGGTCCCTCCGTTACGGATATTGACGCTTCGATGGAGTTGGCGTGGTGTATGGAGCGTGGCGTTGCAGTTCCATTGGATAGGAATCTGCCGCCAGAGGCGAGTTCTGGATTTTTGAGCTTCGTGCCGGGTGATGGAGCTTAGATCGGTCGGCAGAGGCATTTCTGAATTTTTTTTCCTGGATAGCAGATTTCAGAGATGCCAGAGATCGGGTGGACCCCGATGCCAGAGATCGGGTGGCACCTACATCAGAGTGGCGCGGCGGTAGCATGGATTGGTTATCTACGGAGGACCGCATTTGTCACCCCAGTGCAAGCAGAAACTGGAAGGGGATCTTAGACGCCTGCAGCAGGGGAGTCGACCTCTTCAGAAGTATGTTCGCGAGTTTTTGCGATTGTTGAGCAGTGTACCCCATGTCGCCCGGGATGAGGCCCAGAAGGTTGAGCTAGTTGAGAGAGGACTGCATCAGGATATCTATCACTTGGTGCATTCTCGGCGAGCGCCGACGTTAGATGCAGCGATTAAGCATGCTCGGTGGGTTGACCGAGGATCAGTGATCATGTCAGAGAGAGACGGAGCGCCAGGGACCAGCTCCGGGGAGAGGCATCCAGTGCCGCCTGAGTTTGGATAGTCGAGTAGATCGAGACCCCCGGGGCCACCACGATCCCAGTCTGAGGGTCGTGAGTCTCAGAGAAGACAGAGACCAGGAGGTTCTCCACAGTCGATGTATCAGCAGCAGTAGCGGGATGACTGTGTCATTTGTGGTGGGCCGCATTCTACGCCGCAGTGTGACCACAGGCAGGGGCGATGTTTTTCGTGTGGACAGTCGGGACATTTTCAGGCAGCATGCCCTCGAGCAGTGCTTACAGCAATACCACTTGCGACGGCACCCCCGCTACCTCTTCGGGATGAAGGAGCTCCTCTGATTTACCGCCAGGCAGATAGGGCCACGACGACGTCGGGGCAGACCGAGCGACGACCACCTACATCGAGCGGATAAGTCTGTACCGCCAGGCAGATAGGGCGCTATGGCAGTGGACCAAGTTGTCGCGGGCATGATTTCTTTACAGCAGTTTGTGTTGAGTGTTTTTGGCTTTCCTATCTGGACTGGAGGTAGAGTTGTTACCACGTGCACTAGAGGTACAGATTCTTGTTGGTGTTGTGCATGTGGGGGAGCCTTGTGGATCGTGTCCAGTACAGTTGAGACTTGGAATTATACCGGCAGGTGTTACGGTTCTAGGACAGCTCCACAACTCAGATTGAGCACACAGGATGGACCAGTTGGTGCGGTATCGTGCAACGGCAGATTGTGAAATGAGATCAGTTACCCTTCCGCGAGTTGGACTAGAGGAGTTCATTTTCACAGATCACCGGGGTATCCTTCCTGCAGCCATGGCTTCAGCAGTTTAGGGCTTGGTGCTACTTTTGGATCGTTGGTGACGATTAGGACTAGAGGTCGTGTCCTTAGGGGTCACGGTTAGATCGTAGCTTCCGTTTTGTAGCCACGGCAGGAACGACGTCAACACTTCTCTCCCTTTTTCTCGCCTGTGTGCTGAAATTTTTGAACAGGACGAAAACTTCGAAAGACTGCTCCAGAAATGGAGACGGTGCCCGAACCTATTCTTGTTTGATTGGGGCAAAGGCACTGGTCCTTTCGGAATTTTCGGACTTTTCGTTAATTTCAGCCATTTCCTAAATTGAGAGTTGTGGTAGACGATTTTCCTGCTGATGGGGCCTTTACCCTTCTTGTTGGTTGTGTTGGCGTAATTCGCGTAGTTTTGGGACGAGTAGGGTTAGTCGTTCTTCCTTGTCCTCTGTCCTTTGGAATTCCTAAGGTTTTCCCAGTTTTTGGACTCCTAGCCGTGTGGACTCGCTTCGCGGAGTGTCCGTAGCGACTGGGGAGCAGGAGACAGTGTTGATGGATACTTACCTTTGGCTTTGGAACTCCCCTTTTGAGTCGTGTTAGTTTCGAGGACGAAACTTTCTTTTAGTGGGGGAGGATGTGAGGACCCGAATCCCCACTTAAGAGATTACTGTCGGATTAGTGGTCTTTGGGAGTGTTTGCGCGCATGTCGGGCCCAAGAAATGGATTTACGGTGCAATTAGGGATTTAGTTTGCATCACTGGAGGCCTGCGTGGTGTGTCGGTGGCGTTTGTGCGCAATTTGGACACAAGTGTTGGACTTCGGGCTTAAAAAAGGGATCACGTGGGAATTGGAGGACCCGTCAAGTGTTTAGAAGTGGTTTCGCACGACACGGATGTCAAAATTGGACTCAGGGCGAAGTTTGGATAAAGGATCACCTCTCCGGATGCCTTCGGCAATTTTTCAAGTCGGAATTTGGCAAAACGGACATCGGATTTGGATTCAGCGCGCGAAATCGTTGAGAATGGACTATTTGCTTGCTTTTTTCGGAGTCCGGTTGACGCGCGCGTTTTTCGAGGTGCGTGCGCGAATCCCGAGTCGGCGCGGATCCCGACGTGCACGCGCGGTGGCGTTGGCAAGCGGCTCGAGGGGGCGTTCTGCACGAGGGGGGCGCAGCTGGCGCGGGGAACCACGCCTGCCTGCGCGGGTCAGCGCGGGGGCCGCCACGTGGCGGGCCCCCGTTAGCGCCCGCGCGAGCGTGGGGGGCGCGCGCCCGTGTGGCGCGCGTGGTGTCCCGCTCTTGTGAGGCGCGGTGTAACGCGCACCTGTGTGGCGCGCGGGATGCCGCGCCCGAGTGGCGCGCGGGACGCACGCCACATAGAGCAGGGGGCGCGCGCCTGTGCCTGGTGAGCGCGCCCCTGTGCTGTGGACCGCCAGCCGATGGGCCCTCATTGGAGGGCCCGTGGACCGGGTTCATGGGAGCCACCCCTCTCCCTTTTCTTCTTCTTCTCCTCTTCTTCTTCTTCCTTCTCCACCCCGCACCATTTCTCCACCCTTTTTTTCTTCTTCTTCTCCAACCGAGTGCGAGAGAGAGTGAGGGAGGGATTTTCGTGGGGTGCGGCGTTGCGCCGTGGACCTCGCGGAGCGCGCGAGGTGTTCCAGTTGAGCCGGTTGGGCGGCGCGACGCGGTCGAGGTAGGTCCCGCGTGTTGTTTTTGCGGTATTTTTGGCACAATTTTGGACCGTCCTTTTGGACATTGGTTTTGACCCCTTGCTCTTATCTGTGTTAGGGACCGTGTTTTGCTGCACCGTTTTGCGTGTGGACTCCGGCGCTGTGCTTTGTTTTTCGTGCGGACTCCGTTTTGCGTGCGGACTCTGGCGGCGTGCTCCGTTTTGCGTGCGGACTTCGTTTTGCGTGCGGATTTTGGCACCGTGCTTCGTTTTGCGTGCGGACTCCGGCAGCGGGCATCGTTTTGCGTGCGGATCATGTGGGGGCAAGGTAATCGCGCGGAGCCCAATTGCAAGTGTCTACGAGCAATTGGTGGCAAACCGAGGTGGGTGGCCTTATCTTCAAGTTTAATGGACTGAACAATAAATCTGCTATAGTAGGACTATGCATGATAGTGGACTCTTGTGTAGCATGCTAGAATGTAGGAACTGTTATTCCTTATATTTATCTGATGATCTTATGATCCCTTTTGCTTCCTACCACCTGTTAAATTGTAGTTATCTTAGAACTTGACCTAGCACCCCCGTCATATGTTGCATGTGTAACCAGACTAGTAGAAACCCTCACTTGGGCTAGGGTTATTTATGTTTAAACACTCACACTGTTCTTTCATTCCTGGACTTAGTGTTATCCTCGCCCGGGTAGTGGGCCGAGAGGTCGGGACTTTCTGTTAGTGTGGGATGCATTTGCACTCGTGCTTGGGAGCAGAGTGGAGTCTGATAGTTGTAGTGCGTCACTTACCTGTGCCGGGAGCTGTTTGGGCAAACGGTAGTCCCGGGAGGTCTTGTATCCCTGTTTGTGCTGTCGCCACTGTATTAGTGGCAGTTGTGTGTTAGCTGGACCTAGAACCCAGAACCCTTTGGACATACACATGATTTTAGTCTATCGATGTTTCCTTCCAAGCATCGAAAGGCCGCTGAAGTCTGTTCTTGTTTGATTGGACAAAGGCATCAGCCCTTCGGGGTTTGGGTAAACACTTGTTTTCTAACTGTTTTTCCTAAAAAGAACTGAAAATCATTAAAAATGGGTTTCTCCCCAAATTAAGATGGTTCTTCAAAAAGGGAACTAATTTTTGTCCTCAACCGCCGTGGGTCGAGTGAAAATGGTTTTCAGAATCAAATGTCACCCTTTTTCCTATAATTTTCCCCACTCGTAAGGATTCGAGTGGTCTGGGTTCTAGGGGCCATCCCTTGTCGGGACGAAAGCCACGGGGGCCGAGCCTGGAACCTATTCTTATTTGATAGGGTTGTAGGTGTTGGTCTCCCGGAACTTCCGGGCCCTAGCTGATATCTTCCGCGTGTTGTACCGGGGTTGTCGTGTTCCCGAACTGTAAGGGGGCCGGAACTTCGATAGGCGGAGCCTAGAGTCTGTTCTTGTTTTATAGGGTTCTTAGCACTGACCTATCGGGTTTTCCAAACCCTTATGGTGTCGGCCCTTCCTGAGTTATCGGTGTGGTTGGTGTTCTGTTGTGGGAGCCGTTGGGGTTGACGGTGGTCCCAGGTCGTTGAGTGTTGTCCGACCAGTATTGTTAGCCCTGAATTGTGGGTCGTTCCTGGTTGTGGAGTATCTCCAGCCAGTGTGCATTGTGCTGCGAGCTATTGGAGAGGCTAGTGTCTCGTGTTTCGTGAGAGCTGATCAGCTGAGTCGTCGAGAGTGTTCCGACTGTTGTGCGAGATGTTTGAGGATTGAGTCTTTCCGTTCAGTGCGTGAGCGTGGATTTTGAATATAGCCTGCGGTGCCACTTTGAGCTCGACAGAGTGCGCGGATACCTTCTTCCTCGATGGGGTCGCTCCCGTCGAGAGCCACGCCCGGGGTGGATTTGTAAATTATGTATCGCGACTTGTCGACGCGTTCCCTCTAGCTGAGCCAGTTTTGGCAGCCACGGACGCGGTCCCTCTGACTGAGCAAGTTTTGGCAGTCACGGACGCCCTACGTCAGTCCCGTCCTTTTGTGGATGTGCGGCAGTTGATAGGCGCAGGTTTGACTGGACCCGTGGAGGCAGTCAGTGTAGATTGGGTGACTATACTTGAGAGTCAGTAGATGCATCATATTATCATCTGTTCCACTTCTTGAGCATCTAGATAGAGGCATAGTAGCTGTAGAGTTATCCTTTTCCAGCTCTTTTCTTTCTGTATTACTTTGTTACTTTATGCCTCTAGTAGACTTAGTGGGCAGACCGTTGGGCTAGTTGACGGCACCCACTGAGAACTACTGTGGGAAGTAGTTCTCACACCCGTCGTGGTGTCTTTTTCCCCAGGGACTTCTACTCCTGTTCCTGTGCTCCAGTTGCTGATCCTTCTGACCGGTTTCGAGGGAGTCGCGAGCTAGTCCCCTACCCATCGTTGGAGTGTAGCGGTACCCCTTCTAAGGAGAGCTTCAGTAGATTAGTTTACTTCTTTTCCCTCTGTTGAGAGACCTTTGTTGTGAGGTATAGAGTTGTATTTTATTTTACAGTTTGAGAGACTGATGTATTGAGGTTATTTTTGTATTGAGAGCTTGTACACTGATGTATTTATTGGAGATATCTCCCTTTTGAGTTTTGTATCAGAGGACTTTTCATACGATCGTATTTGGGAGATGGATATTGTTTTATTTTCAGTTGTACAGTGATTGGATTTCAGTTTTTCAGTAGTTTACTTTCAGCTCTGATATCTGTACACTGTAGTTGATTCTTTTTGCAGGTTAGACGCTTCGTCTATACGTGGTTTCCGTATGGGCGGCGGATCTGTTGGCGAGCCCGGGTCGCAGTTTCGACGCCGGGGCGTGACAGGATGTGCATACATCAATATTCAAGTTTGTCATTCAGTTTGAAAAAATGACATATAATCAATACGAGATAGAGGATTTAGAGGATTTTATGACAAAGGTTAGAGAGCCTAGTTTATGGTCAGATGATCCAATTGAAAAAGATGCACGACGCATATACACAAGAAACATTTTTTTTGAATTTAAGACTCAATTAAAGGCAACGACAGGTTATAAGTTGATTGAGTTGGAAAAGGATTCACTATACAAGATCAGCCCTATATCACAGCCGTCTACCTCAAGACAACGGATGTGCACATATACAGTGACTATTGTAAGGTCAGAAAATAAAGTATCTTGCACTTGTAAGTTATTTGAGTTTTACGGCCTTTTGTGTGCTCATTTGCTTAAAGTAATGCATCATATTGAGATTTATAACATTCCTTCCCGTTATATATTAAAAAGGTGGACTAAAAATGCCAAAAAGGGGACACCAAGAAATAGTGTAGAAATGAGTGGTGGTTCCTCATTTTGTAGGTCTCGAAGGTTTGATTCTCTTGCATTAGAGATGCAAAAATTTATCTTTGAAGGTTCGAAAAGTCATAAGGCATATGAAACTGCATGTCAAATAATTAGAAAAGGAGTTGATACACTAACATCAATTAATCAAATATTTGAAATTGAGGAAGCAACAATCAAGGAGCCATCAAGTGATGTTCACAGGATTGTTATCTCACAATCAAGCCAAGTAAATATGCTTACATCGGAATGCACGATTAAAGATCCTCCTCAATCACAATGTAAAGGAAAAAGAAAACCACAAAGGTTTAAGCCTCCCGTTGAAAAGAAGATTAAGGTGCCAAGAACATGCAAGCAATGTGGTAAAAAAGGACACAATATTAGAACCTGTAGGGAGGTATAATAAATTCATTGTTCTTTAATTTTTTAAATTTTTTTACATTTCTTATTATTTACATAATACTAGTATATTAATATTATTTTTCAGATTGTTGCTGAAGTGTCACCTAACGATCAAATTTGTAGCGAGAGACTTGAAGAAACAGATGACGAAGCGTCTTGAAAGCAAGAACAAAGCCTCAGTTTTTAGAGTGAGAACAGTTTGTGTAAGTAGCAGTACTATTCTTCGCACTGATGATCATTTTTATTTTTTTTTAATCTAAGAGAGAAGTTTGGCCTGCTTTTTAAATTATTTATTTTTAGATCATACCCATTCCCTTGGCTTAATTTTGATGATTTATGTGCAGAGAAAAGTCAAAATAGAGTAATTTCTTAAAGCTTCTCATTAACCTGAGGGATAAAGTACTAGTTGAGCTAAGAATAAAATGGTGAAAGTAGGAGCATGATGACGGTGAGCTTGAATGAGATGACTAGTAATATGGAAGAATGGGGTAAGAGGTTCATGGAAAATATAAATGCAGGCGCATATATTCTAAAAGTACTTGATCACTGTACAATGAGGTTTCAGAAGTAAGTTGTGCAAGGAATTTGTGATGACCCGGATCTCCGCAGAGCTTTTGCAGTGTGATCAGCGACTTCTGGAGACTTATTCGGTGTGATGGAGGTGCATGTGCGCAAATCGGACCTCAGGATTTGACCTAGCCCGAAAACGATGAAAATGGACTATTTACTTGTATTTTTCAGAGCCCGAATGCCAAAACACGGATTTCGAGGCATGAATTACTGTTTCAGCAGGCCAGGGCAGCACCGGCGGCGACGGGCAGGCGGCGGAGCGCGGCGGCGCGGGCACGGGCAGGCAGCGGAGCGCGGGGCCGGGCAGGCTGGTCCATGGACTTGGGCGTGCACCGGGACCAGCGGACTTCGGCTTGGACACGTGGCGCGCAGGGAGTGGCCGGTCAACGCACGCGCGACAACGCGCGGGCGCGGCGCACCGTGGACCTCGCCAGGCCACGTGTCGCCCGCTCATTGGCGGGCGTAGCGACCCGGCTGGGCCGCCGTGAACCGCGGCCCACGGTTCCCGCCGTGGACCGCGCTACCACGCGGCGCGCCGCGATTGGTGGGCGCTTGTGCGCCGGGCGCGTGGGGCGCGGATTGGACACGTGGCACTTCGTGGTTGATTCGGGCGCGCACAGTAGCGGGCCGAGGCCGGATTCGGGTGCCCGAATCCGGATCCTTTTTCTTTGCGGGCTGGGCTATAAATAGCCCCTTTCTTCTGTCTTTGGGCCTTTTCCCGATCTCCTCTTGGGTTGAGGCCTTAAGGAAGGTTGTTCCTCACCTTGGCCTCTACTTCTTGATGGATTCACAGAATTTTTGGAGGCCGTGGCATCGGCGTTTTCTGCGACGCGGCGCACTTCGACGCTCCTTCGATTGTGGCTTCTACCGTTGCATTTCAATGTGCGAGGCCCCCTGAGCTACCCCGATGAAATTTTGAGCCGATTTTTGTGGCAGCGCGTTCACGAGAGGTACGCCTTCTATTTCCATGTTGATCACTTTGCTCTGTTTCGAGTTTTTGGTGGTGTTCCCGAGGTACCTTTTGACCCCTTGTACTGCCGCGATGTTTGGGACAGCGGTGAAGTATTATTGGGATTTCTCGGCCTACGGGCATCGGAACGGGACGTTTGAGGACTCAATCGACATCTACGCTTCGAGAGGAACACGACCGTATTTTTATCGGATTTTTTGCAGGATTCTTCAAAGGTGATATTTAAGCTTCTTCGTGATTGATTTCCGCATATTTGCGAGTTGTGGATTGATTGGCATATCGCGATGTTCTATTTGTATCTCGGTCTACAGGTGTCAGAACCAGGAGTATAAATACTCGATATGCATCTACTCGTCGCGAGGATCGCAGCCGCGATTTTTCTGGATTTTTTGGAGGACTGCACACAGGTGAAAAATCCCCTTTTCTGTGCTGGTTTGTAAAAACAGCAAGTGTTGTTTTTGGGATGTGTTTGTGGTGTCGTTTGATTGTTGGCTATAATGTTGGTTGGAGCAGAGGCTTGTGCGACCGAGTACCGAGGATGCGGTTTCCGCGGATTTTGATAGCGAGTGACGGCGCACTTCACCAACTTCGGCCTTGCCTGCGGAAAGCGTTTCAGGTAGGTTGTTTCATCTCCAGAACCGGTGGACGGTTCTTTAATTCTATTTGATAGAAAGCATGCATGTTTATGTACCCATATATGGTTGAGGGGTAAGCTTAGGAATGATAATTGTATAAGGAATTGCAAGATAAATATTCATGTTATGACTTATGGGAACTTGCAAGATTTAAATATCCGTGATGGTGGTTAAGGAAAGCTTACCTAAGGGAATATTGCTCTTTTGATTGATAGCATGCATAATTAATTTACAATCAATAGGATTGAGATGTAAGCATGAGAATGGCCTAGATCATGTGGATTGATATACTATTGTAGTGATGTATTAGCATGCCATGTTAGCACATAGTCTTTCATGAGAATTGATTATTCCAGGAGACAGGATGATATATCTATGTGCGGATACTACTCTGAGGAGTTATTATGGATCATAGATTATGGGCAGGTGTAGTTCATTAGTGATTTTGGCATGTTGGTTATACCTATGTGGAGCCACTAGTTGATATACTCTATTTGTTCTATCTTCTTTGAGGACACTTGCATGCTTGTATGGACATCTAGATATGCCACCTTTTACTGCTACACTATCATGTTGGGATTTGACTTAGGAGGTACCATCTTTGCTTCTTTTCTCTTTTTTAGTCAGACATGTGATTCATATTGCTCGGGTTCGAGCAGGGGTTTGGGATAGTGTAGTCGAGACTTTGTGTCTGGGACAGGTTGGATTTGATTGTGGGTTGTGGGGTGTTCCGGCAACCGTGGATATTGGGCGGTTGACCGGGTATTGGTTGTTGTACCAGATTGGGGACTTGTGGGGTATTGCGGCGACCACGGACATTGGGCGGTTGACCGGATATTTACTTGAGCATCTAATTGGGGATCGAATTTCTTTAGTGGATGGATTTTCCCACTTCGATCAAAGTCGTGATCCAGTCCTGCTATATCGTGATACTTGTTACAGTGATACTTTACTCGTGTAGGTCGCTCCCCTCGAGTGCCACTCCGGAGTGTGCGACCGTGCCGGTCAGGAGCCGGTCTTTTACTTATTTTGGGGTGAGACCGTGCCGGTCAGGAGCCGGTCTGTTACTTATTTTGGGATACGACCGTGCCGGTCAGAAGCCGGTCTGTATCCCGCGAATGAGTTCTTGAGTTCGACAGTAGAGCAGGCAGTGCCAGTTTTTACTGGTCCATTGATTGGGTTTATTCAGGCAAATACTTTTATTATTGCACTCGTGCCTGGGGGTTGAGTGGAGTCTAGTAGCTGTGATTAGACCAGTCCTAGTGTTGTTGAGAGCCGTTTGGGTTGACGGTGGTGTCACGCCCCGGGTGTAAACCAGAACCCGGGCCCGTCTACAGATCCGCCATGCACACAGAATTTCCCGCGTACACAAAGCGCTGGTAACCTGCTCAGATATAAGATATAATAAAGGAGCATAAAAACAGAGCTGAATTAAACTAATACATCTCAGACCATAACTGGAAAGTAAAAGTACAATAAGCTCTCAAATAAATACATATGTCTCGCCCAGCTCAACAAATAAATACAACCAGCTGGCTGAAGCCAGACCCAAAATAAAAGAAAATACAACTGTCTGAGTGTATAGGGGATACGACCAAAATACAGCTATACTCGCAGACGGGGTAGACGACTATCTAGTCCGCTATTCTCTTACCTCGATCTGCCGAAGATGGCCCAGCTACACCCGCAGAAGACTCTGCAAAACAGGGGAGAACAAAAAGAAGAAGGACAATGGGGGTGAGAACTACTAGATAAACCAGTAGCCTCCCCTAATGGGTAAAGCCTCAAACTCTGACGTACCCACTAGGACTACTAGAGGCAAAAAATGAAGAACAGTGGTAAGCTATAAAGGCTGCCGATAAAAAGGAAACTACCACTACTATGCCTCTAAATGGCATACCGAAAGAAATGACTGTATGTATGCATCAGTATCTAACATGCCTGTCTGAATAAACCCAATCGATTGACCAGTAAGAACTGGTACTGCCTGCTGTGCCTGCCGTATCGGGTATGCTGGCCAACGCATAACACCGATGTAAAGAAAGAGTCTTAAGGACTCAAAGCCGGTCTGTCGCACACTCCGGAGTGGCACTCGAGGGGAGCGACCCACACGAGTAAAGTATCTCAGTAACAAGTATCATAAAACAGCAGGACTAGATCACGACTCCGATCAAAGCGGGAAAACCATCCACTAAAGACAGCCCGATCCCCAATCTGATGCACAAGTACTCAATGAGTGGGAAACTCCATCCACTAAAGGAAACCTGATCCCCAATCTGATGCACAAGTAAACATCTAGTCAACCGCCTAATATCCGCGGTTGCCGCAACACCCCACAAGTCCAAAACCTGATAAAGTAATCAACATCTGGCCAACCGCCTAATATCAGCGGTTACCACAATGCCCCACAATCCATAATCGTGTCTAACCTGTCCCAGACTCCCTACACTATCCCGAAACCCTGCTCAAACTCGAGCAACATGCATCTGAATGAAAAGGAGAACAACGAAACATGGTTTCTCCTAAGTCAAGTCCCAATAATAGTGTAGCAACAAATAGTGGCCTAACTAGATGTCCATACAAGCATGCAAATGTCCTCTTTTTAAAACTAAAGGAAAGCATTTAATATTCATTTTAAAAAGGATAATTTTTGATATCCCATCATGATAAGTCATTTTGCATGCGAGGTTATGCTATAACATTTGTTCCAACAATAATGTCCCAATTTAACATAAATAAGCTGTCACATAATCTGTGGGGTCAACACATGCGATTCTCAAATAGGATATCAATTATCACATTTATTTTTGGGGATCTCTAATATTCCTAGTGAGCAAGTCAAAAGTGAGGTAAGCAACAACCACCCACCTTGAAATGCGCAATCCACACCCAAAAAGGCTCCTCGCTGTCTGTTACGGAATTTGAGTTGGCGTAATTTCGTGAAAGGTTCAAGTCTTGAAGATTGAAGGTGAAGAAGGTTGGATCATTTAACTCAATCTCAAGAAAGAAGAATTCAAAAGGATCAGGTATGTTTAACTAAAGATTTTTGGTGATCCGAATACTTCTTGTAGTGTAGAAACACTTGGAAGAATTTTTCATTGCATAAAAATCAAAAACTGGACATAGGACATGTTCAGGATCCGGATCAGATTGTTCAATCCGGATCCCGAAGGTGGTTCGTTCATACACCAGTTCAATCCGGATCGTAGCTTCCCTTGATCCGGATCCCGAACATTGTGTTTACCATTTTCCTTGAACGATCCGGATCAGGCTTCGCAATCCGGATCCCGAACGTTGATGTTTGGTGAACTGTATGAACGATCCGGATCAAGCACTTCGATCCGGATCCCGAACCTTCGTTTTTCTGGAATTGTCTCACTCGTTACGACGATCCGGATCACAGCTAATCCGATCCGGATCGCCGTCCGTAAAATTTCCAGAAATGGTAGGTTTTTGATTCTTATCTCCTTCCTAGGGTTTCTAACCTATAAATAGACCCTATGATTCTTTTTCTAGGGTTAATCCAAATAGAGCCGTCATAATCAAATATCATCTTATACGGCCCTAGATCCACATATAGAGAAGAAAGGAAATCATTAGATATTACTCTATGTTTCTTCATCTATATTGATTAGTTTGATTCTAGGTTTTCATACTCACATCTTGAGTTGAATCAAACTAATGAATACTTAGATGGTATTTCCTATCTATCTTTGATCTAAGTATTCGGCGGATCATCACCACCCAAAAACAACGATTTACCCCAAAATCGGCGCGTGGATTCGCGTGTCCTTGTGGATTCAAGGTTCAACCGCTCTCGTGGATTCGGAGCGAGGTACGTTCGTGGATTCGAAGCGTACTACTGGGTGAAGACCGTGGATTCGGTCAGACGTCGTGGACTCGACTTTGGACGCCGTGGATTCGGCGTTGGACGCAGATCGTGGATTCGAGACGCGTTGCGGAGCGAGCGGAGAAGATCAACTAGGAGCGTATGGAAAAGGTTGAGTCGTCTGTGAGTACGGTATATCACCTTGTACGTGTTTAATTCTAGTGGATTTCACCGTGTTATCGGTCCCGTGGTTTTTTACTCCAGTTTGGAGTTTTCCACGTAAAAATCTTGCGTGTTCATTTTTATTTCCGCATTGGGTTTTATTGCGCAATGATTTTTTGAGTGTTTATTGTTTACTCCTATTCACCCCCCTCTAGGTGTTTTTTTCCCCTATTTAGATCTATATTACATATAACCCAACAAGTGGTATCAGAGCGGGAATAGGGTTGTAAACAATGGTTGAAGGTGGAAACATCAATCGACCCCCTTTCTTTGATGGAACAAATTATGCGTACTGGAAAGTACGGATGAAGGCCTTTTTAATTTCCATCGACGAAAGGGTGTGGCAATCAATTGAATTAGGATGGTCTAATCCAACTGAAATTATTTCTGATGTTCGCACCTTAAAACCTAGGTCGAAATGGACCAAGGAAGAGTTAGATTCATCTTCTTACAATGGCAAGGGAATTAATGCTATTTTTAATGCCTTATCTCAAACTGAATTCTCTCGCGTCTCGGCATGTGAGACTGCGAAAGAAATCTGGGATGTTCTTCAGGTTACACATGAGGGAACTAACCTCGTGAAGATTCAAAAGCTGCAAATGCTTATGAGCAGATTTGACTCCATTTTTATGGCAGAAAATGAATCTTTCACGGATTACTATACACGATTGCAAGACATCGTAAATTCATGTGCTAACCTGGGAGAGAAGATTCCAGAATTTAAGGTTGTAAGAAAGATCTTAAGAACTCTTCCTGAACGATTTCGCCCAAAGGTTACAGCCATTGAAACTATTAAACACCCGGACGAAATACGTGTAGAAGAATTAGTTGGTTCATTACAAACTTATGAAATGACATTTACTACTAACTATTCTTCTGGAAAAGCATCCTCTTCTAAGTTTTCAGGTTATGCGTTGAAAACAACTAAGGAAGAAGACGCGGATACATCCTCCTCAGACGATGACGAGAACCTTTCTATGGAGGACTTTGAGAAGCAACTCGCTCTCTTGACAAGGAAGTTTCGCCGTAACTTTCGAAGGGGTAATTCAAGTAAAACTCCATCCTTCGGAAAGTCGAAGAAAGGCAAGGGTACTTCAAGTTACAAGTCAAGAAAGCAAGAGAACTTCTCAAAGGATAAGAAAAGTTCAGAGGGACAACTACAATGCTTCAAATGTCGAGGGTACGGCCACATTGCAACGGAGTGTCCCAACAAGTATCCGGCAAAGAAGAAGGCGATGCAAGTCGTCACTTGGGATGACAACTCAACGTCAAATGAGTCATCCTCAAGTGATGAAGAAGAAAGCGCAACGGCATTCCACGCGTCCACATCTTCACCGTTCATGTGCTTAATGACAAGTACATCCGACTCGCTGTCCATCTCCACTGTTGAAAAGAATGCAACGGACAATGAATCGGATGATTCGGAAGGTGAAGATTTTGTTTTAGCCTACCACAGACTTTTACGGGATTCAAAGAAACTGGCTAAACAAAACAAGAGTTTGAGAGGGAGATTGCATGATCTCGAAGAAGAAGCAAAAAGGGCAACTTCTCTCTCAAACGCTCTTGAAGTGGAAAGGGAAAATCTGATAAAAGTAAATGTTTCCCTTCAAGAGTCCAATGAGCTTTTTGAGAAGGAACATACAAAACTGGTGAATAAAGCGGATCACTTCTCAAAGCTCTACAACGAGGCTCGACAGGATAACCTGGAAATGACAAAGACCATTTTCCAACTCAAGGATGACTTGCAGCGATTCTCTTCAGGAAGGAGTTAGTTGGATAGGCTTCTTGGTCTTGGTCAAACAAATCGGTTCGGCCTCGGATACACTCAAACTGGAAACAGTCCAAGTTCGAGTGGGACAGATTTTGTGCCTCAGTCGGTATCTCCTCCTCCGACACAGGAATTCAAGACAAACAATGACAACAAACCTACTTCATCCTCTTTGGGATCGTCAAGATCTAAGGTATGTTTTCGTTGTGGTGTTTCAGGGCACATAAAAAGATATTGCAAGACGGGAGTCAAACGCTCACCTCAAACACCTCTTGCAATGACTACCACAAAGGTGATTCCTCGGAAATCAATTACAAATCAATTGAAGGAAAAGAGACTTGGTAGTTCACCGCGCAAGACGACTTCATCAAGGAGCAGCAATCGCTCTAACAAGACGCTTTCACCTAGGCATATAACTTCACGACCATTACCGACGCATTCCAAAAAGGTTTGGGTGCGCAAAGGTGAAATTTTCCCTTGTCTTGTTACCAATGTTTCCATGCATGCATATGATAATTCGTCTTGGTATCTGGATAGCGGTTGTTCCCGTCACATGACCGGTGACAAAAATAGTTTTCAAAACTTTGAGAAAATCTCCGGAGGACTCGTTGTTTTCGGAGACGGTCGGTCTTCCAAAATTGTTGGAAAAGGAACGGTAGCTATTCCAGATGGCCCGATTTTGAAAAACGTCTTATTTGTTGATGGCCTTAAGACTAACCTCATAAGCATAAGCCAACTTTGCGACAATGGTTTTTCAGTTAACTTTTCATCTGTTGAATGCGTTGTAACTGATAAGGACCATGTCTTCTTTTTAAAAGGGGTTAGATCTGAAAACAATTGCTATGTTGTTCCTAATAAAATTTCAGAAAAATGTAACCTAGTTTCTTTGGATAATGAAACACTTTGGCATGAAAGGCTAGGTCACATAAATTTTAAGGAACTTGTTAAAATTTCAAACAAGGACATGGTCAAGGGGGTTCCAAAACTTTTACTTAATCAAAACATTGTGTGTGGAGGTTGTCTTAAGGGAAAACAATCAAGGGCTGCACACAAGAACCTGAATCACGTTGGTACCAAACGGCCCTTGGAATTACTGCACATGGATTTAATGGGGCCGACCCATCAACCATCTTTGGGAGGTAAATGGTATATTTTCTTATTGGTTGATGATTTCTCTCGGTATTCTTGGGTAGCATTTTTAAAAGAGAAAGCTGATACCTTTGATTCTTTTCATGAGATTTGCCATCGTATTATGATTGAAAAGAATGAAAAGATCATTCGTGTTAGAAGTGATAGAGGTGGAGAATTCATTAATTCCAAATTCATTGATTTTTGCACTTCCAATGGCATAAAACATGAATTCTCGGCACCCTATACACTTCAGCAGAATGGTGTTGTTGAGCGCAAAAACAGGGTTGTTCAAGAGATGGCGCGTGTGATGCTTCATAGCCGGAATTTACCGCTATATTTTTGGGCTGAGGCTGTGAACACCGCTGTCTATGTCATTAATCGAGTGTATTTGCGCCCAGGAACTTTAAATACACCATATGAGCTGTGGTTTAGTAGAAAACCGGATATCAAATACTTTCGGATCTTTGGGAGTCGATGTTTTATTTTGCGTGATCGCGAAAATCTTGGTAAGTTCGATTCTCGAAGTGACGAAGGGATCTTTTTGGGTTATTCTACAAATAGCAGAGCATATCGGGTATTTAACATGGAATCTAAAACGATTGTAGAATCTATAAATGTTAAAGTAGATGAAGCTTTTCACTTTGCATCTGTAAAATCTACCCTCGATATCTCTCTTGATGATGATACACCTGCCAATGCATCTTCTCATATCAATTCTTCCAATAATAATGATGCATCTAATGGTTCTTCAAGTTTATCTGATGTGCAGGAATCGTCTCATATACCTCCGAGTACTCCGTTACCTCAAACGTTACGCATCTCCAAGGATCATCCGGAATCGAATATTATTGGAGACCCACAAGAAGGAGTTAGAACTCGGAGGCAGTTGGTTTGTGGATTCGCTTGCTACGTATCTTTAATCGAACCAAAGAATATATATGAAGCTCTTCAGGATGACTACTGGATTGAAGCAATGCAGGAAGAGCTCCATCAATTTGAGCGAAACAAAGTCTGGGAATTAATGAAGCCTCCAAAGCAACATAATGTGATAGGTACCAAATGGATTTTCAAGAACAAGAAAAATGAGGATGGTACTATCATCAGGAACAAGGCACGATTAGTTGCTCAAGGCTACTCTCAAGTAGAAGGTATAGACTTTGATGAAACTTTCGCCCCTGTAGCTAGACTCGAGTCCATTCGTATACTATTTGCTATTGCTTGTCATTTTAAAATCAAATTATTTCAAATGGACGTTAAGAGCGTGTTTCTAAATGGGTTTTTAAATGAGGAAGTTTATGTGGCTCAACCGAAAGGTTTTGTAGATCATAAACAACCTAACCATGTTTTTCGTTTGAAAAAGGCTCTTTACGGTTTAAAACAAGCACCGCGAGCATGGTACGAAAGGTTGACAAAGCACCTTTTGGAGAAGGACTATACTCGAGGGGGAGCTGACAGGACTCTCTTTGTGAAGCATTATCAAAACAATTTCATTGTAGCACAAATCTATGTCGATGACATCGTATTTGGCGCAACAAGAGATAATGATGCTTCTAAATTCGCGGAGACCATGGAAAGCGAATTTGAGATGTCCATGATGGGCGAATTGACTTATTTTCTTGGATTACAAATTAAACAAAATGATGAAGGTATTCACTTGTGTCAATCCAAGTATGCAATGGAGTTGGTTAAAAAGTTTGACTTAGAAAATTCGAAGGATTTTCCGACTCCAATGGGAACTAGCCACAAGGGACTTGGAAGTGAATCTCATAGTGAGAATGTAGACGAGAAACTGTATCGAAGTATGATTGGAAGTCTACTTTATCTCACGGCTAGTCGCCCGGATATATCTTTTGGTGTTGGGATTTGCGCGAGATATCAATCTGCACCAAAGGAGGTTCACCTGAAAGCGGTGAAAAGGATCATCCGGTACATCAAAGGATCAATTAATTTCGGAATTTGGTATCCTATGGGAACTAGTCTGGATATTATTGGATACTCAGATGCCGATTGGGCAGGATCAGTGGATGATCGGAAAAGCACGAGTGGTGCATGCTTCTATCTCGGCCATTGCCTTGTTGCATGGCACAGTAAAAAGCAGAATTGCATAGCACTCTCGACTGCCGAAGCGGAATATATTTCAGCGGGTAGTTGTTCAACCCAACTCATTTGGATGAAAAGTGTGTTGAGCGACTTCCGGATTTCAGCATCTTCGGTAACAATTCTTTGTGACAACACAAGTGCAATTAACATTTCTAAAAACCCTGTGTTGCACTCTAGAACAAAACATATTGAACTTAGATATCATTTTCTTAGAGAGCTAGTTGAATCAAATACTCTTCAACTTTCATATATTTCAACTGAAGATCAATTAGCTGACATCTTAACAAAACCTTTGGATCAAAAACGTTTTATTCATTTGCGTAAAGCAATTGGAATGCTTTCCTTGAAATAAACTTCTTTTTGAAACTTTTGCTTAGGTTAGGTTTTGTTTTTGTGTTTTTGTTCTTTATCTATGTATATACATAGTACATTAATTGAGCATGTGTATTATTGACTTTACTTGCATCCTTTTATATATTTAGAAATCTATTATGCTTTAGATATCATAATATTTCATTTGATGCAATGATCATTTATGTCAATTAACTCATCTTTGTTTTGATCAAAGTCAATTTCTCTCTCGATGATCTCTTGGTATAGTTTTTATCTTATTTGACTGTTTAGTCGAGTATGAAATCGAGATCAATATTTGGCTAAATACTTTATATCTTAAATAATTGATAGCCAATTGAGGGGGAGTCAAAGAAAAAGTAAAATGCTCAAAAGATGTGGAAAGAGTTACATCCCAATGAGGAGTGTGAAAACTACCACCACATGGAGGAAAGAGCTACCACCTCGGTCGTCCGAGTACTGTGTGCAGCTACCACATGAATACCAAGCAAGGTTTTTCAGGTTTGATTAAATAAAATGCATGTTGAAATACTTGACTCTGTCAAAATTTCAAGGTTAGTATAAGGTGGGATTTTTAATGAAAGATGCTCAAAGAGCCACTCTCTTCAATAAATTGACTAGATATATTATCTAACTTATCGGGAATGTTAGACATCTATTGATCTTTGTATTTCATTTTCTTTACCAAATTGATGATTTGATAAAGGCATTACTCATAAGATCAAGTTAGATGTAATTGAAGTTGTTCAACTTTAAGGGATTTAATTTTTGTAAATTTTCGTTTCATTTGTTGGATGTTATTGATAGATTTGGTATAATCTATTTCTTGTTGTATGAAACGATGATTTTTGTTTAAAGTTGATACACAAAAGGGCTTACAATCTTTTTCTGGTTTTTCTTGAATTTCTCTGAAATTTTCTAAAGAAAAAGTTGGAGCCGATCCGGATTGGACCTGCCGATCCGGATCCCGAACGCAGATATTCTTCTGCGGGCAGACGATCCGGATTGGACCTGCCGATCCGGATCCCGAACGCAGTTTTTCACTGCGGGTAGCCGATCCGGATCGCAATCATGATCTGATCCGGATCGCGGCTAGGGTTTTATAAAGAACAAAAGGGTTTTGATTTCTTTTACTCCAATCTTTTGTTTCAAAGTTTCCAGAGCTTCTCTCTCTAGATTTCATCCATCTTGGAAGCTTTCAAACTCAAGTTCTTCAACTCCAAGTAAGTTTTATTGATCAAATCTCGGTTTTTCACCGTTCTTGTTATTCCTCCTCAAAACGTGATGAATTTCTTGTATCGATTTCGTTTGTGGATGGTTTTTGATCAAATCTCTTTTGAAATAAGAACTCTGGGTAGATTAGTTTTGATTATATGCTAGGTATTCTCAAGATAAACGGATTTTTGGTCTTCGATTTCAAAGAATTCGGTTTTAGGGCATATAATGGGAATTTTCCAAAATCATGCAATTGATCTATTTTTAAATTTCCTTTTGCAAAACTAATTTGATTCGTAGTCTCTCTACACGATAATGATTGTTCTAATTTTTGAAAAGTAACAATTTTTTCATGTGTTCTTGAGTTGGTCTTCACAGGATTTCAATCTTCTTAAGGCACTTGGATCAATGGGATTCTCATGGATCATCCTTTTGTTGGTCACTATGGTGCACACTCGGGCCACAAACAAATTAAAGAGAGCTAAGAAAACACAACAAAAAGGTGAGTTTCTTATGATCAGCGACACAGAAGTGGAAGCAGATTGTCAAGAGATAGATTGGACTGAATTGACAGATGATGATGACTCATTGCCTGAACAAAAGGCGTCTGAAGGTTCAAAAGGAAAAGCTTCCGATGGATCAAAAGGAAAGGGACCCATGGACACAGGAAAAGCGCCTATGGCTACACCAACCATCTCTGTGAAAAGAAAACGAGTAACTAGACGTTTTGGACTACGACGAGACGCTGATATTGACACGCCAATAGTTCCTGACTCTCCACCTCGTGAGGAACAAGTGTTCGTTGATGCGGATCGCCTAAGGGCATTTGAGAATCGTGAGTGCATTGGCGAGAGGCATGTTAATATTGAGGCTCTACGAGATCACTCCCCCGAGTTTGGTGTTCTGATTGAACAAGCAAACCTTATTCAAGTATGCCAATTCCCAGAAATGCTTGGATACTGTCTGCATCACGTGAGGACCTTCTATACAAATGCACGGCACCTTCGAGAAAATGAAAATGGTCCGATGGAGTTTTACACGAATATCCAAGGCACGAGGTTTAAAATCACTCCACAGTTAATTGCCGAGGTATTGGGAATGCAAGCCAGCAAGACAGGAGTTAATTACCTGAAGGGAAAGGTTTTGACAAACACGATGTGGCAAATGGTCATAAAGGGAATATGTTTGGAGGGAACTCAATCAACGGAGAAGTCTATCAAATCCAAAGAACTTCGTCTTGAGTACCGGTTTCTAAACTTCATCACTTGTTACAATATCCTTCCAAATATGCAGACGAAAGTCTTGAGATGGGATCGAATGTTGTTTTTGTATCTCTTAGGACATCCGTCAGAGGCAATGGGATTAAATATCAACATTCCATACATTATTTGGAATAGAATGACGAGATATGTTGAGCATCCTCATCCCACTGAAAGGATCCCATTTCCATTGATTATAATGAGGATCTTAAAGAGATTTCAAGTTGATATTAGTTCAACAACTTATCATCACTGCTTGGGCATGATCGATGAATCCACCATTGTCAAGTCCCTTCACAAATTGCCTCATGTCACTCCAGTTCCTCCATGCGGAACGAAACCTAGTACCGGCACTTCCGCATCACCATCACAACCAGCACCCACACCAGCGGATGAAGCATCAGTCTCATCCATCTACAAAGAACAACAACGATTATCTTTTGAGCAGGAACAGATTTCGAAGGCACAGACGAGAATTTCCAATGAGCTGGAGCTCATCACGGCAACTCATATTACCATAACTAAGAAGGTCAATTCAATGAACAAGCTGGTGAAAAAGATGTTCTCTAAGATGGGCTGCACGAGCTCTGAAGACTCTGATTCTGATGACTGATTCCTTCCTTTTATTCTTTTTCTTGTGCAGATTCTTAATCTTTTCTTGTGCAGGATTTTTTTTTTTTACTTTCTTTTGTGCAGGTCTTTAAGTTTTAGTTTCAGTTTTTAGTTCTCAAACTTGAACTGTTAACCACTCTCTCCATTTTGGTAATCTTTGGCTAATTTTTGTGACAAAAAGGGGGAGAGAAGTATAAACAATTGAGACATTGATACAATGTGGTTGTGAGAAACTTGATACTATAGAGGTAAGTATAACCTCAACTTGACCTCAACTTGAAAGGTAAGTAGAACTTCAACTTTTGGTTTTCATTTGTGTTTGAATGCATGCCTCTACTAACTATTCGACTAACTATTTGGGCATGTAATATGACTAACAAGTTGATGTTGGACTAACACTTTGTGACATTTGGTTCTTGAATGCATAAAAGATATGTTGGTTTTTGACTATGATTCTCTTACATATCTGAATTCTCAAATGTCATGATGATCAGATAAACTCTATCTCTGTACTTGGTTTTGTATGTTTCAATTCTTGAGGTATCTAACGATTCTTTTTGTCAAGAATGATTTCTTTGTGCAGAGAGTACAGATGTCTAAGTCTAGAGTTTGTTTTAGGAGTTTATCTCATGTTTTTAAATTTTGGGATCTCCATTGTAAATTTTTGTTGTATGGTGATAGCAACAAAAATATCTTTTTAAATTTTCTTTAGTGGATCTGTGTTTTGTCACGAAACCGCCAAAGGGGGAGATTGTTACGGAATTTGAGTTGGCGTAATTTCGTGAAAGGTTCAAGTCTTGAAGATTGAAGGTGAAGAAGGTTGGATCATTTAACTCAATCTCAAGAAAGAAGAATTCAAAAGTATCAGGTATGTTTAACTAAAGATTTTTGGTGATCCGAATACTTCTTGTAGTGTAGAAACTCTTGGAAGAATTTTTCATTGCATAAAAATCAAAAACTGGACATAGGACATGTTCAGGATCCGGATCAGATTGTTCAATCCGGATCCCGAAGGTGGTTCGTTCATACACCAGTTCAATCCGGATCGTAGCTTCCCTTGATCCGGATCCCGAACATTGTGTTTACCATTTTCCTTGAACGATCCGGATCAGGCTTCGCAATCCGGATTCCGAACGTTGATGTTTGGTGAACTGTATGAACGATCCGGATCAAGCACTTCGATCCGGATCCCGAACCTTCGTTTTTCTGGAATTGTCTCACTCGTTACGACGATCCGGATCGCCGTCCGTAAAATTTCCAGAAATGGTAGGTTTTTGATTCTTATCTCCTTCCTAGGGTTTCTAACCTATAAATAGACCCTATGATTCTTTTTCTAGGGTTAATCCAAATAGAGCCGTCATAATCAAATATCATCTTATACGGCCCTAGATCCACATATAGAGAAGAAAGGAAATCATTAGATATTACTCTATGTTTCTTCATCTATATTGATTAGTTTGATTCTAGGTTTTCATACTCACATCTTGAGTTGAATCAAACTAATGAATACTTAGATGGTATTTCCTATCTATCTTTGATCTAAGTATTCGGCGGATCATCACCACCCAAAAACAACGATTTACCCCAAAATCGGCGCGTGGATTCGCGTGTCCTTGTGGATTCAAAGTTCAACCGCTCTCGTGGATTCGGAGCGAGGTACGTTCGTGGATTCGAAGCGTACTACTGGGTGAAGACCGTGGATTCGGTCAGACGTCGTGGACTCGACGTTGGACGCCGTGGATTCGGCGTTGGACGCAGATCGTGGATTCGAGACGCGTTGCGGAGCGAGCGGAGAAGATCAACTAGGAGCGTATGGAAAAGGTTGAGTCGTCTGTGAGTACGGTATATCACCTTGTACGTGTTTAATTCTAGTGGATTTCACCGTGTTATCGGTCCCGTGGTTTTTTACTCCGGTTTGGAGTTTTCCACGTAAAAATCTTGCGTGTTCTTTCTTATTTCCGCATTGGGTTTTATTGCGCAATGATTTTTTGAGTGTTTATTGTTTACACCTATTCACCCCCCTCTAGGTGTTTTTTTCCCCTATTTAGATCTATATTACATATAACCCAACACTGTCCACAGTCCTCTAACTCCGCGACCCGTCGAAAACAGCGCACTACTGCACAAAACATCGCACTCGGTGTAAATACAATACCCAAAAATACAGCCTTTGCTATTTTTCCAACAGCACGGAAAAAGAGGAATTTTCACCTCTGTGCTGTCCTCCGAAAAATCCATAAAAATTACGGTTGCGTTCCATGCGACGAGTAGATCGAAAACGAGTACTTATACGCCTTGATCTGATGCTCACAGACCGAGATAAAAATCGAACAAGCCTATGCTGTCCAAAAATCCACCACAGAAAATGGGGTCAAAAGGTGCCCCGGGAACCATGCCAAAAGTTCAAAACAGAGCAAAGCGGTCAACACGAAAATCGAAGCCTTACCTCTTAGGAATGCGCTGTCGTAGAAATCGCTCAAAACTTCCACCTGGTTTGCGCACAGGAAATTTCTGACTGAACTGCGACGGAAACGGGCCGAAAAAAGGGAGATGTCGAGGCGCACTGTAAAACCAAAGTCGCCTCTGCCGAGCCTCCAAAAATCTTGGGAATCCACAACGAGATCAAAAATATGAAGGGGAACAACTTTCCTATAGGGCTCTCTCTCTTAATCTCTCTCTAGAATTTGGAAAGAGCAAAAAAGAGAGAGGGAGGAGGGTATTTATAAGCCCAGCCCACACCACACATGGGCTCTCGGATTCGGGCCCCCGAAAGATTCGGGCCCCGAATCTGGGCCCTGCCCAACCCAAAACACCCGCACCCGGATTCACCCGGGCGCGACACCTATCCCCGAACAGGGGACAGTGGCGCCCGGCGAACCGGGTGCGGCAACATGCCCCCCTACGGGCGGCGCGGTAGGTGGCGCCCACCACTGGCGCGGCGCCACGTGGCCCCGCGTGCGTTGGCCTGCCCGGCACGCCAGCCGGCGCACCTGCCCGCCGCCTGCGCCGTCTGCGCCCGCGTGCGTATGGCCGCAGGCGCCCGCCCGCGCATGCACCGCGCACACAAGAGCCTCCCAATCCGGGGCCGCCACGTGACGCGCCCCGGTCAAGGCACCGGCCGCCCTGCCCCGTGGACCCTACAGCGCAGACCCACCAATGGGCGGCTGCCATGTGTCCCCGCCGGTCCACCGTGCACCAGCGGCACTCCTCCGTGGACCAAACAGCGTGCGTCGGCCAATCCCAGGCCGCCACGTGTTACTCGCCGGTCCATGGCTCACCCCCGTGCCCCATTTTGCACAGAAAACTTCCGGGTGTCCGTTTTTGGGCGTCCGGACTCAGAAAAATATAAGTAAATAGCTGTTTTCAAGCGTTTTTCCACGCTGAATCCAAATACGGCCACCAATCGGCATGAAACCACTTCTAAAATTCAACAAAAGCAGCCGAAAGACAGGCTCGACCCCAAACCCTCTCTGAGTCCATCCAACACAACCCTTTGACGTGTTGTGGCCCCAATACACCACTAACAGGTGTTCCACACCCCGAAACATGGGGAAAAGCTACACGGGGATCTGGGACACTGCAGGTGGTCCCGTGTCGTTGAGAGTACTTCGACCGTTGTGCGAGATGCTTGAGGATCTTGAGTCTATCCGTTCTGAGAGAGAGCGTGGATTTCGACTATAGCCTGCATGTGTCACTATTCGATGGCGACCTTGTAGAGCACCGGATTTTGGGTTGAGCACACCGACTCCACAGTTGAGCCTTTTGAGTGGAAAAAGCTTGGGACACGTGTATTTTCATAATACAGCGGAGTTCGGGAGGTTTCGGACTGATGCGGAGGCCCCGAAGGCAAAAAGTGAGTTGGAGTTGGCAATTAAAGGATTAATTAATTAATTAATTTAATTAATTTGATTGCATTTGCCTATGTTGTAGAAAAGAGAAAAGAAAGGAAAAGAGAAGAGTTGAGGGGTTTAGTTTTTTTATGTTATCTGCTCCAGCTGCCAAGCACCAGCCACCTTTAATTAAGCCACCTTAATTAGCTTGCCACGCCATCACCTTCTTCCCTGCAACAGAGAAAAGAAAGGAAAACATAGTAGGAGAGAAAGAGAGAAGAAGGAAGAAGTAGAGGAAGAAAAAGAGAGGGTTTGAAGGAATTAGTGAAAAGAGAAGTGAAGGTGTGCTTGGGGTGTGGACCTTCTGCTAGTAGCGGAGTGGAGCCGAGCGGAGCGCGCGCGACGGGCTTCATAGAGGTTTGTAGCAGTTTTTAGAGCTTGGTTTTTGGACGAGATTGGTGTTGGTGTGGACTGCTTGTCCATGGGTTGGAGAGACCGCAGATGAGGGCGCCGCACGCGGCTGGCGCTGATGCTGCGCGGGCGCACATGGGCGCCGCGCGCAACAGGCAGCAGGCGCTGCGCGGGCACCATGGACGCCGCGCGCAGTTGCTGCGGGCGCCGCGCAGCAGGGAGGGCGCACCAGGGCGCCGCGCAGCAGAAGCGGGCGCCGCGCGGCGGGCGCGTGGGCGCCGCGCGACAGGCTCGGGCAGCTGCAGCGCAACGCACTGTTTGGACGGGCTCGACGTGCGGCTCACGTGGGCGCGTGGGGACTTCGTCGGCCGGGGATGTTTTTGCCCAGTGAGCTTGTGATTCGTGGTTTGGCCGAGCTTGATGGGTTTTTCTGTTCCTTTTCCTTGCTTTTGTGTGTGCAGTTGCTTGATGTTAGTGCCTTGGGGTGGCTGTGACATTGGTGATGGACTTGTAGTATGCTGTAAGCCTTTGGTGTGTGTTGTGAGTTCGTGGCTGTTGGAGCGCGACCGAGTACCGTGAGTTGGCAGTGGAGTGAGACGGAGTGTGTGCAGATTTTTGTGAGGACTAGGGAGGATTGTTCGAGCTTCCGGGGATTTTTCTGTGGTTCGCGGCAGTGTGCTCGCGCGCGGCGCGGTTTTCAGAGTTTCGTCAGTTTGAGGATTCAGCGCTTTCCCGACTTCGGCTTTGCCTACGAAAAGCGATCCAGGTGGGTTGGAAATTCTTCAAGATGTATGGAATGCCTTCTAAAGCTATTGTATGCATGTTTAGGATGTCTAACTTGATTGTTATTATAGTTGGTAAATCCGATAGCTGCCTAGAAAATTATAGGAAAACTTTCCTGAGCCCCAGGTATTTTTAGCATGATCTAGAGATGATTTGACACTAGACTGCATGATTAGTTGGCATTAGAATGGCATCTGAACTGTGGTGTCCCGGAATCCCCGTGCGACTCGACTGTGTGTTTGGCGGTGAGGAAACACCTATTTTTGGTGTATCGAGTCCGTTGTGCGTCGAATGGATGCCAAAAACGGACTCAGCGCGCGAAAACAGTCAAAATTGGCTATTTACGGGCGTAAATGGGCTAACGGGCTGTTTTTGGTCGCGGGCCGGTCCACGGCCCACCCGCATGCACCAGGCGCACCGAACCCGCGCCGCTGCCACGTGGCAGGCGCGGGTTGGTCCACCCGGTCGCAGTGCAGGCGGGGAGCGCGGGGGCGGGGCGCACGTGGTAGCGCCACGCGGCTGCCCCACACTGGGCGCGTCAACCCGCGCGTTGACCTGCGCGCGGGCAAGCTCCGCGGGCCAGCGCAGGAGACGCGCGGGTGGCGCCACATGGCGGGCGCCGGTTCGCCCGCGGCGCGCGAGGGGACGCGTCCCTGACGCGCCTGGTCCCGGTGTGGTGCGGGGCTGCCACACGGCGGCCCCTGTGTGGTCGCGCCTGCGCGCGGGAAGCGCAGCGCTGCAACGTGGCGCTGCGGTGGCAGGCGCGGCGCGGGGGTCTTCGGCGGGGAGCACTGTAGCTGCGCTCGAGGGAGGTTTCGGGCGACCGAAATTGGATTTCGGGCGCCCGAATCTCGCCTTTTTGGGCTATTTAAGCCCAATTGGACCCCTTTTTCTCCTTTTTTTCTCTTTTTGCTCCGTCCAGCACGCGAGAGGGAGAGGGAGAGAGCGTTGGGGGAATTTTTCGGGGTGCCGCGAGCGCCCCGTTTGTGCCGTGGAGCGCGCGCGAAGTGTCCCTTGGAGCCGGGCAAACGCGTGGGTGCTTGTTTGGCGAACTGCCGGCTTTAAGGTTGGTTTTGCTCGTTTTTTTGCAGTGTTTTTCGGCACAGTTTTGGGGTTTACCCTTTTGGATTTTTGGTTTTGACCCTGTGCCTTTTTGCTTGTTAGGGACTGTTGTTTAACCCACCGTTTTGCTTGCGGACTCCGGCGGCGTGCACCGTTTTGCATGCGGACTCCGTTTTGCGTGCGGATTCCGGCACCGTGCTCCGTTTTGCGTACGGACTCTGGCACTGTGCTCCGTTTGCGTGCGGACTCCGGCGGCGCGCACCGTTTTGCGTGCGGACTCCGGCACCGTGCTCTGTTTTGCGTGCGGACACCGGCACCGTGCTCCGTTTTGCGTGCGGACTTCGGCGGCGTGCACTGTTTTGCGTGCGGACTTCGTTTTGCGCGCGGACTCCAGCACCGTGCACCGTCTTGCGTGCGGACTCCGTTTTGCGTGCGGACTCCGGCACTATGCTCCGTTTTGCGTGCGGACTCCGACGGCGTGCTCCGTTTTGCGTGCGGGCTCCGGTGGAGGCAAGGAATCGCGTGGAGGCCAATTGCAAGTGTCTACGAGCAATTGGTGTCTTACCAAGGTGGGTTGGTTTTTCTCTCCAAGTCTGCGAACTTCTTTCTAATTCTATTATGATAGGATTTTGCATGCTAGTTTAAGTGTTTCATTTGAACTTGACTAACACCCCCGTCATATGTTGCATGTGTTTAACCAGACCAATAGAGAACCTTAATCTGGGCTAGGTTCTATTATGCTTTATACATCCCACACATTGCATTTCTTTCTGGACATAGAGTTTCTCGCCCGGGTAGTGGGCCGAGTGGTCAGGGTATTGTGGGACGTGTGTTACACTCGGGCCTGGGGGCTGAGTGGGGTCTGGTAGCTGAGTTTAGGCCAGAGTTAGTGTTTGGGAACCGTTTTGGGTAAACGGTGGTCCCGGGTCTTTGGATATTCCTCCGTTCGTTCGTTCGTCACCACCATGTTGTGATCGTGGTGCACGTGTGTTATCAGGACCTTAAACCCAAAATGTTTTTGGACACCCATGATTTTAGTAAACCAGTATTTTCCTTCCGAATTCCTAGGGGTCGCCGGAGCTTGTTCTTGTTTGATTGGGCGATGGCGTCGACCCTTGGGAGTTCGGGAAACAAACTTATTTTCAACTGATTTTCTCAAGAACTAAAATCTATAAAAGTTGGTTTTCTCAATTCAAGACGGTTTTCAAAAAGGGGCAATTTTATCCTCACCCCAAGGGGGTTGAGTGGAAATGATGTTTTATAATAAAGGTCATCTTTTCTCCTAATTTTCCTCACCCGACCGGGGTGGGTGATCTGGGTTCTAAGGGTTGATTTCATTCTTGGGTCGAAAACAACGGGAGGCTACGCCTATAGCCTGTTCTTGTATGGTTGGGGTCGTAGGTATTAGTTTCCCGGGGTTTTCGGACCCTTCGCGGTTCTAGCTGTAGAGCATCTCCAGCCCGTGAGTTTTGTGTGTTGAGCTGGTTTCCCACTTTAACCGAGAGGGGCCGAATCCCTGAACGGTAAAGGATCGAGAACTTCGATAGACGGAGCCTAGAGTCTGTTCTTGTTTGATTGGGGTTCTAGGCACCGGCCTAACTGGATTCTCGGACCTTTGCTGCGTCAGTCGGTTCTTCTCGCCTATGAGTGGGGTGTCTTTTGGGAGCCGTTTGGAGTGACGGCGGTCCCAGCTGTGTTGTACCTTCTTTTAGTGGGTTAGTGTTGTGAGATTGAGTCGTTGAGGGTTCTCCGACTGAGTGTTGGTTTTGGGTATTTGAGTTACCGATCTGTTTGATCGTGGATTATAGCCTGCATGTGCCGCTTATTGAGACAGATGAGATATTTGAGCTCGTTGGGGTCGCTCCCCTCGAGTTACACCCCGGGTGCGTGTTGATGATGAGATGATGATGCGCCTAGTTCATATACTAGTGGTCGCTTGATACCCCTGGCCGAATTACCATGGGGTCACTTTGGGTGAGATTGAGATAGTCAGTTTAGGACGCCCCACGTAAATCCCGTCCTCCTGTGGATGCGTGGTAGTGGGCAGGTGCGTTCCTAGACGACAGGCGCAGGCTCGACTGAGCCAGTTTGGCAGTTATTGAGATTCGAGTTCTGTGAGCACCTCGTGTGCGAGTAGTGGATTCATATCATGTGTCTTAGTAGAGTTTTCCTTGAGCATAGTACTTATGACATATTATCAGTAGTGAGTGGATGCATACCATCATCTGTGTTCTTTCTTCCATTGAGCATAGCAGATAGAGGCATGATAGCTGTAGATACTTTTCCAGCTTATTTTTCATTATTACAGTCTTTTTCTGTTATCTTATGCCTCTAGTAGACATAGTGGGCAGACCGTGGGTCTTGGAGACGGTACCCACTGAAAACTACTGTAGGATGTAGTTCTCACACCCTCTGTCGGTGACAGGTTGATGAGGCTTTTTCTTCCGTCCCTGCCCGAGCTGGCTTGACGGACCGAGGACAGGGAGTCGCGAGTTAGTTCCCTACCAGCATTGTTCCTTTAGAGTGAGGTAGATGTACCATCCCGGACTGTGGGATTTTGTTTATGTATGGTTATATTTCTAGATTTTAGTTATCTCCCTTTTTGGATTCATAGATGTTGTTGTATAGGTGGATTTCTATTTGTATCATCATGTATTTGGGAGATGGATTTTGTTTTTATTTTCAGCTTTATAGTAGTTGATTTTTATATTTCAACTTTTATTTTCCGCTCTGATATCTGTATAGCTGTAGATCTATCTCATTCAGGTTAGACGCTTCGTCGGTGCGGGGCTTCCCGTATCGACGGCGGATCTGTTGGCGAGCCCGGGTCGCAGTTTCGACCCCGGGGCGTAACATGAATCGTTTTAAAAATCGTCGGACCTATTTTAAATGAAAACTGAGCTTTGAAAATAGTTTTAAAATATTGAAATCTTCTAGAGGGGTTGAGTAGGTTCAGGATGCATGTGTTCTCGTGCCGGGGGGCCGAGTGAATTTTTAGAGCTCTGTGGGATGAGTTTCTAGTGTCATGTGAGTTTGAGCTTCCTTGTTGGGATTGATGAGGTTATTCTAGATCATCGGTCGTGCATTTCTGATTTAGTCGTGGAGGTGGTTCTTCGTCTTAGCTATGAGAGTTGGGCTCTGGCAGATCGAGTCGTGGAGGGTTCCCGACTTAGCCACGGGTTGTGCATTATCAGATTGAGTCGTGGGGGGTTCTCCGACATAGCTGTGAGAGTTTGGGCATTTCCTGATCGAGTCGTGGAGGGTTTCCCGACTGAGTTGTGTTATTTGAGCATTGAGTTTCCGATCTGTTTGATCGTGGATCATAGCCTGCAGGTGCCGCTTGTTGAGATAGATGAGACACGTTTGAGCTCGGTGGGGTCGCCCCCCTCGAGTTACGCTCCGGATGCGATGATGTTGATGATGCGCCTGAAGAGGCTACTGTGTTGAGATTGAGATAGTCTGTGTAGGACGCCCTACGTAAATCCCGTCCTCTTATGGATGCGTGGTAGTAGGCAGGTGCGTTCCTAGATGACTCACTGTTAGTGAGTGATACTGAGATAGTCTGTGTAGGACGCCCTACGTAAATCCCGTCCTCTTGTGGATGCGTGGTAGTAGGCAGGTGCGTTCCTAGATAACTCACTGTGAGTGCGTGATACCGAGATAGTCTGTGTAGGACGCCCTACGTAAATCCCGTCCTCTTGTGGATGCGTGGTAGTAGGCAGGTGCGTTCCTAGATGACTCACTGTGAGAGGCGCAGGCTTGACTGGACCCGATGCGGCAGTCATTGAGATTGGGTGATATGAGCGGGTGGTTGCATGGCATGTTCTTAGATGAGTTTTCCTTTGAGCATGGTACTTGAGGCATATTAGCAGTAGCGAGTGTATACATAGCATGTTCATAGTAGAGTTTCTTTGAGCATGATGATTGAGACATATTAGCTGTAGTTTTCTTTCAGCTTTCCTATTATCTATCTGCATACCTATCTGTGTGCCTCCAGTAGACTTAGTGGGCATACCGTGGATATTAGTGACGGTACCCACTGGGAACTACCTTCTACAGTAGTTCTCACACCCGCTGCGGTGACAGGTTTCCTGAGGTTGCTGTTCCGGCTTGGTTCGAGCGGAGACAGCTGATCGAGGTGAGGACGTGGCCAAGTAGTTCCTTACCCCTTTTATTTAAGAGTCAGAGGTAGAGGTACCCTATATTTTCATGATTACACTTTTGTACTGGACAGTCTGAGTGATTATGAGGGTTGTATTTTATTTTTCGTAGCTGGTGAGACTTTGTAGTGAGGTTTTATGTATTTCAGATGTTCAGTTGATTTCTATAGCTTCTGGTTTTGGTTTTAGCTCTGATACATGTTTAGCTATAGATCTGACTTGCAGGGTAGACGCTGCTTCTGTGCGGGGGTTTCCGTACAGATGGCGGATCTGTTGGCGAGCCCGGGTCGCAGTTTCGACCGCGGGGCGTGACAGACCAGTCCGATTAGACACCCTATGTTGATGCACTAGGGAGGCGCAAGCTTGACTGGACCAAATATGGCAGTCAGCTCGATTGGGTTGATTGAGCACCTTGTGTGCGAGTGGTTGCATATCTTTCATCGGTTTTCTCCCTTGAGCATTTAGATAGAGGCATGGTAGCTGTTGAGTATCTCTAGCTTTTCTTTTCAGTCTTTTCTGCATCGTTATCTTATGCCTCTAGTAGACTTAGTGGGCAGACCGTCGGGCTTGGTGGAGGTACCCACTGAGAAATACCTGTTGGTGTAGTTCTCACACCCGTTGGGGGTTCTCCCCCTCCTTTTTCTTTCCTCTCCTTTGTTTTGCAGAGTCATTTGTGGGTGTTGCAGATTTTGCTGTTGGTGTTCAAAGCGAGGGAGTCGCGGGCTAGATCCCTACCTGTCTTTGGAGAGTAGCTGTACCCCCACATTGGAGATTTGTAGTACAGTCAGTAGACTAGTTTTATTTCTACTTTTGAGAGACTATTGTATTGTGAGGATCTGACTTGTACTGAGAGCCTGTACACTGATGTATTATTTCAATTTACCTCCCTGTTGAGTTCTGGGTTATTGTATCAGAGGATTTTGTATATGATCATATTTGGGAGATGGATATTGTATTATTATTTCCAGTTGTATAGATGGTTGGATTTTAGTTTTACAGCAGTTTTCTTTATAGCTCTGATATCTGTTTAGCTGTAGTACCTTTTCTTGCAGGTTGGACACTTCGCCTATGCGGGGTTTTTGTATAGGCGGCGGATCTGTTGGTGAGCCCGGGTCGCAGTTTCGACCCCGGGTGTCACGCCCCGGGGCGATACTGCGCCCCGGCTCGCCAACAGATCCGCCGCCCATACGGGAAGCCCCGTATAGGCGTAGCGACTAACCTGCAAGAAAACATCTACACTAGCAGATATCAGAGCTGAAAGAGAAAAGCTGGAAAGAAATACATAAAATAAAACTACAACTCTTAAATATACAGACCAACCTCACCAGAATACAGGAGTCTCTCATAAAAGCAGGAAAGGAAGGTACAACTCAAAACCTCACTACAAAAGTCACTCGACATAACACACACCAAAATGGAACTAGGGTACATCTACTCACACACTGAAGACGACAGGAGGGGATCTATCTCGCGACGCCCTTACCTCGGTCAGAAGGAGCTGGATCAGCAACAAGAGCTGCAGGAACTGGAGCAGAAGTCCCTGGGGAGAAAACACCACGACGGGTGTGAGAACTACATCCCACAGTAGTTCTCAGTGGGTGCCGCCAACAAGCCCGACGGTCTGCCCACTAAGTCTACCAGAGGCAAAAGTAACATATGCAGTGCTATAAGGAAAGCGGGGAAAAGTAACTCTACAGCTACTATGCCTCTATCTAGATGCTCAACAGTGGAACAGAAAGAACATAATGCCACAACTAACTCTCCTCCCTGATCACCCAATCAAAACTGACTGCCACATCGGGTCCAGTCAAACCTGCGCCAACCTACTGCCGTTACGTCCCGGAGGAGCGGACTTACGTAGGGCGTCCGTGGCTGCCAACGAAAGCACAGCCAGAGGGACCACTGCAACATCAAGTCGCTAAAGAACATCTCAAACTCACGCCGGTACACAACCCGGTCTCGCCTACTCCGGAGTGGCCCTCGAGGGGAGCGACCCGCTCGAGTCAAAGTAACCCATAAGTATCACTGTAAAGTATCACTGTAAAGCTCTAATGTGGCTCATGCAGGCTATGATCCAATCCTCGATCAATAAGATCGACCACCAAACAAATCACTGACTCACTCACTGGCTGGAATCTACACAGCTGAAACTCACTGTCTCTCTGACAGTTTCCAAGAACCCAGATCTACCATCACTATCACTCTCCCAAAGAAATCAAATCTAAAGACTGCTATCAACTCCACTCGGTCCCCAGACACGAGTGCAAATGCATCCCACAATCACCCGACCTCTCGGCCCACAACTCGGGCGAGGAAAAGCTAAGTCCATAGTGAAATGAAGTATCGTGATGTGGAATGTCTAGAGCAATAAAAACCTAGCCCAAGTTGGAGTTTTTCTACAGACTGGCTGAACATGATACATATGACAGGGGGTGCTAGGTCAAATTCCAAGATTTCATTACTTAACATAGTGCCGGAATCAAAAGATTCAACAACTGATATACAAGATACAACATACAGTTTTACACATGCTAATACTCCAATTTCTAACATGCATGATCCTACACACATAGAATTAGTACACAGTCCAGAGTTCTTGGAAGCAAGGTCACCCACCTGAAAGTGCTAACTGTCCGGAATCGTACAGCTGAGAAAGCCCACAACTGTCAAATCACAATCCCACCAAGCCAACAACACGGTAGAAGTGCTCACAAACTCCTGGGTACAAACATACACCAAAATTACACTTTAAACCACACAAATTCCAAAATCCCAAAATCTGTGATGAACAGTCCCATTCACACGAAATTTTCACCTGAAAAACTTCCTCCAAAAATTCCAATAAAAATATGACGGCGATCCTCGCGAAGAGTAGATGTCGATAGAGTCCTGAAACGTCGAATTCCGATGTCCGGATGAGGAGATAAAAATCCGACAAGTAGGTGCTGTCCAAATCAACCAACAGTCGCAAAGGGGGTTAAAAAATGTACCCAGAACCCCAAGAAAAACTCGGATCCAGAAAAAGTGTCCAACACGAAAAATGTAGATTTACCTCTTACGAAACCGTCACCGCAGAAATCGTCCAAAAATAATGTCGGGGTAGCCCGGTAGACCTCCCAGACTAAACTACGACGAAAATGGGCCTCCAACAGTAGATCGTCGCTCCGCACCCCGATGTAGAAGTCGCCGTCGTCGCGGCCTCCAAAAATTCTGAACCTTCGCCGGAAGATGCACAAGAGGGAGAGAAAGAAAATTGGTAAAGGGCTCAGGGGCTAAAACTCTCGGGAAAAGCTTCAAAAACGAGCCCCAAGGGGCCTATTTATAGGCCTCACCCGAAATCAGCCCAAAAGACAAGTCAAAGGGGCTTTCGGGCCCACTTTCGGGCGCCCGGAACATTCGGGCGCCTACAGTGTTGGGCCCGGCCCAACACTGTGCGCGCCCGGATTGATCCGGTGCCGCCACGTGTCCCCCCGAACAGGGGACAGCGGTGCGGGGCCACCCAATGGCCGCCACGTGTCCGGCCCCCGCGCTCCCCCGCGCCCGGCGCACATGCGCCCACCAATCATGGCGCGCCACGTGTAGCGAGGTCCACGGCGGCGACCACGGGCCGCGGTTCACGGCGGCCCACCCGGGTCGCTGCGCCCGCCAACCAGCGGGCGACACGTGGCCCGGCGGGTCCATCGTGCGCCGCGCCCGGCGCAGTCCACGCGCTGTCGCGCGTGCGTTGACCCGCCAACCGGCGTCTGCCACGTGGCACTGTGCCGCGTCGCATACGCCAGGTGCGTATGGACCGACCAACCAGAAGAAGCCACGTGGCCCGCCCCGGTCCACTGCACCAACCGCGCGCCCCCGTGGACCAAGCCGCGTGAGCCCGCCAATGGGCAGCCGCCACGTGTCCAGGCGCCGGTCCATGCACCAGCGCCCAAGCTCTGTGGACCGAGCGGTATGCGCCGGCCCAATCAGAAGCTGCCACGTGGCAGGGGCTGGTCCACGGCTGTTCCCATGCACCAAAATGCGCGAAAAACTTCTGGGAGTCCGTTTTTGGGCATCCGGACTCAGAATTTAACAAGCAAATAGCCGATTTCAAGCGTTTTTCCGTGCTGAATCCATTTCCGACCTCTGTTTGGCCTAATTCTTTTCCGAAATTTCGGCAAACCCAGCCGAAAGCCAACACAGCAAATAATATCACACAGGGTCCATCTGTGGCATCCTATTGATGCACCATGGGCCAGATACACCAATGATAGGTGTTCTAACAGTGGATTCATCGGAAGAACGTTGCATGGGAATCAGGGCCACTACACCGGGGCATGACAGAATTTGTTAGAACTATAGAAAAATATATACAGAAAGGCTAATTCGAATAGATGAAGAGGCAGAAGAAGTAGCATTGAAAGCTTTAGGCATGATACTCTGTTTAATAAGTTTGAGATGAAATGGGAATTAAAACGTGTACATGCACGGCTAATAAATGTGAAATCAAGAGAGATTCTTGCTTATCTTAAATGCATTAATGTGAAAATCAGATACTGATAATTTGAAGAAGTATTCAATAATATATATTTATTAACAATGTAACTTCTTTATTCAGCAGGACTGGTTTGAGCAATACCGTGAACGGGTTATTGAGGCAGAACAAATGATACTAACAATCCTTGATTTTGAGCTTGATGTGAAGCATCCATACGCTCCGCTTTCATCTGTCTTTCTCAAACTAGGACTTTCACGTACTATTCTTTTTAATATGGCTTGGAGTCTGGCCAGTGAAGGGTAACCATGTCCTTTGCAAACTAGCAGGAGTCATTAATTCTAAAGATTCTTCTGCAGTTATGCATCAATACATTTTGTTCTAATGTGGCTTCTACATTTTAAATATTCTGTGGTACAGTAATGCAAGTCATATGGTTCTGTATATGTGAAATTTTTTCGCTATAACTACAAACTAGAATATGTATGAGGCTTTTTGTTTTTGTAGCCAAAATTTGGCATTCTTTTTGCATTGGAACTTTCTATTTCGTTTTTTTGTTTCACCTGGAGGATTGATGTGCTTACATATATGATATTCTTAGCTGGAGGATTGATGTGCTGTTCATGGAAAGCATATTTTTGTTTCACCTGGAATTGAGAAATTGCAAGTTTTTATGCAAGTTTGTGTAACAGTTTTTTTTTTATCTTGTTTTGTGACTACTCACTCTATTGTAGATGAAAAGAAGCTTAAGGACAAAAAGAAAAAAAAAATCCGAAAGATGAAAGATTTTAATAAAAAAATTGTATTAAATTAGGAACATTGCTCTTCGACATAAAAGAAAAATAAAAAAGTATATTTAGCCGATGAACATAGTGTTTCATATTACATTTAAGCGAATACAAATTTAATACACAAAATTGCTAAAATAAATACAATAAAAAATTTTCTTTCGATTTTTTCCACCATTGCTGTTGTTCTCGTGGAAGTTTCTTCAACTCTAATTTTCAGATTCTCTATTTGCTCACCCATACTAGATAACTTACAATTTATGTATTGAAATATCTCTTCATTTGAAGTTTTTGGAGAAGACGTTGCTAGTTCAGGGACTACACTTTATCGTTTGGTAACGGGATAAGCCAGAACTAACTATTCTGGGGATAGGTATAAAGTACGGAACAAGAGCGAAAAAGCGTTTGGTTCGGTTCCAGGGATAAGAGATTTTGTGTTTGGTATGAGAATGAGGAATAAGAAGAATAAAGAGGTTGTGATGATGAGAGTGTATTGGGAAGGAAAAGAGAGAGAGGAGAGAGAGGGATTTGTGATGATGAGAGTGTATTGGGAAGGAAAAAAAAGAAAGGAGAAAGAGGGATTTGTGATGATGAGAGTGTATTGGGAAGAGAAAAAGGAGGGGAGGAGGGGTAGTTTGATAAAAAAAAAAAATTATAAAATAATAGGTAAGAACTGTTGTTCCAGCTTATTCTGCTTGTACTAGAACTACTGTACCGAATAATTCTTAATACGTTTGGTACAATAAGGAGGATAAACCTCTTATTCCCTGTTCTAGCCCCGAAACAAACGGTGAAAGATTTGAACTTTCTTGTTCCAAAAGTTCTTTGGATTTCATTTTATCACACAACATGAAAAAATCACAATAGTTATCGTTATTCTTTCCATAATTTCGACAACCATAAAATCGTCTTCCTTTACTTCTGGCTTGCTGTGAAGTTCTTATTATAGCTATCTATTTACATTTGCACCAAACTGTGCTATCTTCAAGAGAACTTGGCATTTTCAATCACCTGTACAAAATATTAAAATTAACACGTAATTTTAGTGCAAAAAAAATAAAAAATATTAGGACAAGAATAAAATAAAAATTTATTATTTTCATTGTGCATCTAATCAAGTAAAATAATAAAACTTAGATATCTAACAGGTAGATTAATTATGAATTAATTATGAATTAATACTAACAGCTAAAAATAAAAAATTTTAAATTTTAAATTTTTTTTAAAAAAATGGGCCTTTCTATAGAAAGAAAAAATAATAAAATTTAAAAAATTAAAATAAAATAAAAAATTATGCTCTCCATGTAAGAAAAAAAAAATTAAAAATTTTAAAAATTTTAAAAATATATAATAATTTTCTGTAGAAAGAATTTTTTTAAAAAATAAATTAAAACATAATAAAATTCATACTTTCCATGTAAAAGGAAAAAAAATAAAAATTTAAAATTTTGATTTTTTTTTTAAAAAAAACATGCATTTCTGTAGAAAGAAAAAAAATAAAATTTTAAAAATTTTTTAAAAATAAAAATCTATGCTCTCCCTATAAGAAAAAAAAATAAAATTTTTTTAAAAAAATTTATGCTCCCCCTTTAAGAAAACAAAAAAAAATAAAAAAATTAAATATATATATATATATATATATATATATATATATATATATATATATATATATATATATATATGCTTACTTTGTAGCGCAGAGAAAAGGAGAGGGTGTGGGCGGAGGTGTGCACAGGGGGGTGCTTCGTCGGAGCTCCGGCGCCGGATCGGAAGGGTCCAAGCAAGTGGGTTTAGAGAGAGAGAGAGAGAGAGAGAGAGAGAGAGAGAGGAAGTTGTGGGAGGGGAGGGGAAGGGTTGTGAGAGAGAATAGATGGAGAGAGAGAGAGAGAGAGAGGGGGTCTGCCACAAAAAATAAGAAAAAAAAGAAAAAGAGAGAGAGGGTCTCCCACTCTGCCAACAAAAAAAAACAGAAGAAAGAGAGAGTCATTGTAACGCCGTCTCCGTTGCTTCTCTCTCACTTAGTGATGCATGAATCTCGAAAAAATATAAATCATATGGCTATAAAGTTACAAACACATGAGCGGGGATTTTTTAAAAATAACCCTATAACAATTGAAAATTTGGGAAATAACCCTCCCAAATTTAATTTTGCAAAAATAACCCTGCTTTTGCCACCTCAGCGCCACGGAGGAGAGAGGAACTGAAGACGCTGAAGCGTTCAGCGCCTTCACAGAAATCCTGTGAAGGCGCTGAATGGATCAACGCCTTTAACATTTAAGTTAAAGACGCTGAATGGTTCAGCGTCTTTAACGTTATACTAAAGACGCTGATCCACTCAGCGCCTTTACAGAACTTAACCAAAAATGGCCAAGTCCTCAACTTGTAGCGTGGCCAAGTCCCCAAGTCCTGTGCGGAAGGCGCTGAATAAAACAGCGCGTTTAGCAAAGACGCATGAAGGCGCTGATTCATTCGGCGCCTTCACAGTTTTTTGTGAAGGCGCTGATCCATTCAGCGCCTTCACAGGTTTTTTGTGAAGGCGCTGAACGCTTCAGCGTCTTCAGTTCCTCTCTCTTCCGTGGCGCTGAGGTGGCAAAAGTAGAGTTATTTTTGCAAAATTAAATTTGGAAGGGTTATTTTCCAAATTTCCAATTGTTATAGGGTTATTTTTAAAAAATTCCCGACAGGAGCTCTATATATATATATATATATATATATATATATATATATATATATATATATATATATATATATATATATATATATATTAGAGCTTTTATACTTTCAAAAGTACAAACTCATTCATACATGTGAATTTTTTACTATAGGATTTGTATTGGAATTCGTGTTATTGTAAAAGCAATTAAGAAGAGAGAAAGAAAGTACAATTGCACAAATTCTAATACAAATTTTATAGTAAAAAATTTACAAGCTTGGATAAGATTGTACTTTTGATAGTATATAAACTCTACTTTAAAAACACATGCCTAACTATGCTTGTGAATTTTTTACCATTAGATTTGTGTTGAGATTTGTGCTATTGTCAAGTCAACTAAAGAGAAAGAAAGAGAGAGTACAATAGCACGGATCCCAATATAAATCCAATAGTAAAAAATTCACAAATATAGTTGGACTTTGAAAGTATATAAGCTCTAATATATATATATATATTAGAGCTTATATACTTTCAAAAGCACAAATCTCTTTAGTTGGACTTGTACATTTTTTACCATTGGCTTTTCATTGAGATTTGTGGTATTATACACTCTCTTTCTCTCTCTTTAGTTGACTTTACAACAGCATAAATCTCAATATAAATTCAATGGTAAAAAAATTTACAACTATATATATATATAGTAGAGCTTATATACTTTCAAAAGCACAAGCCCAATTATATTTATAATTTTTTTACCATTAAATTTGTATTGAGATTTGTGCTATTGTAAAGTCAACTAAAGAGAGAGAAAGAGAGATTACGATAGCAAAAATCTGAATACAAATTCAATGGTAAAAAAATTCACAAGTATAGTTTGACTTATATTTTTGAAAATATATAAACTCTACTATATACTTTTGAGAGAGAGAGAGAGAGAGAGAGAGAGAGAGAGAGAGCTAGACTACTATGCTATCGATAGTACTAAGTCATTGGTCATATTAGGGTTTTAGCCATTGGATTAAGTGATGTGTGTTTAGGATGATAATGGTCCCCTATAGGGTGTGTTTGGCATCGGTATAAGGGAGGGGGATATTCCAGTAAACCTTCCAAACAGAAGTGAAGTTGGGGGGAACAAAACGGGAGGAACTGTTGTTCCCCCCAAAGGTGGGAAAAACCTTGTTCCCACCCTTTTTTTTTTATTTAAATTAAAAAATTTTAAATTTTAACATATTTAAATTTATAAAATTTATTTTTTTTTTTATTTTATAAATTTTAAAATTTTTAACTTTATTTTTTAATAAATCTAAAAATTTAAAATTTATTTAAATTTTTTTAAAATTTATTAATTTTGAAATTTAAATAATTTTTTTATATAAATTTTTATATTTACATAAATTAAACTTTTTGCTCCCACTTTTGTAATTTTTTGAGACAATTAAAATTGAAATTTTAACATTTATAAATATTTAAATTTTGAAAATTTTTAAATTTTATAACTTTTAAAATTTTTAAATTTAATTTTTGATAAATTTATAAATTTATAAAATTTTAACATTTATTAATTTTAAAATTTTAAAATTTTTACAAAATTTTAATTTTTTTAACTTTAATTTTTAATAAATTTTAACTTTTAAAATTTTTTAAAATTTTAAAATTTATACCAATTTTTTTATACAAAATTTTGAATTTTTTAAAATTTATAAATTTTTAAAATTTTAATATTTTTTTATATACAAGTAAAATATAATTTTTAATAATTTTTCTTAATAAATATCTTAAATCAAATATTTAAAATAGTAAAATTTTTATTTGTTTTTAAAAATAATTATGGTTGAGAGCAATTTCATCATTTCATACAACTACTACTCTATATTCCTCTTATTCTCCATTATCACACCAAATATAAATTTTCTTATATCTGTTACTAATCTAATACCCAACCAAACATATTTATATAATAGTTCAAACTTGTTTCCAAATTTATACTTATATCTGGAACAATTAATTCTCTCTTATCCTCTAACCAAACATAGCCCTAGAGTTTAGTGGGTTGTTAGGGGAATAGTATAATCTAATGGTTGAAAATGATAAAAAGAGTAGATCTACCGGCTAAAAATTTGGTAGCACTAAATATTTGGTGCTATTGATAGCATAGCAGCTGGAATCTCTCTATCTCTCTCTCTCTCTCTCTCTCTCTCTCTCTATATATATATATATATATATATATATATATATATATATATATATATATATATATATATATATATATATATATACATATAGTCCGGCTAGAATACTATCGATAGCACCAAGCAATTGGTGCTATCAAGTTTTCTGCCGTTGGATGAAAAGATATGCGGTTGGGATTATAGTGGTTCCATAAGATTTTTACTATTCAACCAACCACCTAGTAAACCCTAGAGGACCACTATTATCTTAACCACACATTTTTTAATCCAAAGACTAAAAACTTAATAGCACCAATGACTTTGTGCTATCGATAGTATTCTAGCCTAATTCTCTATGCCCCTGTTTGGTTCGGGGATAAATTTAAGAGGTATAAATTTTTTTATACCTGGGATAGCTTGCTGTTCCGGGATAATGAAGTATAAAAGTTAAATTGCGTTTGGTTGAAAAGTTGGTATTCTCTAGAATAGTTAAAATTGTATTTGGTTAAAATTATGGAATAGTAAAGAATAGTGGAAAAAGAAGATAGAATTTTTATAAAAATACCAACTTTGCCCTTAGCTTTTTTATAGAAAAATTAATTTAATTATTATATTAAATTTGAAGCAATTTAATTATAAATAATAAATTATATCTTACGTTAAAAAATTAATATTTTTTATTTTATATTATATTTTAAGAATATAAATAATAAATTATATTTTATATTACATTTTTAATATTTTTTATATTTTATATTACAATTTATATTTTATATTATAATTTATATTTTATATTATAATTTATATTATATTTTATATTATAATTTATATTTTATATTATAATTTATAATTTATATTATAATTTATATTTTATATTATAATTTATATTATAATTTATATTTATATTATAATTTATATTATAATTTATATTTTATATTATAATTTATAATTTATAATTTATATTTTTTATTTTATATTATATTTTATATTATAATTTAATTATAAATAATAAATTATAATTTTACCCATTCACTGCCCCCAGGGATAAAACCCTATTCCATGGGGGGAGAGGAATAAGGCTTAACGGGTTATCTCAGGATAATCCGTTAAGCCAGGGATAAAAAAAAAAAGGGGCAATTTTCTATATACCCCTAAAAATTTCTCTGTTTTTAGATTTATCCCTCTTAGAAAGCTAATATTAAAACTACCCTTCTTACGTTCCAACTTCTTTCTAAAATACCCCTGAAGTTTGGACCTACCGTTATTTATGTAAAATTACCATTTTGCCCTTTCAAATATACCCTTCTACCATAATCAACTTTTCTTATGTACTCTTAAAATTTTCAATAGTTTTGATAGATAGGGACAAAATAGGTATATCTGATAGTTTTCAACTCCGATTATTATTTAACTCTAGTTTAACCCTAGTTAACTTAACAAAGAAAAACGGTAGGAGTATTTTTAATAACGGTGGAACGTATAAAGGGTATATTGGAAAGAAAAAAATAAGAGGGGTAAATCATATATTTCTTCAGATTTCAGGGGTACAGGGGTACACAGGCAATTATCTCAAAAAAAAAAATTATCCCATGTTATTTTGTAACACTGTTTGGCAGAAATTGAGAGATAAATGGGGTTATTCTTCCTTTATCCCCCAACCAAACGGGGCATATATATATATATATATATATATATATATATATATATATATATATATATATATATATATATATATATATATATAAGTCACAATATATGAGGTAGGTTTTTGCAACTAATAATAAAATTATGAAGTAACAATAAGATAGTTTTGTACAACTAATAAAGTATAAATGGTATCTGAAGTTTCCCTCTATGAAATGTTTGATTTGAAACAAAAATAGGCCGTCCTACACCGACAGTAAGAAACCCAAAATACAGTATACACTCGATTACAAACTCCTTCGGCAATTGCGAAGTTATTCATCCACTATTTATGTACACATTCAAAACGCACCGTCATCAATCAACAAATTCAACAAAACAGACTCAGCTCTCCAGTTCTTTAATTCCATCCACACTAAAAAAAAAAACAAAAGGGCAAAAAAAAGAAAAAAAAAAAAAAGGAAGAGAGAGAGAGAGAGAGAGAGAGAGAGAGAGAGAGAGAGAGAGAGAGAGAGAGAGAATGAGAGAGGAGCTAGGGTACCTTCGGTTCGTCTCTTTTTTTTTTTTTTTTTTTTTTTTTTAAAAAAAAAGTCCTTTTGGTGGTCCTACTGCTGCCGATGCCGCCTCCACTCCCGCAGCCCCGCGATCAACATCACCTCCTGCTCCTTCTCCATCGCTTCCGCGATGAGGTAGAGCGTCTCCTCCGCGAGCTCCCTCGCGCGCGGGGTCCCGCGATTCCGCACCTCGTCGAAGAAGCCGTACCTTCCGTTCGCGTAGGGCTCCCGCACCATCCGCACCTCCATCTCCGCCACGCGCCGCACCACCGCCGCCGCCCTCTCCAGCCCCCGCGCGCTCAGCAAACCCTCCCTCCCCGTCACCCTCATCACCTCCCCGATCCTGTGCCCCACCACCTCCTCCACCTCCTCCTCCTCCCCCGTCACCCGCTCGAGGATCTCCACCGCCTCCTCCGCCGCGGGGGGCTCCACGCACAGCGCCCGCACCGCCGCCGACGCCGCCCCCTCCTCCTGCAGCCGCGCCCGCGCCTCCGGGTCCCCGTCCGCCAGCAGCGCCGCCGCCGCCGCGCCCGCGTCCTTGCGCGCCGCGAGGCCCACGGCCTCCTCCGCCAGCAGCCCCAGCAGGGCGCGCGCCCCGCCCGGCGCCTCTAGCGCCGCACGCCGCGCGGCCGCTGCCTCGGCGCCGCTCCCGCAGCGCGCCAGCAGGGTGGCGAGCGCGGCGGCCGCTGCGGCGCGCGCCGGAGCAGGCTCGGCGGGAGCGCCGGCGAGGCCGAGGAGCGTGGCGACGGCGCCGGGGCGGAGGGCAAGGAAAGGGCGTGTGCGGGGGCAGACGGCGAGGTCGAGGAGGACGGCGAGGGCGCCGCATTTGGTGTCGGAAGGTGGCAGCTGAGGGATTTGGGGTTGTTGTCGGCGTCGGTGTCGGTGTGGTTGTAGGTCTAGGTGGTGGTCGGCGTGCCAGGCGGCGATCATGTCGGAGAAGAGGTGGTTGGGGTGGGCGTAGGAGTGCGGCAGTGGCTCCTTCGTCACCGGGCACAGCCCCTGCTCCAGCCCCGGGCTGCCCCGCTCCACCGTCTGCATGCAGAACCAACCAACACCAGCAAGTATAAATGTATGGTCATGCATTCCAGGTCGGTAAGTTAGTTGGTTTTTTCTTTTTTCTTTTTATTCATTTATTTTTGAAGATATTAATGGTGGACGGACAACATACACCCACTCATTCGATCGAGCTTACAGTATAAGATTCCAACTTAGGAGGGATTTTTTTTAAATTAACCCTAATAAATTTAGAAATTTGGAAAATAATATTGTAAAAAAAATATTTGTAAAACTAATTCTACTTTTGCCAGCAGGGTGCTATGGGGCTAGAGGGCCCTGAAGACGCTGAATCGTTCAGCGTCTTCACAAAAACCCTGTGAAGACGCTGAATGAATCAACGCTTTCACTGTATTATTAAAGGCGCTGAATAATTCAACGCCTTTAACATTTATATTAAAGGCGCTGAATGGTTCAGCGCCTTTAATATAAATGTTAAAGGCATGACTTACCCAACTTTCGCGCGAAAATTGGTCGTCCTCAGCGCCTTCATAGTATGTGCTGAAGGCGATGAATCCCGCCTTCATAGTATGTGCTGAAGGCGCTGATTGATTCAGCGCCTTCAACACATAGTATGAAGGCGCTGATTCATTCAGCGTCTTCACAGAGTTTTTGTGAAAACGCTAAATGATTCAGCGCCTTCAGGTCGCCCAACGGCCGTGCCGCCCTGCTGGCAAAAGTAGGGTTACTCTTACAAATATTTTTTTTACAACGTTATTTTTCAAATTTCTAAATTTATTAGGATTAATTTTAAAAAAATCCCACTTAGGAACTAATTAACGTTCCAGAATAAAACCAAACCTGTGTTAATGTTATTACTTCTTTTAATGCTTAGAAAGAAATGTACAAGTTTCTATTAATCCAGCGGAGCACAAGTAAATATACAAAGAAAACGAATTAAAACAAAAGATTTATTTAGAACTTTGGAGAAAAATTTAAAGAGTTAGATAATATTACGAAACATAAAACAGAAGCTCTTTTCAATCTACATGGAAGTTCACGAACCACAGCGCTTAAGATAATCCTCACCATATTCCATTATCCCCACATCCCATTATCAAAACTCTCCAAATCTCCACAACCAAAACATATTCTCACCCTAAATTAAGCAAGAAACAACAAAGAGAGGGAATTTGCAACATATCATGCATTTTCATCATATCATATCCATCAAACTTGAAAAATAAATTAAGGGAAAAAGAGGAAAAAAAAAAAAAAAGAGAACGAGAAACAAAGGCTAAAGAAGAGTATTGGAAGAAATATTAAAAAGAACTAACCCATTAACCAAGCCCTTCATTAATTAGAGAACCAAAAAAAAAAAATAAAAAAATAAAAAAGAAGGAAACCTCTTTACTACATAATAATTTTAAAAAAATAAAGAAGAAAAAGAAAACCTTGTTGATACGTAGTAATTAATTAGAAAAACCCATTACTACTCAGTATCTCCCATTATATTTTTATATGTCTAGTACCATATTTTATATAATATGATATGATATCAGAGTAGATTTTAAATTATTTTTTTGAAAAAAAAAAAAAAATAAAAAAGAGAGAGTCAGTGGCATCATGGTAAATATATACTCACGTATCCAGAAGCAACGATGATGGGGTCCTGCATGGGCTGCGTCGTCCAATTGCTGCTCCTGAAGCACTGCGGCAGAGCCGCGTTCTCCACCTTCTTGAAGCAGGCGTCCACGAGCCCCGTGAGCGCCGCCTCCATTTCATCGTACGCCTCCCCCGATGCCCCGATGTCTCCCCTCTCAATCCTCCCCGCTGCCGCCCGCATCGCCCGCTCCAGCTCATCTCGCACTGTCTTCCTCCTCCGCTCCCCCCGGCCGCCCGACTCCTCCTCCTCCTCCTCCTCCTCCTCTTCCTCTTTCGCTTTGGGGCAGCTGACGCGGCAGAGCAACTTTGAGGCTTTACCCCTCAGCTTCTCCCATTTACCCTTCTTGTCCTTCTTGGGACCTTGCTGTTGGAGTGTTTCTTCTAGTGGTCGTTGTTCTTGGTTTTGGGCTCCATCGCCATCGCGGTCGTCGTCGCCGCATCCGCCTCCGAGGCCGTGGCTGCCTGCGCCCATGGAGGATGAGGCCTCCTCCATGGCTTCTTCTTCGTGGGTTTTCTCTCTCTCTTTGGTCTCCCCAAGTTCTTGGAGTAGGGTTGGGGGGGGGGGGGGGGGGGGAGGGGGGGGTGGGAGGAGATGAACGTAGAGAAGGGTTTCTTAACTGGAGAGGGGTGATCAAAGAGTAAAAGAAGCTTATAATTGGAGACGGAGATCGAGGGTGCACGTGTTGCCTTAAATATTGGTTGGGGAAAATGCATGAAGAGCCCTCAACTATAGGTCTTTTTTGAAATTACCTCTTCAGCTTTTTTGTTTTCTGTCTGCCAATTCCGGACTTCACTTTTTACTTTCAGTATTTTATTTTATACGAATACTTTACTTTCTAAACAATTAAAAATGAATAATTTTTGTAACAAAATAATTATTTTGTTATAATTAGGCTGAATATTTTGAATAGTACTAAATTATTGATACTATTAAATTTTAAATTTTTAAATTAAAATTTATGTGTTTAGAATGATAATAAATTTTTAAAATTTAGTAAATAATTAATAAAATAATATAATTTAAAAGAAAAAAATTATCAAAATGGTACATCTACTATTAGAAACAGGATTCTATTTTAATGTTCTATTTTTAAGTAGTCAGAGACTAAAATAATATTAAAATAAAATTAAGAAATAAATATTTAAATCTAAATCATAGTGATGTTGGTGCAATTGTGGGATAGTACAGGGGCCATCCATACATTTTACGATTAGAGCACTTGGGCCGTCTTGGTCGTTATACAGTTACAGCCCAAAAGGGTTCAAGATTCCACAATCCTTTCCAAGTATCCAATCAGGTTGTGACAGCTGTTAAGTCGATCCAATCAGGAGAGAGCTTTAAAAAAGGTCTCGGCTTTTTTTTTCGTGGCATTTCGTGGGGGAGAGCATTAATTAGGTCTGGTTTTTAGAGAAATGTTGCACTGAATCGAATTTTTAAATTTTACAATTTTTTGAACCAAATCAAGCAAACTATTATTCCAAATCGAAAATCAATCGAACAAAATTTTTTTTATTCGGTTCAATTGATTTGATCAATTCGGGTCTAAGTTGGACCTTTAGAATTATAATATAGCAAAAAATGTAGATTTTTTGGTTTAAAAACTTCGAACTATTTATTTTTAAATTTAATTTATATCAAAAAAATTAAGAAAAAATTGTCACGCCCCGAAATTATAAAACTGTCTAAATTTTTTCTTTTATATATAAATCAGAGTTGAAAATGATGATTCCCAAGACGTGGGCAGATCTGCCACGTGCATAGAAAAATTTCGATCCAAACGGATGGAGACTATGCTATACAATCACGAGTAGATAAATATAATGTATATACCATCAATTACAATCAGAGTTTATTTAAACGTAACACTAAATTCAAATACCACCGATAAACTCAAATATCACGAACAAGTCAACAACTAATAATCCATAGCTACTAGCATGATATTCAATAAGCAGAAGGCATAATAAAAGTCATGAGCAGGAAACTAAAATATCATAATCAAAAGGTAACTGTTGGGGTTGAAAATTGGCGGTTCGCGATCGGCTCCTGGTCACCCCTTCGAATGTGATGTGCCGCGTGCCAAAAGGATCAAGCGATCGGGCCGAGGAGGAATATGCTCGGCTGGGTTCTTATCAGTAACTTCTCGCGACCGTCTAGCTTTAGAATATTAGCCTAATCGGGGTATGGAGATAGGGAGAGAGACAAAGATATGACAAAAATAAATGGCTAAGGAGCCGATTGTGCGGATTGTATTGAGTGGAAGTGGGGTTATAGAAATAACCAGGAACAGATAACCAATTACAATTAATCTACTCGTAGGAAAGCAGTAAATCTATCTAGAAAAGCAATAAAGATATGAAAAAGTATGGAGTTGCCCTGACTTACGAGATTGCAGGACCCCTTTTCCTTCGATGGTTCGGGTATTTAAACACTTCCCGAACCATACTTACAGGCGCCGATTTGAATTATCGGCGTGATTTGGGGAGAATTATCGTAGATTCCGCAACCACTTCTTTTTGAGCCGAACTTCCTCAAATAGGATAGTAGTCGTTTTTTCGTCCAAGTTCATCCCATTATCATCGCGCCAGAGCGTGATTCTCGGCACTTTCCAATGCCGGACGCCGCTTGCCGTTCCGGAGTCTGTCACAAGATTCGCCCTCGAATCCCGCATGCTTTTCTTTCAAGGTCTTCCCTTTTTCGGCTCGATCAGCCTAAGGCTGACTCTGACTCCGCTTTCTTCGTCGTTTGACCGGGGCGGTCTAATGCCACTCTTTGGCTGAAATTGACCTTGAATGAAGCGATAATCCTTTTTGGTTGCTTCTTCTATCGGTTGATGCCTTCAGCCGATGGCATGCATCGCGTGCTGCGACTGAGATTGGTCCGGATCAGGGCGCGGATCCTTCTTCGGTTGACCCTTCCCTTCATCGGCTGACACTCTTAGCCGACGGCGTACGCCACGTGTCGTTCCTTTAAGTGGCGAAAATTTTTGTCTCAACAATGCCCACTCGGTAATCGCCTGATATGTCGCTCGGGCGATTGTCAAAATTGAGTCATCTTTCGGCACAGATAACGATGTCCAACGATCATTCCCATGTCTTGGCAGGATATTTGCTCATTGCCCTGGGGGACCATCGAACTGGTACCGATCTCTCTTGTTGAGATGTAAAGCTTCCACGGTTGTTTACTCCACATCTTCCCAAACTGACGTATGATAGTGCTTCAGGTATTTTCCGTTGATCGCTTGATCTCCTTCCGATCCTTCTAGGGTCTCTAACTAGTAGGAATTCCCTCTAGCTACTTGTCTGACCCAAAATGGTCCTTCCCAATTCGGCAACCACTTTCCATATAGTCGGCTCTTCTTGCCGATGGGTAACATCAGTTTGGCTACTAGATCCCCGACGCTAAAGGACTTCGCCTTTACCCTTTTGTTGTATGCTTTCTGAACTCGGTTTTGATAGGTCCGCATGTGGTCGAACGCTTTCAGCCGAATTTCACATGCTTCGCTTGACTCCTCGTCCATCAAGAGCTTGTACTCCTGGCTATTCAGATCACCCCGTAAAACGGCCTCATGTCCGTAAACCAAGCGAAAGGGAGTGACCCCCATGGCGGTCTTGATGGTTGTTCGGCAGGCCCAAAGAATTTCAGACAATTTCTCGTGCCACTTTCTTGGGTGCTTGCCAACATGCCACATCATCATGTTGATGATCACTTTTTCATGGCCTCCACTTGCCCGTTAGCTTGGGCGTAATACGGGGATGAATTCAACAGCTTGATCTGCCTAGCTTCCAAGAATTGGACGAAAGTTTTCGGTAAACATCGTCCCTTGATCGGTCGTGATCGTTTTTGGTACACCAAACCGATGTAGGATCGATTCCTCGACGAACTGGATAATGGCTTTCTGAGTGGCTTGCCTTACCGGGCTTACCTTTACCCATTTGGTGAAGTAATCCACAGCCGGCATTAAGAACTTGTGCCCTACCGAGGAATTCGGTTGGATTTCACCTATCAAGTTCATAGCCCATCCTCTGAACGGCCATGGCTTTATGATGACGTGCATTTTCGAAGCTGGAACTCGGTGGATCGGCCCATGGAAATGGCACTCCTGACACCCCTTAACATAGTTGATGCAGTCCTCGTGTATCGTTGGCCAGTAATAACCTAGGTGTCTGATAAGCCCACCTAAGTCTCCTTCTGGTCAAATGTGACCCATATTGTCACGCCCCGGGGTCGAACTGCGACCCGGGCTGGCCACAGATCCGCTACCCACACGGGAAATCCCGCATAGGCGAAGCGTCTAACCTGCAAAAGATAGTACTACAGCTATGCAAATAACAGAGCGAGAATAAAGTGCTGTAAAAATAAAATCCAATCACTGTACATCCGAAAATAAAGTACAATATCCATATCCCAAATATAAATAATCATCATACAATATCCTCAATACAGCATTCCTGGACCCAAAAAGGGAGATAAACTAAAACCATAGTACAATAGTCTCTCAAATACAGAAAATCCCTCTCCAAGTATACTATACAAAAATCCAGCCGACAGTACTAAAAATCTCCAACCGGGGATACATGTCACGCCCCGGGGTCGAACTGTGACCCGGGCTCGCCAACAGATCCGCCGTCTGTACGGAAACTGCCGCACAGACGAAGCGTCTACCCTGCAAAAGATCTATAACTAAACATGTATCAGAGATGAAAAATAACAAGTAGCTACAGAATCAAAACACTGAACATCTGAATAAAAACAAAACTCAAAACAAGTCTCTCAACTATAAAAAAAACAGGTACAACCCTCACCTCTCTCTCAGACTGTCCAGTACAAAAGTGAAAACATAAAAAATATAAACAGGGTACATCTACCTCTGACTCTCAATGCTGGTAAGGAACTAAACGGCCACGTCCTCACCTCGATCCGCTGTCTCCGCGCGAGCTAAATCGGAGTAGCAACCTCGGTAACCTGTCACCACAGCGGGTGTGAGATCTACTGCAGAAGGTAGATCTCAGTGGGTACCGTCACCAATATCCACGGTATGCCCACTAAGTCTACTGGAGGCAAACAGATAGGTATGCAGATAGATAGATAAAAGGTAAGCTGAATGAGAACTACAGCTAATATGTGTCAACCATCATGCTCAAAAGGAAACTCTACTATAAACATGCTATGCATACCCTCGCTACTACTAAAATGCCTCAGTATCAATGCTCAAAGGAAAGAAACTCATCTAAGAATATAATATGCATACACCACTCGCACACGAGGTGCCCAATCGACCCAATCGAACTGACTGCCTCCTCGGGTCCAGTGAAACCTACGCCTACCTACTGCCGTTACATCCACGTAGGACCGGACTGACGTAGGGCGTCCGTGACTGCCAAAACTGGCTCAGCCAGAGGGACCGCGTCTGTAACTGCCAAAACTAGCCCAGCTAGAGGGACTGCGTCGACAAGTCGCGATACAAAAGTAACAGCTCCACTCCGGACGTGGCACTCGAGGTGCGCGACCCCACCGAGGAAAAGGTATCCGCGTACTCTGTCGAGGTCAATGTGGCACTACAGGCTATAGTCCAAAATCCACGCTCACTCTCAGAACGGAAAGACTCAGGATCCTCAAACATCTCGCACAACGGTCGGAGCACTCTCGATGACTCAGCTGATCAGCTCTCTCGAATCACGAGATACAAGCAAACTCTACCAACTCGTGGCACAAAACACACTGGCTGGAGATACTCCACAGCCGGGATCGACTCACAACTCAGGGCTAATAAAACTGGTCGGACAACACACAACGACTCGGGACCACCGTCAACCCCAACGGTTCCCACGACACTAGCACAGTCTAAACTCAGCTACCGGAATCCACTCAGCCCCCAGGCACGAGTGCAACAATGCCCCACAGAAACCTGACCCCTCGGCCCACTACCCGGGCGAGGCAACACTATGTCCAGGAAAGATGCAAAGTGTGGGATGTCTAATACATAAAGGAACCTGGCCCAAGTAAAGGCTCTCTACTGACTCATCTGTGTCAACAAACGGCACATGCAGGCTATAATCCACGATCAGACAGATCGGAAACTCAATGCTCAAAAGCACAACTCAGTTTGAAAAACCTTCCACGACTCGATCTGATATGCCCTCACCAACCCCCGAGACACTAGTAAAAATATCCATAAGTCAAATAAAATCTCCTCGGCCCCTAGGCACGAGGTTACATGCACCCTGGGACCCTGTCATCTCACTGGCAATCTCGCAGTTTAAAAACCACATTTAAAAGGCCGATTTTTCCTTAAAACGGGTTTCATGATTTTTAAAAACGATCCCGGTGCAAAAGTAATGCTCTCTAATCATGCAATCTAGTGTCATACTATACCAGGAGTACACTAAAAATAATCTGGGGTTCCAAAAAATTTTCTGTAATTTTCTTGGCAACTATCAGATTTACCAACAGTGAAAATATTACACTAGACATGCTCAAATTGCATTCAGAAGATTTTGGAAGAAATTCCAACCCACCTGAAACGCTTTCCGCAGGCAATCGCTGAAGTCGGTGAAGCGCCGGATCCTCAAACTGACGAAACCTCGAAAAATCGTGCCGCGAATCACGGAAAAATCTCTCGGAAGCTCAAATAAAATCCTTGAGTCCTCTACAAAAATCCCGGCGCACTCTGGCTCACTCCACAGCCAACTCACAACACTATCAGCACTCTTAAATTCCAAAAAAAATCCACATGCGCACAAGTCAAGCACAAAATCTGCACTCCAAATAAATGCTCACATACACTAGTCACTTAAATCCACCCACAACATCAACATACTTAAAAGCTCCAACAGCATGTTAATAATTAATGTTGACTTAATCACAATATCCCATAATTCCTCTTGCACCCTACAGGTTCACGCAACACACAACACACACACTCACAGCACCAACACACTTCATAGAATGCCCTCCTTAGGCTCACAACACACACCAAATTCACAACCCTTAAAACATTCACAAAAGTCCTCAGCATCATCTTTGCTTACACAGCCAACAAGCAGCACCCAACCGAGCCACCTTGTTTCCCGGGCTCCACGTGGCGGGAGTACCCCAATCCGGCCAAGCTGTCCACAAAACTGCACTAACAAGAAAAAAGGAAAAACCCCATCAAGATCGGCCCAAAACACAAACCTCCCGCTCACTTGGAAAAACCAGCCCTCGCCGTCGAAAACCCCACGCGCCAACGCGCGCTGCACGCTGTGGCCGCCCCAAACGGCGCGCCGCGCTGCTGCAGCCCGCGTGCCGGCAGGGCCTGCCGCGCGCCACGCCACGGCCTGCCGCGCGCGCCCACACCTGCAGCGAGGCACCCTGGCGGGTCCCTGGTGCGCCCGCATTGCCGACCGGCGCCCAGGCGCGCACTGCCGCGCGGCTCCCAGGCGCCCGCGCAGCGCCGCTACCTGCTGCGTGCGGCGCCCATGTGCGCCCGCGCAGCACCGCTGCCTGCTGCGTGCGGCCGCGCCCAAAGCAGCGCGGCGCCTCAGTTGCGCGCTTGCTGCGTGGCGCCCGCCACCCACGCGACGCCCGCCTGCTGCGCGGCGCCCGACTGCGAGCCCGCGCAGTTGCCCTGCGCCAGCCGCGCGCGGCGCCCTTGCGCGCCCGCACGGCACCCTGCTGCAGCACTCCAAGGAACACATGGACAACAGTCCATACTCACACCACCACCACCAAACTCAAATCTATAGAGAAAAACCAACGAACTCTCAAATCCATTAAAACCAAGCTTTCTGTCTCTCTCTCTAAAAAAAACTGCACATACCTCGTTGGAGCTCGACGCGCGTGTGCTCCGATCGCTCCACTCGGCTTCATGGCAAGAAGTCCACCATCACAATTCTCATCAAAATCCTCTCTTTTCCCTCTTTTTCATCTTATTTTTTCTCCTTCTTTCCCTCTTTCTCTCCTACTCTGTTCCTTTTTTTTTTTTCCTCTGCTTGCAAGTTGAAGAGGAAGGCGATGATGTGGCATTCACTAATTAAGGTGCTTAATGAGTGGCTGAGGAGGTGGAAGGCACTGTAGCAGGGATTTAAAAATCCCCCAACTCTAAAATATCTCAACCACTCTAAATCCACACCCATAAAATCAATCTCCTCTTATCACTAATTTCATCACAGGCTAAACTAATAATTTAAATTAGTTAATTAATTAATCCAAATTAAGCCAACTCCAACTCACTTTTTGCCCTCGGGGCTTCCGCATCAGTCCAGAACCTCCCGAACTCCGCTGTAATCTGAAAATACACATGTCCACAGCTTTTCCCCCTCAAAATGCTCAAATGTGGAGTCGGTGTGCTCAATCCAAAATCGGCTCCAAAATTGCCAGTTCCAACTCACTTTTCGCCTTCGGATCCTCCGCGTCAGTCCGGAACCTCCCGAACTCCGCTGTAATCATAAAATACACATGTTCCAAGTGTTTCCCAAATTTTCTGCACACCACTGTGGAGACGAGGCTTCCCAAACCAGTCCCCTAACGGCGTACAGTGCCCGGAAAACTCCGATTCAAGCTGGAGCTTCTGCGTCGATCTAAAACAACCCGAACTCATCTTAACACACATATGGAACATGCTCGAGGCGATCTCTCCGCTCCACGCCATCTTGCTAGGTCGGTGTGCTATCCGAAATCCCGGTATTCTACACTCTCCCCTCCTTAATAAGGGTTTCGTCCTCGAAACCAGAATGAATCCAAATCTCAGGAGAATGTCTCGATCAAATAGGAATAGGAAACACTCAACTCATCCTCAGGCTCTCAAGTGGTCGCTCTCACTCATCACTATGGCTGCGCTGAACCTTCACCAAAGGTATAACTCGACTGCACAATTCTTCTGCCTCAGAAGCAAGAATTTGCATCGGTCGATCCTGATAACTCAAATTCTCGTCCAACTCCAAGAGAGTGAAGTTCAAGATATGTAAGGGGTCAATCCACTTCTTCCAGCCAAATAAATACTCGCGGACCAAGTTCCCCGCGTAAACTCGAGTCTACACATCCCTGCGGATAGTGGCTTCCAAAAATCAAGGTCTCCAAATCCAAAACTCCAAGCCGGCCTGCACTTGGCATGACTCCTCCGTTGCTCCTTAGCAACCATATGCTCAAAATTCCACAAATACACTCTCACAATCCTCCACAGGGAAAGAAATCCAACATCGGGAACATTTCCCCAAATTTCCTACTCTTAATTTCCAAGTTCTAAAAGTGGCATCCACAATCGATCACCTCATTTCAAGGTTGCACTACTTGCCTAGATAAGGCGTGCCTGACCATAATGTCATCGCTGGGATAAAACTGTGATGTCAATCATACATCTTGGAGAACTCTAACCACCGGCGTTACCTCAACCAAACTCTTCCAGAGTATCCAAGTACTTCCGGTTCAAGGGTCTAAGAATAACTCAATTCTCTCTCTCGCTGGCAACCTCTACATCAAAGCTGGTATCCTCCTCAGCTTTATCTCTGTCACTAACATAGGCTTAAGAACAAAACCTTCCGAAGTCATAAAGCAAACTCTCTCAACTTGGCGAACAACTTCATCCCTCATAGAAGTTGTAGCACTACCCTCAAGTACTCCTCATGCTCCAAGTCACTTCGGAAATAATCCAAATATCCACGACGGGTACTACCACCAACCCGTCCAAACACAGCCGGAAAGCACAAATCCTAAAGTCGGTAGGGCATTAGTCAACCCACTTGACCTCGCATTAGTGTCATGAGAGTTTGAGCCGTCCAGTTGGGAGTGATGAGATTATTCTAGATCATGAGTTATGTATCTCTGTTTTGATAGTGGAGGTGGTTCTCCGACTTAGTTATGCGAGTTTTGGGGTTCTGGCAGATCGAGTCGTGGAGGTTTCCCGACTTAGCCATGGGTTGTGCATTATCAGATTGAGTCGTAGAGGGTTCTCCGACAGTTTATGTGAGGATTTGGGCATTTCCTGTTGAGTCGTGGAGTCTTTTTCCGACTGAGTTGTGCTATTTGAGCATTTAGCTTCCGATCTGTTTGATCGTGGATCATAGCCTGCATGTGCCGCTTATGAGACAGTTGAGACTGATGAGATACTTGAGTTCGGTGGGGTCGCTCCCCTCGAGCTACGCCCCGAGTGCGTGTTGATGATGCGACTAGTTGATACACTAGAGTTCGCTTTGAGTTTGAGATAGTCCGATTGGACACCCTAGTTGATACACTAGGGGCCCTAGTTGATACACTAGGGTGCGCATGCTTGACTGGACCCGATGTGGCAGTCATTGAGATTGGGTGATATACAGCGAGTGGTTACATATTATGTTCTTAGATGGATCTTTCCTTTGAGCATTGATACTGGGGAACTTTTAGCAGTAGCGAGTGTATGTTTATGGTAGAGTTTCCTTTTTGAGCATGATGTTTGAGACATTTTTTGCTGTAGTTTCCATTCAGCTTACCTTTTATCTATCTATCTATCTATCTGCATACCTATCTGTTTGCCTCCAGTAGACTTAGTGGGCATACCGTGGATATTGGTGATGGTACCCACTGAGATCTACCTTCTGCAGTAGATCTCACACCCACTGCGGTGACAGGTTACTGAGGTTGCTGTTCCGGCTTAGCTCGCGCGGAGACAGCTGATTGAGGTGAGGACGTGGCCGAGTAGTTCCTTACCAGCATTGAGAGTCTGAGGTAGATGTACCCGGTATTTTTATGTTTCCACTTTTGTACTGGACATTCTGAGAGATATGTGAGGATTGTACTTGTATTAGCATAGTTGAGAGACTTGTATTGAGGATTATTTTATTTATTCAGATGTTCAGTTGATTTCCTTAGCTTTTGGGTTTTAGTTCTATTTCAGCTCTGATACATTTATAGTTATAGATCTGACTTGCAGGGTAGATGCTTCGTCTGTACGGCAGTTTCCGTACAGATGGCGGATCTGTTGGCGAGCCCGGGTCGCAGTTTCGACCCCGGGGCGTGACAGATTAGGGTGGTATCAGAGCCTAGGAACATAGGTCATTGAGGACTTAGAGACCCTAGGCTATTGGTTGGACAGTAGGATGACTGTCGTGAGAGGCGTGACTTTAGCGAGAGTCCTGATTGAGTCTGTGCCTCTCCCAAAGGATTGGGGCGAGTGATCTTACATGTTATTTCTCTAAAGATGATTATGTTGCCTGCAGACAACATAACACTTTAGTACGGGTAACATGTTCTTGACTTTCGCTTGATTGGGTCGAGAGAGTTTTTTGTCCTAATGTTTGTTCGGTTGCAGTGGTTTTCGATTCCTCCGAGACGCCGGGTAGCGGCGAGGGCGTGTTTGACCTTGGTCGAGGAGCCCGAACAGCGGGAGGCTGAATGGACAGAGCAGAGTGAGGTTCGTGAGTTGCGAGCCAAGTAGCTCAGTTGTTTGAGGCGATGCGGCGCCAGGAAGAGAGCATGGAGCGCGTGACGTGCATGCTCGAGCAGAAAGCATCGACTGAGGTATCGCCAGTAGTACCTCCGGCCGCGACATCGTCGACTTCAACCCTGATCGCACCGGGAGTGGTGCAGGAGCAGCGAGAGTTGCTGACCAGTTATTGTACTTCATCTAGTTCCATCCCCTGCAGATTTCGGGACCAAGTTTGGAGCCTTGGGAGGCCGAGAACTGGATAGCTGCTATGAAAAAGTTATTGGAAGATTTGTTCGTCCAGGAGAAGCATCTGGTGCACTTGGTTGTGCATTTTTGGATAGGGACGCCGAGAGATGGTGGCGTCGAGTTCGTCCCGTTGGACACCGGGAGCGCAGTGGATGACCTGGAGCGAGATTCTAGGATTGATGAGCAGTGTGCCCCATGTCCCCCAGGGTGAGGCCCAGAACATGGATTATGTTTGAGAGGGGACTGCATCGGTATATCTATCTCTTGTGCATTCCCGGCGAGTGCCGACTTCAGATGCAGCGATTGTGCATACTCGATGGATTGACGAGGATCAGTGATCATGTCCGAGAGGGACAGAGAGCGAGGGACCAGCTCCAGAGAGAGGCGTCCAGTATCGCCTGATTTTTGGGACGTCGAGTGGATCGAAGTTGCCATGATTCCAGTTTAGGGTCATGGGTCTCAGAGGAGACGGAGACCAGGAGGTTCTCGACAGTCGAGACACCAGCGGCAGTATTAGTATGATTGTGCCTTTTGCGGTGGGCCGCATTCATCGCCATAGAGTGACTTCATGAAAGGGCGATGTTTTTTTTTGTGGATAGTCAGGACATATTCTGGCAGAGTGTCCCAGAGTAGTGCTCAGGGTTGCCGCTTGCGACGGCACCCCCACTACCCCTTCAGGATGCAGAGGTTCGTCCGATTTACCGGTAGGCTGATGGAGCTGTGATGCCAAGGCAGATAGAGCGATGGCCACCAGCATCTAGAAGATAAGATTGTGCAGCCGGCTAGAGGGCGCCAGGATAATGGATCGGGTCTTACCTGGTGTGGTTTTCCTTATGGTCATCGTGGTTAGAGCATGTTGCTGCCGACACCGCTTGTACATGTTCTAGTAGAGCATGGGTAGCTTCGCGTCGGCCAGAGATGGGACTGTTGGCTTGGGCACGTGAGGATCAGGTTCCAGATCACGTATAGCACATGGATGAGTGTTGCCAGTCCTGCCCAGTGCAGTTAGGACCTTGGATTTGATCCATTTAGTTTTTAGTCCTACATCAGCTCTGAGATATTGGTATGAGGTTGGATTGGGATTGGATATCCCGCGTTATGCTATCCTTGATTGTCGAGAGAGGATAAAGACCCTCCGTGGACCTGGTCAGGAGGAGTGTATTTATAGAGGAGGCTAGACCACGACAGAGGTTGAGTCCTAGTCGTATCGCTTGCTAGCGATTGTAGAGGGGGTGCCTGCGGCGGCACCGGGACTAAAGGATATCCTTATCGCCCGTGTGATCCCGGGTGTGAATCTACTTGAGCTGTTGTTAAAGCCGCCGTTTAGTGAGTTTGAGATCAAGTTAGTAATCGACGTGGTTTTGGAAACCGCGCCGACTGTGGCAGCATTCCTTGGAGTATTACCCGTGAGACAGAGAGCTGATAGCGCAGTTGCGGATTCTGATGGATCGAGAGGTCTGTGTGACCCAGTGCCACGTTGTGGGTACACAACGGTGAGGGCTCTATGATGGTTCGAGCACAGACAGATTTGGTTTGTTTTTCGGCAGATGCCTTTGTGAGAGTGGTAGCTTTATGGAGCCTAATAGCCGAGGCTGTGCCCTGATGGTGTTCAGGAATCGGTAGGGGCATTTTGAGTTGCAGCGCGATTAAGTGTATTGACTAATGCCCTGCTATCTTTAGGACTTGAGGAAATTGGGTATATTCCAGCTGTGGTTGCACGGGTTAGTAGCAGTACACGTCGTAGATATTGGGATTTATTTCCGAGGTGACATAGAGCATGAGGAGCACTTGGAGATAGTGCTGCAACTTCTGAGAGAAGAAGTTGGATGTCAAGTTGAGAGAGTATGCTTTTGACTTCGAAAGGTTTTGTGGTTAGGCCATGTGACTTCAGCTGCAAGAGTGACAGTTGACCCAACGAAGAGTGATGCCGTTCGGGTTGGGCCTAGGACCTATGATAGTGATAGAGGTCTGAAGCTTTTAGAGTAAGTAGTGACAGTGCAGCTTTGGGGAGATTAAGCTGAGGAGGATGCCAGTATGGATGTAGATGTTTGTCAGTGATAGAGAGAGAATTGAGTTACTCATGGACCCTCGAACCTGAAGTACTTGGATACTCAGGAAGAGTTTGGTTTGAGGTAACGCCGGTGGATAGAGTTTTCAAAGATGTATGATCGATATCACAGTATTATCCCGGCGAGGACATTATGGTCAGTTACGCCTTGTCTAGGCGAGCAATGCCACCTTGGAAATGAGATGGTCGATCTGTGGGTGCCACTTTTGGAACTTGGGAATTGAGAGTTTGGTATTCGGGAAATGTTCCCGAAGTTGAAATTCTTCCCCTGTAGAGGGATGTGAGAGTGCATTGTGGAATTTTGAGCATGTGGTTGCTAAGGAGCAACGGAGGAGTTATACCAATTGAAGGCTTGGAGTCTGGATTTGAGACCAAAATTTTTGGAAGCCACTATCCGCAGGGATGTGTAGATTCGAGTTTACGCAGGGAACTTGGTCCGCGAGTATTTATCTGGCTGGAAGAGGTATATTTGATCCCTGGCATGTCTGGGATTTCTTTTCCTTGGATTTGGGTGAGGATTGAATTATTAGGATCGACCGATGCAAATTCTTGCTTCTGAGGCAGAGGAATTGTGCGTCGGGTTATATCTTGAGTGAAGGTCCCGTGGAGCCATCATAATGAGTGAGAATGACCACTTCAGAGCTTGAGGATGAGTTGAGTATTTCCTATCCCCATCTGATTGAGTCACCCTCCTGAGTTATGGATTTATTTGGTTTCGAGGACGAAACCCTTTTAAGGATGGGAGAGTGTAGAGTACCGGGACTTTGGATAGTGTACCGACCTCGCAATATGGCGTCGGGCGGAGAAATTGCCTTGGACGTGTTTCATTTATGTTTACAGATGAGTTCGGGTTGATTCGGATCAACGCGGAAGCCCCAGCTTGAATCAGAATTTTCCGGGCATTGTGCGCCGTTTGAGGACTGGTTTTGTTGAGCCCCGACTCCACAGTGGTGCGCAGAAAATATTAGAATACTTGGAACAGGTGTATTTTATGTTTACAGCGGAGTTCGGGAGGTTCCGGGTTGACGCGGAGGACCCGAAGGCGAAAAGTGAGTTGGAGTTGGCAATTTTGGAGCCGGTTTTTGGATTGAGCACACCGACTCCACAGTTGAGCTTTTTGAGTGGGAAAAATTTTGGACATGTGTATTTTCAGATTACAGTGGAGTTCGGGAAGTTCCAGACTGGTGCGAAGGCCCCGAAGACAAAAAGTGAGTTGAAGGGGGCATTTGATGGATTATTTAATTAATTTAAGTTAATTGTTGTCTGTGGTCTGTGGAAAAAAGAGAAGAGAAGAGGTTTGGATTTGGATTTAATTTGGGTTGAGAACTCTGGATTTTTTTTATTTCCTCATTAGCTGTTTAGCACCCACCCCCTAATTAAGTCATTCCTTAATTAAAGGGTCGCCACGTCATCATCTTCTCCCTGCCTCAAAACAGAGGAAAAAGAAGAGAGCAGAGGAAGTGAAGAAATGGAGAGAAAAGAGGGAAAAGAGAAGAGGAGAAGGAAGGAAATGAGGGGAATGGATGAGAACATGATGGTGGACTTCCTGCTAGTAGCTGTGGAGCGAACGGAGAGCGCGACGAGCATCATCGAGGTTTTTGGTAAGTAGCAGTTTTTTTTATTGGAGCTTGGTTTTTAGCCTTTAATGGTGGTTTTCGTGTGGTTCGGGTTTTGGTGGTATAAAGCTCGAGGGAGGCCGCCGCAGGGAGCCGCGCGGGCGCGCAAGAGCCCCGCGCGCGGCTGGCGCTGGGGCTGCGCGGGCGCCCGAGGGCGCCGCGCGCAGCAGGAGCCGCGCAGCGCCATGCGGCTGGGCGCCGCGCAGCAGGGCGCTGCGCAGCGCCGCGCGGCAGAGCGCGCGCTGCGGGCCGGGCCGCCGCGCGGTGGGCCCAGTCGATGCGCGGGCAGCACGGCTGAGCGCGCCAGGCGCCGCGTGGCAGGCCCAGGTGCCGCGCGGGCAGCGCGCAGCAACGCGGCAGGGCACCGCGAGGCTGGTGGCTGGCGGCGCCGTGAGGGCAGCGGCGACTACAGCTGCGCGCGGTCTGGTGCGGCCGCTGCGTGCGGCGCGCGTGTGCGTGCGGGATTTTTTTCGTCTGCCGGGCTGGTTTTGCCCAGGGTGCGCGTGTGTTTTGTTCGTTGTAGCAGATCTTAATGGTTTTCTGGTTTTTCTTCTTGGTTTTTGGTGCAGCAGCTCGGTGCGTGCGGCGAGCTCGGTGCCGCGCGAGCAGTTAGAGCCGACAGTGGACGGCGCGAGGAACACCAACGGAGTGCGGAGCCTGGATCGAGTGCGCGGCTCGCGGTTTTACCGGAGTTCGATGGTTGTGTGTGTGTGGGTTTGCAAGTAAGCTGTTGGAGCTTGTAGAGGATTGTATGGATTTATGTTTTTATTTTGTGCTGCTTGTTGGCTGTGGGTGAGCAGAGAGTGTGCTGTGGACTGGTATGTGTGTGCGTGGACTTAAGTAGTTGGTGTTTATCGGAGCAAGTAATTAAATTGTGCTGAAGCTTAGTGTGTAAATGTTGTGGTGGACTTGTGTGGGCTGATGCTTAGTGTTGTATGGTGTTGGTGCCTTGGGAAGCTACAAACTGATGGTGGACTTGTTGTATGTAGTGTGCATGCTGTTGGTGGATTGCGGTGTATTTGAGCCCTTCTTTGCACTGTGTTTTGGCCGTGGAGTGAGCCAGTTGCGCGCAGGATTTTGTGAGGACTCGAGGGAATCTATTTGAGCTTCCGAGGATTTTTCCGGGGAACGCGTCAGTGTGCGCGCGCGGTGCGGTTTGGTGTTTCGGCAGATTTCGGACTTGAGCGGTTCGGCGCTTCACCGACTTCAGCGTTTGCCTGCGGAAAGCGTTCCAGGTGGGTTGGAAATTCTCCAAAATGTGTGGAATGCCCTTTAAAGCTATTGAATGCAAGTTGATCATGTTTATTATGTTATTTTTCTCTGTAATTAAATCTGATAGTTGCCTAGGAATTTTTAGAAAATTATTCAGAACCACAGATTATTTTTAGCATACTCATGACACTATATGACACTAGGTTTCATGTTCTGTTGGCATCATATGTGCACCTAGATTGTTTTAAAAATTGAGAAAACCCGTTTTAAAAAAAATCTGCATTTTCAATGTGGTTTTTAATTTCTGAATTCGTCTGAGGTAGGGCATGAGTTCAGGGTGCATGTTTACTCGTGCCAGGGGGCCGAGCGGATTTTTAGAGTATTATGAGATGAGTTTCTAGTGTCATGAGAGTTTGTTGAGCCTTCCTGTTGGGAGAGATGAGATTATTCTAGATCATGAGTTATGTATCTCTATTTTGATAGCGGAGGTGGTTATCCGACTTAGTTATGCGAGTTTTGGGGTTCTGGCAGATCGAGTCGTGGAGGTTTCCCGACTTAGCCATGGGTTGTGCATTTTCAGATTGAGTCGTAGAGGGTTCTCCGACAGTTTATGTGAGGATTTGGGCATTTCCTGTTGAGTCGTGGAGTCTTTTTCCGACTGAGTTGTGCTATTTGAGCATTGAGCTTCCGATCTGTTTGATCGTGGATCATAGCGTGCCGCTTATGAGACAGTTGAGACTGATGAGATACTTGAGTTCGGTGGGGTCGCTCCCCTCGAGCTACGCCCGGGGTGCGTGTTGATGATGCGACTAGTTGATACACTAGAGTTCGCTTTGAGTTTGAGATAGTCCGATTGGACACCCTAGTTGATACACTAGGGGGCGCAGGCTTGACTGGATCCGATGTGGCAGTCATTGAGATTGGGTGATATACAGCGGGTGGTTACATATTATGTTCTTAGATGGATCTTTCCCTTGAGCATTGATACTGGGGCACTTTTAGCAGTAGCGAGTGTATGTTTATGGTAGAGTTTTCTTTTTGAGCATGATGTTTGAGACATTTTTAGCTGTAGTTTCCATTCAGCTTACCTTTTATCTATCTATCTATCTATCTGCATACCTATCTGTTTGCCTCCAGTAGACTTAGTGGGCATACCGTGGATATTGGTGACGGTACCCACTGAGATCTACCTTCTGCAGTAGATCTCACACCCGCTGCGGTGACAGGTTACTGAGGTTGCTGTTCCGGCTTAGCTCGCGCGGAGACAGCTGATCGCGGTGAGGACGTGGCCGAGTAGTTCCTTACCAGCATTGAGAGTCTGAGGTAGATGTACCCGGTATTTTTATGTTTCCACTTTTGTACTGGACATTCTGAGAGATCTGTGAGGATTGTACTTGTATTAGCATAGTTGAGAGACTTGTATTGAGGATTATTTTATTTATTCAGATGTTCAGTTGATTTCCTTAGCTTTTGGGTTTTAGTTCTATTTCAGCTCTGATACATTTATAGTTATAGATTTGACTTGCAGGGTAGACGCTTCGTCTGTACGGCAGTTTCCGTACAGATGGCGGATCTGTTGGCGAGCCCGGGTCGCAGTTTCAACCCCGGGGCGTGACATCGTGACCCCCTCGCCTCGAACAGCGACCGAAGGAAAGTAACCATCTCACAAGTCTCACAATATAGCAGGACTGGATCATGACTATGCTCAAGTGGGAAAAATCCATCCACTAAAGAAACCCCGATCCCCCAATCTGATGCAAAAATAAACATCCGGTCAACCGCTCAATGTCCGCGGTCGCCGCAATACCCCACAAGTCCACAATTAGGTAAAAATAACAAATATCTGGTCAACCGCCTAATGTCCGCGGTGGCCGCACTCCCCCACAATCCTCAATCAAGTACAACCTGTCCCAAACTCCAAGGTCCCGGCTACAATATCCCAAACCCCTGCTCGAACCCGAGCAACATGTGTCATAAGACTGAATCGAAAGGAGGAAACGAACAATCATGGTTTCTCCTAAGTCAAATCCCAATATGATAGTGTAGCAGTAAAAGATGGCCTATCTAGATGTCCATACAAGCATGCAAGTGTCCTTATATAGAATAACAATGAAGCATCCATAATACTCTCACACATATACTAGATGTAAAGTTCCAACATGATAATCTCTTTTTATACAAAAGCTAGACACTAACATAATAGTGATATTTCCAATATGATAGATCCACAAGAATAGTCTCATATGATGGGCTCACAGTCAATGGGGTGATCAATCAGTAGATATAATATGGGGATTTCTCTCTAGTAAACTTAGTGAGCAAGTCGAAAAAGAGGGATGCAACAACCACCCACCTAGAACGCGCAAATCCACAACTGTAAAAGACTTCTCGCTGTCCAACTACTGTCCCTGCAACACCCAAAATATGCGAGCCACTGCAAAAGAATCGCACTCAGCATAAATGGCCTCCCCCAAAAACAACACTTTCTATTTTGCAAAACAGCACAGGGAAACAGGGAATCTCACCTCTGCACAGTCCTCAGAAAAAACTAGAAAAATCACGGCTGCGATCCTCGCGACGAGTAGATGAAAATTGAGTATTTACACGTCCCGTTCCGACACCCATAGGCCAAGATATAAAATGAACAATCCAGCGCTGTCCAAAAAGTTGCCACAGAAAATGGGGTCAAAAGATGCCTCTGGAACCGCAACAAAAACCCAAAATGAAGCAAAGTGATGAACTTGGAAATCGAAGGCCTACCTCTTACGAACACACTGCCATGAAAATCGTCCAAAAATTCATTCGGAGTAGCACAAGGGACCTCTCTAACCGAACAGCGACGAAAATGGGCACCGAAAGGGAAACGTCGAAGCGCGCCGTGTCGCCGAGATCGTCAATGCCGCGGTCTCCAAAAATCCCGGGGATCCTTCACGAGATGGAGGACAGAGAGAGGAAGAAGTTTGCTAAAGGGTGCTCTCGGAGTAATTGTTAAGGATTTTGTATTGGCATATTTCGTGAAGTGGTAAAAGTCTTGAAGATTGAAGATGAAGGATTGTGGATCAACTACATAAATCTCAAGAAGAATGGATTCGGAATAATCACGTACGTTTAACTAAATAATTTTGGTGATCCGAATACATTTGTGTAGTTTAGAAACACTTGGATAAGTTTTCAGTGCATACAAATCAAAAACTTGACAAGTTGGATATTCAGGATCCGGATCAGACCATTCCAGTCCGGACCCCAAACATAGTTTAGTTCATGCGGAATTCCAGTCCGGACCTCCCCTGTTTCAGTCCGGACCCCGAATTATTTTTTCAGAAAAAATGCTGGAAAAAGACGACAGTCCGGATCAGCCAAATCCAGTCCGGACCGCCGTGCGGGAAAAATTTTGTTAAGTTAGTTTTTGATGCTTATCTCTTTCCAAAGGTTTCTAACCTATAAATAGATCCTATCATTTATCTTTTACGGTCAATCCAGGTAATCGAAAAATCGATCGGGAAAAATAATAGAAAAATCCGCAAATATAGAGATGAAAGGAAAACACGATTAAATTCTTGTTTCTTCATCTATATTGTTCAATTTGATTCTAGGGTTTCCAAACTCCTATTTTTTGTAGAATCAAATTGAAGAATACTTAGATGGTATTTCCTTATCTATCTTTGATCTAAGTATTCGGAGGATCATCACCACCAAACAAAAACAATGATTTTACCAAAAATCGGCGCGAGGATTTGCGTGGCCTTGTGGATTCAAGGTGCTACCGCTCACGTGGATTCGGAGCGAGGCGCGTTCGTGTGATCGAGACGTGCCGCATTGGTGAAGACTGTGGATTCGGTTGGACGTCGTGGATTCGACGTTGAACGTCGTGGATTCGGCGTTGGGACGCAAATCGTGGATTCGAGGAGCGTTCGGAGCGAGCGGAGAAGATCAACTAGGAGCGTATGGAAAAGGTTGAGTCGTAGGGTTACGGTAAATCACCTTGTACGTGTTTAATCTTAGTGGATTTCGCTGTGTTATCGGTCCCGTGGTTTTTTACTCCTGTGATGGAGTTTTTCACGTAAATCTTGCGTACTTTATTTATTTTCCGAATTGGGTTATTTTTACGCAACGATTTGGTATGTTTATTGTTTTCACCTATTCACCCCCCCTTTAGGAGGTTTTTCCCCTATTTAGATCAACATTATTCATAACTCACAAGTGGTATCGGAGCGGGAATAGGGTTGTAAACAATGGTAGAAGGTGGAAACATCAATAGACCACCGTTCTTTGATGGAATAAATTATGCATATTGGAAAGTACGCATGAGAGCGTTTTTAATTTCCATCGATGAACGGGTTTGGCAATCAATTGAGTTTGGATGGACAAATCCTACTGAGATTATTGTCGATGTTGTCACCATCAAACCTAGGTCGAAATGGACTAAGGAAGAAATTGATGCTTCTTCTTACAACGGCAAGGGAATTGACGCCTTATTTAATGCCTAGTCACAAACCAAATTCTCTCGCGTCTCGGCATGTGAGACTGCGAAAGAAATCTGGGATACTCTACAAGTTACACATGAGGGAACAAGTTTAGTGAAGATTCAAAAACTGCAAATGCTTACGAGCAAATTTGACTCTATTTTTATGGCAGAAAATGAATCGTTCACAGATTATTATACACGATAGTAAGATATCGTTAATACATGTGCTAACTTGGGAGAGAAAATTTCAGAATCTAAAGTTGTAGGAAAGATTTTGAGAACTCTTCCTGAAAGATTTCGCCCTAAGGTCGCAGCCATTGAAACAGTAAAACAACCGGACGAAATCAAGGTAGAAGAATTAGTTGGTACACTTCAAACTTTTGAAATGACTTTTCCTACTAATTATTCTTCTGGGAAGCCTTCATCATCTTCTAAGTTTTCAAGTTTTGCATTGAAATCAACAAAAGAAAAAGACGCGGATTCATCCTCCTCAGATGCTGATGATAATCTATCCATGGAGGATTTCGAGAAACAACTTGCACTCTTGACGAGGAAATTTCGCCGAAGCTTTCGAAGGGAAAATTCAAGTAAATCCTCATCCTTCGTTAAGTCCAAGAAAGGCAAAGGATCTTCAAGGTTTAAGTCAAGAAAGCAAGAGGGTTCTTCAAAGGACAAGAAGAACTATGAGGGACAAATTCAGTGCTTCAAGTGCCGAGGTTATGGCCATATCTCAACGGAGTGTCCCAACAAGAATCCGTCAAAGAAGAAGGCTATGCAAGCCGTCACATAGGATGACACTTCCACTTCCAATGAGTCATCTTCCAGTGATGAGGATAACAACGCCACAGCATTCCACGCGTCCACAACTTCACCTTACATGTGCTTTTCAGCGACTTCCTCTGGTTCACTATCCAACTCCTCATTAAGTGAAAAGAATGCAATGGACGATGAACCGAGCGATTCTGAAGGTGAAGACTTTGCTTTTGCCTACTATAAATTATTGAAGGATTCAAAGAAATTGGCAAAGCAAAACAAAACTTGAGAAGAAGATTGCGGGATCTTGAAGAACAATCTAAAGAGGCAACTTCTCTCTCAAACGCTCTTGAAAAGGAAAAGGATAACTTGGTCAAAATAAATGTTTCCCTTCGAGAGAAGAACGAGCATTTCGAGAAGGAGCACATCAAATTGGTGGATAATGTAAATCACTTCTCAAAGCTCTACTCCGAGGCTCAACAAGAAAAATTGGAGATGGCGAAGACCATACTCCAACTTAAGGAATATTTGAAGCGATTCTCTTCTGGAGGAAGCAAGTTGGACAAGTTGCTTGGTCTCGGTCAAACGAACCGTTTGGGTCTTGGATACGTTCGAACTAGTGAGGATCCAAGTTCGAGCAAGATGGTTTTCGTGCCCAGTCGGTTTCTCCTTCTCCGACGAAAATCATCGCATCCAATGTTAACAAGTCTACAGCAATTCCGTCAGGATCAAATCCTTCCAAGGTATGTTTTCGTTGTGGTTTTGCAGTGCACATAAGACAAAATTGCAAGAATGGAGCGAAGCGAGCAAATCAAGCGCTTCTTGCAACAAGTACCATCAAGAACAAAGACCGGAATTCAAGAAGAAATCAACCAAAGGTCAAGAACAATGGTAGTACACCCCACAAGACGACGTCATCATGGATTCCAAAGAAAAGTGATCAACCGAACAAGACGCGTTCACCAAGGAGATCAATGTCACGATCATTGCCGACGTATCCCAAAACTCGTAAGGTTTGGGTGCGCAAAGGTGAACTCTTCCCTTGTCTAACTTTTCTGCGATTGAATGTGTTGTAACTTATGTAAATCATTCATTCATTTTGATAGGGGTTAGGTCACAGAACAATTGCTATATAGTTCCTGGTAAATCAAGCCAACAATGTAACCTAGTGTCACTTGATGAGACTCTTTGGCATGAAAGACTAGGTCACATTAACTTTAAGGAACTATCTAGAAGATCTAACAAAGACATAGGTAGAGGTGTTTCTAAATTGAACTTCAAAAAAAACCTTGTGTGGTGGTTGTCAAAAAGGAAAACAAACTAGATCCATTCACAAGAATTTTGACCATGTAGGAACAAAACGCCCATTAGAATTATTGTATATGGATTTAATGGGGCCAACTCGTCAACCTAGTTTGGGTGGAAAATGGTATAATTTTCTTTTGGTTGATGATTTCTCTAGATATTCTTGGGTAGCATTTTTGAAAGAGAAAGCGGATACTTTTGAATCTTTTCATGATATATGTCATCGTATTATGATTGAGAAAAATGAAAAGATTGTCCGTGTTCGCAGTGATAGAGGTGGAGAATTCATCAATTCAAAATTCATTGATTTTTGCACTTCAAATGGCATGATACATGAATTCTCTGCACCTTATACACCGCAGCAAAACGGTGTAGTCGAGCGCAAAAATATAGTTGTTCAAGAGATGGCGCGTGTTATGCTTCATAGCCGGAAACTCCCATTATATTTTTGGGCTGAAGCAATTAACACCGCGGTGTACGTGATCAATCGCATGTATTTGCGCCCGGGTACTTTGAATACCCCATATGAGCTATGGTTTAGTAGAAAACCTAATATCAAGTATTTTCATTTTACGCGATCGAGAAAATCTTGGAAAATTCGACTCTCGAAGTGATGAAGGAATTTTTATGGGTTATTCTATAAACAGTAGAGCATATCGAGTATACAATCTTGAATCGAAGACGATGATTGAATCAATTAATGTTAAAGTAGATGAAGCTTCATCCACCGGCGTTGCCTCAAACCAAAATCCTCCTGAGTAACCAAGTACTTCAGGTTCAAGGGTCTCTGGATAACTCTATTCTCTCTCTAACACTGGCAAACATCAATAACAATGCTGGTATCCTCTTCAGCTTTATCTCTCCTACACTGGCCTTGCATAGTCCAAAAGCTTCTGACCTATGACACTACCACAGGTCTAGGCCCAACCCAAATGGTATCACTCTTCGTTGGGTCCACTGTCACCCTTGCAGCTGAAATCACACGGCCTAACAACAAACCTTCCGAAGTCAAAAGAATACTCTCTCAACTTGGCATACAACTTCTCCCCTTTTAGAAGTTGCAGCACTATCCTCAAGTGCTCCTGTAGAGTACCGGGACTTTGTAGAGTGTACCGACCTCGCAAGATGGCGTGGTGCGGAGAAATCGCCTCGGGCGTGTTCCATATATGTTTACAGATGAGTTCGGGCTGAGTCGGATCAGCGTGGAAGCCCCAGCTGGAATCGGAGTTTTTCCGGGCATTGTGCGCCGTTAGAGGACTGGTTTGTTAGAGCCGCGACACCATTGTTGTTTGCAGAAAAATTGGGAAAGGTTTGGAACATGGGTATTTTCAGTTTACAGTGAAGTTCGGGAGGTTTCGGACTGGGGCGGGGACCCCAAAGGCGAAAAGTGAGTTGGAGTCGGCAGTTATGGGAGCCGGTTTTTGGATTGAGCACATCGACTCTACGGTTGAGCTTTTTGAGTGGGGAAAACTTTAGACATGTGTATTTTTAGATTACAGCGGAGTTCGGGAAGTTTCGGACTGATGCGGAGGCCCCGGGGGCAAAAAGTGAGTTGGAGTTGGCTTAATTTGGATTATTTAATTTAAATAATTATTTAAATTAGTGTTGCCTGTGAAGGAATTAGTGAAAGAAAAAGGAATTAAAAGAGGTTGGGTTGTTAGTGTTGGTGTTGGTGTTTGGAGAGAGAGTTGGATTTCCATGTCACTATGCACCATGCACCACCAGCCACTAATTAATTAAAAGTGCCATGTCATCACCTTCTTCAAATGAGAAACAGAGGAATTTTTCACAAACAGAGGAATGAGAGGAAGAAGAAGAAGAAGAATTGAAGGGAAGTAAAAGAGGATTTTGATTGTCTTGACGGTGCGGATCTTCTGCTAGTAGCCTCGCGGAGCCGAGCGGAGCGCGCGCGAAGAACTTGAGTGAGGAGTAACGGTTCTTTTTTTGAAGCATGGGTTTTTAGGATTTTTGTTGATGATTTGGAGTTGATTTGGATTTTGGTGGAGGTTGTTGTTGATGTGGGTGTGTGTGTAGCTGCTGTCCAATTTTTTTTTGGAGGTGCTGCAGCTGTAGAGTGCACGGATGGAGTGCAGCCTGGGCACGGGCGCGCGCGGTGGGCCGCATGGGGGGAGCGGGCGCCGCGCGGCGCGCGCATGGGCGCCGTGCGGCTAGCGCATGGGCGCCGCGCTTGCGCGCTTGGAGCGGATTTCGTGCGGTTGGCTTGGTGTTCCGGAACCCAAATGGGGATTCCGGAACGGGGTGTTGTGTACCGGTACACCAAGGAGGGTACCGGTACCCCATCTTGCTGAGTATGTTTTTGGTGGATTTTAAGCAAGGGCAATTCGGTCTTTTCATGTTTCTAACCCTCCCCTGTGAACCCCTCTATTTATATGGAATCCCCTCTTCTTCCCTGGATACAGAGAGAGGAAAAGAAAGAAAGAAAAGAAAAGAGAGAAAGGATGAAAATGAAAGAGAAGAAGGAGAAGGAAAAAAAAAAATGAAGGAAGCATGGCGATGTTGGCAACTTGGGTTTCCTGCTTCTTGGTTTTGTGTGGAGCCGCGCGCGCGTCGAGCAACGTACAAGGTATGTTGGCAGATTTTGTAGTTGGAACCTTGGATTTATTCTTTGGATTTAGAATGAGATTTTTGAGTTGGTTATTGGTTGTATTTCTCTTTTTTTGTGCTGTGAGCTGAGGGAGTGGACTTTTCTTCGCGCTGAGCCGAGGTGCCGCGCACGTGCTGTGAGCCGGCCGTAGAGAGGACCGGAGTGCGCGCAGATTTTTGTAGAGAACTCGAGAGGGTTATTCAAGCTTCCGGAAATTTTCCCGAGGATCGCGGCAGTGTGCGCGCGCGCGGCGCAGTTTTGGGTGTTTCCGGCAGATTCTGACAGTGAGAGATACGGCGCTTCACCGACTTCAGCGATTGCCTGCGGAAAGCGTTCCAGGTGGGTTGGAATTTCTCCAAAATGTATGGGATGCCCTCTAAAGCTTCTGTAAGCATGTTGATCATGATTAGTTATCTGTTTTATGCTTTATAAATCTGATAGTTGCCTAGAAAATTGTAGGAATACTTTCCTGAGCCCCTGATGTTTTTAGCATGATCTAGGGATGATTTGACATTAGACTGCATGATTAGTTGGCATTAGATGAGCATCTGAACCGTTTTAAAAATCGTCGGACCGGTTTTAATGAAAAAACTGAGTTTTGAAAATGGTTTTAAATTATTGTGAGCTTCCAGAAGGATTGAGTAGGTTCAGGATGCACGTGTACTCGTGCCGGAGGGCCGAGTGGATTTTTAGAGCTTGTGTGTGAGTTTCTAGTGTCGTGAGTGTCATATTTCCTTGCGAGGATTATTCTAGATCATGGGTTGTACTTCTGATTGGGTAGTGGAGATGGTTCTCCGACTTAGTTTTGAGAGTTTTTCGGGGTTCTGGCAGATCGAGTCGTGGAGGTTTCCCGACTCAGCCATGGGTTGTGCATTATCAGATTGAGTCGTAGAGGGTTCTCCGGCAGATTATGTGAGGATTTGGGCATTTCCCGATTGAGTCGTGGTTCTTTTTCCGACTGAGTTGAGCTATTGAGCATTTGAGTTTCCGACCTGTTTGATCGTGGATCATAGATTGCATGTGCCGCTTATTGAGACAGATGAGACACGCTTTTCCCTCGGTGGGGTCGCTCCCCTCGAGTTGCCGCTCCGGGTGCGATGATGATGCGCCTAGTTGATACACTAGTGGTCGCTTTGCGTGGTACTATGACAGTCCTGAGGGACATCCTCCGTTGATACACGGAGAGCCCTGGTTGATACACTAGGGGCCCTGGTTGATACACTAGGGGCGCAGGCTTGACTGGACCCTATGAGGCAGTCATTGAGATTGGGTGATATGAGAGAATGATTGCATAGCATGTTCATAGATGAGTCTTCCTTTGAGCATGGTACTTGAGGCATATTATTAGTAGTGAGAGTGTATGCATAGCAGGATCAGAGTAGAGTTTTCCCTGAGCATGATGTTGATACATATTAGCTGTAGTTCCTTTCCTGCTTACCTTTTTTCTATTTGCATACCTATCTCTTGTGCCTCCAGTAGACTTAGTTGGCCTACCGTGGATATTGGTGACGGTGCCCACTGAGATCTACCTTCTGCAGCAGATCTCACACCCGCTGGGTGACAGGTTCCTGAGGTGGCTGTTCCGGCTTGGTTCGCACGGAGACAGCAGATCGAGGTGAGGACGTGGCCGAGTAGTACCTTACCAGCATTGGGTCAGTGGTAGATGTACCCAATATATTTTTTATGTTTCCACTTTTGTACTGGACATTCTGAGAGTTTGGTGAGGATTGTACTTGTATCATTCTTGTGAGGCTTGTATTTTGAGGATTTATGTATCTAGTGGAGATTATTTTATATTCAGATGTTCAGTTGATCCATGTAGCTGCTAGTTTATTTCAGCTCTGATACATGTTTAGCTATAGATCTTTTGCAGGTTAGACGCTTCGTCTGTACGGCAGTTTTCCGTACAGATGGCGGATCTGTTGGCGAGCCCAGGTCGCAGTTTCGACCCCGAGGCGTGACAGATTTAGGTGGTATCAGAGCCTAGGAATATAGGTCGTTGAGGACTTAGAGACCCTTGGTTATTGGTTGGACAGTAGGATGACCGTCGTGAGAGACGTGATTTTGGCGAGAGTCCTGATTGAGTTTGTACCTCCCCCAGAGGATTGGGGCGAGTGATCTTACATGTTATTCCTCTAAAGATGATTATGTTGGCTGCAGACAACATAATGCTTTAGAATGGGTAACATGTTCTAGACTTTCGCTTGATTGGGTCGAGAGAGTTCTTGGTCCTAATGTTTGTTCTGTTGCAGATATCCTTGGTACCTCCGAGATGCCGTGCATCGGCGAGGGTGTGTTTGACCTTGGATGAGGAGCCCGATCAGCGGGAGGCTGAATGGACAGCGCAGAGTGAGGTCCGTGAGGCACGGGCCCAGTTAGCCAGATGTTTTAGGCGATGCGGCGCCAGGAAGAGAGCATGGAGCGCGTGGTACGCATGCTTGAGCAGAGAGTGTCTCCCGGGGTATCGCTAGTAGAACCGCCGGCCACGACATCGTCGACTTCGACCCAGATTGCACCGTGGATAGTACAGGAGCTGTAAGAGATTGCCGATCAGTCGTGTACTTCATCCAGTTCCATCCCCTGCAGATTTCAGGGCAGAGTTGGAGCCTTGGGAGGCCGAGAACTGGATTGCTGCTATGGAAAAGTCGTTTCAGGACTTGTTCATCCAGGAAAAAGCACAGGGTGCACTTGGTTGCATACTTTTGGATTGGGACGCCGAGAGTTGGAGGTGTCGAGTTCGCCCCGTTGGACACCGGGAGCGTAGTTGGAGCACTTGGAGTGAGTTTTGTGCTTTGCTGTTCGAGGCCTTTTTCCCGACAGTGTGAATCAGAAACTAGAAGGGGGATCTGAGACACCGGTAGTGGGGGAGTTGACCTCTGCAGGATTTTGCTCGCGAGTTTCTTCTACGGTTGAGCAGTGTGCCCATATCGCCCAGGATGAGACCCAGAAGGTTGAGCATGTTTGAGAGGGGACTGTTTTGAGATGTCTACCACCTTGAGCATTCTCGGCGAGCGCCGACTTTAGATGCAGCGATTGTGCATGCTCGATGGACTGGCCGAGGATCAGTGATCTTGTTCGAGAGGGACGAGAGCGAGGGACTAGCTCCAGTGAGAGACATCCAGCATCGTCGGATTTTGGGATAATAGAGTGGATCGAGGTTGCCATGATTCCAGTTTAGGGTGATGGGTCTCAAAGGAGACGGAGGCCAGGAGGTTCTCGACAGTCGAGACACCAGCGGCAGTTTTGGGTATAATTGTGTCTTTTGCGGTGGGCCGCATTCATCGCCATAGAGTGACTTCAGGAAAGGGCGTTGCTTTTCAGGCGGAGTGTCCCAGAGTGGTGCTCTTGGACTTGCCGCTTGCGACGGCACCCCACTACCCCTTCAGGATGCAGAGGTTCATCCGACTTACCGGTAGGCTGATAGAACCGTGATGCCGAGACAGATTGAGCGATGGCCACCAGGAGTTAGTGGGTGAGTTGTACAGCCGGTTAGAGGACGCCAGGATAGTGGATCGCATCTTACCAGGAGTGGTATTCCTTACGGTCATCAGAGATAGAGCTTGGTGATGCTGACACCGTTTGGGTGTGTCTTAGTAGAGCAGGCATAGTTTCGTGTGGGCCGGAGATGGGAATGTTGGTTTGTGTACGTGAGGATCAGGTTCCGGATCACGTATAGCACATGGATGAGTGTTGCTAGTCCCGCCCAGTTCAGTAGGACCTTGGATTGATCCTAGAGTTGTTAATCCTACATTAGCTCCGAGATGTTGATATGAGGTTGGATAGGGATTGGATATCCCAGTGTTATGCTATCATGGATTGTCGAGAGAGGACAATGACCCTCCGTGGACCTGGCCAGGAGGAGTGTGGTTATAGAGGATGCTAGAGCACGACAGAGGTTAAGTCGTGGTCGTATCGCTTTGTTAGCGATTGTAGAGGAGGTGCCTACGGCGGCACCGGGACTAAAGGAATATCTTTGTTGCCCGTGTGATCCCTGGTAGGAGTTTACTTGATCGAGTTTACCTGCTAACCGGTGTGGCATCATATCCAACATATCAATCTCTCGAATCCTCACTGTCGTATCCCCACGACGTGGTACTGGGTCACACAGACCACCCGATCCATAAAATCCCGCAACTGCGCTATCATCCTCTATAAACACACTCCTCCTGGCCAGGTCCACGGAGGGTCATTGTCCTCTCTCGACAATTCATGATAGCATAACATTGGGATAACCAATCCCTATCCAACCTCATATCAACATCTCGGAGCTGATGTAGGACTAACAACTCTAGAATCAAATCCAAGGTCCTACTATACTGGGCAGGACTGGCAACACTCATCCATGTGCTATACGTGATCTGTGTTACGGAATTTAAGTTGGCGTATTTCGTGAATTCGGTTAAGTCTTGAAGATTGAAGGTAAAGAAGGTTGGATCATATAACTCAATCTCAAGAAAGAAGAATTCAAAAGGATCAGGTATGTTTAACTTAATATCTTGGGTGATCTGAATACTTCTTATAGTGTAGAAACACTTGGATGAACTTGTAATCGCATAAATATCAAAAACTGGACATGGGACATGTTTAGAATCCGGATCGGACTTTGCAATCCGGATCCCGAAGGTTGTTCGTTCATACACCAGTTCAATCCGGATCGTAGCTTCCTTTGATCCGGATCCCGAACACTGGGTTTACCATTTTATTTGAACGATCCGGATCAGGCTTTTCAATCCGGATCCCGAACGTTGATGTTTGGTGAACTGTATGAACGATCCGGATCAGGCACTTCGATCCGGATCCCGAACCTTCGTTTTTCTGGAAACTGTTTTTCTCGCTACTGCAATTCGGATCGCCGAACTCCGATCCGGATCGTCGTCATGTAAAATTCCAGAAAAAGATAGTTTTTGATCCTTATCTTCTTCCAAGGGTTTCTAACCTATAAATAGACCCTATGATTCTTTTTCTAGGGTTAATCCAAAAAGAAGCCGCTAAACCTAAAAGCCGTCATCTTATATACGGCCTAAGATCCACATATAGAGAAGAAAGGAAATCATAGATTCTATCTTATGTTTCTTCATCTATATTGATTGATTTGATTCTAGGTTTTCATACTCACATTTTGAGTAGAATCAAATCAATGAATACTTAGATGGTATTTCCGATCTATTTCTAATCTAAGTATTCGGCGGATCATCACCACCCAAAAAACAACGATTTACCCCAAAATCGGCGCGTGGACTCGCGTGGCCTTGTGGATTCAAGGTGCTACCGCTCTCGTGGATTCGGAGCGAGGTACGTTCGTGGATTCGAAGCGTGCTACTGGGTGAAGACCGTGGATTCGGTCAGACGTCGTGGAGTCGACGTTGGACGCCGTGGATTCGGCGTTGGACGCAAATCGTGGATTTGAGAAGCATCGTGGAGCGAGCGGAGAAGATCAACTAGGAGGGTATGGAAAAGGTTGAGTCGTCTGTGAGTACGGTATATCACCTTGTACGTGTTTAATTCTAGTGGATTTCACCGTGTTATCGGTCCCGTGGTTTTTTACTCCGGTTTGGAGTTTTCCACGTAAAAATCTCTGCGTGTTATTTTTTTTTTCCGCATTGGGTTTTATATCGCAAAGATTTTTGAGTGTTTATTGTTTACACCTATTCACCCCCCTCTAGGTGTTTTTTCCCCTATTTAGATCCTATTACATATAACCCGACAAGTGGTATCAGAGAGGGAATAGGGTTGTAAACAATGGTTGAAGGTGGAAACATCAACAGACCCCCATTCTTCGATGGAACAAATTATGCGTACTGGAAAGTACGGATGAAAGCCTTTTTAATTTCCATCGACGAACGGGTGTGGCAATCAATTGAATTAGGATGGACTAATCCAACTGAAATTATTGCTGATATTCGCACCATCAAACCTAGGTCGAAATGGACCAAGGAAGAGATAGATTTTTCTTCTTACAATGGCAAAGGGATTAATGCTCTATTTAATGCTTTGTCTCAAACAGAGTTCTCTCGCGTCTCGGCATGTGAGACTGCGAAAGAAATCTGGGATGTTCTTCAAGTTACGCATGAGGGAACTAACCTTGTGAAGATTCAGAAACTGCAAATGCTTACGAGCAAGTTTGACTCTATTTTCATGGCAGAAAATGAATCGTTCACAGACTATTACACACGATTGCAAGACATCGTAAACTCATGTGCTAACTTGGGAGAGAAGATTCCAGAATTTAAAGTTGTAAGAAAAATATTAAGAACTCTTCCTGAAAGATTTCGTTCCAAGGTTACAGCTATTGAAACTATTAAACACCCGGACGAAATCCGTGTAGAAGAATTAGTTGGTTCTTTACAAACATATGAAATGACATTTCCTACTAACTATTCTTCGGGAAAGGCATCCTCTTCTAAGTCTTCAGGTTATGCGTTGAAAACAACAAAAGAAGAAGACGCGGATTCATCCTCCTCAGGCGATGACGAGAACCTATCTATGGAGGACTTTGAGAAGCAGGTCGCTCTCTTGACAAGGAAGTTTCGCCGAAATTTTCGAAGGGGTAATTCAAGCAAAACTCCATCCTTCGGAAAGTTTAAGAAAGGCAAGGGTTCTTCAAGTTACAAGTCAAGAAAGCAAGAGGGTTTTTCTAAAGATAAGAAAAGCACAGAAGGACAAGTCCAATGCTTCAAGTGCCGAGGATACGGCCATATCTCAACGGAATGTCCAAATAAGAATCCGTCCAAGAAGAAGGCGATGCAAGCCGTCACTTGGGATGACACCTCATCGTCAAATGAGTCATCGTCAAGTGATGAAGAAGATAACGCAACGGCGTTCCACGCGTCCACATCTTCACCCTTCATGTGCTTAATGGCAAGTACATCCGAGTCATTGTCCAACTCCACTGTTGAAAAGAATGCAACGGACAATGAATCGGATGATTCGGAAGGTGAAGATTTTGCTCTAGCCTATCACAGACTTTTGAGGGATTCAAAGAAACTGGCTAAGCAAAACAAGGGGTTGAGAGGGAGATTGCAGGATCTCGAAGAAGAAGTAAAAAGGGTAACTTCTCTCTCGACCGATCTTGAAGTGGAAAGGGATAATCTGATAAAAGCAAATGTTTCCCTTCAAGAGTCCAATGAGCAACTCGAGAAGAATTATATAGATATGGTGAACAAAACGAATTACTTCTTGAAGCTCAACGGCGAGGCTCGACAGGAAAAACTGGAAATGACAGAGACCATTCTCCAACTCAAGGATGACTTACAGCGATTTTCATCAGGAAGGAGTAAGTTGGATAAGCTTCTTGGTCTTGGTCAATCAAACAAGTTCGGCCTCGGATACAATCGAACTAACGACAATTTTAGTTCGGTTGGGACAGTCTTTGTGCCCCAGTCGGTATCTCCTCCTCCGACACCGGAATTGACGACAAACAACGACAACAAACCTACTTCCCCCTCTTCGGAATCGTCAAGCATCAAGGTATGTTTTCGTTGTGGTATTGCAGGGCACATAAGGAGAAATTGCAAGATGGGAGCCAAACGGTCAACTCAAGCACTTCTTACAACGACTACCAAAAGGGTGATTCCTCGGAAAGCAAATGCAAATTCTTTGAAGGAAAAGAGCCTCGGTAGTTCATCAAACAAGACGACGACGTCAAGGAAAAGCAATGGATCAAATAAGACGCTTTCACCTAAGGTATCAACCTCACAATCATTTCCAACGTACACCAAAACTCGAAAGATTTGGGTACGCAAAGGTGAAGTTTTCCCTTGTCTTGTCACAAATATTTCCTTGCATGCTTATGATAATTCGTCTTGGTATCTGGATAGCGGTTGTTCTCGTCACATGACCGGTGACAAAAACTGTTTTCAAAAACTTGAGAAAATCTCCTGAGGACTTGTGGTTTTCGGAGACGGTCAGTCTTCCAAAATTGTTGGAAAAGGAACAGTAGCTACTCCAGATGGGCCGATTCTAAATAATGTGTTATTTGTTGATGGCCTTAAGACTAACCTCATAAGTATCAGTCAACATTGTGACAATGGTTTTTCAGTTAATTTTTCATCCGTTGAATGCATTGTAACTGATAAGGACCATGTTTTCTTTTTAAAAGGGGTTAGATCTGAAAACAATTGTTATGTTGTTCCCAATAAAATTTCTGAAAATTGTAACTTAGCCTCTTTGAATAATGAAACGCTTTGGCATGAAAGGCTAGGTCACATAAATTTTAAGGAACTTGCTAGAATTTCAAACAAGGACGTGGTCAAGGGGGTTCCTAAACTTTCACTTAATCAAAACATTGTGTGTGGTGATTGTCTAAAGGGAAAACAATCTAGGACTGCACACAAGAACTTGAATCACGTCGGTACCAAACGGCCCTTGGAATTATTGCATATGGATCTTATGGGGCCGACACGTCAACCATCCTTGGGAGGTAAATGGTATATTTTCTTATTGGTTGATGATTTCTCTAGGTATTCTTGGGTAGCATTTTTAAAAGAGAAAGCTGATACTTTTGATTCTTTTCACGAGATTTGCCTTCGTATTATGATTGAAAAGAATGAAAAGATCATTCGTGTTAGAAGTGATAGAGGTGGAGAATTCATAAATTCTAAATTCATCGATTTTTGCACTTCCAATGGCATTAAACATGAATTCTCAACACCCTATACACCTCAACAGAATGGTGTTGTCGAGCGCAAAAACAGGGTTGTTCAAGAGATGGCACGTGTTATGCTTCATAGCCGGAATTTACCGCTACATTTTTGGGCTGAAGCTGTGAACACTGCAATCTATGTTATTAATCGAGTTTATTTGCGCCCGGGAATGTTAAATACACCATATGAACTATGGTGTTGTAGAAAACCCAACATCAAATATTTTCGTATCTTCGGGAGTCGGTGTTACATTTTACGTGACCGCGAAAATCTTGGAAAATTTGACTCTCGAAGTGACGAAGGGATTTTCTTGGGGTATTCTACAAATAGTAGAGCATATCGGGTATTTAACTTGGAATCTAAGACGATCGTAGAATCTATAAATGTTAAAGTAGATGAAGCTTTCCACTTAGCATCTGATAAATCTACCCCTGATATCTCTCTTGATGATGATACTCCTGTAAGTGCATCTTCTCATGATAATAGTACTGTGTGCAGCTACCACATGTATACCAAGCAAGGTTTTTCAAGTTTGATTAAATAAAATGCATGTTGAAATACTTGACTCTGTCAAAATTTCAAGGTTGGTATAAGGTGGGAATTTTAATGAAAGATGCTCAAAGAGCCACTCTCTTCAATAAATTGACTAGATATATTATCTAACTTATCTGGGATTTCAGACATCTATTGATCTTTGTATTTCATTTTCTTTACCGAATTAATGATTTGATAAAGGCATTACTCATAAGATCAAGTTAGATGTAATTGAAGTTGTTCAACTTTAAGGGATTTAATTTTTATAAATTTTCGTTTCATTTGTTGGATGTTATTGATAGATTTGGCATAATCTATTTCTTGTTGTATGAAACGATGATTTTCGTTTAAAGTTGATACACAAAAGTGCTTACAATCTTTTTCTGGTTTTTCTAGAATTTCTCTGAAATTTTCTAAAGAAAAAGTTGGAGCCGATCCGGATTGGACCTGCCGATCCGGATCCCGAACGCAGATATTCTTCTGCGGGCAGACGATCCGGATTGGACTTGCCGATCCGGATCCCGAACGCAGATTTTCTCTGCGGGTAGCCGATCCGGATCGTAATCACGAACTGATCCGGATCGCGGCTAGGGTTTTATATAGAACAAAAGGGTTTTGATTTCTTTTACTCCAATCCTTTGTTCCAAAGTTTCCAGAGCTTCTCTCTCTAGAATTCATCCATCTTGGAAGCTTTCAAACTCAAGTTCTTCGATTCCAAGTAAGTTTTATTGATCAAAATCTCTGTATTATATCGCAAAGATTTTTGAGTGTTTATTGTTTACACCTATTCACCCCCCTCTAGGTGTTTTTTCCCCTATTTAGATCCTATTACATATAACCCGACAATCTGGAACCTGATCCTCACGTGCACAAGCCAACAGTCCATCTCTGGCCCACACGAAGCTACCCCTGCTCTCCTAAAACACGTGCAAGCGGTGTCGGCATCAAACATGCTCCAACTCTGACAACCGTCAGCAGAACCACACCTGGTAAGACGCGATCCACTATCCTGGCGTCCTCTAACCGGCTGCACAATCTCATCCAGTAGATGCTGGTGGCCCTCGCTCTATCTGCCTCGGCGTCACGGCTCAATCAGCCTACCGGTAAGTCGGATGACCCTTTTCATCCTGAAGGGGTAGAAGGGGTGCGTCGCAAGCGGCAAATCCATGAGCACCACTCTAGGACACTCTGCCTGAAAATGTTCTGACTATCCACATGAAAAACATTGCCCTTTCCTGAAGTCACACTATGGCGATGAATGCGGCCCACTGCAAATGACACACTCATCCTGACACTGCTGCTGGTGCCTCGTCCGTCGAGAACCTCCTGGTCACAGTCTCCTCTGAGACCCATGATCCTGTGACTGGAATCATGGCAACGTCGATCCACTCGACCGTCGAAGAAACTCGCTCCAAGTCCTCATATACTCTCCCGGTGGTCCAACGGGACGAACTCGACGCCATCAACTCTCGGCGTCCTTATCCAAAAGTGCATAACCAAGTGCAACTAATGCTTCCTGGACGAACAAGTCCTCAAACAACTTTTCCCAAAGCAGCAATCCAGTTCTCGGCCTCCCAAGGCTCCAACTCTGCCCCGAAATCTGTAAGGGATGGAACTGGCGGATGAACAACAACCAATCAGCCTCTCACTGCTCCTGCACTACCCACAGTGCGAACTGGGTCGAAATCGACAATGTCGCGGCTGGAGGTACTACTGGCGATACCTCAGTCGATGCTCTCTGCTCAAACATGCGCATCACGCGCTCCGTGTGCTCTTCCTGGCACCGCATCGCCTCAACAACTGAGCTACCTGGGCCCGTAACTCTCAGGCCTCTCTCTGCTCTGTCCATTCAGCCTCCCGCCGATCGGGCTCCTCATCCAAGGTCAAACACGCCCTCGCCGCTGCACGGCATCTCGGAGGCAACAAGGACAACTGCCACAAACCAACCAAACCTCAAACACTCTCGACCCAATCAAGCGAAAGTCTAAAACATGTTAACCATTCTAAAGCATTATGTTGTCTGCAGCCAACTTAATCACTTTTGAGAATAAACATGTAAGATCACTCGCCCCAATCCCTCGGGGGAGCTACAAACTCAATCAGGACTCTCGCTAAAGTCACGTCTCTCACGACAGTCATCCTACTGTCCAACCAATAGCCTAGGGTCACTAAGTCCTCAACGACCTATATTCCTAGGCTCTGATACCACCCTAATCTGTCACGCCCCGGGGTCGGAACTGCGACCCGGGCTCACCAACAGATCCGCCATCTGTACGGAAACTGCCGCACAGACGAAGCGTCTACCCTGCAAGTCAGATCTATAGCTAAAACATGTATCAGAGCTGAATCCCAAAATCACTAGCTACAGAAACAAACACTGAACATCTGATATAAATAAAATAATCCTCAATACAATATCTCTCCGCTGTGAAATAAATACAAAAGCCTCACCAATCTCTCAGACTGTCCGGTACAAAAATTGGAAACATAAAATACAGGGTACATCTACCTCTGACACTCAATACTGGTAAGGAACTACTCAGCCACATCCTCACCTCGATCAGCAGTCTCCGCGCAAACCAAGCCAGAACAGCTACCTCAGGAACCTGTCACCGCAGCGGGTGTGAGATCTACTGCAGAAGGTAGATCTCAGTGGGTACCGCCACCAATATCCACGGTATGCCCACTAAGTCTACTGGAGGCACAAGAGATAGGTATGCAGATAGATAAATAAATGAAAGTAGGAAATGAGCTACAACTAATATGTCTCAGCATCATGCTCAAGGAATCTCTACTATAAACCTGCTATGCATACACTCGCCACTACTAAATGCCTCAAGTATCATGCTCAAAGGAAAACTCATCTAAGAGCAAGCTATGCACCACTCGCACTCGAGGTGCTCTCAAAACCCAAATCTCAATGACTGCCCAAAACTGGCTCAGTCAAGCCCGCGCCTGTCGTTCAGGAACGCACCTGCCCACTCCAGGTGGAGTGTCCTACTGACTACTATGAACGCACCTGCCCACTCCCGTGGGGCGTCCTAAACTGACTACTAGGAACGCACCTGCCCACCCCCGTGGGACGTCCTAGTCTGTCTATCTCAATCATCATCACGCATCCGGAGCGTAACTCGAGGGGAGCGACCCCATCGAGCTCAAGTATCTCTTCAGTCTCAACTGTCTCATAATGGCACATGCAGGCTATGATCCACGATCAACCAGATCGGATACCCAATACCCAGATAACACATCACAGTCGGGAACCCTCCACGACTGGATCAGGGAATGCCCAAATCCTCTCACAGCGATGTCAGAGAACCCTCCACGACTAAATCTGATAATGCTCAACCCATGGCTAAGTCGGGAAACCTCCACGACTCGATCTGCCAGAACCCCAAAACTCATAGCTAAAGCACAACCCACGATCTAGAGTAACCCAATCCGGGAATAAATCCTCAATCTCTCACACTGGAGGCCTGGAAATTCCGAACGGCTTTCGCCTACATCCCAAATCAAACAAGAACAGGATGTAGGCACAGCCGCCCGCAGCTTCCGCCCCAACAATGAAACAATATCCAATCTCTCATGACACTAGGAACTCATCTCCCAAGGCTCTAAAAATCCACTCGGCCCTCTGGCACGAGAACACATGCATATCGGGCTACCTGGACCTTCTGTAATACTCTCAATATTTTGAAACCCTTTATAAAATCGGAGTTTACTTAAAACCAGTTGCAGAAATAATATGGAGGTCCAGATGCGTCCCGAAAGACAAGGAAACATGCAGTCTAGTGTCAAATCACCTCTAGATCATAATAAAAATAACTGGGGCTCATAATTGTCTTTCTATGGTTTTCTGGGCAACTATCAGATTTACCAGCTATGCAAATAATAAGCTAAACATGATCAACATGCATACAGAAGCTTTAGAGGGCATTCCATACATCTTGAAGAAATTCCAACCCACCTGGAATGCTTTCCACAGGCAAACGCTGAAGTCGATGAAGCGCCGCACCGCTCACTGTCAAAATCTGTCGCGATCCTCGGAAAAATCCCTTGAATCCTCTAATAAAAAATCCGGTGCGCTCCGGCTCCCGCTGTCCACTCACAGCATGCACGCACGCGCGCGTGCACCCTCGGCCCCGCACAGTGAAAATCCCAGCTCACAGCCAAAACCCTCAAGTTGCTCCTCAATATGCAAGATGGAGAAGAGAAGGAAAACAACCAATTTCCAATTCAAAATCTCACTCTAAATTCATCTAAGAAATCCAAAACCGAACTACCAAAAATCTGCCAACTTACCTCATGTGCGGCCGACGCGCGCGAGGCTCCGCTCAGCTCCAAGCAGCAGGAACACCTAGCTGCCACCTTCTCTTCTCTTCTTCTCCTTCTTTCATCCCTTTCTTTCTTTCTTTCGTGGAGAAGAAGGCAGGGCTTGGGAGGGTTCTTATAGAAGGTGGCGTAGGTGTAAAACAGTGGGGGAGGAAATTACCGAAAAGCCCCTCCTTAAAATCCTTAAACCTACTTAATTAAGGCTCCCGAAGGCACTGAGTACCGGTACCCATAATGGGGTACCGGAACTAATTGCATTGGTTCCGGAACTAGAGCTTGAGTTCCGGAACACAGTGCTCAGTTCCGGAACTGAAACCCCCAAAACTCAAATTCGAAGTCTGTAGCTTCCATTTCTTCGCCGTCAACTCGCTTATTGCCCCGGGAGCTTCCGCGCCACTCCGAAATCTCCCGAACCCCTCTGTAAACAAAAAGTATACATGTTCCAAGCTTTTCCCACTCAAAAAGCTCAATGGTGGAGTCGGTGCTCAATCCCGCAATCCAGCATTCTCCCAAGAAAATACTCACTGGCATTCTTTTCTCATTCTCTAAAGCGGGTTACAAGTAATTACTTAAATCCTTTAATTGCCAACTCCAACTCATTTTTTACCTTCGGGGCCTCCTCATCAAACCGAAACCTCCCGAGCTCCGCGGTAACCTGAAAATACACGTGTTCCAACACTTTCCAATTTCCTGTGTACAACCGCGGAGTCGGTTCTCTATCCAATCCAATACTCAACAAGTACTCTACAAGTACACAATGCCTCGAAACCACTGATTCAAACTGGGCTTCCAAGTTCGACGCTGCTAACTCACTTTCTTCTCAAAGGATTCTGCGTCGATCCGAAACAATCAGAACTCATCTGTAAACGCAAATGGAACACGCCAAAGGTGATTTCTCCGCACCACGCCATCTCGCGAGGTCGGTGCACTCTTCCAAGTCCCGGTACTCTACCGCGAGCATGGTACGAAAGACTGACAAAGCACATTTTGGAAAAGGGCTATACTCGAGGGGGAGCCGATCGGACACTCTTTGTGAAGCACTTTCAAGACAACTTCATTGTGGCACAAATCTATGTGGACGACATTGTGTTTGGTGCTACAAGGAATAATGATGCTTCAAAATTCGCCGAAACAATGGAAAGCGAATTTGAGATGTCCATGATGGGTGAGTTGATATATTTTCTTGGATTGCAAGTTAAGCAAACTGAGCATTCATTTGTGTCAATCCAAGTATGCAAAGGAGTTGGTCAAGAAATTTGGATTAGAAGATTCTAAAGATTTTTCGACTCCCATGGGAACTAGCAATAAGGGACTTGGATGTGAATCTCACGGAGAAAAAGTAGACGAGAAGCTCTACCGAAGCATGATTGGAAGTCTACTTTACCTTACGGCTAGTCGCCCGGACATTGCCTTCAGAGTTGGGATTTGTGCGAGATATCAATCAGCACCGAAAGAAATTCACCTGAAAGCGGTGAAACGGATCATCCGGTACATCAAAGGTACGTTAAATTTCAGAATTTGGTATCCTATGGGCGCATCTCTTGACATAATAGGATATTCGGATGCCGATTGGGCTGGATTAGTGGATGATCGGAAGAGCACGAGTGGTGCATGCTTTTACTTTGGCCATTGTCTTGTTGCATGGCATAGTAAGAAGCAAAACTGCATTGCTCTCTCGACTGTCGAAGCGGAATACATTTCAGCGGGAAGTTGTGCAACTCAATTGATTTGGATGAAAAGTGTATTGAGTGACTTCCGCATCCCGGCGACTTCGGTCACAATACTTTGTGACAACACTAGTCTAGTGCCATTAACATTTCAAAAAACCCTGTGTTGCACTCAAGAACAAAACACATATAACTTAGATATCATTTTCTTGGAGAGCTAGTTGAATCAAGTACTTTACAACTTTCTTATGTTTCAACTGAAGATCAATTAGCCGATATTTTGACAAAACCATTAGATCAAAAACGTTTTATTCATTTGCGAAAAGCAATAGGAATGCTTTCATTGAAATAACCATTTTTGAACCATTGCTTAGGTTAGGTTTTGTTTAGTGTTTTGTGTTATTTTTGTTGGTATATAGAACATTAACTGAGCATTTGTTAAATTGACTTTAATTGCATCTTTTCATGTTTTGAGAAATCTATTATGATTTGAATATCATTATAATTCATTTGATGCAATGATCGTTTATATCATTTATTTCATCTTTAATTGATCAAAGTCAAATCCTCTCTCAATGATCTCTTGGTATAGTTTTTATCTTATTTTGATAATTGAGCTAAGTATGAAAATGAGATCAATGGTTGGTTGAGTACTTAATATTTTACATAATTGATAACCAATTGAGGGGGAGTATTATTTAAAGTTTCATGCTCAAAAGATGTGGAAAGAGTTACATCCCTAGTGGAGTGTGAAAACTACCACCACATGGAGGAAAGAGTTACCACCTCGGTCGTCCGAGTACTGTGTGCAGCTACCACATGTTTACCAAGCATGGTGATTTCTTGTTTATTAGATAAAATGCTTTTTGGAATACTTGACTTTGTCGAATTCCAAGGTTGGTATAAGGTGGGATTTCAAATTGAAAGATGCTCAAAGAGCCACTTCCCTAGATATATTAACTAAATACATTATCTGATTTATTTGGGATGTCAAATATCTATCGATCTTTGTGTCTTCATTTTTTTTATTCAATTGATGATGGAGAACCTTAGTTTGCATATGTGGTAAGATGTTGTAGCAAACAATAAAGTTCAAATATCTATACTCCGGTCGAAGTTCTTTTGAAAGAACCGAATTTCCCGCCGACCGAGTATCTGGTAAGCAAATTCCATCAACAACTGTTCTCCATGATTGATTAGCCATGGCATGACCTTTCAAATAATGAATCCCTCCAACTTGGGCATTCATTCCCAGCACTTCACCAATTAATTGAGGCGTGATCTTGAGCTCGACATTCCGAACTATTGTGACAAATTCTTTGGGTCCGTCCTCATGATCTTGAAGCTGCGTAGCACACACGTAAAAAGTCCTAACAAGATGAAGACAATATCCAGAAGTTTTAAAAAATTTACAGATTTGTGCAAGTCCGGCTTGATCAAACAGGGTTCCAAACGCTGTAGAGCGTTCCCTGAGAGCTGCGACATTTACATGTCTCTCACCAATGCATTCTCGTTTCTCAAAATCTTTCATCCTTTATGTGCTAATGTGAACAAAATCCTGTGGAGGTGGCTTACTTGGAAGTGGCTCTTCGATCTCAATTCCACGGGATCTACCTCTCTTCTTAGCAACACTCTTCCTTTTCATGGACATGGATGTCGGTTGCATGGGAGCTTTTCCTTTCTCGGCAGCACTAGGCGGAGTCTTCGCCTTTGTTGAAGCAGGGGCTTTCCCCTTCGCTACAGATGAAGCCTTGGTCGCGGCGTCTTCACATATTTTCTCCCAGTCGTCAGACTCAGTGTCCAAATCATCAAGAGAAACATATTCTCCCTCCTCTTGAGTCTTTCTAGCTCTCTTGAGCTTGTTAGTTGCTCGTGTGCCAACCATTGCGACAACAAGCACAATTACTGTCACGCCCCGGGGTCGAACTGCGACCCGGGCTCGTCAACAAATCCGCCGTCTGTACGGAAACTGCCGCACAGACGAAGCGTCTACCCGGCAAAAGATCTATAGCTAACATGTATCAGATATGAAATGAAAACTAAATAGCTATAGAAATCAACTGAACATCTGAATAAAAAAAACGAATCCTCAATACACAACTAAGAAAAATACAAGTACAATCCTTAAAGATCTCTCAGAATGTCCAGTACAAAAGTGGAAACATAAAAATATACCGGGTACATGTATCTCAGACTCTCAATGCTGGTAAGGAACTAATCGGCCACGACCTCACCTCGATCTGCTGTCTCCGCGCGAACCAAGCCGGAACAGCTACCACAGGAACCTGTCACCGCAACGGGTGTGAGATCTACTGCAGAAGGTAGATCTCAGTGGGTACCGTCACCAACATCCACGGTATGCCCACTAAGTCTACTAGAGGCAACAGATAGATATGCAAATAGATAGATAGGCAAATAGATCGATAGGAAAGCTGAATGAAACTACAGCTAATATGTCATAATCATCAAGCCCAAGGAAACTCTACTATAGACATGCTATGGAAATGCCTCAGTAACAATGCTCAAAGGAAAGAAACCCATCTAAGAACATAATATGTAACCACCCGCTCATATCACCCAATCTCAATGACTGCCACATCGGGTCCAGTCAAGCCTGCGCCCCCTAGTGTATCAACTAGGGCCCCTAGTGTATCAACTAGGGTGTCCAATCGGACTATCTCAATCTCAAAGAGAACTCTAGTGTATCAACTAGTCGCATTAGCAACACGCACCCGGGGCGTAGCTCGAGGGGAGCGACCCCACCGAACTCAAGTATCTCATCAGTCTCAACTATATCATAAGCGGCACATGCAAGCTATGATCCACAATCAAACAGATCGGAAGCTCAATGCTCAAATAGCACAACTCAGTCGGAAAAAGACTCCACGACTCAACAGGAAATGCCCAAATCCTGACATAAACTGTCGGAGAACCCTCTACGACTCAATATGATAATGCACAACCCATGGTTAAGTCGGGAAACCTCCACGACTCGATCTGCCAGAACCCCAAAACTCGCATAACTAAGTCGGAGAACCACCTCCACAATCAAAACAGAGATACATAACTCATGATCTAGAATAATCTCATCACTCCCAACAGGAAGGCTCAAACTCTCATGACACTAGAAACTCATCTCATAATACTCTAAAAATCAACTCGGCCCCCTGGCACGAGTAAACATGCACCCTGAACTCATGCCCTACCTCTGACGAATTCAGAAATTAAAAACCACATTGAAAATGTTGATTTTCTTTAAAGCAGGTTTTCTAGATTTTTAAAACAATCTAGGTGCACATATGATGCCAACAGAACATGAAACCTAGTGTCATATAGTGTCATGAGTATGCTAAAAATAATATGGGGCTCTGAATAATTTTCTAAAAATTCCCAGGCAACTATCAGATTTAAATACAGAGGAAAATAACATAGGAAACATGATCAAATTGCATTCAGGAGCATTAAAGGGCATTCCATACATTTTGGAGAAATTCCAACCCACCTGGAACGCTTTCCGCAGGCAAACGCTGAAGTCGGTGAAGTGCCAGATCCTCAAACTGACGAAACCTCAAAAATTGTGCCACACGCGCGCGCACTGCTGCGAATCACGGAAAAATCCCCCGGAAGCTCAAATAAATTCCCTCGAGTCCTCACAAAAATCCGCGCGCAGCCGGCTCACTCCACGGGCAAAACACAGTGCAACAGGGGCTCAAGTACACCACCAACAAGGTGCTCAGAACAAACCACAAGCACAGCACAATATCTGCTCTCCAAAAATTGCTCACATACACAATCCACTTAAATCCACCCACAACATCAGCATCACCATCGTAAAATCCCATAACTTCTACCTCCCCCATACAGATTCCCACAACACACACCACACACTAACATACACACACACACTTCCCACAAGCTTCAACAGCACAACTAACACATCATCTAATTCATTCACAAAAAAAAATCCACAGCTCACTCTAACACTTCTCAAACTGCTCAGGTGAAAAAAACACGTGCCGCGCACTCGATCCGGGCTCCGCACGGCACCTCGCCGAAAACCGCACACTTGACGTTGTCCTGAGAGAGAAAAAGGGAAAAAAAACTCGTCAAATTCGGTCCACAAAAGTCCACGCGACACCCGGGCAACCACCAGCCCTCGCCAAGCGCGCTCACTGCTCGTCAACACCAGTCCGAGCTCGCTCGCCGACCGCACGCAGCAGCCGCGCGCGCCGCCCAAGCCGGCCGCGCGCGCTGCCAGCGTCAGCCGCGCACAGTGCGCGGCCTTGCGGCCCAGCACCGCGCCTGCACGGCGCTCCTGCGCGCTTGTCGCGCCCCCGCATGGCACCCCAGCGCGCAGGCCGCGCGCCCCTGCGCGCTCGCTGCGCGCCCGGGCGCACTTGCGCAGTCCCCGGGCTGCGCCCGCGCGGCGCCCTGCGCGTTCCTGCGCAGCGCCCCTGCCGCGCGCCCGCGTGCTGCCCGCCCGCCTGCAGCGCGCCCGCATGCTGCGCTGCGCGGCTCCCCTGATGCGGCACCACCAACAAGCACACCAAGCCACAAACTGAAGCCTCCCACACATGGACAGGAAGTCCAAAACCCACACCAACCTCAAACCAAACTAAAACCAACAATAAAAAAAATCAATCCATGCTTTCTCACTCTCTCTCTAGAAAAACAGCACAAACCTTGTTGGAGCTCGGCGCGCGCGCTCCGCTCGCTCCACACGGCCTCTAGCAAGGGACAATACCACAAGAACACTCCCTCACTTCTCTCTTATATTTCCTCTCTTTTCCTTCCTTCTCTTCTTCCACTTCTTCCTTCTTTTCTCCCTTTTTTTCTTTCCTCTGTTTAACCCTTCATTCCTCTGTTTTGCTAATTGAAGGAGACGATGACATGGAGGCTATTAATTAAGGGATGCTTAATTGAGGTGGTGGTTGGCAGCATTAAATGCACCTCCAAAAAATATTTCAAACCACTCTTATCTCTTGCTTTCTTTCTTAATCTATTAATATATTTTTTTTCCACAGACCACAGACAACAATTAACTTAAATTAATTAAATTATTTAAATAATCCATCCAATGCCCCCTTCAACTCACTTTTTGTCTTCGGGGCCTCCGCACCGGTCCAAAACCTCCCGAACTCCGCTGTAATATGAAAATACAGGTGTCCAAAGTTTTTCCCCCTAAAAAAGCTCAACTCTGGAGTCGGTGTGCTCAATCCAAAAACCGGCTCCAAAATTGCCAACTCCAACTCACTTTTCGCCTTCGGGTCCTTCGCGTCAGCCCAGAACCTCCCGAACTCCGCTGTAAACAAAAAATACACCTGTTCCAAGTATTTCTAATATTTTCTGCGCACCACTGTGCAGTCAGGGCTCAACAAAACCAGTCCTCGAACGGCGCACAAGCCCGGAAGACTCCGATTCAAGCTGGGGCTTCCGCATCGATCCGACTCAACCCGAACTCATCAGCAAACACATATGGAACTCATCCAAGGCAGTTTCTCCGTACCACGCCATCTTGCTAGGTCGGTACACTATCCGAAGTCCCGGTACTCTACAATTACCCAACCAAACACCATCTTGGTTGAGAGTTTTGAAGAAGTTGCCTATGAGCAAGAACTCAAAGAACATGAAAAATTGTTTACTTTCCAAAAATTTGAAAAATCTTATCCAAACAATCCTTATCATGTAGAGAGACTAGAAATCAAGTTAGTTTTGCAAAAAGAATTTAAAAAATAGACTAATCACATGATTTTCGAAAATTCCCGAATTTTGCCCTAAATCCGAAGTTTTTGAAATCGAAGCTTAAAAATTCGTTAATCAAATGAATACAAGGCATGGAAACAAAACTAATGTATCCAGAGTTCTTATTTCAAAAGAAATTTGACCAAAAACCGTTTAAAAATGAATTCATAGCATGAAATCCACTCACGTTTTGAGGAACAATAGAAAAACAGTGAAAAACAGAGGTTTTGATCAAAAGAACTTACTTGAATCGGCCGAAAACAGATTGCTAAAGGTCCAAACCTTCTTGAATCTAGAGAGAGAAACTCTAGGAGGCTAGAAATAAAAGTTTAGAAGAGAATATAAATCAAAAGACCCTTCGTTTCTAGTGAAACCTAGCCGCGGTCTGGATCGGGTTGGAGTTCAGTCCGGATTGGCTTCGCGCAGGAAATCCCATCGTTTGGGATCTGTACCGGATGGCGCCGGCAGAGCTGCGGGAATTGAAGGCGCAACTCCAGGATTTGATGGACAAGGGTTTTATTAGACCGAGTGTGTAGCCTTGGGGAGCGCCGGTGCTGTTCGTGAAGAAGAAGGATGGTTCACTTCGGCTCTGCATGGATTACCGAGAATTGAATAAAGTGACCACCAAGAACAAGTACCCTTTGCCGTGCATTGATGATCTATTTGACCAGCTGCAAAGGTATTGTGTCTTCTCGAAGATTGATCTGCAATCTGGTTACCACCAACTGAAGGTGAAGGCCGAGGACATCCCGAAGACAGCTTTCAGGACACGGTACGGGCATTATGAGTTCACCGTCATGACTTTTGGATTGACTAATGCCCCTGCCGCCTTTATGGATTTGATGAACAGGATCTTTTGATCGTATTTGGATCGGTTCGGGGTGGTGTTCATTGATGACATTCTGGTTTACTCCCGGAGCTATGCTGAGCATGAGGAGTACTTGAGGATTGTGTTGCAACTTCTACGAGAGAGGAAGTTGTATGCCAAGTAGGTTAAGTGCGAGTTTTGGCTCCGGGAGTTGGTTTTCTTGGGTCATGTGATTTCCGCCGCAGGTGTGGCAGTGGATCCGGCAAGGATAGAGGCAGTTCGGGACTGGCCCCGACCGACTACTGTATCTAAGGTACGCAGCTTCCTGGGCTTAGCTGGATACTACCGCCGTTTTGTAGAGGGCTTTGCGAAGCTCTCCACACCCCTCACTCGTTTGACTCGTAAAGGAATTAAGTTTGTTTGGAGTGAGGATTGTCAGAGGAGCTTTGAGGAACTGAAGAGAAGATTGATGTCAGCTCATATCCTTTCCCTCCATGTTATGGGGAAAGGATATGTTATTTACAGTGATGCATCACACAGTGGACTCGGATGCATGCTGATGCAGGAGGGTAGGGTAATTGCTTATGCATCCCGCCAGCTTAAGGATTATGAGAAGAATTACCCTACCCATGACTTGGAGCTTGCTGCAATAGTATTTGCACTGAAGTTGTGGCGTCACTACCTCTATGGGGAGCACTGTGAGATCTACACAGACCACAAGAGCCTGAAATACCTGTTTACACAGAAAGAGCTAAATCTGAGGCAGCGCAGATGGTTGGAGCTACTAAGTCACTACCTCTATGGGGAGCACTGTGAGATCTACACAGACCACAAGAGCCTGAAATACCTATTTACACAGAAAGAGCTGAATCGGAGGCAGCGCAGATGGTTGAAGCTACTAAAGGATTATGATGTGGATATCCTTTACCATCCGGGCAAGGCTAATGTGGTCGCAGATGCCTTGAGCAGGAGAGCCGTGCAGAGCTTGTCCATGATGATCACAGACCAGGCGCCACTACTAGAGGAGATGAGGCGGCTTGAGTTAGAGGTTGTGTCCCCTAGGGTCTCTGCTAAACTGATGTCCTTAGTCGTGCAGCCCACTCTGTTGGACAGTATGTAGTAACCATGATTTTAAAATCCAGAATTCAGGTTTAAATAATTTCCAGAATTATTTAAATACCAAAAATTAGTAGATAGTAGTGCAACAGTGGCCCTAAAATGTCGACTTTTGATCGGGGTCTGATCTGGAAAATCCGAGATCACCATTGCGATCGTCTCGTCGAAACATAGAAGTTTCATATTCATATGTTTTCGATCCGACGGTCGGATCTTCCAGAAATCAGAAATCAAAAAGCGGGCCCCGCGACTTAAAGTGAATAGTAACCCTCGGTTTTTAATCCCTCGCTTTCACTAATGGCCGAACCACTATCTAGAGTTTTAACCTAGAGGTATGAGTAATGGATCCTAGCTATTTTCGACGTTCTGAGCGCAATGGCACTGACGGATTTCGTGTTTGGCGACCCGGGTGCATCGAAGTGCGTGCCACGCGCTATATTGAGTCGAACTTTATGGAACGACTTTTAATCCGGGCGTCGAACAAACCAAACAAACACGCTACCTGACAGGTCTCGACGAGCCGGACGTCGTGGCAAAGTCCATTTTCAGTTTCGGCGACTTGAGTGCCTCGAAAAGCGTGAAAAGTGTCGAAGAGGGAGGTATTTTGGAAGAAACCCTAATATTTTATGTACCAAATTAAATGAGGCTTATAGGTTGGGGTTCTGGGTGCAATTATGACCTAAAGCAGGGATCTAGATGTTAGAGGCACAAGGTATAGGGCCTAAATGGCATTTTGTACATAGCAACCTTTGGCTCTTGGGCTTCCTCGTGGGGGGTTACACGAGGAAGGCTCTTGGGATTTCTAACTCCCAAGAGTAAATCCTCTTAAGGCCTTAGTGCTGGAGGCCGGGGAGTCACCCCCTCCATGGAGGTAAACCGGATGAGAGGAACTCGAGAAAGAGAGAGATTGAGAAAAATTTGGAGAAGGAAGAAACTTGGATCAAGTTACTTCAAGGTTGGACCTAAGGAAGTCTGAGGGCTTCTCTGTGAAGCCTCAACTGAGCCATGGGTTTTCCGTCGCCGAGCGCCGCCGCGCGCCGCCGCGGCCACCCTTTCTTCTTCCTCTTCTCCGGCAAGTCCGGCGCCGCCGCGCGTGCCCGCCTCCGGCCAACCACCTAGCTAGCACCAGGGGACCAAGAGGATCATGTTGATCCATCTTGCGCCGGCCCGGGCCTCGCCGGCCGGAAATCGCCATTAATGGTGACCGGAAAACATGGAGCTTGGAGAATTTGATCTCCGGCGATCGCCGGAGCTCCGTCAAATGGGAAAATGGCCCAGGTAAGTTCTATTGGTCTGTAGGAAGCCCCCCATCCATTTGCATGCGGATTCTAACGTATGGTTTAGCGTAACCGAAGTTGCACCACTTTGGTCCATGTTTTGGCCGAGCTCCCCTCCGGCCGCCGCTGCTGCCCGCGCTGCCGGCCACCACCACGGGAGGCATGGGGGAGTCTAGAGGACTCATTCGGTCCAAGTTGTTGGGTCTCAAAAGCCTCCGGTTGAGTTCCACCATTAATGTCCACCGAGCTCGGGTGAGGTTGGCCGCGGGTTGTCGTCGTCGCCTCCCGTTGCCGTTCAAACTCCCAGGTAAATCCCTAAACCTTGTATGCTTCTTCTCCTTCAAGTTGGAGGTCCCCTAGTTGCCCTGTACAGAGATCGAGCTCGGGCAAGAGCTTAGTTATTAGTTAATACATTATGCCCACTAGGTGTTTGGTAAAATGTTTTAAAGAATTTCTGATTAAAATTAGAGTTAGATTTGTATATGAAAGTTGTTGGTGAACATCCCCTGAGCTCCGTGCTCACTTCAGATCAAATTTATTCTGAGTGGATGTGGGTGTGGTGCTTTGTCTAAATGTTAGAGAGAAAGGAGCTCGGATCTGGTTGATCCGTCAATTTTAGACTGAAACTAGGGTGAGCCCTAGGGTGTTGGCACTGTCCAGAGACGCTTTTATATACAAAGTTCGTCTGGTTGACGATCGGATTAAAAGATATAGAGAAATCAACTTTTTTTAGTAATGTTGGAAAAAAACTAAGTTCCGGGCTGTTAGCGAAGCCGCGATAGTGTGCCCTAGGCTAATTTGGGGTCACTGGACGCGATGCTCGCGTTAAAAACTGATTTTGAAGATCCGGAGAAACAAAAATTCATTTTGGCTAGGTTGGAAGAATATTTTATGGCCCGAAGTTTTCCTCGGGTCCCGTGCTGCCGCAAATTGGTGAGCACGACGTTCAGCAAGATAAATGTCACTTGTTGGAAGTGACGGAATGTTAAAATGAATCTCCAGTTGAAAGAACGAGCGAAAACAGTGCCCAAACTGGCACTAAAAGTGAAAATTTAAAAGCCCTAGGGGTCTAGATGCAAAAGTCACATCATTTACTGGTTAGTAAGTTGATTCCTGAACCTTAATTCACATTCAGGGTTATTCGGTAGCATCTGGTGTGCTGAGCATACAGTTGGTTCAGTTTGGCCGCCTGCGTTATATCAGGTGGGTTATCTTCGGTCCGGGCTTTATCAGTTCGGCCCTCGGTGTACGATATTGGTTGGACTCCTGTTTTTGGTAACCTAGTTTATCTTGAGCCTGTCTGCCTTTGGTTACAATATATATTACTGTTAGTTGCTTTGACTGATTGGCCATTTCGTAGTTGCACTCCTATGCTTGATTATTATATTGATCTACCAATGCTTGAGCCTGCCTTCCTTTGATTCAGTTATTTGCTACGTCATACTTGCTTTATGCCTGATTATGATCTTCTTTAGTGATCTTTACCATATCTGCTGATTAGTTGTTTCCAGTGGTTATATTATTGCTCTACATATTGCCATGCCTGTTTGGTCATCTGATAGTTGAGCTTGCTTCCTTGTTGTTCGCCCGTTATGTTGCTAAATACATGATCTTTAAAAATAAATGTTTTTTTTTACCAAGCCTTGTAGGGTAGCCTGAGTCTGTTCTTGTTTGATAGGACGAGGGTAACGCTCTACGAGGGTTGGGACCCAAAAACCTATTGTTTTCAAAGGTTTTCTTAAAAACATGTGTTTAGTTGCATAAGGGGTTAGTCTGCCTGATTGGTTGTTAGATGTTGAGCTATGCCTGTTATCAGTCCTATTCTGCCTTACATGATTATTAATTGTGCCTCTGGTATTTATATCTTATCTTGGAACATTTCCATGTTGGATTGGTGAGCTTGCTTGTTCTGCTGATCAAGTAATACACTGCCGAACGCATAGATTTAATCAACTAATGTTTTTACCGAGCTTCGTAGGGTCGCCGGAGTCTGTTCTTGTTTGATAGGACAAAGGCATTGCTCTACGAGGTTTGGAAACCCAAGCTTCGTAGTGTCGCCTGAGTCTGTTCTTGTTTGATAGGACGAGGGCAATGCTTTTCGGGGTTTGGACCTATCAAAACAGTTTTCTTAAAAATATGTGTTTAAGTTTTGTATCATTTGGTTGGTCTGCATGATTGAGTTGAGTTTTTCGGTTGAGCTTATGCTGAGTTGAGATTTGCCTTGGTCTTGCATATGAGTTGAGATTCAGTTGATTTTGCCCTTGCATCCCAGTGGGGATTTCCCGGCTTGTTGCCGATTACCCGGTCAGTGGACCGAGAGCTTGAGCATTTGCATTATGATCGCCCGCACCGTTGTTCTTCACGTACACTAGCGGGCTGATCCCCCGTAGCGGTGTACTTTACCGGTAAAGTGGTTAGCTGTGGCAACCCGTGACCCTTGTGAAGGGAATGTCAACCAGGTTGGTGCTAGGTTGGGCAGCCTTGCCTGAGGTCTTGTGAAGGCCAATATGGTAGCTTGTGATTGGGTCTTTGTGTTTTCATCTATTTGAAACATGTGTTGTTAAGTTGCTTTAACATGCTTCTTTGATTCTTTGATCTGGCTTCTAGTTATCTACCTATATATGATTCCATGTGATGCCTTTGATTATAATCTCATTGTTATATTGCTGATTGTCCTAACTCCTTGATGCCTTGATTATAGTTTCATTGTTATCTTGCTGATTGTCCTAACTCCTTGATGCGTTGATTATCCTGATACATGTTTGTCCTGGTTTAAATTCTGCTAAAATTATCTCCTATGCTTGTACCCAGGTTATGAGTTTTGCTTTCTTTACAGCACCAGTTATATATCTGCTTTACCCTAACCCATGGTCTATTGCATATGTTGCCTGTTCAGCCTGCTTTTATCATAACTCATGATTTTGCTATCCTCTAATTAAATACAGTTCCATGATTATATATATCTGCACATCCTAACTGGGATTATATATCTGTTGATCTTCATGATTGCCTATCTGATTATTCTAACCCCTGATTATTACTATCCTCTAGTATTGTATACCAGTAGGTACGATCTGCTATTTCTCGGCTCGTCGTGCCCACTGGGATACACTCCGGTGTGTCTCACACCCTCGGGTGACTGTTTTTCAGGCCGAGCGGGTGCTGGGATGTCGGGACGTGTTGGTGAGATTCCGTGTTAGATGTTGACCCTGGACAGCCGAAAGTTCATGTATTATTTGATGTTAAAGAAAAGAGTTGTAATTCAGATGTAAATAATTGTAAAGTTAATTGTAACTTTTGCTTGTAGTTGTACGTAGTTAGTACTCTGATGTTGTTGCCAAGCTAGCCGTGCATATATAGAAAAGGCTCAATTCCAAAGGGGATTGGGACTCTTCTATATATGTGGCGGTCTGTCATTGCCCTGACTGTTTTTGCAACTCTGATTTTTTTTTTTTTTTTAAAAAAAAAAAAAAAAAAAAAAAATTATACACTGGTTTTTGAACTCGGGGCGTGACAGATTAGATGGTATCAGAGCAATAGGAATCCGATGTCTAGGTTTGGCTAGGAACGAACCCTAGGATGACTTGTGGTTACGAGAGTGTCATGCCCCGGCGTCGAAACTGCGACCCGGGCTCGCCAACAGATCCGCCGCCCATACGGTGAACCCCGTATAGACGAAGCGCCAAACCTGCAAAAGATAGATACTAAACTATCCAGATATCAGAGCTGAAAATAACCTGCTGGAAATAAAATAAATTAATACAAAGTCCTCACCAAAGTACAAGTCACTCAACTCTGAAAGAAAAGTACAACTCTATACCTCACAACAAGGTCTCTCAACAAGAAACTCTCAAAATGATAAGGGTACATCTACTCTCTGGACGACGACTGGTAGGGATCTAGCTCGCGACTCCCTCACCTCGATCTGAAGAAGCAGCAACAGGAGCAGCAGGAACAGGAGTAGAAGTCCCTGTGGGAAAATACACCACGACGGGTGTGAGAACTACGTCCCAAGTAGTTCTCAGTGGGTGCCGCCAACAAGCCCAACGGTCTGCCCACTAAGTCTACTAGAGGCATAAAGTAACAAATACAGTGCTGTAAGGAAAGCTGGGGAAAAGTAAACTCTACAGCTACTATGCCTCTATCTAGATGCTCAAGAAGTGGAACAGAAGGAACATGATGCCACAACTAACTCTCATCTCTGATCACCCAATCTGAACTGACTGCCTCATCAGGTCCAGTCAAGCCTGCGCCAACCTACTGCCGTTACGTCCCGGAGGAGCGGACTTACGTAGGACGTCCATGACTGCCAACCTACTGCCGTTACGTCCCGGAGGAGCGGACTTACGTAGGACGTCCATGACTGCCAACACCAGCACAGCCAGAGGGACAAATGCAACGACAAGTCGCGATAGAAAAGCTCAATCTCACGCCGGTACAACAACCCGGTCTCGCCTACTCCGGAGTGGCACTCGAGGGGAGCGACCCGCTCGAGTAAAAAGTAACCCATCTCAAGTATCTCAGTAAAGTATCTCTGTCAAGCCAAATGTGGCTCATGCAGGCTATGATCCACGATCAAACAGATCGGTAACTCCAAGCTCAAAGCGCAACTCGGTCGGAAAAAGAACCTCGACTCGAACAGGAATAGCCCAACACACTCCCACAGCTATGTCGGAGAACCCTCAACGACTCAATCTGATAAATGCACGACCATGGCTGAGTCGGGAAACCTCCACGACTCGATCTGCCAGAACCCCAAGATCCTCAAGGCTAAGTGGGAGAACCACCTCCACCACTAAATCAGAGAAACAACCTCTAGATCACACTCTGCCAACTCATGGCACCAAGTCGCATCCACTGCGAGAAACTGTCTCAACAGGCCAAACAGGCCAAACGTCGCATCTACTGCGAACAACTGCCTCAACAGGCCGACATCGCATCCACTGCGAACAGCTGACTCAACAGGCCAAACAGGCCGAACATCTCAACCACTGACCCAATGAAGGGTCCGGGAACACCGAAAGACTAGAACCTACAACCCAAATCAAACAAGAACAGGCTCTAGGCATAGCCTCTCGTTGTTCTCGTCCCAAGAAAAGGCAGACCTTAGAACCCAGACCACTCGAATCATCTCGGTGGTTAATTTATAGGAAAAACTGTGACATTTCTTACTGAAGCCATCTGATCTGTAAGAAATCCATATTTAATGATTTTTAGTTCTGCTTAGGAAAACAGTTGAAACCAAGTTTTATATCTAAGCCTCGAAGGGCTAATGCCTTCGTCCAATCAAACAGGAACAGACTCAGGCGACCCTACGATGCTTGGAAGAAAATATTTGGTTGACAAAAATCATGTGTGTGTCCAAAAAGGTTCTGGGTTTAAGGTCCTGCTAACACTGATCTACCGCTGCCACTATCACAGCGGCGACAGATAAAACAAGAAAAATAAAACATCTCGGGACCGCCGTCTACCCAAACGGCTCCCGCTACAGATGAACAACCAACTACATCTACCAGACGCCACTCTTCTCCTAAGCACGAGTGTAACATGCATCCCACACTAAAAGATAACACCTGACCACTCGGCCCACTACCCGGGCGAGGAAGGACACTATGTCCAGGAAAGTAGAAGTGTGGATGTCTAAAGCAGAAATAACCCTAGCCCAAGTGAGGGTTTTCTACTAGTCTGGTTACACATGCAACATATGACGGGGTGCTAGGTCAAGTTCCAAGATAACCATAATCAACAGCTTGTAGGGAAGGAAAATAAACACATGATCATCTAACAGCATTAGGAACATCAATTCCTATAATCTAGCATGCTATATAGAACACATCTATAACATGCAAGTCCCTACACAGATAGAATTAATGCACAGTCCATAGGTCATGAAGACAAGGCCACCCACCTGAAAATGCTAACAGTCCGGAGTCGCACAGCTGAGACAGTCCAGAAACAGATATCTCTGCACACCCACCAATCCAACGATACAGGAACAGTGATCAATACCTCCTGGGTACAAAAACACAACCCAAAGATACACTTAATTCCATAAAATCCAAGCATCACAAATCTGCTGGGAACAGTCCCCTAAATGCGAAATTTTCACCTGTAAAACGAACTCCAAAAATTCCAATAAAATACTGCTGCGATCCTCGCGTCGATACCTTCGAAACGGGTACCTGCACGCCCAATTTGGAGCCCCGTAGGCCAAGTTACAAATTCCACAATACAGGTGCGCAAACACTCACAACCACACAACTGTAAACTCAAACACAGATAAAAGGGGAATAGTATACCTTCGGGCAAACCTCAGAAAAATCCCGGAAAAATACAATGATAATCCTTGCGACGAGTAGATCCAAAAAGTGTATAGGCTCGTCTCAATCCGACACTCGGGTGCGGAGATAAAATTCCGGCAAGGGGCCGCTGTCCAAAAACTCCACCAGAAAACAGCGGCTTAGAAATGCCTCGAAAACTGTGTCATAAACTCTGAATCCAGCAAGATGATCAACACGAAAGTCGAAGACGTACCTCTCGTGATTCCAACGCCGCAGAAATCGTCCAAAAATACTGACAGAGTAGCTCTGTAGACCTCTCAGATCAAACTGCGATGATAACGGGCCTCCGGTGAAAAATCGCCACACTGCGCTCCGATGCCGAAGTCGTCGACGCCGCGGCTTCCAAAAAATCCGGGCCTCTGCCAGAAGATGCGCAAGATGAAGATCTCCAACTTTGCTAAAGGGGCCATGGGCAGGGGAGCTCGGGAAAGGGGGCAAAACTCCCCCACAAGACAGCTATTTATAGGCCCAGCCCGAAAAATCTGAATTTTGGACTTTTGGCCCAAAGTTTCGGGCGCTTGGCATTCCGGGCTGCTACAGTAACGGGCCGGGCCCGTTACTGTTCACGCCCGAAATCCCCAAGGCCCGCCACGCGTCCCATTCCTGCTCCCCGCACCCGGCGCACGCACCGCGACGAACCACGGGACGCCACGTGTCGCGACCAGAGGTCGTGCACCGGTGCGCCCGACCAACCACGGGGCGCCACGTGGCGCCCCCACGACGCCTCCGACCGCGCCCACGCCGCGCCCACGTGCGCCCACGTGCGCGGCCGCGCCGCCCGCGGCCCCGTGCCGGGCACGCATCCCGAGGCAGACCCTGCCGCTGCGTGGACCGCGCGCACCAGGACCCGCCAACAACCAGCCGCCACGTGTCGCCACCTGGTCCACCGTGCACCCGCGCCTCTTCCGTGGACCGCGCCCACTGCGCCGGCCAACCTGAAGGCGCCACGCGTCCTCCGCCCGGGTGCACGCCTCCGCGGTGGACCGCGCGCCTCCGCCGCCGCCAGCCGCCGCGCTCCGCCGCCCGCCGCCGCCGCCGGCGCCCCTCCGGCGGCCGGAACAGTACCAAATACCTCGAAATCCGTGCCGGGTCATCCGGGCTCCGAAAAATACAAGTAAATAGTCCATCTTGACCGTTTTCCGCGCGCTGAATCCAAATCCGAAGTCCGATTTGCCAAATTCCTCTTCTAAACTTTGCCGAAAATTCCCGGAGAAGTGTTCTTTACTCAAATTTCGCGCTGAGTCCAATTTTAATAACCATTTCGCGCGAAACCACTTCTAAACATCCGACGGGGTCCTCCGATCACTCACGTGATCCATTATACACCCGAAGTCCATCACTTGAGTCCAAATGGGTGCAGAAACACCGCCGACATGCCACATAGGCCTCCAGAAGCTGCTAATCGCACTGTAGAAGCCCTGCAGAGATCTGGGTCACCACATCCTCCCCCACTAAAAGAAAGTTTCGTCCTCGAAACTAGCTCAACCCAAAAGGTGCCACAGAAACAAGGGTAGGTACATAACACTGCCGTCTCCAGCTCTCGAGTCACCTGTCTCTCCCCGTGATTACTCCACAACAACAACAACAACCGGTACGGCATGGCCCAAATTGCGTAATTCTCTCATCTCACGAGCCAGAATTCGCAACGGGCGTCCATCGTACCACAAGTACTCGCAGATCTCAGAGGAAACGAGTCCATCACGGGCGAGGAATCCACAAGCCTGACACTCCCGAGCTGAGACGTGGAAGAAAAGGCTGGGGGAAAAGAGAGAACAACTAATGTAGCACGCACCAAAACCGCTCCCTAGTGCCAGCTCAACCAGGCGATCCGAAACATACCCATACGGTCATCCAAAGAAAGAAGCCCTAATCGGCTAGGGTCCTCGCTCAATCACTCTCGGATCCTGACCATACGCATGGACTGCTTCACCGCAGTCTACCGTCAAAAGGGACCCTCAGGGACACAACCTCGAGCCCTGTTCCTCAACGGTCCCACCCAGCGCCAACTGAGGAACCACTAAACTCAACCCCGAAAAGCTATCCGGCTCCAGGTATCCGCCACCACAGTGGCCCTGTCGCGATGATACTGAATACACAAGAATAACCCAATGGTAACTCCACAGCCACTATGGGAGGCACCACTAACACAAAGGTCCATCCCCCATCTCTGGCAAAGCTGCAATCGGCGCTAGTACCAGTCTCATCATCCATTCGCCATGCTCTCCTGGCACTGCGAAATCCAACAAGCTCCTCACCTCAACAATAAATGTTGATCTCAGCCAACTCAAATAGCATCCACATTGGCTGGAAATCCACCGCCGCTCCTATGGCTAACACAATGTGACCCAAGAAGGTAAGCTTCTAAAGCTAAAACTTGTATCCCAATAACCTGGCATACAGCTTCATCCACACAGCATACTAACACATCCACCAGTGCTCCTCATGCTCCAAGTCGCTCTGGGAGTAGATCATAATATCCCTGGAGGATCTTATTACCAATGCGATCAAGTACAGCTGGAGCACAATTCCTCAAACCCAAAGAGTGGCAGGGCGTTAATCAATCCAATTGGCCTCACTAAGAGCTCAAGATGCCCTACCGTGTCCTGAACGCCATCAAGGCAAGGTCCTCGGCTGTCCGATTCCAAGTAGGTACCCGCACCAAACAATAACTGCCGGAGTATGACTCCATCAAAAGGTCCAGAATAATACTCGGACCTGTCTACACACGAACCATAAAAGGGCCCTCACAGTCGTGTATCAACGATGTGGCATCACCACCGTATATCAACGGCGTGGCACTAGGTCAAACAGACCCCTCGATCCATCAGATCCTGCAACTGCGCCATCAGCTCTCACAGCTCTACTGGCAATATCCAATGAGGTGCTGTCGAGGGTGGCGCGGTTCCCCGAACCACGCCAAACTTAAACTCTATCTCCCGAATCGGCGGCATTAACAACAGCTCAGGTGGAATCACACCCGGAATCTCGTGGCAACAGAGATATCTTTGGGGTCCCGGTGCCGCCGTAAGCACCTCTCACACTGTCGCTATAACCAGTGTGCTCTAACGACCTCAACAACCAAATCTCCTCTCGTCTGCCCCGCAGAAGGTCAAAGTCCTCCGCAGATAACAAAACCACGCTACCGCTGCGCTACTCTGAAATAGATGCTGATGCTGCCGTCGGGGTCCACCCGATCTCTGGCATCTCGAAAATTCGCTATCCAGGTAAAGAGATCAGAAATGCCGCTACCGGTCGGTCTGTCCTCCATCACCCGACGCCAAGCGCCGATATCCAGCACTCGCCTCTGGCGGCAGATCCCTATCCAAAGGGACTGCAACGCCACGCTCCACACACAAAGCCTACCCATCGAAGCGTCAATAATCCAGACGGAGGGACCAACTACACTGAAAGGTATCCTGGCACAAACCATTTCCCGTCAAACATATCCTATGCGTCTCATCCCTCGAAACCTGGAGCGTGCAGTTCAACAACTGCATAAACTCCCTAGCACATGAAGGCTCTCAGATAGTCTCTCCATCACCACCAACCCCAATTCTGCCTACAAAGGCTCCAACTCAAACCTGTGAATCGGGATGGTTCAACTGCCTGGACTGGCTCCATCGATCAATGACGTCCCGAAGCTCAGCTACTATCCACTATCCACCCTGCCTCGGTGCCTCGGCACTGCTCGTCGGCACGGAGGGGGCTGCTCGCTCCATCGGCGCCACTGGTACAACTGAAGATACCCCTGCATAGGAAGAAAGTACTGGAGGACACTCAAGCGGTACTGCAACTAGCTATGCTCTCTGCTCCAACAAGCGCATCAAACGTTCCATGGCTTCTTCCTGGCATCAGACAGCCTCCGACATCTGTGCCATCTGGACCCATAACTCCTGGGTCTCGCTCTGCCTCCCCGCTGCTCAGGTTACTCATCAGATGCGGAATGCGCATTCCTCACTGCACGACGTCTCAAAAGCATCGTAGGTCCACTGCACAATAACAAACATCAGACACAACAATCATATGACCCAATCCAGCGAAAGTCTAAGGCATGTTACCAATTCCACAACATTATGTTGTCTGCAGCCAACATAATCGCTTAGGAGCATAAACATGCCAATCACTCATCCCGTCTCTTGGAGAGGTACAAAACTCGATCAGGACTCTCGCTAAAAGTCACGACTCTCACGTAGTCATCCTAATGTCCATCCACCAGCCTAGGGTTTCTAAGTCCTCGATGACCTACAACCTAGGCTCTGATACCACTCTAATCTGTCACGCCCCGGCGTCGAAACTGCGACCCGGGCTCGCCAACAGATCCGCCGCCCATACGGTGAACCCGTATAGACGAAGCGCCAAACCTGCAAAAGATAGATACTAAACTATCCAGATATCAGAGCTGAAAATAACCTGCTGGAAATAAAATAAATTAATACAAAGTCCTCACCAAAGTACAAGTCACTCAACTCTGAAAGAAAAGTACAACTCTATACCTCACAACAAGGTCTCTCAACAAGAAACTCTCAAAATGATAAGGGTACATCTACTCTCTGGACGACGACTGGTAGGGATCTAGCTCGCGACCTTCCCTCACCTCGATCTGAAGAAGCAGCAACAGGAGCAGCAGGAACAGGAGTAGAAGTCCCTGTGGGAAAATACACCACGACGGGTGTGAGAACTACGTCCAAGTAGTTCTCAGTGGGTGCCGCCAACAAGCCCAACGGTCTGCCCACTAAGTCTACTAGAGGCATAAAGTAACAAATACAGTGCTGTAAGGAAAGCTGGGGAAAAGTAAACTCTACAGCTACTATGCTCCTATCTAGATGCTCAAGAAGTGGAACAGAAGGAACATGATGCCACAACTAACTCTCATCTCTGATCACCCAATCTGAACTGACTGCCTCATCAGGTCCAGTCAAGCCTGCGCCAACCTACTGCCGTTACGTCCCGGGAGGAGCGACTTACGTAGGACGTCCATGACTGCCAACCTACTGCCGTTACGTCCCGGAGGAGCGGACTTACGTAGGACGTCCATGACTGCCAACACCAGCACAGCCAGAGGGACAAATGCAACGACAAGTCGCGATAGAAAAGCTCAATCTCACGCCGGTACAACAACCCGGTCTCGCCTATCCGGAGTGGCACTCGAGGGGAGCGACCCAGCTCGAGTAAAAAGTAACCCATCTCAAGTATCTCAGTAAAGTATCTCTGTCAAGCCAAATGTGGCTCATGCAGGCTATGATCCACGATCAAACAGATCGGTAACTCCAAGCTCAAAGCGCAACTCGGTCGGAAAAAGAACCTCGACTCGAACAGGAATAGCCCAACACACTCCCACAGCTATGTCGGAGAACCCTCAACGACTCAATCTGATAAATGCACGACCATGGCTGAGTCGGGAAACCTCCACGACTCGATCTGCCAGAACCCCAAGATCCTCAAGGCTAAGTGGGAGAACCACCTCCCCACTAAATCGAGAAACAACCTCTAGATCACACTCTGCCAACTCATGGCACCAAGTCGCATCCACTGCGAGAAACTGTCTCAACAGGCCAAACAGGCCAAACGTCGCATCTACTGCGAACAACTGCCTCAACAGGCCGACATCGCATCCACTGCGAACAGCTGACTCAACAGGCCAAACAGGCCGAACATCTCAACCACTGACCCAATGAAGGGTCCGGGAACACCGAAAGACTAGAACCTACAACCCAAATCAAACAAGAACAGGCTCTAGGCATAGCCTCTCGTTGTCTCGGTCCCAAGAAAAGGCAGACCTTAGAACCCAGACCACTCGAATCATCTCGGTGGTTAATTTATAGGAAAAACTGTGACATTTCTTACTGAAGCATCTGATCTGTAAGAAATCCATATTTAATGATTTTTAGTTCTGCTTAGGAAAACAGTTGAAACCAAGTTTTATATCTAGCCTCGAAGGGCTAATGCCTTCGTCCAATCAAACAGGAAACAGACTCAGGCGACCCTCGATGCTTGGAAGAAAATATTTGGTTGACAAAAATCATGTGTGTGTCCAAAAAGGTTCTGGGTTTAAGGTCCTGCTAACACTGATCTACCGCTGCCACTATCACAACGGCGACAGAATAAAACAAGAAAAATAAACATCTCGGGACCGCCGTCTACCCAAACGGCTCCCGCTACAGATGAACAACCAACTACATCTACCAGACGCCACTCTGCTCCTAAGCACGAGTGTAACATGCATCCCACACTAAAAGATAACACCTGACCACTCGGCCCACTAACCGGGCGAGGAAGGACACTATGTCCAGGAAAGTAGAAGTGTGGATGTCTAAAGCAGAATAACCCTAGCCCAAGTGAGGGTTTTCTACTAGTCTGGTTACACATGCAACATATGACGGGGTGCTAGGTCAAGTTCCAAGATAACCATAATCAACAGCTGTAGGGAAGGAAAATAAACACATGATCATCTAACAGCATTAGGAACATCAATTCCTATAATCTAGCATGCTATATAGAACACATCTAAACATGCAAGTCCCTACACAGATAGAATTAATGCACAGTCCATAGGTCATGAGAGACAAGGCCACCCACCTGAAAATGCTAACAGTCCGGAGTCGCACAGCTGAGACAGTCCAGAAACAGATATCTCTGCACACCCACCAATCCAACGATACAGGAACAGTGATCATACCTCCTGGGTACAAAAACACAACCCAAAGATACACTTAATTCCATAAAATCCAAGCATCACAAATCTGCTGGGAACAGTCCCCTAAATGCGAAATTTTCACCTGTAAAACGAACTCCAAAAATTCCAATAAAAATACTGCTGCGATCCTTGCGTCGATACCTTCGAAACGGGTACCTGCACGCCCAATTTGGAGCCCCGTAGGCCAAGTTACAAATTCCACAATACAGGTGCGCAAACACTCACAACCACACAACTGTAAACTCAAACACAGATAAAAGGGGAATAGTATACCTTCGGGCAAACCTCAGAAAATCCCGGAAAAATAAAATGATAATCCTTGCGACGAGTAGATCCAAACAGTGTATAGGCTCGTCTCAATCCGACACTCGGGTGCGGAGATAAAATTCCGGCAAGGGGCCGCTGTCCAAAAACTCCACCAGAAAACAGCGGCTTAGAAATGCCTCGAAAACCGTGTCATAAACTCTGAATCCAGCAAGATGATCAACACGAAAGTCGAAGACGTACCCTCTCGTGATTCCAACGCCGCAGAAATCGTCCAAAAATACTGACAGAGTAGCTCTGTAGACCTCTCAGATCAACTGCGACGATAACGGGCCTCCGGTGAAAATCGCCACACTGCGCTCCGATGCCGAAGTCGTCGACGCCGCGGCTTCCAAAAAAATCCGGGCCTCTGCTAGAAGATGCGCAAGATGAATATCTCCACTTTGCTAAAGGGGCCATGGGCAGGGGAGCTCGGGAAAGGGGGCAAAAACTCCCCCACAAGACAGCTTATTATAGGCCCAGCCCGAAAAATATCCCGAATTTTGGACTTTTGGGCCCAAAGTTTCGGGCGCTTGGCATTCCGGGCTGCTACAGTAACGGGCCGGGCCCGTTAGTGTTCACCGCCCGAAATCCCCCAAGGCCCGCCAGGCGTCCCATTCCTGCTCCCCGCACGCCGGCGCACAGGCACCGCGACGAACCACGGGACGCCACGTGTCGCGACCAGAGTTCGTGCAGCCGGTGCGCCCAGACCAACCACGGGGCCGCACGTGGCGCCCACCACGACGCCTCACCGACCCGATGAGGCCCACCGCCGCGCCCACGTGCGCCCACGCGTGCGCGGCCGCGCGCCGCGCCCCGTGCCGGGCACGCATCCGCAGGCAGACCCTGCCCCGTGCGTGGACCGCGCGGCACAGGACCCGCCAACAAACAGCCGCCAGTGTCGCCACCTGGTCCACCGGCACCGCGCCTCTTCCGTGGACCGCGCCCACTGCGCGGCCAACCTGAAGGCGCCACGCGTCCTCCGCCCGGGTGCACGCCTCCGCGGTGGACAGCGCGCCTCCGCCGCCGCCAGCCGCCGCGCTCCGCGGCCCGCCGCCGCCGCCGGCGCCCTCGGCGCGCCGGAACAGTACCAAATACCTCGAAATCCGTGCCGGGTCATCCGGGCTCCGAAAAATACAAGTAAATAGTCCATCGTGACCGTTTTTCGCGCGTGAATCCAAATCGAAGTTCCGATTTGCCAAATTCCTCTTCTAAAATTTGCCGAAAATTCCCGGAGAAGGTTCTTTACTCAAATTTCGCGCTGAGTCCAATTTTAATAACCATTTCGCGCGAAACCACTTCTAAACATCCGACGGGGTCCTCCGATCACTCACGTGATCCATTATACACCCGAAGTCCATCACTTGAGTCCAATGGGTGCAGAAAACACCGCCGACATGCCACATAGGCCTCAGAAGCTGCTAATCGCACTGTAGAAGCCCTGCAGAGATTGGGTCACCACAGAGAGAGCGTGGGTTTCGGAATAGTGGTTAGGAACTTTATGTGTTTTCAGTTTTCGGGTTTTGAGAATCGTGTTCGTGTGAAGAGTAGTCGCGTCATGGTTTTGACCTGGATTGCTGTTGCAGTGGAGCCAGAGGGATCAGATCCGTACTAGTGGTTCAGAGATTGACCGCGTAATGGTAGTGATATTTGGCTAAAGGTTATATTATTCGACATAGATACTGTGTGTAGGAAGGTGGATGTGATGTACCTTCAGATGTGAGTGAGTAACCCAATAGTTGTTGGCGACAGATCTATGGTATTTCGCTTTTCTTGGGGAAAGCAGTGTGGGCGGCCGAAACGTACTTCCGAAAGAACCGAAAATACTCGGCCCTGAATAAGGGGGGGAATATGATTGGGCTAATGAGTAATCTGAGAGTTGTCAGTATTTGTGACTGATTGTCACTACTGTGAACTGTTAGAGGCGCGCATAGTGAATTAGTTAAGTTTAAGTTTCGGGGACGAAACTTCTAAAGTGGTGAGTGATGTAGTAACATGATTTTAAAATCCAGAATTCAGGTTTAAATAATTTCCAGAATTATTTAATAGCAAAAATTAGTAGATAGTAGTGCAACAGGGCCCTAAGATATCGACTTTTGATCGGGGTCTGATCTGGAAAATCCGAGATCACCATTTGCCGATCGTCTCGTCGAACATAGAAGTTTCATATTCATATGTTTGCGATCCGGCTCGGATCTTCCAGAAATCAAGAAATCAAAAAGCGGGCCCCGCGACTTAAAGTGAATAGTAACCCTCCGGTTTTTAATTCCCTCGCTTTCCTAATGGCCGAACCACTATTAGAGTTTGAACCTAGAGGTAGGAGTAATGGATCCTAGCTATGTTCGACGTTCTGAGCGCAATGGGACATTGACGGATTCGCGTTTGGCGACCTGGGTGCATCGAAGTGCGTGCCACGCGCTATTATTGAGTCGAACTTTATGGACCGACTTTTATCGGGGCGTCGAACAATAAACAAAACGGCTACCTGACAAGGTCTCGACGAGCGGCACGTACGTGGGCAGGTCCATTTCAGTTCGGCGACTCGCGGCCTCGAAAAGCGGTGATTAACTGTGTCGAGAGGGCGGTATTTTGGCAACGAAACCCTGATATTTATGTACCAAGTAAATGAGGCTAAGGTTGGGGTTTTCTGGGTGCAATATGAACTAACGCAGGGATCTCGAGTTAGAAGGCCCAGAAGGTCTAGGGCCCTAAATGGCATTTGTACATAGACCTTTGGCTCTTGGGCTTCCTCGTGGGGGGTTACACGAGGCAGGCTCTTGG
>CM055073.1:20295836-20551305 GCA_029204045.2 Tillandsia leiboldiana
CCAAACACAGATTAAAAGGGGCAATAGTATACCTTCGGGCAACCTCAGAAAAATCCCGAAAACTACAATGATAATCCTTGCGCAAGAGTAGATCCAAAAAGTGTCTATGCTCGTCTCAATCCGACACTCGGGTGCGGAGATAAAATTCCGGCAAGGGGCCGCTGTCCAAAAAAACTCCACCAGAAACAGCGGCTTAGAATGCCTCGAAAACTGTGTCATAAACTCTGAATCCAGCACGATGATCAACACGAAAGTCGAAGACGTACCTCTCGTGATTCAACGCCGCAGAAATCGTCCAAAAATACTGACAGAGTAGCTCTGTAGACCTCTCAGATCAAACTGCGATGATAAGGGCCTCCGGTGAAAAATCGCCACACTGCGCTCCGATGCCGAAGTCGTCGACGCCGCGGCTTCCAAAAAATCCGGGCCTCTGCCAGAAGATGCGCAAGATGAAGATCTCCAACTTTGCTAAAGGGCCATGGGCAGGGGAGCTCGGGAAAGGGGGCAAAAATCCCACAAGACAGCTATTTATAGGCCCAGCCCGAAAAATATGAATTTTGGACTTTGGGCCCAAAGTTTCGGGCGCTTGGCCATTCCGGGCTGCACAGTAACGGGCCGGGCCCGTTACTGTTCACGCCCGAAATCCCAAGGCCCGCCACGCGTCCCATTCCTGATCCTCCGACCCGGCGCACGGCACCGCGACGAACCACGGGACGCAACGTGTCGGCGACCAGAGGTCGGCACGGTGCGCCCGACCAACACGGGGCGCCACGTGGCGCCCCCACGACGCCTCCGACCGCGCCCACGCCGCGCCCCTGTGGCCCAGCGTGCGCGGCCGCGCCGAACTCCGGCCCGTGCCGGGCACGCATCGATGGCAGACCCTGCGCTGCGTGGGAACGCCGCGCACCAGACCCGGCCAACAAAAGCCAGCAGCCACGTGTCGCACCTGGGTCCACCGTGCACCAAGCGCCTCTTCCGTGGACCGCGCCCACTGCGCCGCGCCAAACTGAAGGCGCACGCGTCCTCGCCCGGGTGACACGCCTCCGCGGTGGACGCGCGCCTCCGCCGCGCCAGCCGCCGCGCTCCGCCGCCCGCCGCCGCCGCCGGCGCCCCTCCGGCGGCCGGAACAGTACCAAATACCTCGAAATCGGTGCCGGGTCATCCGGGCTCGAAAAATACAAGTAAATAGTCCATCTTGACCGTTTTCGCGCGCTGAATCCAAATCCGAAGTCCGATTGCCAAATTCCTCTTCTAAACTTTGCCGAAAATTCCCGGAGAAGTGTTCTTTACTCAAATTTCGCGCTGAGTCAATTTTAATAACCATTTCGCGCGCGAAACACTTCTAAACATCCGACGGGGTCCTCCGATCACTCACGTGATCCATATACACCCGAAGTCCATCACTGAGTCCAAATGGGTGAGAAACACGCCGACATGCCACATAGGCCTCCAGAAGCTGCTAATCGCACTGTAGAAGCCCTGCAGAGATCTGGGTCACCACATCCTCCCCCACTAAAAGAAAGTTTCGTCCTCGAAACTAGCTCAACCCAAAAGGTGCCACAGAAACAAGGGTAGGTACATAACACTGCCGTCTCCAGCTCTCGAGTCACCTGTCTCTCCCCGTGATTACTCCACAACAACAACAACAACCGGTACGGCATGGCCCAAATTGCGTAATTCTCTCATCTCACGAGCCAGAATTCGCAACGGGCGTCCATCGTACCACAAGTACTCGCAGATCTCAGAGGAAACGAGTCCATCACGGGCGAGGAATCCACAAGCTGACACTCCCGAGCTGAGACTGACGTGGAGAAAAAGGTGGGGAAAAGAGAGAACAACTAATGTAGCACCACCAATGTAGCACGCACCAAAACCGCTCCCTAGTGCCAGCTCAACCAGGCGATCCGAAACATACCATACGGTCATCCAAAGAAAAGAAGCCCTAATCGGCTAGGGTCCTCGCTCAATCACTCTCGGATCCTGACCATACGCATGGACTGCTTCACCGCAGTCTACCGTCAAAAGGGACCCTCAGGGACACAACCTCGAGCCCTGTTCCTCAACGGTCCCACCCAGCGCCAACTGAGGAACCACTAAACTCAACCCCGAAAAGCTATCCGGCTCCAGGTATCCGCCACCACAGTGGCCCTGTCGCGATGATACTGAATACACAAGAATACCCCAATGGTAACTCCACAGCCACTATGGGAGGCACCACTAACACAAAGGTCCATCCCCCATCTCTGGCAAAGCTGCAATCGGCGCTAGTACCAGTCTCATCATCCATTCGCCATGCTCTCCTGGCACTGCGAAATCCAACAAGCTCCTCACCTCAACAATAAATGTTGATCTCAGCCAACTCAAATAGCATCCACATTGGCTGGAAATCCACCGCCGCTCCTATGGCTAACACAATGTGACCCAAGAAGGTAAGCTTCTAAAGCTAAAACTTGTATCCCAATAACCTGGCATACAGCTTCATCCACACAGCATACTAACACATCCACCAGTGCTCCTCATGCTCCAAGTCGCTCTGGGAGTAGATCATAATATCCCTGGAGGATCTTATTACCAATGCGATCAAGTACAGCTGGAGCACAATTCCTCAAACCCAAAGAGTGGCAGGGCGTTAATCAATCCAATTGGCCTCCTAAGAGCTCAAGATGCCCTACCGTGTCCTGAACGCCATCAAGGCAAGGTCCTCGGCTGTCCGATTCCAAGTAGGTACCCGCACCAAACAATAACTGCCGGAGTATGACTCCATCAAAAGGTCCAGAATAATACTCGGACCTGTCTACACACGAACCATAAAAGGGCCCTCACAGTCGTGTATCAACGATGTGGCATCACCACCGTATATCAACGGCGTGGCACTAGGTCAAACAGACCCCTCGATCCATCAGATCCTGCAACTGCGCCATCAGCTCTCACAGCTCTACTGGCAATATCCAATGAGGTGCTGTCGAGGGTGGCGCGGTTCCCCGAACCACGCCAAACTTAAACTCTATCTCCCGAATCGGCGGCATTAACAACAGCTCAGGTGGAATCACACCCGGAATCTCGTGGCAACAGAGATATCTTTGGGTCCCGGTGCCGCCGTAAGCACCTCTCACACTGTCGCTATAACCAGTGTGCTCTAACGACCTCAACAACCAAATCTCCTCTCGTCTGCCCCGCAGAAGGTCAAAGTCCTCCGCAGATAACAAAACCACGCTACCGCTGCGCTACTCTGAAATAGATGCTGATGCTGCCGTCGGGGTCCACCCGATCTCTGGCATCTCGAAAATTCGCTATCCAGGTAAAGAGATCAGAATGCCGCTACCGGTCGGTCTGTCCTCCATCACCCGACGCCAAGCGCCGATATCCAGCACTCTCTGGCGGCAGATCCCTATCCAAAGGGACTGCAACGCCACGCTCCACACACAAAGCCTACCCATCGAAGCGTCAATAATCCAAGACGGAGGGACCAACTACACTGAAAGGTATCCTGGCACAAACCATTTCCGTCAAAACATATCCTATGCGTCTCATCCCTCGAAACCTGGAGCGTGCAGTTCAACAACTGCATAAACTCCCTAGCACATGAAGGCTCTCAGATAGTCTCTCCATCACCACCAACCCCAATTCTGCCTACAAAGGCTCCAACTCAAACCTGTGAATCGGGATGGTTCAACTGCCTGGACTGGCTCCATCGATCAATGACGTCCCGAAGCTCAGCTACTATCCACTATCCACCTGCCTCGGTGCCTCGGCACTGCTCGTCGGCACGGAGGGGGCTGCTCGCTCCATCGGCGCCACTGGTACAACTGAAGATACCCCTGCATAGGAAGAAAGTACTGGAGGACACTCAAGCGGTACTGCAACTAGCTATGCTCTCTGCTCAAACAAGCGCATCAAACGTTCCATGGCTTCTTCCTGGCATCAGACAGCCTCCGACATCTGTGCCATCTGGACCCATAACTCTGGGTCTCGCTCTGCCTCCCGTGCTCAGGTTACTCATCAGATGCGGAATGCGCATTCCTCACTGCACGACGTCTCAAAAAGCATCGTAGGTCCACTGCACAATAACAAACATCAGGACACAACTAATCATATGACCCAATCCAGCGAAAGTCTAAGGCATGTTACCAATTCCACAACATTATGTTGTCTGCAGCCAACATAATCGCTTAGGAGCATAAACATGCCAATCACTCATCCCGTCTCTTGGGAGAGGTACAAAACCGATCAGGACTCTCGCTAAAAGTCACGATCTCACGTAGTCATCCTAATGTCCATCCACCAGCCTAGGGTTTCTAAGTCCTCGATGACCTAACCTAGGCTCTGATACCACTCTAATCTGTCACGCCCCGGCGTCGAAACTGCGACCCGGGCTCGCCAACAGATCCGCCGCCCATACGGTGAACCCCGTATAGACGAAGCGCCAAACCTGCAAAAGATAGATACTAAACTATCCAGATATCAGAGCTGAAAATAACCTGCTGGAAATAAACTAAATTCATACAAAGTCCTCACCAAAGTACAAGTCACTCAACTCTGAAAGAAAAGTACAACTCTATACCTCACAACAAGGTCTCTCAACAAGCAACTCTCAAAATGATAAGGGTACATCTACTCTCTGGACGACGACTGGTAGGGATCTAGCTCGCGACTCCCTCACCTCGATCTGAAGAAGCAGCAACAGGAGCAGCAGGAACAGGAGTAGAAGTCCCTGTGGGAAAATACACCACGACGGGTGTGAGAACTACGTCCCAAGTAGTTCTCAGTGGGTGCCGCCAACAAGCCCAACGGTCTGCCCACTAAGTCTACTAGAGGCATAAAGTAACAAATACAGTGCTGTAAGGAAAGCTGGGGAAAAGTAAACTCTACAGCTACTATGCCTCTATCTAGATGCTCAAGAAGTGGAACAGAAGGAACATGATGCCACAACTAACTCTCATCTCTGATCACCCAATCTGAACTGACTGCCTCATCAGGTCCAGTCAAGCCTGCGCCAACCTACTGCCGTTACGTCCCGGAGGAGCGGACTTACGTAGACACGTCCATGACTGCCAACCTACTGCCGTTTACGTCCCGGAGGAGGGACTTACGTAGGACGTCCATGACTGCAACACCAGCACAGCCAGAGGGACAAATGCAACGACAAGTCGCGATAGAAAAGCTCAATCTCACGCCGGTACAACAACCCGGTCTCGCCTACTCCGGAGTGGCACTCGAGGGGAGCGACCCGCTCGAGTAAAAAGTAACCCATCTCAAGTATCTCAGTAAAGTATCTCTGTCAAGCCAAATGTGGCTCATGCAGGCTATGATCCACGATCAAACAGATCGGTAACTCCAAGCTCAAAGCGCAACTCGGTCGGAAAAGAACCTCGACTCGAACAGGAATAGCCCAACACACTCCCACAGCTATGTCGGAGAACCCTCAACGACTCAATCTGATAAATGCACGACCATGGCTGAGTCGGGAAACCTCCACGACTCGATCTGCCAGAACCCCAAGATCCTCAAGGCTAAGTGGGAGAACCACCTCCACCACTAAATCAGAGAAACAACCTCTAGATCACACTCTGCCAACTCATGGCACCAAGTCGCATCCACTGCGAGAAAACTGTCTCAACAGGCCACAACAGGCCAAACGTCGCATCTACTGCGAACAACTGCCTCAACAGGCCGACATCGCATCCACTGCGAACAGCTGACTCAACAGGCCAAACAGGCCGAACATCTCAACCACTGACCCAATGAAGGGTCCGGGAACACCGAAAGACTAGAACCTACAACCCAAATCAAACAAGAACAGGCTCTAGGCATAGCCTCTCGTTGTTCTCGTCCCAAGAAAAGGCAGACCTTAGAACCCAGACCACTCGAATCATCTCGGTGGTTAATTTATAGGAAAAAACTGTGACATTTCTTACTGAAGCCATCTGATCTGTAAGAAATCCATATTTAATGATTTTTAGTTCTGCTTAGGAAAACAGTTGAAACCAAGTTTTATATCTAAGCCTCGAAGGGCTAATGCCTTCGTCCAATCAAACAGGAACAGACTCAGGCGACCCTACGATGCTTGGAAGAAAATATTTGGTTGACAAAAATCATGTGTGTGTCCAAAAAGGTTCTGGGTTTAAGGTCTGCTAACACTGATCTACCGCTGCCACTATCACAACGGCGACAGATAAAAACAAGAAAAATAAAACATCTCGGGACCGCCGTCTACCCAAACGGCTCCCGCTCAAGATGAACAACCAAATCTACATCTACCAGACGCCACTCTGCTCCTAAGCACGAGTGTAACATGCATCCCACACTAAAAGATAACACCTGACCACTCGGCCCACTACCCGGGCGAGGAAGGACACTATGGTCCAGGAAAGTAGAAGTGTGGATGTCTTAAAGCAGAAATAACCCTAGCCCAAGTGAGGGTTTTCTACTAGTCTGGTTACACATGCAACATATGACGGGGGTGCTAGGTCAAGTTCCAAGATAACCATAATCAACAGCTTGTAGGGAAGGAAAATAAACACTATGATCATCTAACAGCATTAGGAACATCAATTCCTATAATCTAGCATTGCTATATAGAACACATCTATAACATGCAAGTCCCTACACAGATAGAATTAATGCACAGTCCATAGGTCATGAAGACAAGGCCACCCACCTGAAAATGCTAACAGTCCGGAGTCGCACAGCTGAGACAGTCCAGAAACAGATATCTCTGCACACCCACCAATCCAACGATACAGGAACAGTGATCAATACCTCCTGGGTACAAAAACACAACCCAAAGATACACTTAATTCCATAAAATCCAAGCATCACAAATCTGCTGGGAACAGTCCCCTAAATGCGAAATTTTCACCTGTAAAACGAACTCCAAAAATTCCAATAAAAATACTGCCTGCGAATCCTCGCGTCGCTACCTTCGAAACGGGTACCTGCACGCCCAATTTGGAGCCCCGTAGGCCAAGTTACAAATTCCACAATACAGGTGCGCAAACACTCACAACCACACAACTGTAAACTCAAACACAGATAAAGGGGAATAGTATACCTTCGGGCAAACCTCAGAAAATCCCGGAAAAATAAAATGATAATCCTTGCGACGAGTAGATCCAAAAGTGTATAGGCTCGTCTCAATCCGACACTCGGGTGCGGAGATAAATTCCGGCAAGGGGCCGCTGTCCAAAAACTCCACCAGAAACAGCGGCTTAGAAATGCCTCGAAAACCGTGTCATAAACTCTGAATCCAGCAAGATGATCAACACGAAAGTCGAAGCCGTACCTCTCGTGATTCCAACGCCGCAGAAATCGTCCAAAATACTGACAGAGTAGCTCTGTAGACCTCTCAGATCAAACTGCGACGATAACGGGCCTCCGGTGGAAAAATCGCCACACTGCGCTCCGATGCCGAAGTCGTCGACGCCGCGGCTTCCAAAAAATCCGGGCCTCTGCTAGAAGATGCGCAAGATGAAGATCTCCAACTTTGCTAAAGGGGCCATGGGCAGGGGAGCTCGGGAAAGGGGGCAAAAACTCCCCCACAAGACAGCTATTTATAGGCCCAGCCCGAAAAATCCGAATTTTGGACTTTTGGCCCAAAGTTTCGGGCGCTTGGCATTCCGGGCTGCTACAGTAACGGGCCGGGCCCGTTAGTGTTCACGCCCGAATCCCCCAAGGCCCGCCACGCGTCCCATTCCTGCTCCCCGCACCCGGCGCACGCACCGCGACGAACCACGGGACGCCACGTGTCGCGACCAGTAGGTCGTGCACCGGTGCGCCCGACCAACACGGGGCGCCACGTGGCGCCCCCACGACGCCTCCGACCGCGCCCACGCCGCGCCCACGTGCGCCCACGCTGCTGCCGGCCGCGCCGCCCGCGGCCCACGTGCCGGGCACGCATCCAGAGGGCAGACCCTGCCGCTGCGTGGACCGCGCGCACCAGGACCCGCCAACAACCAGCCGCCACGTGTCGCCACCTGGTCCACCGTGCCACCCGCGCCTCTTCCGTGGACCGCGCCCACTGCGCCGGCCAACCTGAAGGCGCCACGCGTCCTCCGCCCGGGTGCACGCCTCCGCGGTGGACCGCGCGCCTCCGCCGCCGCCAGCCGCCGCGCTCCGCCGCCCGCCGCCGCCGCCGGCGCCCCTCCGGCGGCCGGAACAGTACCAAATACCTCGAAATCCGTGCCGGGTCATCCGGGCTCCGAAAAATACAAGTAAATAGTCCATCTTGACCGTTTTCGCGCGCTGAATCCAAATCCGAAGTCCGATTTGCCAAATTCCTCTTCTAAACTTTGCCGAAAATTCCCGGAGAAGTGTTCTTTACTCAAATTTCGCGCTGAGTCCAATTTTAATAACCATTTCGCGCGAAACCACTTCTAAACATCCGACGGGGTCCTCCGATCACTCACGTGATCCATTATACACCCGAAGTCCATCACTTGAGTCCAAATGGGTGCAGAAACACCGCCGACATGCCACATAGGCCTCCAGAAGCTGCTAATCGCACTGTAGAAGCCCTGCAGAGATCTGGGTCACCACAGAGAGAGCGCTGGGTTTCGGAATAGTGGTTAGGAACTTAGATGTGTTTCGTATTCGGGTTTTGAGAATCGTTGTTAGTGAAGAGTAGTCGCGGTCATGGTTTTGACCGTGGGATTGATGTTTCAGTGGAGCCAGAGGGCTCAGATCCGTACTAGTGGTTCAAAGATTGACCCGTAATGGTAGTGACATTTGGTAAAGGTTATATTATCGACATAGAGACTGTGTAGGAAGGTATGTGATGTACCTTCAGATGTGAGTGATGTCCCCAACTAGTTGTTGGCGACAGATCTATGGTATTTCGCTTTTCTTTTGGAAAGCACGTTGGGCGGCCGACAACGTACTTCCGAAAGAACCGAGAAATACTCTGCCCTGTAAAGGGGAATATTCAGATTGGGTCTAATGAGTAATCTGAGAGTTGTCAGTATTTTGTGACTGATTGTCCTACTGTGAACCTGTTAGAGGCGTAATAGTGAATTAGTTAAGTTTAAGTTTCGGGGACGAAACTTCTTAAAGTGGTGAGTGATGTAGTAACCATGATTTTAAAATCCAGAATTCAGGTTTAAATAATTTCCAGAATTATTTAAATAGCAAAAATTAGTAGATAGTAGTGCAACAGTGGCCCTAAAATATCGACTTTTGATCGGGGTCTGATCTGGAAAATCCGAGATCACCATTGCGATCGTCTCGTCGAAACATAGAAGTTTCATATTCATATGTTTTCGATCCGACGGTCGGATCTTCCAGAAATCAGAAATCAAAAAGCGGGCCCCGCGACTTAAAGTGAATAGTAACCCTCGGTTTTTAATCCCTCGCTTTCACTAATGGCCGAACCACTATCTAGAGTTTTAACCTAGAGGTATGAGTAATGGATCCTAGCTATTTTCGACGTTCTGAGCGCAATGGCACTGACGGATTTCGCGTTTGGCGACCCGGGTGCATCGAAGTGCGTGCCACGCGCTATATTGAGTCGAACTTTATGGAACGACTTTTAATCCGGGCGTCGAACAAACTAAACAAACACGCTACCTGACAGGTCTCGACGAGCCGGACGTCGTGGCAAAGTCCATTTTCAGTTTCGGCGACTCGAGTGCCTCGAAAAGCGTGAAAAGTGTCGAAGAGGGAGGTATTTTGGAAGAAACCCTAATATTTTATGTACCAAATTAAATGAGGCTTATAGGTTGGGGTTCTGGGTGCAATTATGACCTAAAGCAGGGATCTAGATGTTAGAGGCACAAGGTATAGGGCCTAAATGGCATTTGTACATAGCAACCTTTGGCTCTTGGGCTTCCTCGTGGGGGGTTACACGAGGAAGGCTCTTGGGATTTCTAACTCCCAAGAGTAAATCCTCTTAAGGCCTTAGTGCTGGAGGCCGGGGAGTCACCCCCTCCATGGAGGTAAACCGGATGAGAGGAACTCGAGAAAGAGAGAGATTGAGAAAAATTTGGAGAAGGAAGAAACTTGGATCAAGTTACTTCAAGGTTGGACCTAAGGAAGTCTGAGGGCTTCTCTGTGAAGCCTCAACTGAGCCATGGGTTTTCCGTCGCCGAGCGCCGCCGCGCGCCGCCGCGGCCACCCTTTCTTCTTCCTCTTCTCCGGCAAGTCCGGCGCCGCCGCGCGTGCCCGCCTCCGGCCAACCACCTAGCTAGCACCAGGGGACCAAGAGGATCATGTTGATCCATCTTGCGCCGGCCCGGGCCTCGCCGGCCGGAAATCGCCATTAATGGTGGCCGGAAAACATGGAGCTTGGAGAATTTGATCTCCGGCGATCGCCGGAGCTCCGTCAAATGGGAAAATGGCCCAGGTAAGTTCTATTGGTCTGTAGGAAGCCCCCCATCCATTTGCATGCGGATTCTAACGTATGGTTTAGCGTAACCGAAGTTGCACCACTTTGGTCCATGTTTTGGCCGAGCTCCCCTCCGGCCGCCGCTGCTGCCCGCGCTGCCGGCCACCACCACGGGAGGCATGGGGGAGTCTAGAGGACTCATTCGGTCCAAGTTGTTGGGTCTCAAAAGCCTCCGGTTGAGTTCCAACATTAATGTCCACCGAGCTCGGGTGAGGTTGGCCGCGGGTTGTCGTCGTCGCCTCCCGTTGCCGTTCAAACTCCCAGGTAAATCCCTAAACCTTGTATGCTTCTTCTCCTTCAAGTTGGAGGTCCCCTAGTTGCCCTGTACAGAGATCGAGCTCGGGCAAGAGCTTAGTTATTAGTTAATACATTATGCCCACTAGGTGTTTGATAAAATGTTTCAAAGAATTTCTGATTAAAATTAGAGTTAGATTTGTATATGAAAGTTGTTGGTGAACATCCCCTGAGCTCCGTGCTCACTTCAGATCAAATTTATTCTGAGTGGATGTGGGTGTGGTGCTTTGTCTAAATGTTAGAGAGCAAGGAGCTCGGATCTGGTTGATCCGTCGATTTTGGACTGAAACTAGGGTGAGCCCTAGGGTGTTGGCACTGTCCAGAGACGCTTTTATATACAAAGTTCATCTGGTTGACGATCGGATTAAAAGATATAGAGAAATCAACTTTTTTTAGTAATGTTGGAACAAAACTAAGTTCCGGGCTGTTAGCGAAGCCGCGATAGTGTGCCCTAGGCTAATTTGGGGTCACTGGACGCGATGCTCGTGTTAAAAACTGATTTTGAAGATCCGGAGAAACAAAAATTCATTTTGGCTAGGTTGGAAGAATATTTTATGGCCCGAAGTTTTCCTCGGGTCCCGTGCTGCCGCAAATTGGTGAGCACGGCGTTCAGCAAGATAAATGTCACCTGTTGGAAGTGACGGAATGTTAAAATGAATCTCCAGTTGAAAGAACGAGCGAAAACAGTGCCCAAACTGGCACTAAAAGTGAAAATTTAAAAGCCCTAGGGGTCTAGATGCAAAAGTCACATCATTTACTGGTTAGTAAGTTGATTCCTGAACCTTAATTCACATTCAGGGTTATTCGGTAGCATCTGGTGTGCTGAGCGTACAGTTGGTTCAGTTTGGCCGCCTGCGTTATATCAGGTGGGTTATCTTCGGTCCGGGCTTTATCAGTTCGGCCCTCGGTGTACGGTATTGGTTGGACTCCTGTTTTTGGTAACCTAGTTTATCTTGAGCCTGTCTGCCTTTGGTTACAATATATATTACTGTTAGTTGCTTTGACTGATTGGCCATTTCGTAGTTGCACTCCTATGCTTGATTATTATATTGATCTACCAATGCTTGAGCCTGCCTTCCTTTGATTCAGTTATTTGCTACGTCATACCTGCTTTATGCCTGATTATGATCTTCTTTAGTGATCTTTACCATATCTGCTGATTAGTTGTTTCCAGTGGTTATATTATTGCTCTACATATTGCCATGCCTGTTTGGTCATCTGATAGTTGAGCTTGCTTCCTTGTTGTTCGCCCGTTATGTTGCTAAATACATGATCTTTAAAAATAAATGTTTTTTTTTACCAAGCCTTGTAGGGTAGCCTGAGTCTGTTCTTGTTTGATAGGACGAGGGTAACGCTCTACGAGGGTTGGGACCCAAAAACCTATTGTTTTCAGAGGTTTTCTTAAAAACATGTGTTTAGTTGCATAAGGGGTTAGTCTGCCTGATTGGTTGTTAGATGTTGAGCTATGCCTGTTATCAGTCCTATTCTGCCATACATGATTATTCATTGTGCCTCTGGTATTTATATCTTATCTTGAAACATTTCCATGTTGGATTGGTGAGCTTGCTTGTTCTGCTGATCAAGTAATACACTGCCGAACGCATAGATTTAATCAACTAATGTTATTACCGAGCTTCGTAGGGTCGCCGGAGTCTGTTCTTGTTTGATAGGACAAAGGCATTGCTCTACGAGGTTTGGAAACCCAAGCTTCGTAGTGTCGCCTGAGTCTGTTCTTGTTTGATAGGACGAGGGCAATGCTTTTCGGGGTTTGGACCTTTCAAAACAGTTTTCTTAAAAATATGTGTTTAAGTTTTGTATCATTTGGTTGGTCTGCATGATTGAGTTGAGTTTTTCGGTTGAGCTTATGCTGAGTTGAGATTTGCCTTGGTCTTGCATATGAGTTGAGATTCAGTTGATTTTGCCCTTGCATCCCAGTGGGGATTTCCCGGCTTGTTGTCGATTACCCGGTCAGTGGACCGAGAGCTTGAGCATTTGCATTATGATCGCCCGCACCGTTGTTCTTCACGTACACTAGCGGGCTGATCCCCCGTAGCGGTGTACTTTACCGGTAAAGTGGTTAGCTGTGGCAACCCGTGACCCTTGTGAAGGGAATGTCAACCAGGTTGGTGCTATGTTGGGCAGCCTTGCCTGAGGTCTTGTGAAGGCCAATATGGTAGCTTGTGATTGGGTCTTTGTGTTTTCATCTATTTGATGCATGTGTTGTTAAGTTGCTTTAACATGCTTCTTTGATTCTTTGATCTGGCTTCTAGTTATCTACCTATATATGATTCCATGTGATGCCTTTGATTATAATCTCATTGTTATATTGCTGATTGTCCTAACTCCTTGATGCCTTGATTATAGTTTCATTGTTATCTTGCTGATTGTCCTAACTCCTTGATGCGTTGATTATCCTGATACATGTTTGTCCTGGTTTAAATTCTGCTAAAATTATCTCCTATGCTTGTACCCAGGTTATGAGTTTTGCTTTCTTTACAGCACCAGTTATATATCTGCTTTACCCTAACCCATGGTCTATTGCATATGTTGCCTGTTCAGCCTGCTTTTATCATAACTCATGATTTTGCTATCCTCTAATTAAATACAGTTCCATGATTATATATATCTGCACATCCTAACTGGGATTATATATCTGTTGATCTTCATGATTGCCTATCTGATTATTCTAACCCCTGATTATTACTATCCTCTAGTATTGTATACCAGTAGGTACGATCTGCTATTTCTCGGCTCGTCGTGCCCACTGGGATACACTCCGGTGTGTCTCACACCCTCGGGTGACTGTTTTTCAGGCCGAGCGGGTGCTGGGATGTCGGGACGTGTTGGTGAGATTCCGTGTTAGATGTTGACCCTGGACAGCCGAAAGTTCATGTATTATTTGATGTTAAAGAAAAGAGTTGTAATTCAGATGTAAATAATTGTAAAGTTAATTGTAACTTTTGCTTGTAGTTGTACGTAGTTAGTACTCTGATGTTGTTGCCAAGCTAGCCGTGCATATATAGAAAAGGCTCAATTCCAAAGGGGGTTGGGACTCTTCTATATATGTGGCGGTCTGTCATTGCCCTGACTGTTTTTGCAACTCTAATTTTTTTTTTTTTTTTTTTTTTTAAAAAAAAAAAAAAAAAAAATTATACACTGGTTTTTGAACTCGGGGCGTGACACAGTATCAGAGAGAGACAGAGTGAGGACCCCCACTTGACCAGGATTAGAGATCAGATTCCAAGTGATCAGTCAGGGGACTTTTCAGTGGATGCTTCGGGAGTACTGCGGTACAGGGACCGAGTTTGTGTGCCTGTGGACTCCGAGATCAGAGAGCAGTTTTTGAGAGAAGCCAATTATACACCTTATACCCTTCATCCTGGGGGGGCTAAGATGTATAAGGACCTCAAGGCACACTTTTGGTGGAATGGCATGAAGAGGGACATCGGGAGGTTTGTGGCTTAGTGTTTAACTTGCCAGCAGGTAAAGGCTGAGCATCGGGTGCCATCTGGTAAGTTGCAGAGTCTTCCGATTCCTGAGTGGAAATGGGACCATATTACGATGGACTTCGTGGTTGGATTGCCGAGGGCCCAGGGCGGAGCGGATGCTATTTGGGTAATTGTGGATCGACTCACCAAGTCAGCTCACTTTTTACCGATGCAGACCACTTGGTCACTTGAGAGGCTAGCCCAGTTGTATTTGGATGAAGTGGTGAGATTACACGGAGTGCCCGGCTCTATAGTATCAGATAAAGACCCGAGGTTTGCTTCGCGGTTCTGGAGGAGTTTACAGACTGCCTTAGGGACTCAGCTCAGGGTTAGTACCGCTTTTCATCCACAGACAAACGGGTAGTCAGAGCGGACGATACAAATTCTTGAGGATATGCTGAGGGCTTGCGTCTTGGACTTTGGCGGAGGGTGGATTCGACACTTATCTTTGGTTGAATTTGCGTACAACAATAACTTTCAAGCGAGCATTTAGATGGCTCCGTTTGAGGCGTTGTATGGATGCAAGTGTCGATCACCGCTTTGTTGGAGTGACACGGATGAGAGACGGACCTTGGGGCCCGATTTACTACTTGAGGCACACTAGAAGGTCCGAGTGATCCGACAGCATCTTCAGACCGCCCAGAGCAGACAGAGGAGCTATGCTGATGTTCGGCGACGAGACTTAGAGTTTCAGGTTAGAGATAATGTGTTCTAGAAAGTCTCGCCGTCGAAAGGGATCAGGAGGTTTGGTATCCGTGGGAAGCTTAGCCCCCGTTATATTGGACCCTTCGAGGTGTTGGAGCATATCGGGCTAGTTGCCTACAGACTCACACTTCCCCCGAGACTTGCTGGTGTCCACGATGTTTTCCATGTTTCTACTCTGAGGAGGTATGTCTTCGAACTATCGCACGTCATGGACTTCACCCCACTTGAGATCAGCGAGAACTTGAGGTATGAGGAGCGCCCACTGCGGATTCTGGATCGAGAGGTGAGAGAATTGTGCAGTCGGCCCATTCCCTATGTGAAGATCTTGTGGAGCAACCATGACGAGCGCGAGGCGACTTGGGAGCTCGAGTCGACGATGATGGACACCTACCCCTACCTGTTCGAGGTTCCGGCATGAGGTATGGCTTTTGTTTCAAGGACGAAACTTTTGTTAGTGGGGGAGGATGTAGTGGCCCAAATCCCCGGGCAGCTTTTCCCCATAATCCATGTTGTGGAACACCTATCATTGGTGTGACGGACTCACAACGCGTCAAATGGATGCGTTGGACGGAATCTGTGAGGTTTCTGGATCAAGCCTGCCTTCCAGCTGCTTTTGCCGAATTTTAGAAAGGGTTTCAGGCAAATCTGAGGCCAGATTTAGATTCAGCGCAGAAAAACATCAAAAATCGGCTATTTACTTGTATTTTTCAGAGTCCGGATGCCCAAAAACGGACCCCCGAAAGTTTTCTGCGCGTTTTGGTGCATGGGGGAAGCTATGGACCAAGGGGAGCCACGTGGCGGCTAGGGATTGGCTGGCTCACGCGCGCGCAGTCCATGGGAGCACGCGCGGAGAGTCGTGGACCTGGGCGGAGTCACGTGGCGGCAAGGGATTGGCCGGCTCACGCGGCTCGGTCCACGTGGCGCTACGGGTGCGCGGTTCATGGACTTGGCGCGTGCGCTGGGCGCAGCGAACGCCGGCTGAGGATACGTGGCGCAACCGGATTGGCGGGGCAGGTCTGGGCAGGTACGGGGCAGGTGCGGGCGGCATGGCGCCCACGCGCGGGGCGCCACGTGACGCCCCTCCATTGGCGGGCGCCGACCCGCCTCGCCCCGTTGTCGGGCCACGCAGCAGCGCCCGATTGGCCGGGCGCCGCTGTCCCGTGTTCGGGACACACGTCGCGCCAGGGCTGATTCGGGCGCTGTGCGAAAGGGAGGCCGGGGTGCATTTTTCGTGGCCCGAATGTTTTGGGCGCCCGAAATTGCACCCCAAAGGTTTTTCTCCCCCCTCTCTCTTGGCCTATAAATAACTCTCTCTCCCTCTCTTTTCATTTTTTTTGTGGACTCGAGCTGAGCCCCTGTTGGCCGTGGATTCCCCCACCTGTTCTCCATCTCTACAGAGATTTGATGATTTTTAGAGATCTCGACATTGGCGATTTTTGCGATTCGGCACACTGCGACGTTCTTCTTCCGATATCCTTTTCCGTTGCGTTTCGGTCTATGGACTCTCCTAGGCTACTCCGTGGGACTTTTTGAGTGATTCTTGCGGCATTGTCTTCAGGACAGGTAGGGCTACATTTATTGTATTTACCACTTCCGCCCGTTTCGAGTTTTTATTGGGTTTTCTGGAGCTTCTTTAAACCCCCTTTTTCTGCGTCAATTTTTGGACAGCGGCAGAGTATTTATGGATTTTCTCGGCCTACGAGTATCGGAATGAGGCATATAAATACTCGATTCGTATCTACATTTTGCGAGGAACACAACTGTGATTTTTCTGGATTTTTCTGAGGACTTCACAGAGGTGAAAACCCACTTTTTCTGTGCTATTTGTGCAAAACAGCAAGTGTTGTTTGAGGAGCTACCTTTTTATGCCGAGTGCGGTTCTCTTTGCAATGGTTCGCGGATTTTGGGTGTATTGCGGGGAGTTGGACGGCGAGGGGACTGTTACTGTTGTGGACTGCGCATTCCAGGTGGGTGGTTGTTGTTTTACCTCTTGCTACGATTTACTCACTAAGGCTATTAGAGAACCCCTGATTTATTGATATATCACCCTATTAGAAATCATGCTTGATTATAATAATTGTGAGCCTATCATGTGGGATTACTCTTGTGGGAATATCATGTTGGGAATATCACTGTCATGTTTAGTACTTAGCTTTTATGCAAAGGGATTATCATGCTGGAACATTATGATTGGGACTTTATGATTTGAACATCATGATCGGGACAGATTTTATGCCATGATAGCTCTTAAACCTCCAACGTGAAATTGATTATTATCCTGGGACATCGCGATTTAATCCATATGAGAACACTCCTTGATGCTTTCTTTTATTCTACCTGAGGACACTTGCATGCTTTTATGGGCATCTAGATGGGCCACTATTTACTGCTACATTATCATATTGGGAATTGACTTAGGAGAAACCATGTTTAATTATCTTCCTCATTTTATCTAGAGATATGACACATGTTGCTCGGGTTCGAGCAAGGGTTTGGGATAGTGTAGACAAGATCTTTGAGTATGGGACAGGTGATACTTGATTATGGATTGGTGGGGGTGTTGTGGCAACTGCGAACAGTAGGCGGTTGACCAGATATTGAGTATTTTACCAGATTGGGGATTTGTGGGGTGTTGCGGCAACGGCAGATATTAGGCGGTTGACCGGATATCTACTTTTGCATCAGATTTGGGGTCGGGGTTTTTCTTCAGTGGATGGAGTTTCCTCACTTTGAGCATAGTCGTGATCCAGCCCTGCTATATTGAGATATTGTGACATGATTACTTTACTTGTGTGGGTCGCTCCCCTGGAGTGCCACTCCGGACTAGGCTTTTGACACTTCGGCCAGCGAGTACCGGACAGCGCGCGCCGGTCTGTGAGTGTCGATCTTTTACCAGATACTTGATACAGCAGAGCAGGCAGTACCGGATTTATACCGGTTCATTTGATTGGGTTTATTTTAGGTCAGATATTGGTTACTGATGCATGCATACAGTTGTTGTTATTTGATACTCCATTAGAGGAGTAGTGGTAGTTTCTTTTATCAGCAGTATTTTTTTAGCTTACCGGGGGTCGGGATCGTGTCGTCCGCACTGCTCTTATCAGGTTAGCTTACCTTGTTGCTCTTCCGGTTCGTGTTTTCGTTTCGTGTGATGTTCGTTACCTCGGGAAATCTGGTGGATCATTTTGCTTATGCCAACGGTAGCACCGTCGCCGCGATGCCCTAGAGCACCGCCGCAGCGATGCCCTAGCACCGCCGCCGCCATGCCCAAGAGCACCGCCGCTGTGATGCCCTAGCACGTCGCCACCGCGATGCCCTAGAGCACCGCCGTCGCGATGCCCTAGCGCGCCACCGCCGGATTGCCCTAGCCGCATGCCTATGCGCGCAGTGTGGGGCCGCGCGCCACTCGCTTGGCCGCGCGGGGCATTCGCAGCACTGCGGGCGCATGCCCAGGCAGCGCGGGGCCGCGCGCCACGAGCGCTTGGCCCCGCGGGGCTTCGCCGCGCTGCGGGCTCATGCCCAGGAAGCGCGGGGCCGCGCGCCGCGAGCGCTTGGCCGCGCGGGGCTTCGCCGCACCGCGGGCGCATGCCCAGGCAGCGCGGGGCCGCGCGTCGCCAGCGTTTGGATTTGCGGGGATTCGCCCCGCTTCGGGCGCATGCCCAGGCAGCACGGGGTCGCGCGCCGCCAGTTCTTGGTCGCGCGGGGCTCTACCGCGCTGCAGGCACAGGACCGCGGTGCAGGCACAGGACCGCGCAGCGCGGTTCCGCGCGCCGCCCGCTTGGCCGCGCGGGGCTCCGCCGCGCGGCGGGCACACGGCCGTGCAGCTTTTGGCCGCGCGCCGCCAGCGCTTGGGCGCGCGTGGAATTGCCGCGCTACGGGCGCAAGCCCGCGCAGCGCTGGGCCACGCGCCGCCAGTGTTTGGCCGAGCGTCGCTCAGCCGCGCTGCGGGCGCCCGGCGTGCGGGGGGGGGCGGAGGCCGCGCCCTATTAGGCCACCACGCCGCGCAGCTGTGCGTGCACCGCGCCCTGCTAGGCCGCCGCCACTCGGTCCGGCTTACACGCGGGAGATGCCCCACCGTGCCGTCGCCTTGCCGCCGCCGCCGCCGCCGACAGGGACCTCGACGTTGTAGTCCGCACGACGGTACTGTCCGTCGGACAGCACGGTCCGTTCGACACAGTTCGTTTGGCTGTCTTCCTTGCACTGGTCTTTGCTCTAGTGGTCGGACGCCACGGTACGCGGTTTGGGGTGCAGTCTGTCCAGCTCCAGACAGCGGTCGGGACCACTGTTTTCGCAAACCGGTTAAAGGTTTTGATTTGCTCTCTTGGGGACTTCTATCAGGTCCAGGCGCCGTGCGAGGGCATAGGAAGGGTGTAGGCGCTGTTGGTGCTCGCTACTGCTTGTTGGGTACCCTCGTCCTAGGAAGAGGAATGCCGTCAAGTGGCTCCCTTCCAGTTTTTCCTTTGGTTTCCTCGTTATTGTTAATGCTGGCAATTCCTTAAATAATTATGATAGCATTGGTTTGTAGGACACAACAAGAGTTAATGGAAGGTCAATCCGACCCCGGGTTACTTATTGAGATCTATGCTACATCAGAGCGACTGATTGTCACAGGAGGCTTACGACACTTATTTATTGATCGATATGCTCATGGTGCTTGCACGCACACCAGCGGTTTGACCACCGTGTCGGTGTACTTTTCCGGAGAGGTGGTCTGACTAGACCCGTGGACCCCACACGGCTATGTGCGTGGGGGCCCCCTTGCGGCTATTTGTGGAACTATATTCGTGCAGTGGGGGATTTCTTTGCACCAGGTTCTGAGCGGGACTGATCCTTTTGCTTGAGGTCCTCGGACCGACATGGAGGTTTTGTGCCTGGGTTCCTAGGAGAGATACTACAGGTAGCAGGATGGGGTTGTGGATGCTCAGGGTGACGGTTCGATTTATTATCATTTTTCCTGTACCTTTCTTGCATAGTTTTGCATGTTTTTATTTTTCATGTCACTGACTCCCACTATGTGACAGGTTCAGTCAGGGGTGGGGTCCGAGACGGCGGTGAGGTTGCGACTAGAGAGTACTGGCCAATCTTCGGGCTGGTGATACTTTCCCTTCTCTTTATTTGCTTATTTCAGTTGGTTAGTTTACTTCGCATGTGGTTTCAGTTATTGTGGATAATGTGGATGTTGAGATGGATTTATGACTTGTGTTGGATAACTGTATGGTAGGACTTCTTTTTTCCTTATGCCTTTCGAATGCGGTTTTCAAAAATAAAAAGGGTTGCGGAAAGCATTTCAAAATAGGGTGTCGCGTAGGCACCATCTCTAAAACCCATGGATTTATCCTTCCAAATCACATCGCGTTAAATTGACATTGTTTTACAACTCAACCATTTCCCATTTTACTCTTTGATTATCGTGGTTAAAGTATGGTCGTGGTAGCTACGCCGTACATACGAAAGTGAGACTGTCTGTCATACAGAGAGAACTGGTGTATGTGGCGGGCCTGTGCACGTGCCTCGCGGGAGCCTATTTCAAAAAAAAAAATGTACGGTAGTTTTCGCTGTTTACCTACTCCCGGGGCGTGACATACCACTTTTTTTTTTTTTTTGCCTCTGGTAGACTTAGTGGGTACGTCGGATCTTGAGGATTTACCCACTGGGGGCTACTGGTTTTATCAGTAGTTCTCACCCCCTTTATTGTTTCCTTCCTCTCTCTTCCTTTGTTTTGCAGAGTCGTCTGTGGGGGCTGCTGGACCTTCGGCAGCTGATCGAGGTAAGGGGATCGCTGAGTAGATAGATCTCCTGCGAGGCTGAGTATTTTGTGAGATAGTTGCTGTACCCGCCACTCAGATTATTGTACTTTTGTTATTTTGGGTCTGGCTCTAGCCAGCTAGTTGTATTATTTTGATGAGCTGGGAGAGACTGATGTATATGTGACAGTTGTACTTTATTTTGTCTGTTCAGTTTTTAGTCTGAGATGCTTTAGTTTCTAGTTCAGCTCTGTACTTGCGCTCTTTTATTGCTTATCTTATATTTGAGAAGGTTTTGACGCTTCGTGTACGCGGAAAAATTTCGTGTGCACGGCGGATCTGTAGACGGGCCCAGGTTCTGGTTTACACCCGGGGCGTGACATAATCCTTCGTGGGTTTCCGCTATCACGTTCAATGCCTCTTCTACTCTGAGGCATCTCAAAAGCACCTCTTCGGGTGTCTTCTTGTACAACAACCCATCCAGGAGGTAGTATCCGAGGGCTCTCTTTCTCGTATTGAAATCCGCTCGATTATCGGGATCACTTAGGTGATCCTCCAGCAGTCGCCTCCAATCCTCTGCTACTTCAACCGGGGTCACCATCGACTCTCTCGTGTAAGTGAAGGTAGCAGCCTAGTGAAGGTGGTAACATGATCAGCCGTCAACGACTCTTAATTTGTATCTAGACGCCAGCTGAGCCAAGTCATTCGCGACCATGTTCTCCTCCCTTAGCCGATGATTCAATTCCACGTCACAGAATTTGCATAGCATCTCGGCCGCTTTCTGTAGATAGCCTCGGAGATTGGGGCTCGCACATCGATACTCGCCTGTTAACTGTTTGATGACAACTTGGGAGTTTTCGATTACTTCCAAATTTCTTGCTCCTAACTTCTCCATGATTTGAGGCTAATAATTAAGGCCTCGTACTCGGCTTGATTGTTTGAGCAGCCGATGTCTAGTTCCAGGGCAAATTGGACCTCTCTTCCGTCGGAGGATCGGATTATTATCCCGATCCTGGCTGAATCGACTGTTCTGGAGCCGTTGAAACAAGGTTTTAAGTATCCATCGGCACGGGCCGTATCTACCGTGCCGTACCGTGCCAACAAGATACCGGCACGATACAGCTCCCGTGCCGATGACATAGTTCAAAACCCTTTTTTCTTAAAATTACTAAGTAATTTTCTTAATAAAGTTCAAAATATTTGATAAAGATACATAATAAGCAATTAAAAAATTTTGTTGCTAAAGAAATTAAATATTTCATGCCATTATGTGTCGGCACGTATGTATTTTTTGTGACCGGCACTCATCGGCACAGCTCGGCACGCACCGTGCCGTACCGTGCCGGCAAGTTTTCGGCACGACCCGTGTCACGGCACTTAAATCCTTGCGTTGAAATACAGGGTCCACCTTGGTAAGCCGACGAAATTGGTCGTTGGCTCGTTGACCTCGATGCAAGGGTGATCAGCTAGGAAATATGCTATCGCTTGTCCTTTGACGGCCTTCGCTGGGACGTACGTCAGCGAGAACTCGGACAGAACGAGCATCCATCGCCCGATCCTACCCCTTAACATTGGTTTTAACAGCATATATTTGATCAAATCGGTCTTCCAAATGACCGATACTTTGACGGGCAGCATGTAGTATCTGAGCTTCGTGCATGCGAAGTATAGCGCCAAACATAATTTTTCCATTGTCGAATACCTTTGTTCGGCATCTATTAGTCGTCTGCTTAAGTAATAGACAACCTGTTCATCTTTTCGCTCGTTGTCTTGAGCCAAAAGGCACCCTAGGTTTCCCTCGGCGACCGAAATATATAACTTCATCGGCCGATCTTGTCGAGGTGGAACCAGCACAGGTGGTTTTGTGAGGTACTTCTTAATATTGTCGAAAGTCACTTGGTGTTCCGTGGCCCATACGAATTCATCCTAGTCTCGTAGCCGTAGTAATGGGCTGAAAACCTCTATCCTTCTGGCTAAGTTGGAAATGAATCGTCTTAAGTAGTTTACCTTCCCCAAGAGGGACTGTAATTTCTTCTTCGTTTTCGGTGCGGGTAACTTGATGATCGCTTTTGTCTTGTTTTGGTCGACCTCGATAGCCCTCTGATGCACCAGAAAACCTAAAAAAATTCGGCCGAAACCCCGAAAGCGCACTTCAATGGGTTCATCTTCAGGCTGTACTTCCTTGTCCGCTCGAAAGCCAGCCATAAATTGGCCTAATGATCGGCTTTGGATCTTAATTTTACCACAATGTCGTCGATGTAGACTTCTACCGACTTGCCGATCAAATCATGAAAAATGAGGTTCATCGCCCTTTGGTATGTTGCCCCGACATTCTTTAAACCGAAGGGCATTACCAACCATTCGAAGGTTCCGATTGAACCTGGGCATCTAAAAGCCGTTTTTGACACGTCGCTTTCGGCTATCATTATCTGATTGTAGCCTGCGTGACCGTCCATGAAAGATAAGACTTCATGCCCGGCGGCGGCATCAATAACATATCGGCTATCAATATGGGATATTCATCCTTTGGCGTAGCCAGATTGAGATTTCGAAAATCTATTCAAATTCTTAATTTCCTGTTCTTCTTTTTCACAGGAACTTTGTTTGCCAGCGATTTGACATAACGGGTTGGTCTAATGAAGCCGGCCTTCAGAAAGTTTTCGATTTCCTCTTTTATTTTTAATACGATACCCGTCTCAAACCTACGGGCCCGTTGCCATTTTCATAGGGAGCCGATGCTCTACGATCTCTCGGCCGAATCCCGACATCTCCTCATAACTCCAAGAAAAGCAGTCTTGGTAACTTTTGAGTAGGTCGACGAGTTCTTCATTTTGCTCCGCCGAAAGCCTCGAACTAACAAACGTTGGTCGTTTCTGCTCAGCCGATCCTAGGTTAACTTCAACTAGGGAATCTTGCACTTCCAGTGTAGAGTACGGGAACTTTGTTGAGTGCACCGACCTCGCAAGATGGCGTGGTGCGGAGAAATCACCTTGGGCGTGCTTCATTTGGGTTTACAGATGAGTTCCGTTTGTTCCGGATCGATGCAGAATCCTTCGGGATGAAAAGTGAGTTAGCGGCATCGAACTTGGAAGGTCAGTTTGAATCTGTGACTTCGGGGCATTGTGTACTTGTAGAGTACTTGTCGAGTACTGGATTGGTTCGAAAACCAACTCCGCGGTTGTGCGCAGAAATTTTGGAAAGTGTTGGAACAAGTGTATTTTCAGGTTACCGCGGAGCTCGGGAGGTTTTGGTTCGTTATGGAGGCCCCGAAGACGAAAAGTGAGTTGGACTTGGCAAGTAAAGGATTTTGTTGTAAGAATGCCGGTTTTCCGGATTGAGCACACCGACTTCTTGGTTGAGCTTTCTGAGTGGGAAAAGCTTTGGTCTTGTGCACTTTATGTTTACAGTGGGATTCAGGAGATTTTAGAGTGATGCAGAAGCTTCCGGAACAGAAAGCGAGTTGTCGGCGACAGAACCAAAGCTTTAAGACTTCAGATTTTGGCATTTGGAAGCTGAGTTCCGGAACAGGGGTTTTTGTTCCGGAACTAAGCCTTGTGTTCCGGAACCAGGGAGGGAGTTCCGGAACTAATGGGTTGGTACCGGTACCTAATTAGTGGTACCGGCACCCAGTGTCTTATTTAACCCAGAATCAGCTGGATCAGATATTTTTTAAGTAGGGGCTTTTTTGTCTTTTCCCTCCCCAGCTCACCACCCTCTATTTATTGAGCCTAGCCCCTGCCTCTTCTCCACGACAGAAAGAAAAAAATAAAGAAAGCAAGGAAAGGAAAAAGATGAAGAAGAAGAAGAAAAGGATGAGGAGTGTGCCGTTTCCTGCTGCATGGAGTGGAGCGGAACCGCGCGCGCATCGGCCGCACATGTTGAGGTAAGCCAGCTGATTTTTGTGGTTGGTTTTTGGTTTCCCTTAGATGGATTCTTTGATTATTTTATGGATTTAAGAGGAGATTTCGAGTTGGTTATTGGTTGTGATGCTCCTCTTTTGTGCTGTTTGAGCTGGGATTGTAGATTTCACGACGCGGAATCGAGGTGCGCGTGCGTGCGTGAGTGTGTGTGTGCGTGCTGTGAGCTGGCCGCAGAGAAGAACGGAGCGCGCAGAGGTTGTGCTGAGGTGCTTGTGAGGCTGCTGTGAGCTTTGGCAGAGTTTTTGGGACGCTTGACAGTGCGCGCACGCGAGGGCTTTTTTTGGCAGATTGTGAGTCCGGCGCTACACCGACTTCGGCGTTTGCCTGCGGAAAACGTTCCAGGTGGGTTGGAATTTCTTCAAGATGTATGGAATGCCTTCTAAAGCTATTGTATGCATGTTGATCATGATTAGCTTAATATTTATATAGCTGGTAAATCTGATAGTTGCCTAGAAAACTATAGAAAGAAATTTATCAACCCCAGGTATTTTTAGCATGATCTAGGGATGATTTGACACTAGATTGCATGATTAGTTGGCATTAGATTGGCATCTGAACCGTTTTAAAAATCGGCGGATCGATTTTAAATGAAAATTGAGATTTAAAAATAGGTTGGAATTATTGTGAGCTTCCAGAGAGGTTGGGTAGGTTCAGGATGCTTATGTTCTCGTGCCGAGGGGCCGAGAGGATTTTTAGAGCTCTGTGGGATGAGTTTCTAGTGTCAGGTGAGTTGAGATCCCTGGTGGGATTATTCTAGATCATGGGTTGGTATATCCTGATTTGGTAGTGGAGATGGTTCTCCGACATGGTTTTGAGAGGTTGGGCTCTGGCTGATGAGTCGTGGAGGTTTCCCGACTTAGCCATTGGATGTGCATTATCAGATTGAGTCGTCGAGGGTTCTCCGACATAGCTATGAGAGGGTTTGGCATTCCCTAATCCAGTTGTGGAGGGTTCCTGACTGTATTGTCTTATCTGGATTTTTGGTATCCGATCTGGTTGATCGTGGATCATAGCCTGCATGTGCCATTATGAGATAGTTGAGACTGACTAGATACTAGAGCTCGGTGGGGTTGCTCCCCTCGAGTACGCTCCAGATGCATGATTATGTTGAGATAGACCGATTAGGACGTCCCACGAGGGTGGGCAGGAGCGTTCCCAGTGGTCAGTTAGGACGGCCCACGGGGGTGGGCAGGTGCGTTCATAGCAGTCAGTTTAGGACGCCCCACATGGAGTGGGCAGGTGCGTCCATAGTAGTGAGTAGGACGCTCCACGTGGGGTGGGCAGGAGCGTTTCTAGACGACAGGCGCGGCCTTGACTGAGCCAGTTTTGGGCCAGTCTTTGAGATTTGGGTTTTGGGAGCACCTCGTGTGCGAGTGGTGCATAGCTTGCTCTTAGATGAGTTTTCCTTTGAGCATGATACTTGAGGCATTTAGCAGTGAGGGCGTATGCATAGCAGGATCATAGTAGAGGTTTCCTTGAGCATGTGGTTATGGCATATAGTTGTAGCTCATTTCCTGCTTTCTTTTATATATCTATCTGCATACCTATCTTTTGTTCCTCCAGTAGACTTAGTGGGCATACCGTGGATATTGGTGACGGTACCCACTGGGATCTACCTTCTGCAGTAGATCTCACACTCGCTGCGGTGACAGGTTCCTGTGGTAGCTGTTCCGGCTTAGTTCGCGCGGAGACAGCTGATCGAGGTCTGGACGTAGCTGAGTAGTTCCTTACCGTATTGAGAGTTAGAGGTAGATGTACCCTGTATCACTTTTATGTTTCCACTTTTGTACTGGACAGTCTGAGAGTTTGGTGAGGCTTTGTATTTTATTTGGCAGTTGAGAGATGTTGTATCGAGGATGATTTTATTATATCAGATGTTCAGCGGTTTATTCTATAGCATTTGGTTATTAGTTTCAGCTCTTATTCATGTTCTAGCTATAGATCTGACTTGCGGGGTAGACGTTTCGTCTGTGCGGCAGTTTTCATACAGATGGCGGATTTGTTGGCGAGCCCGGGTCGCAGTTTCGACCCCGGAGCGTAACAGATTTAGGTGGTATCAGAGCCTAGGAATATAGGTCATTGAGGACTTAGTGACCCTAGGCTTTTGGATGGACAGTAGGATGACTGTCATGAGAGACGGGATTTTAGCGAGAGTCCTGATTGAGTTTGTACCTCCCCCGAGGGATCGGGGCGAGTGATTTTACATGTTTATTCTCTAAAGTGATTATGTTGGCTGTAGACAACATAATGCTTTAGAATGGTTAACATGTTTTAGACTTTCGCTTGATTGGGTCGAGAGTGGTTGTGGTTTGGTTGGTTGTGGCGGTTGTCCTTGTTGCCTCTGAGATGCCGTATAGCGGCGAGGGCGTGTTTGACCTTGGGTGAGGAGCCCGACCAGCGGGAGGCTGAATGGACAGAGCGGAGAGAGGTCTGTGAGTTACGGGCCCAGGTAGCTCAATTGTTGAGGCGACGCGACGCCAGGAAGAGGACATGGAGCGCGTGATGCGCAGGTTTTAGCAGAGAGCATCGACTGAGGTATCGTGAGTAGTACCTCCGGTCGCGATATCGTCGACTCCGACCCAGTTCGCACTGTGAGTAGTGCAGGAGCAGCGAGAGTTGCTGATTGGTTGTTGTTCATCCGCCAGTTCCATCCCCTTCAGATTGCGGGGCAGAGTTGGAGCCTTGGGAGGCCGAGAACTGGATTGCTCCTATGGGAAGGTTGTTTGAGGATTTGTTCGTCCAGGAGAAGCATTTGGCGCACTTGGTTGCACACTTTTGGATAGGGACGCCGAGTGTTGGTGGCGTGAAGTTTGTCCCGTTGGGCCACCGGGAGAGTAGTTGAGGACTTGGAGCGAGTTTCTTCGACAGTTGAGCAGTGTGCCTCATGTTGCCCAAGATGAGGCCCAGATAGTCGATTATGTTTGAGAGGGGACTGCTTTGAGATGTTATCATTTTGGGTATTCTCGGCGAGCGACTTTAGATGCAGCGATTGTGCATGCTCGATGGACTGACCCAGGATCAGTGGTTATGTCCGAGAGAGGACGGAGAGCGAGGGACCAGCTCTGGAAAGAGGCATTCAGTGCCGTCTTATTTTGGGACAGTCGAGTGGACCGAGGTGGCCATGATTCCTGTTCAGGGTCGTGAGTCTCAGAGGAGACAGAGACCAGGAGGTTCTCGACGGACGAGGCACTAGCAGCAGTGTCAGGATGAGTATGTCATCTGCGGTAGGCCGCATTCATCGCCATAGTGGGACCTCAGGGAGGGGCGATATTTTCATATGGATGGTCAGGACATGTCAGGAAGAGTGTCCCGGAGTGGTGCTCTTGGATTTGCCGCTTGCGACGGCACCCCACTAACCCTTCAGGATGTAGAGATTCATCCGACGCACCGGTAGGCTGATAGAGCCGTGACGCCGAGACAGTTAGAGCGTTGGCCACCAGTATTTAGTGGATGAGATTGTGTAGCCGGTTGAGGACGCCAGGATAGTGGATCACGTCTTACCAGATGTGGTTGCTTATGGTCATTAGAGTTGGAGCATGTTGATGCCGGCACCGTTGGGGTGTGTTTTAGTAGAGCAGGGAAAGCTTCGTACGGGCCAGAGATGGGATTGTTGACTGGTGGACATGAGGATCAGGTTCCGGATCACGTACAGCACCTGGATGAGTGTTGCCAGTCCCGCCCAGTTCAGTAGGACTTTGGGTTTGATCATTGAGTTGTAATCCTACATCAGCTCCGAGATGTTGATATGAGGATGGATAGGGATTGGGTATCCCAATGTTAAGTTATCATGGATTGTCGAGAGAGGACAATGACCCTCCGTGGACCTGGCCAGGAGGAGTGTGTTTATAGAGGATACTAGAGCACGACAGAGGTCGAGTCGTGGCCGTATCGCTTCGTTAGCGACTGTTGAGGAGGTGCCTACGGCGGCACCAGGACTGAGGAATATTTTTATCACAATGTGATCTCGAGTGAGAGTCTACCAGATCTGATTCGAAGCCGCCGTTTGGTGAGTTTGAGATCGAGACAGTGATTGACGTGGTTTTGGAAACCGCGCCGACTTCGGCAACACCCTTTGGAGTGTTCCCCGTGAGACATAGGGAGAGAGCTGATAGCGCAGTTGCGGGATTTGACGGATCGAGTGGTCTGTGTGACCCAGTACCACATCGTGGGGATACGACGGTGAGGATCTGAGAGATTGATTTTTGGATTTGATGCCACACCGTTGAGACACGGTGGTGATGCCATGCCGTTGGTACACGGCGGTGATGCCACGTTGTGAGAACACAACGGTGAGGGTTCTATGTTGGCTGTGCACAGACGGGTTGGATTGTTTCTCGGTAGATGCCTTGTGAGAGTGATAGCTTAGGGAACCTTATGGCTGAGGGCTGTGCCCATATAGTGTTCAGGATCCGGTAGGGACTTTTTGAGCTTACAGTAAGTCAAGTGATTGACTAAGGCCCGGCGGCCTTTTGAATTTGAGGAGTTTTGTGTTCCAGCGGTGCTTGGACCGGGTTGTTGTACCGGCGTGAGTTGAGCTCTACACCGAGTTGTGGTACCAGTTGCTGAGTTGATTTATACAAGGCCAGTTGATTTGATTATTTGGATTGGTTTCCGAGGTGAGGATAGTGCTGCAACTTCTATGAGAAGAAGTTGTTGCCAAGTTGTGAGAGTTTGCACTTGGACTTCGGAAGATTTTGTGGTTAGGCCATGTGATTACAGCTGCAAATGTGACAGAGGACCCAACGATGAGTGATACCGTTGGGTTGGGCCTGGACCTATGTTAGTGACAGAGATAAGAAGCTCTTGGACTATGCAAGTCCAAGTGTAGCTTGGAAGAGGCAAAGAGCTGAGGATGATACTAGCATTGTTACAGATATTGCTTGTAATGGAGAGAGCATGGAGTTATCCAGACATCCTTGAGCCTGAAGTACATGGTTACTCAGGAGGACTTTGATTGAGGTAACGCCGGTGGACAGAGTTATTGGAGCTGTTGGATTGATATCCTATAGTATTATCCCGGCATGACTTTATGGTCAGTACGCCTTGGTTAGGCGAGCAGTGAAACCTTGGAATGAGGTGTTCGATCAGAAGTCGCCACTTTTGGAGCTTGGAATTGTGAGTTAAGGGTTGAACGTGGTTTCCTTTGTTGAACTCCTTCCTCTGTGGATGGATGTGAGTGATGCATTTGTGGTATTTGAGTATTTTAGTTGCTAAGAAGCAACGGAGGTTTTATGACAATGATAGGCGTAGAGTTTTGGACCTGGAGACCATGTTTTCTGTAGAATACTATCCACAGAGAGATGGGTAGATTTGAGTTTACGCGGGGAGCTTGGTCCGCGAGTATTTATTGGTTGGGAGAAATATATATATATATATATATATATATATATATATATATATATATATATATATATATATATATATATATATATATATATATATATATATATATATATATATATGTGAGCACCTGCATGTTTTGGATTTCATTGCCTTAGATTGGGTCGAGGTTCCGAGTTATCGGGAGCAGCCGATGCAAATTCTTGCTTGTGAGGCAGAAGAATTATGCAGTCGGGTTTACTTCGAGTGAAGGTTCAGTGGAGCCATCATGGTGAGTGTAGAGTACCGGGACTTCGGATAGTCTACCGACCTCGCAGGATGGCGTGGGGCGGAGAAACTGCTTTGGACGAGTTCCATATGTTTTTACAGATGAGTTCGGGTTGATTCAGATTGACGCGGAAGCCCCAGCTTGAATCGGAGTTTTTCGGGCATTGTGCGCCGATAGAGGACCGGTTTTGTTTGTGTACCGACTCCGCCGTTGTGCGCAGAAATTGGGAATTTGGTTGGAACATTGTATTTTCAGATTACAGCGGAGTTCGGGAGGTTCCGGACTGATGCGGAGGCCCCGAAGGCAAAAAGTGAGTTGGAGTTGGCAGTTATGGGAGCCGGTTTTTGGATTGAGCACATCGACTCTACGGTTGAGCTTTTTGAGCGGGGAAAGCTTTGGACATGTGTATTTTCAGATTACAGCGGAATTCGGGAGGTTCCGAACTGATGCGGAGGCCCCGAGGGCAAAAAGTGAGTTGGAGTTGGCTTAATTTGGATTAATTAATTAATTAAATAATTATTAGTGTTGCCTGTGAAGGAATTAGAGAAAGAAAAGAAAGAGAAAAGAAAGGAATTAAGTGTGAGAGAGGATTAGATATTTGTTGAGGGTTTATTTAAGCTCTCTACAGCTGCCACCCACTTAATTAGCCATCTGCTAACTAATTCGCCACATCATCGTACCCTTCAAAATGCAAAGCAGAGGAAAAAGCAAGAAACAGAGGAAAGAAAGGAAGAAGAAGAAAGAGGAGATGAAGTGGAAAAGAGAAGGGGAAAAAAAAAAAGGAAAAGAGAGGAATGGATGAGATTTGATGGTGGGAACTTCCTGCGTGAAGCCGTGTGGAGCGAGCGGAGCAGCGCGCGCGTCGAGCTCAACGAGGTATGTTGCGGATTTTTTTTTGGATTGAACTCGGTTTTGTTTTTTTTTGTTTTTGTTGTTGGTTTTTGTGTTCGGGTGGCTCGTTGCCCACTGTCTGGAGAGGGGGCAGCAAGCAGCAGGCGCTGCGCGCGTGCCAGGGGCGCGCGCAGCGGGCGCGCGTGGCCGGCCTGGCGCCACGCGGGCGCAGCCCGGGCGCTGCGCAGGTGCGCGAGGGCGCACAGTACGCGCGCTGTGAGCGCGCGTAGCGGGCCAGGGCGCCGCGCGGCGGGCCCAGGCGCCGCGCGGCAGCTGCAGCAGCGCGCGCAGCGGCAGCAGCATGCGCCCGGCTGTGCGCTGCAGCGCACTGGCGCTGCTTGGGCAGCAGCGGCGCAGCGCATAGTTGGCGCGGTTGTTGCGTGCGGTCGGCAAGCGAGCTCGGACTGGTGTCGACGAGCAGTGAGCGCGCTTGGCGAGGGCTGGTGGTTGCCCGGGTGTCGCGTGGACTTTTGTGGACCGAATTTGACGAGTTTTTTTCCCTTTTTCTCTCTCAGGACAGCGTCAGTGTGCGGTTTTCGGCGAGGTGACATACGAAGCCCGGATCGAGTGTGCGGCACGTGTTTTTTTTCACCTGAGCAGATTGAGAAGTGTTAGTGTGAGCTGTGGATTTTTTTTGTTGTGAATGAATTATAGGATATGTTAGTTGTGCTGTTGAAACTTATGGAGGTGTGTTGGATTTTGTATTGTGCTGGGAGCCTAATGTGATTTGTATAGCTGCTGTGGCCTTTTGGGTGTGTCCATTTGGAGCTGGTGGTGTGTATGATTGGATCTACCTAATTTGTTGATTGTAAGCTTGCATGTAATTTATGCTGGAGCTTTGCTGAATGTTGGCAGAGGGTTGAATGCGCGCAGGATTTTTTTGTGAGGACTTGAGAGCTTTATTTGAGCTTCGGGGATTTTCCGAGGTTCGCGGCAGTCTGCGCGCGCGGCGTGATTTTCGGAGTTTCGTCAGTTTGAGGTTTCGGCGCTTCACCGACTTCAGCGTTGCCTACGGAAAGCGTTCCAGGTGGGTTGGAATTTCTCAAAAATGTGTTGAATACCCTTTAAAGCTATTGTATGCAATTTGATCATGTATTTATGCCATTTTTCACTGCTGTAAAAATCTGATAGTTGCCTGGGAATTTTTAGAAAAATTATTAGAACCTCTGATTATTTTTACTATACTCCTGATACTGTAGGACACTAGACTTCATGTTCCGTTGGCATTATTCTTGCACCTGAATCGTTTTAAAAATCAAGAAAACCCGTTTTAATGAAAATCAGCATTTTTAAAGGTGATTTTTACTTTATGAGTTCGCCAGAGGCATGGCATAGATTCAGGGTGCATTTAACCTCGTGCCTGGGGGCTGAGTGGGTTCTTTTGAGTTTTGAGACGAGTTTCTAGTGTCAGGTGAGTTTGAGATTGTTGAGACTATTCTAGATCATGGATTGTGTCTTATCAGATTGAGTCGTAGAGGGTTCTCCGACAGATTATATGAGGATTTGGGAATTACCTGATTGAGTCGTGGAGTCCTTTTCCGACTGAGTTATGCTTTTGAGCATCGTGTTGCCGATCTATTTGATCGTGGATTATAGCCTGCATGTGCCGCTTATGAGACAGTGAGACAGATGAGATACTTGAGTTCGGTGGGGTCGCTCCCCTCGAGCTACGCCACGGGTGCGTGTTGTTGACGTGACTAGTTGATACACTAGAGTTCGCTTGAGATTGATATAGTCCGTGTGGGACGCCCTACATAAGTCCCGTCCTAGTGTGGATGAGGTGGCAGTAAGTTTGGCGCAGGCTTGACTGGACCCTATGAGGCAGTCATTGAGATTGGGTGATATGAGCGGGTGGTTACATATTATGTTCTTAGATGGGTTTCTTTCCTTTGAGCATTGTTACTGAGGCATTTTAGCAGTAGCGAGGGTATGCATAGCATGTTTATAGTAGAGTTTCCTCGGGCTTGATGATTATGACATATTAGCTGTAGTTTCTTTCAGCTTTCCTATCTATCTATTTGCATATCTATCTGTTTGCCTCCAGTAGACTTAGTGGGCATACCGTGGATATTGGTGACGGTACCCACTGGGATCTACCTTCTGCAGTAGATCTCACACCCGCTGCGGTGACAGGTTACTGAGGTTGCTGTTCCGGCTTAGCACGCGCGGAGACAGCTGATCGAGGTGAGGACGTGGCCGAGTAGTTCCTTACCAGCATTGAGAGTCAGAGTTAGATGTACCCTATATATTTTTTTATTCCACTTTTGTACTGGACAGTTAGAGAGATTAGTGAGAGTTGTTTTTATTGGTTCATAGCTTGTATTTTTGTAGTAGAGAGACTTGTATAGAGGATTTGTTTTTATTCAGATGTTCAGTAATTGATTCTGTAGCTATTAGTTTTATTTTCAGCTCGGATACATGTTAGCTATAGATCTTTTGCAGGGTTGACGCTTCGTCTGTGCGGCAGTTTCCGTACAGACGGCGGATCTGTTGGCGAGCCCGGGTCGCAGTTCGACTTCGTGGCGTGACAGTGAGTGAGTTGGGCCATTCGACAGCCTGAGGATGAGTTCAGTATTCTGATTTCCTATTTGATTGAGACACCCTCCCGAGTTATGGATTTATTCTGGTTTCGAGGACGAAACCCCTTTTAAGGAGGGGAGAGTGTAGAGTACGGGAACTTTGTTGAGTGCACCGACTTCGCAAGATGGCGTCGTGCGGAGAAATCACCTTGGGCGTGCATCATTTGAGTTTACAGATGAGTTCTGATTGTTCCGGATCGATGCAAAATCCTTCGGGATGAAAAGTGAGTTAGCGGCATCGAACTTGGAAGCTCAGTTTGAATCTGTGACTTCGGGGCATTTTGTACTTGTAGAGTACTTGTCGAGTACTGGATTGGTTAGAGAACCAACTCTGCGGTTGTGCGCAGAAATTTTGGAAAGTGTTGGAACAAGTGTATTTTCAGGTTACCGCGGAGCTCGGGAGGTTTTGGTTCGTTATGGAGGCCCCGAAGATGAAAAGTGAGTTGGACTTGGCAAGTAAAGGATTTTGTTGTAAGAATGCTGGTTTTCCGGATCTAGCACACCGACTTCTTGGTTGAGCTTTCTGAGTGGGAAAAGCTTTGGGCTTGTGCACTTTATGTTTACAGTGGGATTCAGGAGATTTTTGGGTGATGCAGAAGCTTCCGGAACAGAAAGCGAGTTGTCGGCGAGAGAACCGATGCTTTAGACTTCGGATTTTGGCATTTGGAAGCTGAGTTCCGGAACAGGGGTTTTGGTTCCGGAACTAAGCCTTGTGTTCCGGAACCAAGGAGGGAGTTCCGGAACTAATGGGTTGGTACCGGTACCTAATTAGTGGTACCGGTACCCAGTGTCTTATTTAGCCCAGAATCAGCTGGATCAGATATTTTTTAAGCAGGGGCTTTTTGGTCTTTTCCCTCCCCAGCTCACCACCCTCTATTTATTGAGCCTAGCCCCTTCCTCTTCTCCACGACAGAAAAAAAAAAAGAAAGAAAGCAAGGAAAGGAAAAAGATGAAGAAGAAGAAGAAAAGGATGAGGAGTGTGCTGTTTTCCTGCTGCTTGGAGTGGAGCGGAACCGCGCGCGCGTCGGCCGCACGTGTTGAGGTAAGCCAGCAGATTTTTGTGGTTGGTTTTTGGTTTTCCTTAGAAGGATTCTTGGATTATTTTATGGATTTAAGAGGAGATTTCGAGTTGGTTATTGGTTGTGATGCTCCTCTTTTGTGCTGTTTGAGCTGGGATTGCGGATTTCACGGCGCGAAATCGAGGTGTGCATGCGTGCGTGAGTGTGTGTGTGCGTGCTGTGGGCTGGCCGCAGAGAAGAACGGAGCACGCGGAGGTTGTGTTGAGGTGCTTGTGAGGCTGCTGTGAGCTTCGGCGGAGTTTTTCGGACGCTTGACAGTGCGCGCGCGCGAGGGCTTTTTTTGGCAGATTGTGAGTTCGGCGCTACACCCGGCATTTGCCTGCGGAAAGCGTTCCAGGTGGGTTGGAATTTCTTCAAGATGTATGGAATGCCTTCTAAAGCTATTGTATGCATGTTGATCATGATAAGCTTAATATTTATATAGCTGGTAAATCTGATAGTTGCCTAGAAAACTATAGAAAGATATTTATGAGCCCCAGGTATTTTTAGCATGATCTAGGGATGATTTGACACTAGATTGCATGATTAGTTGGCATTAGATTGGCATCTGAACCGTTTTAAAAATCGGTGGATCGATTTTAAATGAAAATTGAGATTTAAAAATAGGTTGGAATTATTGTGAGCTTCCAGAGAGGTTGGGTAGGTTCAGGATGCTTATGTTCTCGTGCCGAGGGGCCGAGAGGATTTTTAGAGCTCGGTGGGATGAGTTTCTAGTGTCAGGTGAGTTGAGATCCCTGGTGGGATTATTCTAGCTCATGGGTTGGTATATCCTGATTTGGTAGTGGAGATGGTTCTCCGACATGGTTTTGAGAGGTTGGGCTCTGGCTGATTGAGTCGTGGAGGTTTCCCGACTTAGCCATCGGGTGTGCATTATCAGATTGAGTCGTCGAGGGTTCTCCGACATAGCTATGAGAGGGTTCCCGACTGTATTGTGTTATCTGGATTTTTGGTATCCGATCTGGTTGATCGTGGATCATAGCCTGCATGTGCCATTATGAGACAGTTGAGACTGACTAGATACTAGAGCTCGGTGGGGTCGCTCCCCTCGAGTACGTTCCGGATGCATGATTATGTTGAGATAGACCGACTAGGACGTCCCACGAGGGTGGGCAGGAGCGTTCCCAGTGGTTAGTTAGGACGCCCCACGGGGGTGGGCAGGTGCGTTCATAGCAGTCAGTTTAGGACGCCCCACATGGAGTGGGCAGGTGCGTCCATAGTAGTCAGTAGGACGCCCCACGTGGAGTGGGCAGGAGCGTTCCTAGACGACAGGCGCGGGCTTGACTGAGCCAGTTTTGGGCCAGTCTTTGAGATTTGGGTTTTTGGAGCACCTCGTGTGCGAGTGGTGCATAGCTTGCTCTTAGAAGAGTTTTCTTTTGAGCATGATACTTGAGGCATTTAGCAGTGTGGGCGTATGCATAGCAGGATCATAGTGGAGGTTTCCTTGAGCATGTGGTTATGGCATATAGTTGTAGCTCATTTCCTGCTTTCTTTTATATATCTATCTGCATACCTATCTTTAGTGCCTCCAGTAGACTTAGTGGGCATATCGTGGATATTGGTGACGTTACCCACTGGGATCTACCTTCTGCAGTAGATCTCACGCCCGTTGCGGTGACAGGTTCCTGTGGTAGCTTTTCCGGCTTAGTTCGCGCGGAGATAGCTGATCGAGGTGAGGACGTGGCTGAGTAGTTCCTTACCGTATTGAGAGTTAGAGGTAGATGTACCCTGTATCATTTTTATGTTTCCACTTTTGTACTGGACAGTCTGAGAGTTTGGTGAGGCTTTGTATTTTATTTGGCAGTTGAGAGATGTTGTATCGAGGATGATTTTATTATATCAGATGTTCAGTGGTTTATTCTATAGCATTTGGTTATTAGTTTCAGCTCTGATTCAAGTTCTAGCTATAGATCTGACTTGCGGGGTAGACGCTTCGTCTGTGCGGCAGTTTCCGTACAGATGGCGGATCTGTTGGCGAGCCCGGGTCGCAGTTTCGACCCCGGGGCATAACATTCAGGGTCTTCTCGCCATTCTTAATCGGCGAATCCTCAAAGTATTCCCTCATGATTTCTTCCTCGGCCCTCTCCGCCGAGTTTTCGGCCTGTGGTGTAATGGCCGAAGTTACTTCTTCGCCGGCTTCTTGTGCCGGCCTGTTCTCTCGAGGCTCTGATATGGCATCGCTCTTTGGCTCCTCATGCACCATCTGCTTCCGGGGCGGGACTGACAACCTGCCATTATTCGGCTGGTCTCACCGAGCAGTTCCACCTGCACCTCTTTTTCGGTGGTCTGGCCCAAAGATTCATCGGCCCAACTCCGTGGCCGATTGGGTCTACGCTTACGTCCACCAATTGTGGCCTTTTCTCGGCAGTGGTTCTATTGTGGCGTGCGTCGGCTTCTGTCTTCCGCAGCCAACACTTCCACATCTTCATTATGACCGGCCCTAGAGGTGAACCGCCGTTCCACCGTACTCTCAGTTACTTCGGTCGAGAATTTACTAAACCTGGACCTTTTCCAATTGACCGGGTACGGGTACCCCATACCTACATCCCCTTACGAGGGGTGCAGGATGTTCAGGATTTTGTTTTGGCGTATTTCGTGAAGTGGTAAAAGTCTTGAAGATTGAAGATGAAGAATTGTGGATCAACTACATCAATCTCAAGAAGAATGGATTCGGAATGATCAGGTTCGTTTAACTAAATAATTTTGGTGATCCGAATACATTTGTGTAGTTTAGAAACACTTGGATAAGTTTTCAGTGCATAAAAATCAAGAACTGGACAAGTTGGATGTTCAGTATCCGGATCAGACCATTCCAGTCCGGACCCCAAACATAGTTTAGTTCATGCAGAATTCCAGTCCGGACCTCCCCTGTTTCAGTCCGGACCCCGAACTTTGTGTTTGATGAAATCGCATGAACAGTCCGGATTAGGAAATTCCAGTCCGGACCCCGAACTATTTTTTCAGGAAAATTGCCGAAAAAGGACGACAGTCCGGATCAGCCAAATCCAGTCCGGACCGCCGTGCGGGAAAAATTCTATTAAGTCAGTTTTTGATGCTTATCTCTTTCGAAAGGTTTCTAACCTACAAATAGACCCTATCATTCATCTTTTAGGGTAATCCAAAATAATCCCGGTTATCAAAAACCGTAGGATAAAAATCCACATATATAGAGAAGAAAGTAAAACAAACCGTAGGATAAAAATCCACATATATAGAGAAGAAAGTAAAACATAATCTAATCTATGTTTCTTCGTCTATATTGTTCAATTCGATTCTAGGGTTTCAAAACTCCTATTTCTTATAGAATGAAATTGAAGAATACTAAGATGGTATTTCCTTATCTATCTTTGATCTAAGTATTTGGAGGATCATCACCAAATAAAACAACGATTTTTCCCAAAAATCGGCGCGTGGATTTGCATGGCCTTGTGGATTCAAGGTGCTACCGCTCTCATGGATTCGGAGCGAGGCGCGTTCGTGTGATCGAGACGTGCCGCATTGGTGAAGACTGTGGATTCGGTTGGACGTCGTGGATTCGATGTTGAACGTCGTGGATTCGGCGTTGGGACTCAAATCGTGGATTCGAGAAGCGTTCGGAGCGAGCGGAGAAGATCAACTAGGAGCGTATGGAAAAGGTTGAGTCGTAGGGTTACGGTAAATCACCTTGCACGTCTTTAATCTTAGTGGATTTCGCTGTGTTATCGGTCACATGGTTTTTTACTCCTGTGACGGAGTTTTCCACGTAAATCTTGCGTACTTTATTTATTTTCCGCATTGGGTTATTTTTATGCAACGATTTGGTGTGTTTATTATTTTCACCTATTCACTCCCCCTCTAGGTGGTTTTTCCCCTATTCAGAACCATATTACAGGGGCCTGAAAACCGGCCGTACCGTCGGCCCGGTCTTTGTGCCAAAGGTATTTTCCATTATCTTCCTTTTCTGAGTCGATAGATTTACACTTCCTGCCGAGGGTGTCAAAACCGCCGGCTGTACTAAATTGACGTCCGCTTGAGGCAACATGCCCTGATCCAGTGATTTTCGAGTAGCTCCGTGTCCGGGGCCTGTGTAGAGTACTGGATTTGCGTTGGGCACCGACTCTGTTTTTGTGCACAGAAAAAATTGGAAATGCTTGGAACACGTGTATTTTATGTTTACAGCGGGATTCGGGAGGTTCCAGAGTGGTGCGGAAGCTTCCGGGGCAAAAAGTGAGTCGGCGGCGAAGATTCTGATGCTAGCTGGAGGGTTTCAGGTTATGGAGTGGCTGAGTTCCGGAACCAAGAGCTGGGTTCCGGAACCAGCTCCTGAGTTCCGGAACCAGCCCTTGAGTTCCGGAACTCAGTGAGGGTTACCGGTACCCAGCTTGGGGTACCGGTACCCAGCACACAGGAAGCTCGGATTTGGCTGCTGACATGGATTTTTGGAGGGGTATTGAGGTCATTTCACATTCCCTTGTGTTGCCCTACACCTTGGTCTATTTATACAGCCCTTCACCCTGCTTCTTCTCCACGACAACCTAAGGAAAGAAAAGCAAGAAAGAAAGGAAGAGAAGGAGAAGAAGTAGAGAGTTGGAGCTTGTGAGTTGGCTGAATCTGCTGCTTGGAGTGAGTGGAGCCGCGCGCGCATCGAGCTACGTACAAGGTAAGTTGGCAAATTTTAATTATTGGATTTGGTTGTATTTTTGAAGGAATGTGAGTTAATGGATTCTTCCTTCTCTCTTTCCCTGCATGCAGTTGAGAGCAGCTTGTACTGCTTGGTTTTTGGACTGGTTACTGCGCGGGGCCGAGGGAGCATGCATGCATGCATGCACGTGTGCATGCTGCGAGTTGGCTGAGAGGGAGCCGAGGTGCGCAGGGGGTTTGTAGTGGACTCGAGGTTGCTGGTTGAGCTTCCGGGGATTTTCCGAGGTGCGCGACAGTGTGCGCGCGCGCGCGGCGCAGTTTCAGAGTTTCGACAGATCGTGGTTTCGGCGCGACCCAGACTTCGACTTTTGCCTACGGGGAGCATTTTAGGTGGGTTGGAATTCTTCCAAATTGTATGGAATGCCTCCTAATGCTTCTGTATGCATTTTGATAATGTCTAGTGTATTATTTTTACTGTTGATAAATCTGATAGTTGCCTAGAAAATTCCAGAAAATTCAGTAGAACCCCAGATTATTTTTAGTATACTCCTAATACCGTATGACACTAGATTGCATGCTTAGATAGCATTACTTTTCCACCGGGACCATTTTAAAAATCATGAAGCCCGTTTTAAGGAAAAATCGGCATTTTAAAAGTGGTTTTTAAATTGTGAGATCGCCAGTCAGATGACTTGGTTCCAGGGTGCATGTGACCTCGTGCCTGGGGGCCGAGGGGTTTATATTGGGCTTGTGGATGATTTTACTACTGTCTTGGGGGTTAGAGAGGGCATATCAGATTGAGTCGGGAGGGTTCACCAACCTAGACATGAGTTGTGATGTTGGCATTCGAGTGTCCGATCTGTTTGATCGTGGATTAGAGCCTGTAGGCGCCGCCTTTTGACAGATGTGATACGCTTGAGCTCGGTAGGGTCGCTCCCCTCGAGTTACGCTCCAGATGCGATTGATCATGATTGGGATAGTCTGACTAGGACGCCCCACGTGGAGTGGGTAGGTGCGTTCTTAGTAGTCAGTTTAGGACGCCCCACGTAAATCCCGTCCTCTTGTGGATGCGTGGTAGTGGGCAGGTGCGTTCCTAGATGACAGGCGCAGGCCTGACTGGACCCGATGTGGCAGTCATTGAGATTGGGAGATATGAGCGGGTGGTTGCATTATATGTTCTTAGATGGTTTTCCTTTGAGCATTGTATTTGAGGCATGTAGAGGTAGTTTTATTTCTAGCTTGCATTTTATCTATAAACCTATCTATCTGTTGCCTCCAGCAGACTTAGTGGGCATACCGTGGACTTTGGTGACGGTACCCACTGAGAGCTACCTTCTGCAGTAGTTCTCACACCCGCTGTGGTGACAGGTTTTCTTGAGGCGGCTACTCCGGGTTCAGCTCGTGCGGAGTCATCAGACTGAGGTAAGGGCGTGGCCGACTAGTTGCTTACCTGAGTCTGTTGAGTCAGAGGTAGAGTCGCCCTGTATTTTTTTTGGTTCCCACTTTTGTACTGGACAGTGATATTGTACTTATGTTAGTGAGTGGATTATGTCTTTGGATTTTGGTTTTATAGTGATTTCAGCTGTTCAGTTTTTATTTCCTTCGCGTAGTTTCTTTTCAGCTCTGATATCTGTATAACTATAGATCTTATTTGCAGGTTAGACGCTTTGTCTGTGCGGGAATTCCCGTGCAGGCGGCGGATCTGTTGGCGAGCCCGGGTCGCAGTTTCGACCGCGGGGCGTGACAGCCTGTCCCCAGGCCTTCACGTCCTCGGCCTAGGGCTTTTGTAAAAGTGGAAGGGGTGACGAAAATAAGCCCCAAGCGACCTCCTACTGTTGGCCGATGTTCGTGGTTATCGGCTCGGATTTTACTGGCAGGAATCGTTTGTGGCTATTCTGCCCCAGACGGTTGAGCCGTCTGCATGGCTCCTTGGGGTTGTACTGCCGTTGTTGCCGGTGATGACCCAAACTGGCCGTCTATAAGCCCCATACCTAGGGCTTCCCCCCCGTTCTTTGTGCCTTCAATTTGAGGTCGAAGGACCAGCGGGGATGATGGGGCAAATACACCCTATTGGGCCTCCTGCTGGTGGTCGACGCTCCGATTCATCGGCCTATACTCCACCTAGTGTAGGTCTACTTGCGGCTGACCTGCCCCTAGCGTTCGAGCCAACTGGAGAGATGCCATTGGCGGCATAGCTCCATACTGTCGCGCTGCTGTCGTTACCGACGCCATCAGGGTTGATTATGTCGACGATGGATGTGGCATGGTGGTGGGAGGTCTGGGTAGCCCTCTGTGACATGGCTCATCCCAGAGCCGAAGGTTGTCGTTTGAGGCCACGACAACGACGAATGCTGCGTCTAGGCGCGCGCTACGCACCTGTTCGCTTTTCTCGATGCGCAATTGTGTTATCTCGAGAGAATCTAGCGCTCGGGTCATTCGTCTTAATGCCTCCGCTAGGGTCAGCCGCTCCTCAGACATTATAACGGTAGGATATGGTAAGAGTTTACCTGAGAGTCCTACCGAGCGTGCCACAGACGTTGTTGCGGCCGAAAATTGGCGTTCCGCGATCGGCCCCTGGGGGTAACCCTTCGAATGTGATGCGCCGCGTGCCAAAAAGATCAAGCGATCGGGCCGAGGAGGGATCTGCTCGGCCGAGTTCTTCTCAGTAACTTCTCGCGACCGTTCGACTTAGATTAGCCGAATCGGGGTATGGAGATAGAGAGAGAGAGAAAAAGATATGACAAAAACAAACGGCTTAGGAGCAGATTGTGGGAATTGTATTGAGTGGAAGTGGGGTTACAAAAGTAACTAGGAATAGGTAACCAATTACAATTAATCTACTCCTAGAAAAGCAGTAAATCTATCTAGGAAAGTAGTAAAGATATGAAAAGGCAGGGGGTGGTCCTGGTTTACGAGGTTCCAGGACCCACTTATCTTCGATGGTTCGGATATTTATACACTTTCCGAACCATGCTTACAGGCGCCGATTTGAATTATTGGCACGATTCGGGGAGAATTATCGTAGATTCCGCAACTACTGCCTTTTGAGTCGAACTTCCTCAAATAGGATAGTAGTCATTTTTTCGTCCAAGTTCATCCCCTTATTATCGCGCTAGAGTGTGATCCTCGGCGCTTTCCAATGCCGGACACCGTTTGCCGTTCGGGAGTCTGTTACGAGATTCGCGCTCGAATCCTACACGCCATCCTTTCAAAGTCTTCCATTTTTTGTCTCGATCAGCCGAAGATTGACTCTGACTCTGCTTTCTTCGTCTTTTGACCTAGGCGGTTTGATGCCCTTCTTTGGTCGAAATCGACCCTGGATGAGGCGATAATCCTTTTCGGTTGCTTCTCCTATCGGCTGATGCCTTCGGCCGATAGCATGCATCGCGTGGTGCGACTGAGATTGGTTCGGATCAGGACGCGGATCCTTCTTCGGTTGACCCTTCCCTTCATCGGCTGACGCTCTTAGCCGACGGTGTACGCCATGTGTCGTTCTTTAAGTGGCGAAAATTCTGGTCTCAACAGTAACAAACTAGCACTCTAGCTAGAAAAGCAGGACAACACTATTATGAAATTCTCACATCACGTCCTGACTGCTCGCCGCTCGACGGACCTGAAAAATGGGTCACTAAAGGGTGTGAGACACAACTGAATGTATTCCAGTGGATACAACGGGTCAGAGACGAGCAAGTCGTACATACTGGTATACAATATTCAGAAAACAGTAAGAAATGCTAGTATGAAAGCAACAACTGTAAAGCTGGTATGGAAGCAATAACTGCAATTATGCGTCAAATAAAATAATAAGAAAGTATACCCAATCAAGTGCTACTATTGGTCACGAAGATCGACCTCAAGTTAGTGCCCAACTAATATTGACATGTACTCCATACGTGCTGACTATAAAAGGGGACTCAATATCACCCGGTGTAGTGTCCACGGTTTATGTTCGGTATCACTTTCGGTATTCATGGTATTTTTTTCTCGAATTTTCGTTATGCCTTTTTGGTCGGATTTTTATTTTATTGTGTAGGGCTCGGAAAATGGAAAACGGTGGCGCGATCGGCTCTAAATTACGGTAAGTGGAGGTCCCGAGGTAATTTTTCTAAGTTTAATGTAAGAGAGAGTTTAGAACATTCATTTCGGCTTTTGGGTGCTTGGAAATCCGTGCCAGCGTACGATGAGGTTTCCGAAGGGTTTGGAATGCAAATCTAGGGAGAAACGGTAAAATCAAAAGATTTGATTTGTTACAAAAAGTTAGGAAACGATTATTATTGTTTCAAAATCTCTTATAAATAGTGGAACCGGGGATCGGTTTCTACTTTACACACCAAAGAGAGGGAGAGAGAAAAGAAAACCCTAGTTTTTGAAAATTGTAACGAAAAGAGAATATCGTCTTCTTCCTCGAAGGGTTCATGGGAGACCGGGATCAAAAATCGGCATCATCGTGGAGCAATGAAAGAGGGAGCACCGACATCGCGGGAGACCGGAGAGCGGAGAACGGAGCCGAGCATCGTACCATCATCTTCACCGATTAGAAGGTGTGTTTTGGGCTTTTCGTTATCTCTTGTATAGATTTAGTTGGGTTTTCGAGGTTCTTGTCGGGTTTCTTTGGGGTGTCAATGGAAACGGGGATTGAATGCGAAGTTGGGGCCAACACCGTCAAGGTGGATGGGAGGCCGCCACCGCCGTCGATGTAGATGGGAGGCCGCTGCCGCCGTCATTATGGTTGGGAAGCCGCCGCCGCCATTGTGAATAAAATAGGAGGCCGCCGCCGCCGTCATTATGGTTGGGAAGCCGCCGCCGCCGTTGTGAAGAAAATGGGAGGCCGCCGCCACCAACCGAGAGGAGGACCATCGCACGGGACACGACCGCACAGAGCACCACCGCACAGGGCACCACAGCGCGGGGCGCCGCCCGCGTGCGGTGCACAGCCATGCGGGGCGCCGCCTGCATGGGGTGTGGCCCGTGCGGGGCACGCCCATGCGGGGCGCCGCCTGAATGGGGCGCGGCCCATGCGGGGTGCTGCCCACGCGGATCGCACGTCGTTCGGGGTGCAGCCCGCGCGGGGCAATGCCATGCGGAGCGCCACGCGCGGGGGCCCCAGCGCCAGCGCCGGTGCGGGAGCAAGCTGCCGTCGCTTGATGGTTTCGTCGTCGCTCAGTTTCCGCCGTCTCATCGCACCGATAGCCGTTTCGCTCCTTCAAACGGCGTTTTTCACCGGTTTCGCCGTCCGAACTCCGGTTTGACCCCCGACTCGCGGAATTTCGTTACAATGATGTTATTAACGACGGTTTTCGGTGTAGTCCATGTCCGGGCAAAGTTTGAGGTGTTTTGGAAGTTTTCACACATCGTTTTCTTTGCCGAAAAGAGATGGGTAACTAACCAATGTAGGGGATGTTGTTGGACCATGGAGTCCGGCCGTCCTCTCATTTTTTATTGTAATTTTCGGCATAACTATTTTATGGGTAAAGAAGGACAGGGTGTTGAATGTTTTGGCAAAATTGGTACATACAAAAAGGGGACAAGAAAAAATTCTTCATTTTATCGGGTACAGCTACCACGATCTAATCTACCGATACAAGTTTTGAAGCTCATGGCGCAGTTACGTGCACCAGCAGTTTGGCCACCGCAAGTGTGTACTTTTCCGAGGAAGTGGTCTATGGACCAGTGAAACTCTACGTGGTATTTACGTATGGAATATAACGAACTGTCTTGTATTTCTTTTAACCCGTTTTTAAATAAATAAGTTGTTTAAGGGATTAAATTAGCGGGATTTCTTGGGTACAGCGTCGGTGCATGCAGATATTTTTCAGTGTTAGAGCTCGGAAAACGGGGAACGACAAAGTGATCGGATCTGAAATCCGATTTGCGGATCTCCCGGAATAGGATTTTGAAGGTTTCGGTACGTTGGGGTGCACCGGAATCCGTGCCGCATGATCGGCACACTTTTCGAGGAGATGGGTATTCTTTCTGTTATATCTGCCGATTAAGGGTTTTATTTTGTACGCACAAGAGGGAAATAGATATTCTGATTATTATTATTCAAGAAAGCAGAAACCCTAATCGGAGAGAAAAGAGAAAGCGGAAACCCTAATCGGAGAGAAAAGAGAAAGCGGAAACCCTAATTCGGAGAGGAAAAAGTGATCGGATCGTCCATCTTCTTCGATCAACGTGCCGGAAGTCGGGAACGAGATGTTACCGTCAATGGGGAGAGGGTCCGGATCCTCACCATCGCGAGGAACAGGAACGGATCATCTTCTCCATTAGATCAAAGTAGGCGACGTTAGTTTTTGGTGTTCGTCATTCTTGATTAGGTTTTTAGTGGGCCTAAAGGGGGGTTTTTGCCGTTTGTCGCGTCGCCACCGCCGCCGCATCCCTAGCCGCGCGGGGCCGCACCACCTACGGTGCGGCGCGCCGGGCACGGGCCGCCGCCGCGCGGGGCCGCACCACCTGCGCGGGTTGGTGCCGCGCGGGGCGCTGCCCGCAAGCAGCGCGCGCCCGCGGGGGTTGGTGCCGCGCGGGGCGCTGCCCACAGGCAGCGCGTGTCCGTGCGGGGCTGCTCCTCGGCGCGCGCCGCGCGGAGTGAACTTGCTGCGTGGGGCTGGTGCCCGCGCAAGGTTGCTCCGAAACACGCGCTGCGCTGGGAAATTGGCGTTCCGCGATCGGCCCCTGGGGGTAACCCTTCGAATCTGATGCGCCGCGTGCCGAAAAGATCAAGCGATCGGGCGAAGGAGAGATCTGCTCGGCTGAGTTCTTCTTAGTAACTTCTCGCGACCGTTCGACTTAGATTAGCCGAATCGGGGTATGGAGATAGAGAGAGAGAGAGAGAGACAAAGATATGACAAAAACAAACGGCTTCGGAGCAGATTGTTGGGATTGTATTGAGTGGAAGTGGGGTTACAAAAGTAACTAGGAATAGGTAACCAATTATAATTAATCTACTCCTAGAAAGGCAGTAAATCTATCTAGGAAAGTAGTAAAGATATGAAAAGGCAGGGGGTGGTCCTGGCTTACGAGGTTCCAAGACCCACTTTTCTTCGATGGTTCGGATATTTATACACTTTCCGAACCATGCTTACAGGCGCCGATTTGAATTATTGGCACGATTTGGGGAGAATTATCGTAGATTCCGCAACTACTTCCTTTTGAGTCGAACTTCCTCAAATAGGATCGTAGATTCAGCGCAACTACTTCCTTGTAACGCGCGGGGCCCTGCCCGCAGGAAGCGCGCACGGCCACGCAGGAAGGTGCCGCGTGGGCGTTGTCCGATGGCAACGCACACCCGCGTGGGTTGGTGCCCCGCGGGGCACTGCCCGCAGGCAGCGCGCGCCCGTGCGGGTTGGCCGCGCGGGGCGCTGCCCGCAGGCACCGCGCGCCCGCGCGGGTTAGTGCCGCACGGGGCGCTGCCCGCAGGCAGCGCGTGTCCGCGCGGCGCTGCTCCGCAGCGCGCGCCGCGCGGGCGGAACTTGCTGCGCAGGGCTGGTGCCCGCGCACGGTTGCTCCGCAACACGCGCTGCGCGGGGAAATCGGCCGCGCAGGGTTGTTAAGCTCCGCAGCCCGGTCTCTGGGTCCCCCCGTGCGTCTTTTAGTTGGTTTTTCAACTTGGGTGGTCTGGGTTTTTATGTTAAGTGTTACTGATGATTTGGTTGGGGACTTATTGGGTCCGGGAATCGTGCAAGGGCGCACGACGGTTTCAGGTGTTCTGTTCAACGCGATTCAAGGTGGGTACCCTTATCGTGCGTCCTTTTTAAAGTTGGGTCTCATCATGTTCTATGTAAGAGTAAAGTAGATGTGCAAGGTTTTCACTAACCCCTTTTCGCATGAGTATCCCTTTTTAATTAGTATCTGTAGCGACTGGTGTCGTGGTGCTCTATATCACGCATGGACTTCGGTCATTATGCTCATGGTTGCTTACACGCACACCAGCGGTTTGGCCACCGCAATGGTGTACTTTTCCGGAACTGTGGTACGTTGACCCGTGTACCCCACAAGGTGACGTAGTGGGGACCCCTCGCGGTTACTTTAGGGGCTTCACAAGTGTAGAATACCGGGATTTCGGATGGCGCACCGACCTCGCAAGATGGCATGGTGCGGAGGAAATTGCCACGGGCGTGTTCAATATGTGTCTTCTGATGAGTTCGGGTTGATTCGGATCTACGCGGAAGCCCCAGCTTGATTCGGAGTTCCGGGCATTGTGCGCCGATAGAGGACTGGTTTGGGAAGCCTCGACTCCACAGTGGTGTGCAGAAAAAATTTGGAAAACACTTGGAACAGGTGTAATTTATGATTACAGCGGAGTTCGGGAGGTTCCAGACTGACACGGAGGACCCGAAGGCGAAAAGTGAGTTGGAGTTGGTGATTATTAGAGCCGGTTTTTGGATTGAGCACACCGACTCCACGGTTGAGCTTTTTGAGTGGGGAAAGCTTTGGACATGTGTATTTTCAGATTACAGCATTGTTCGGGAGGTTTCGGACCCATGCGAAGGCCCCGAGGGCAAAAAAGTGAGTTGTTGGGGGCTTTTGGTGGATTATTTAATTAGTTTAATTAATTGGTGGCACTTTGGCTTTGGTTTGGGAAGAAATGAAAGAAAAAAAAGGGAGAGAATTGAAAAGAATGGATTTAGTAGATGTGGGTTAGTGGGTTCAAATATTTTGGTTGAGAGGGATTAATTAAGTATTTTTCCCATCCACTTAATTAGCACCCACTAATTAAAAAGGGCCACCTCATTGTCTCTTCTCCCTGCAAAAACACAGGAATGAAGGAGAAGCGGAGGAAGTGAGAAAGAGGGAAAATGAAAAGAAAGAGAAGAAGTGGGAGAAGGAAAAAATTAGAGGAAGTGAGATTAGAGATGTGGTGATGCTTGAGGTTGGTTTTTGACCCGTGCATGAAGCCGGGAGGAGCCGAGTGGATGCGCGCGCGTCGACCTCCAAGCAAGGTAAAGCTATGCTGTTTTTTTTTTAGAGAGTGAGAGCTTGGATTATGCTTGTTTGGGTTCTTGGATCTCTCGGTTGGTTTTTTGGAGTTTTGGTGTGTTTTGGACTGTTTGTCCATGGCGGGGCGGACGCGCACAGCGGGCGCCGCGGGACAGAGGCGCGCGGCCGGCGCTAGTGCTACGCGGGCGCCCATGGGCACCGCGCGCATCAATCAGCGGCGCTGCGCACGCGCAGCGGCGGCAACTGCGGGCGCCGCGCGCTCAGCAGGATGGCGCGCGCGGCAGGTGTAGTAACCATGATTTTAAAATCCAGAATTCAGGTTTAAATAATTTCCAGAATTATTTAAATAGCAAAAATTGGTAGATAGTAGTGCAGTAGTGGCCCTAAAATATCGACTTTTGATCGGGGTCTAATCTGGAAAATCCGAGATCACCATTGCGATCGTCTCGTCGAAACATAGAAGTTTCATATTCATATGTTTTCGATCCGACGGTCGGATCTTCCAGAAACCAGAAATCAAAAAGCGGGCCCCGCGACTTAAAGTGAATAGTAACCCTCGGTTTTTAATCCCTCGCTTTCACTAATGGCCGAACCACTATCTAGAGTTTTAACCTAGAGGTATGAGTAATGGATCCTAGCTATTTTCGACGTTCCGAGCGCAATGGCACTGACGGATTTCGCGTTTGGCGACCCGGGTGCATCGAAGTGCGTGCCACGCGCTATATTGAGTCGAGCTTTATGGATCAAGTTTTTATCCGAGTGTCAAACAAAACAAGCAAATACGCTACTTGAAAGGTCTCGACGAGCCGGACGTCGTGGCGAAGTCTGTTTCGCAATTCGCTGAGCGGATTTTCTCGAATTGCGTGAAAAGTGCTCCAAATGGACTAAATAGTAATGAAAACTTCACATTTTATGTGCCTAAGTGCTAGGGGCTTATAGGATAAGGTGTTGGGTGTAATTGTAACCTAATGAATAAGCCTCGGATGCTAGGGTTTAGTGTGAACCCAACTTCAAGGTTTTTCCCAAAAGAATCTTGTATTAAACTCCATGTTTGCCTCTTGGACTTCTTGAAACCGTTCCACTCAGGTGTCCTTTGGTTCCCTGCTGTCTTCAAAACCGAGCCCAAGTGGAGAGAAGCCAAAGAAGCCAACACCATTAAAGGATAACCCGAGGGAGAGAGAGAGGAGAAGGGAACTTGAACCAAAGCTTCACCAAGCTTTCTCTGGGTTTTGGGAGGAGTTCCTGGTGCCTGGGCTTCCTCCTGATCAAGCCCGGAGTCCTGGACACTCGAGAACACTAGCCACCATAGAGAGAGAGAACAAAGAAAGGTTGGGACCAAACGTTTTCAAGTTGAGTTTGGAGGGTCCCTGTGGTGTTCCAAGTACCTGTGGAGTAGTTCTGGAGGTTGCTGAGGTTGCGCGTGGAGGAAGAACCCAGATTCCGGCTTCATCTCTTCTTCCCCGAGCTCGGCCAAGGTAAGAGTCCCTAACCATTGGTTGTTAGCACCCTAGACCATATGCAGTAGAATCCCTAGGCCCTAAGAATTCTCCCTGCACAAGCCCGAGCTCCCATGCATAGCCGGTTGCTGGCGGGGACAATACCTTGCCGGGAACCTAGATGAGCTCCGCCTCGAAAGAACTCGGCAACCACTGAACCAAAATAGCTGAAAATTGGTGTGCTTGGACTGTTAGTGGTAGGTACCAACTACACCAAATTTGGTGGAGTATGGTTAATCCAGTAAGTGGCAGATTTATGCCCTAGTTTTCGGGTTTTATGCATGTTGGCCGAGCTTCGTGCTCCGGTGCCGGCGAGCTTCTCCGACGCCGGCCACCTGCCCAGAACTCTTCTAGGGACCGAGGGGAGTCCATCCATGCACTTGCATGGCAACCATGCAGCACGGTTTAAGCGCGGCCAAGATGGGTTCGAAATGGGATCAAATCGCCGCCGCCGGCGTTCCGGCCATTTCCGGCCGGGGAGGAGGTGTCGGGAAGCTTTGTATGGACTAGAGGAAGCTTCCATATAAGTTGGAAGACTTCTTATGGCTTCTGTAAAAATCCGCCATTAACGAGGTTGAGCTCCAAAATGGAGCTTTGCTCCCCGCCGCCGCCGCCGCACCCCGACGCCGGGCTCGGGTCCAGGTATATTTTGGAAGTGCATAGCATCAATTGTGTGCAAGTAGTTTGATCCCAGAGCTTCTGGTTGAAGCATCACGAATTTCAAGGTTGAAGCCATCATCTTCTTCCTTGAGCCCGGCCAACCCGAGGCTTGTGGCTTGCTCCAAGATGGGGGGAATTGCTCAGAAAACTTAGTGGAATAATTTGCTCCAAGAATCTCTGCCCCAGGTGCAGAAATGGCTGAGAACAAGCTGGAACTTAGGCTATGTTTGTGTTTATTAAAATGTGCATACCTAGTGTTTGATTAAATGCCACAATGAAGAAAACTTTAGAATTTGACTTCACTGTAAATATGAAAGTTGTTCCAAATGTTTCCTTGAGCTTGGTGCTCACTTCAGATCAAAGTTGATCTGTGTGAAATAAAGTTTGGAACAATGTGAACCTTATATGAAACTTGGCTTTGGTTCTGCTTGAACCAGCACACCTGGGTTCCAACCAGGGTGAGCACTGTGGTCCTAGCATGATTTAGATCAACTTTGATATATAAAGATTTCATGTTTGATGTTGGGATTAAAAGTTGTAGTGTAAACAACCTTAAAATGTAATATTTGAACAAAATAATGTTCCGGGCTGTTAGTAAAGCCGCGACAGTGTATTCCTGGCTAATTTGGGGTCATTGGACGCGATGCTTGCGTCAGATTTAGGTTTTGAAGTCTCAAAGAACAAAAATTGCATTTAGGCTATGTTAGAGAGTATTTCTTGGCCCGAAGTTTGCCTCGGGTTCCGTGCTGCCACAAATGTGTGAGCACGGTGTTCAGCAAGATAAATGTCACCTGCTGGAGGTGACGGCTCGTAAAAATGATTTTCTGTTTAAGAGAACGAGCGAAAACAGTGCTCAAAAAGCATTAAAAGTGCGGTTTTTGAAAACCTTAAGGGTCTAGGTAAGTTGTTGGTCGGGTTTGAGTTTTCCCTGATCAGTATTTTTGATTCAGGTTGGCACGGTTTGCCTCTGGTTTCGAGTGTTCAGTTGATACAGTTTAGTCGCCTGCAAAACGACAGGTGGGTTTATCTTCGGTCCGGGCTTTATCATTTCGGCCCTCTGTGTACGGTATTGGTTGGACCCCTGTTTTTGGTTAACCTGGATATAATTGAGCCTATCTGCCTTTGATTGAGTTATAATACTGTTTGTTGCTTTGCCTGATTGGTCATTACCTAGTTTGCACATTTATACTTGATTATCAGTATCTATATCCTGATTCATGTTCTAGTTGTGGTTGATAATTATTCCTGCCTATGAGTTGAGATTCAGTTGATTCTGATATTGCATCCTTGATTGGATTAGTTGATAATTATTCCTGCATATGAGTTGAGATTCAGTTGATTCTGACATTGCATCGTTGATCGGATTGTTTCGGCTTGTTGTTCACCCGTTATGTTGCTAAATACATGATTTTATTAAATAAATGTTTTACCGAGCTTCGTAGGGTCGCCTGAGTCTGTTCTTGTTTGATAGGACAAAGGCATTGCTCTTCGAAGTTTGGACCTAGAACTTGTTTTCAAAATGTTTTCCCAAAAACATCATGTGTTTAGTTGTATGATCGATTTGTAGTTAATTTCCATGTTGGTACTTGTTCGTGATTATTGCGACATCTGAGATATCAGTTCCCCTGATTGTTCCTGGATCATTATAGTTGCTGTTGTTCTTGCATGTGATTGAGATGATATTCTGATATGGTATTATTGCTGAATCCCAAAAGGGATAGTTCCCGGCTTATTGCCGATTACCCGGACAGAGGACCGTGAGCTTGAGCATTCGCATGATTTATCGCCCGCACTGCTGTACTTCACGAACATTGCCGGGGTCGCGCCCCGTGGAAATGTTCTTTACCGGTAAAGTGGTTAGCAGTAGCTACCCGTGACTCCCAGGTTAGTGCCTAAGGGTGCCGGAGTGTTGACTCCCAGGTTAGTGCCCGAGGGTGCCGGAGTATGTCAGCCAGGTTGGTAACAGGTTCGGCGAGGTTTTCCCTGAGGTCTTGATGACCAATATGGTGGCTTGAGATTGGGTTGGTTTTAGTATTTCATCTATTGATGCATGAGTTGCTGATTGATATGTTTACTTCATTATCCATTGATTCCTGGATTTGATTTCAATTATCCACCTATACATGTCGAGATTTGATATGATGCCTTTACTTTTAGTATCATGATTATTGAGTTGCTGATCCTACCAGTGCTTTCATATCTGCTGACACTTCATGACACTTTCATGAGGATATACTTGTTGATCTCCACGTTGCTTCCATTATAATAGAGTTGTTGATCTCTATGTTATCCCATAATGATATTTCTTATCTGTCTTAACTCATAATGACTTTACTTAGAGTAAACACTGTTCCTTTATGATAATTGCTTTTCCTAACAGTGATCTTTTACTATCCTCTAGTATTGTATACCAGTAGGTACGATCTGCTATTTCTCGGCTCGTCGTGCCCACTGGGATACACTCCGGTGTGTCTCACACCCTCGGGTGACTGTTTTTCAGGTCGCGCGGGTGTTGGGATGTCGGGACGAATTGGCGAGGTATCGATATAGAGATTGACCCTGGACAGCCGAATGCACATGTATTTGTATCAGTTAAAAAAAAATGTGTAATTCATTTGTTGAGTTGTTGTAATAATTAAATTGTAATTTTTGATAGTTGTTGTACGTAGTTAGTACTCTGATGTTGTTACCAAGCTACCCGTGCATATATAGGAAAGGCTCAATTCCAAAGGGGATTGGGACTCTTCTATATATGTGGCGGTCTGTCATTGCCCTGGCTGTTTTTGCAACTCTGATTTAAAAAAAAAAAAAAAAAAAAAAAAAAAAAAAAAAAAAAAAAAAAATTACACTGATTTTTTTTGAATTCGGGGCGTGACAGCAGGGGCGCCGCGCGGGCGGGCTGGTGCGCTGCGCGCGGCGCGCAGAGGGGGCGCGAGGCGGGCGCCGCGCACAGGCGGGCGCCGCACAGCGCGGGCGCGCACTGCAGGTGGGCGCAGGGAGCGCGCGTTGCGGGCCGGGCCGCTGCGCGGCGGGGCCCATGCGCCGCGCAGCGGGCCTAGGTGCCGCGCCGCGCGGCCGCTGCATCGGCAGCACCGCGCGCAGGGACGCGAGCGTGGGCGTTTCTCGCGCGGGCGAGCGGCGTTTTCATCGGGCGAGGCTGGTTTCGCCCTGTATTGTGTTTTTCTTCGTTGTAACCGAGCTTGATGGATTTTTGCCCTTTTCCTTGCATCTTGTAGTGCAGTTTTTGGTGTGCCGCCGCTTGGGAGGATTTAGGTTGTTTCCGCCACACGGAGCCGAAGGGGGCTTGGGAGCTCGGTTGGTGCTGCTTGTTGGCCGTGGGTGAGCAGGATGTGAGTGTGGACTGTGTGTGTGTGTGTTGTGGCAGCTATAAGGTGTAAGTGGATTTAAGTAATTTTGTTATGTGTGCATTTAATTGTTAGTGAGCAGATGTTAAAGGGAACTTGTTGTGGGCTGTGGACTTGAATGTGGTGTACTTGAGCCTTTTTGCACTGATTTAGCCGTGGAGTGACCCATAGTATGCACGGATTTTTGTTTGGACACGTGAATTTTTAGTCGAACTTCCGGAGATTTTCCCGGGTGCGCGGCAATGTGCGCGCGCGCAGCGCGTTTTTCGGAGTTTCGTCAGTTCGAGGTTTCGGCACTTCACCGACTTCAGCATTGCCTGCGGAAAGCGATCCAGGTGGGTTGGAAATTATCCAAAATGTGTGGAATGCCCTTTAAAGCTATTGAATGCAAGTTGATCATGTTTATTGTGTTATTTTTCCTCTGTATTTAAATCTGATAGTTGCCTGGGAATTTTTAGAAAATAATTCAGAACCCAAGATTATTTTTAGCATACTCATGACACTATATGAAACTAGGTTTCATGTTCTGTTGGCATCATATGTGCACCTAGATTGTTTTAAAAATCGAGAAAACCTGTTTTAATGAAAATCAGCATTTTCAATGTGGTTTTTAATTTCTGAATTCGTCAGAGGTAGGGCATGAGTTCAAGGTGCATGTTTACTCGTGCCAGGGGGCCGAGTGGATTTTTAGAGTATAATGAGATGAGTTACTAGTGTCATGAGAGTTTGAGCCTTCCTGTTGGGAGTGATGAGATTATTCTAGATCATGAGTTATGTATCTCTGTTTTGATAGTGGAGGTGGTTTATGCGAGTTTTGGGGTTCTGGCAGATCGAGTCGTGGAGGTTTCCCGACTTAGCCATGGGTTGTGCATTATCAGATTGAGTCGTAGAGGGTTCTCCGATAGTTTATGAGAGGATTTGGGCATTTCCTGTTGAGTCGTGGAATCTTTTTCCGACTGAGTTGTGCTATTTGAGCATTGAGCTTCCGATCTGTTTGATCGTGGATCATAGCCTGCATGTGCCGCTTATGAGACAGTTGAGACTGATGAGATACTTGAGTTCGGTGGGGACGCTCCCCTCGAGCTACGCCCCGGGTGCGTGTTGATGATGCGACTAGTTGATACACTAGAGTTCGCTTTGAGTTTGAGATAGTCCGATTGGACACCCTATGTCACACCCCGGGGTCGAACTGCGACCCGGGCTCGCCAACAGATCCGCTGTCTGTACGAAAACAGCCGCACAGACGAAGCGTCAACCTTGCGTAAGAACTATAGCTAAGCATGTATCTGAGCTGAAAAAGAACTAATAGCTACAGAAGTAAAACACTGAACATCTGAATAAAAACAAATCCTCAATATAAGTTTCTCAATTAAAAAAAGTAAATACAATCCTTACAGATCTCTTAGAATGTTCAGTACAAAAGTGAAAACATAAGATATACCGGGTACATCTACCTCTGACTCTCAATGCTGGTAAGGAACTAATCGGCCATGTCCTCACCTCGATCTGCTGTCTCCGCGCGAACCAAGCCGAAACAGCTACCACAAACCTGTCACCGCAGCGGGTGTGAGATCTACTGCAGAGGGCAGATCTCAGTGGGTACCGTCCCAATATCCACGGTATGCCCACTAAGTCTACTGGAGGCAAAACAGATAGGCAAGCAGATAAATAGATAATGGGTAAGCTGAAAGAAAACTACAGCTAAAAAAATATCCCAATCATAAAGCTCAAGAAAACTCTACCAATCATATGATATGTATACACTCTCTACTGCTAAGATGCCTCAGTATCAATGCTCAAGGGAAAGAAACCCATCTAAGAACATAATATGTAGCCACCCGCTCATATCACCCAATCTGAAAGACTGCCAAAACTGGCTCTGTCCAGCCTACGCCTGTCGTCTAGGAACGCATCTGTCCACTACCACGCATCCACAAGAGGACGGGATTTACGTGGGGCGTCCTAAACTGACTATCTCAATCTCGCACAAAGTGACCCCATGGTAACTCGGCCGGGGGTATCAAGCGACCACTAGTATATAAACTAGGCGCATCATCATCTCGTCATCAACACGCGCCCGGGGCGTAACTCGAGGGGAGCGACCCCAACGAGCTCAAGTATCTCATCAGTCTCAACTGTCTCAATAAGCGGCACATGCAGGCTATGATCCACGATCAAACAGATCGGAAACTCAATGCTCAAACAGAACAACTCAGTCGGAAAAAGACTCCATGACTCAACAGGAAATGCCCAAATCCTCACATAATCTGTCGGAGAACCCTCTATGACTCAATTTGATAATGCACAACCCATGGCTAAGTCGGGAAACCTCCACGACTCGATCTGCCAGAACCCCGAAAACTCTCATAACTAAGTCGGAGAACCACTTCCATGACTAAATCAGAAAAACACAGTCCATGATCTGGAACAATCACCTCAATCCCCATAGGGAAACTCATCTCACACGACACTAGAACTCAACACACAAAGCTCTGAAAATTCCCCTCGGCCCCCTGGCACGAGTATACATGCACCCTGAACCCAAGCCCTATCTCTGGCGAACTCATGACTTAAAAACCACTCTTAAAAAGCTGATTTTGCTAAAACGGGTTTTCTCGATTTTTAAAACGGTCCAGGTGCAATTATAATGCAAACAAAGTATGAAATCTATTGTCATAAAGGGTCAGGAGTATACTAAAAATAATCCGGGGCTCCAGAAAATTTTCTGTAATTTTCTAGGCAACTATGAGATAAATCAACAACGAAAATATTACACTAAACATGCTCAAATTGCATTCAGAAGAATTAAAGGGCATTCCATACATTTTGGAGAAATTCCAACCCACCTCGAAAGCTTTCCGCAGGCAACGCTGAAGTCGGGGAAGCACCGAATCCTCAACTGACGAAAAATTCCAAAAACCGCACCGCGCGCGAACCACGGAAAAATCCCACGGAAGCTCAAATAAATTCCCTCGGGTCCATCCAAACATCCCGGCGCATCCTGGGTCACTCCACAGCCAACCCACAACACCAACAGCACATCTAAATTCCATAAATCCACACACACACACACACTACAGCTTCCAATTGCACAAAATAAATTCCGAAAAGTCAATCCTCTGCTCACAGCTTACCACAAGTCCTCCATAACATCAGCACACTTAATTACAAGTTCACCACACACAAGTACCCATAGCACACACCCTGCTCACACCCAGCCAACACACTAAAACACAAATACACATATCCACCCACACTCTATAGGTTCTCACAACACACTCCATACACTCACAGCACATTTACACCACATAAACACCACAGCACCAACACAATTCACAACACCCGCAAGGCTCACAGCACATGCACTGCCCAGGCTGCTCAGGTGAATCCCACGTGGCGTGCACTCGACTTGGCTCCGCACAACACGAACCCCCACCCCGCACACACGGCCATGCAGCACAAGCTGCTCCACAAAACTGCTAGGAAAAGGGAGGAAAAACCATTAATCAACTCGGCCAAAGCGCAAACCACGCACTCACCGGGAAAAAACCAGCCCCGGCAGAAGCAAACGCCGCGCGCGCCTACGCGAGAAACGCCCACGCTCGCGTCGCTGCGGGCGGCGCTGCAGCTGCTGCCGCTGCGCTATTGCTGCAGCCGCTGCCCTGCCTGGGCCCGCAGCGCGCGGCCCTGGCCCGCAGCGCGCGGCCCTGGCCCGCAACGCGCGGCCACTGCGCACTGCGCGCGCCTGCTACGCGCTTGCCGCGTGACCGTCCGGCGCATCCGCGCGCCCGCGCGGCGCCTGCGCAGCGCCCTCAGCCTGCGCGCTTCCGCTACTCGCAAGCCTGCCCTGCTGCGGCACTCCAACCCACCAGGACAAAAGTCCCAACCGCAAGGACCAAGCTTCCTCTCTCTCTCAAAAAAAAAAACCTGCACAACTTTACCTCGTTGGAGGCTCGACGCGCGCGCTCCGCTCGCTCCGCACGGCTTCTAGGAGGAAGTCCAACATCAAAACCACTCTCAAAATTTTCTTTGCTCTTCCCTCTTCTTCTTCCTTCTTCTTCTTTCCTCCTCACTTTCTTTTCCTCTATTCTCAAGGTTTTCCTCTGTTTTATGCAGGGGAGAAGAAGGTGTGACGTGGCGGGTTGGTGGCTTAATTAATGAGGTGCAAAAGACTATTATGCCCTCCATCCAAAATATCTAATACCATTCAATCCTTTCATTTCTCTTTTCTCTTTTCTTAATTCCTTCACAGTTTAAAAACAATCCAATAATTAATTTTCTTAATTAATTAACTAATTAATTAATTCCCTTTTTAGCCAACTCCAAGTCACTTTTTGCCCTCGGGGCCTCCGCACCAGTCCGGAACCTCCCGAACTCCGCTGCAATCTAAAAATACACATGTCCAAAGCTTTTTCTCCTCAAAAAGCTCAACCGTGGAGTCGGTGTGCTAAATCCAAAAACCGGCTCCCAAATTGCCAGTTCCAACTCACTTTTCGCCTTCGGGTCCTCCGCGTCAGTCCGGAACCTCCCAAACTCCGCTGTAATCGGAAGTTACACATGTTCCAAGTATTCCCAATATTTCTGCACTCCACTGAGAAGTCGAGGCTTTCCCGAGACTAGTCCTCTATCGGCGCACAATGCCCGGAAAACTCCGAATCACACTGGGGCTTCCGCGTTGATTCGAATCAACCCGAACTCATCTGTAGACAAATGTGGAACACGCCCAAGGCGATTTCTCCGCACCACGCCATCTTGCGAGGTCGGTGCGCTCTACGAAAACCCGGTATTCTACACTCTCCCCTCCTTAAAAAGGGTTTCGTCCTCGAAACCAGAATAAATCCATAACTCATGTGGGCGTCTCAAACAATGGGGATAGGAGATCCTCAACTCATCCTCAGGCTCTCAGGTGGTCGTTCCCACTCGTCATGATGGCTCCACTGAACCTACACCAAGGTAAATCTCGACTGCAAAATTCCTATGTCTCATGAGCAAGATTCTGCATCGGTCGCTCCGAAAGCTCAATTCCTCGACCAACTCCAAATAAGTGAAATCCAAAACATGCGAGGGATCATAACAGTTCTTCTAGCCAGATAATTACTCGCGATCCAAACTCCCTCTGCGTAATCTCAAATCTACAAATCCCCGCGGGTAGTGGCTTCCACAACCAAGATCTCCAAATCCAAACTCTAAGCCTCCAATGGCATAACTCCCTCGTTGCTCTTTAGCAACTAATATGCCCAAAGCTCCACAATACACTCTCACATCCAGCAACCGGGGAAGGGAGTTCAACATTGGAAAACAACGCTCAGCCCCTAGCTCTCAATTCCAAATTCCAAAAGTGACGACCACAGATCGACCATCTCATTTCCAAGGTTGCGCTGCCTGCCTAGCCAAGGCGTACTGACCAAAATGTCCTCGCCAGGATAAAGATATGCTATACGATCAACCTTACAATCCCAATAACTCTATTCACCGGCGTTGCCTCAACCAAAATCTTCCTGAGTAACCAAGTACTTCAGGTTCGAGGGTCTCCGGATAACTCCATTCTCTCACTATCAAAGGCAACATCTACATCAATGCTGGCATCCTCCTCAGCTTTATCTCTTCCAGGCTACACTGGCCTATAATAGTCGAAGAGCTTGACCTCTGTCGCTAACATAGGCTAGGGCTAAACCCCAACGGCATCACTCCTCGTTGGGTCCTCTGTCACTCTTGCCGCTGATATCACAAGGTCTAACAACAAAACCTTCCGAAGGCAAAAACATACTCTCACAACTTGGCGTACAACTTCTCCCCTCTTAGAAGTTGTAGCACTATCCTCAAGTGCTCCTCATGCTCTAAGTCACTTCGGAAATTATCCAAAGGTCCACGTTGGGTACTGCTACCAACCCGTCCAAACACAGCTGGAACACTCAATTTCCTCACATCCAAAAGGCTGCCGGGCCCTAGTCGATTACCACTTGACCGCAACACAATCTAAATCTGTCTGTGCTCGAACCTTCATAGAACCCTCACTGTTGTGTACTCACAACGTGGCATCACTGCCGTGTACCAACGGCGTGGCATCACCACCGTGTCTCAACGGTGTGGCATCATACTCCAGCATCAATCTCTCGGATCTTCACTGTCTTATTCCCACGATGTGGAACAGGTTCACACAGACCTCACGATCCATCAGATCCCGCCGCTGCACTATCAGTTCTCATTCTCTGTCTCGCAGGCGATACTCCAATAGGTGCTACCAACGTCGGCGCAGTTTCCAAAACCATACCAATCACTATCTCGATCTCAATCTCACTAAACGGCGGCTTTAGTAACAACTCAAGTAGACTTACACCCGGGATCACACAGGCGGTAAGGATATTCTTTAGTCCCGGTGCCGCCGTAGGCACCTCCTCCTCAATCGCTAACAAAGCGATACGACCACGACTCAACCTCCGTCGTGCTCTAGCTCCCTCTATAAGCATACATACTCCTCCTGACCAGGTCCACAGAGGGTCATTGTCCTCTCTCGACAATCCATGATAGCACGACAATGGGATAACCAAATCCCTTTCCAACCTCATAACAACATCTCGGAACGGATGTAGGACCAACAACTCAATGGATCAAATCCAAGGTCCCAACTGCACTGGGCAGGACTGGCAACACTCATTCATGTGCTACACGTGATCTGGAACCTGATCCTCACGTGCACAAGCCAACAGTCCCATCTTTGGCCCACACGAAGCTACCCCTGCTTCACAGAAACATGCACAAGCCGTGTCGGCATCAACCATGCTCTAACTTCAACGACCAAAGGAACCCACATCTAGAAAAATGTGATCCACTGTCCTGGCGCTCTCCAGCCAGCTGCACAACTCAACAAATGGATGCTGGTGGCCATCGCTCTAACTGCCTCGGCATCACGGCTCCATCAGCCCGTCGGTACATCGGATGAACCTCTTCATCCCTGAAGGGGTAGTGGGAGTGCCGTCGCAAGCGGCAAAACCATGAGTCCTACTCTAGGTCACTCTGCCTGAAAATATCCTGACTACCCACAAGAAAAACATCGCCCCTCCTTGAGGTCACTGTATGGTGATGAAAGTGGACCACCGCAAAAGACACTAATCCTGACACTACTACTGGTGCCTCGATTGTCGAGAACCTTCTGGTCTACGTCTCCTCTGAGACCCATGATCCTGTGACTGGAATTATGGCAACTCGATCCTCTCTACTATCCCAAAATCCGACGATGCTGGATGTCTCTCACTGGAGCTGGTCCCTCGCTCTTCGTCCCTCCTGGATGTGATCACTGATCCTCGGTCAATCCATCGAGCATGCACCATCGCTGCATCTCAAATCGGCGCTCGCCGAGAATGCCCCAAATCATAGTTATCTCGATGCAGTCTCTTCTCAAACAGATCAACCTTCTGGGCCTCATCCTGGCGTCATGGGGTAGAGTGCTCAACAATCGCAGAAACTTGATCCCGGTCACCAGCTGCGCTCCCGGTAGTCCAACGGAACGAACTCGACGCCACCAACTCTCGGCGTCCCTATCCAAAGTGCGCAACCAAGTGCACCTGATGCTTCTACTGGATGAACGAATCCTCAACAGCTCTTCCATAGCAGCGATCCAGTTCTCGGCCTCCCAAGGCTCCAAACTCTAAATCGAAATCTGCAGGGAATGGAACTAGAAGAAGTACAACCACCGGTCAGCAAAACTCTCGCTGCTGCTGCACCACTCCTGGTACGATCTGGGTCGAAGTCGACGATGTCGCGGCCGGAAGTACAACTGGCGATACCTCAGGAAATGCTCTCTGCTCAGACATACGCATCATGCGCTCCATGTTCTCTTCCTGGCATCGCATCGCCTCAAACATCCGGGCTACTCACGGACCACACTCTGCTCTGACCATTAAGCCTCCCGCTGTTCGGGTTCCTCATCCAAGGTCAAACACGCCCTCGCCGCTACACGGCTTCTCGGGAGCATCGAAAACTACTGCAACAGAACAAACATTAGGACCAAAACTCTCTCGACCCAATCAAGCGAAAGTCTATAACATGTTACCAATACTAAAGTATTATGTTGTCTGCCGCCAACAAAATCATCTTTAGAGAAATAACATGTAAAATCACTCGCCCCAATCCTCTGGGGGAGGTACAAACTCAATCAGGACTCCCGCTAAAGTCTCGTCTCTCACGACAATCATCCTACTGTCCAACCAATAGCCTAGGGTCTCTAAGTCCTCAACGACCAATATTCCTAGGCTCTGATACCACCCTAATCTGTCACGCCCCGGGGTCGAACTGCGACCCGGGCTCGCCAACAGATCCGCAGTCTGTACGGAAACTGCCGCACAGACGAAGCGTCAACCCTGCATAAGATCTATAGCTAAGCATGTATCAGAGCTGAAAAAGAACTAATAGCTACAGAAGTAAAACACTGAACATCTGAATAAAAACAAATTCTCAATATAAGTTTCTCAATTAAAAAAAGTAAAAACAATCCTTACAGATCTCTCAGAATGTTCAGTACAAAAGTGAAAACATAAGATATACCGGGTACATCTACCTCAGACTCTCAATGCTAGTAAGGAACTAATCGGCCACGTCCTCACCTCGATCTGCAGTCTCCGCGCGAACCAAGCCGGAACAGCTACCACAAACCTGTCACCGCTGCGGGTGTGAGATCTACTGCAGAGGGCAGATCTCAGTGGGTACCATCCCAATATCCATGGTATGCCCACTAAGTCTACTGGAGGCAAAACATATAGGTATGCATGCAGATAGATAGATAATAGGTAAGCTGAAAGAAAACTGCAGCTAAAAAAATATCCCAATCATAAAGCTCAAGAAAACTCTACCAATCACATGATATGCATACACTCTCTACTTCTAAGATGCCTCAGTATCAATGCTCAAGGGAAAGAAACCCATCTAAGAACAGAATATGTAGCCACCCGCTCATATCACCCAATCTGAAAGACTGCCAAAACAGGCTCAGTCCAGCCTGCGCCTGTCGTCTAGGAACGCACCTGCCCACTTCCACGCATCCACAAGAGGACGGGATTTACGTGGGGCGTCCTAAACTGACTATCTCAATCTCACACAAAGTGACCCCATGGTAACTCGGCCAGGGGTATCAAGCGACCACTAGTATATGAACTAGGCGCATCATCATCTCATCATCAACATGCACCCGGGGCGTAACTCGAGGGGAGCGACCCCAACGAGCTCAAGTATCTCATCAGTCTCAACTGTCTCAATAAGCGGCACATGCAGGCTTTGATCCACGATCAAACAGATCGGAAACTCAATGCTCAAGCAGAACAACTCAGTCAGAAAAAGACTCCACGACTCAACAGGAAATGCCCAAATCCTCACATAATCTGTCGGAGAACCCTCTACGACTCAATCTGATAATACACAACCCATGGCTAAGTCGGGAAACCTCCACGACTCGATCTGCCAGATCCCCGAAAACTCCCATAACTAAGTCGGAGAACCACCTCCACGACTAAATCAGAAAAACACAGTCCATGATCTGGAACAATCACCTCAATCCCCATAGGGAAACTCAACTCACACGACACTAGAACTCAACACACAAAGCTCTGAAAAATCCTCTCGGCCCCCTGGCACGAGTATACATGCACCCTGAACCCAAGCCCTATCTCTGGCGAACTCATGATTTAAAAACCACTCTTAAAATGCTGATTTTGCTAAAACAGGTTTTCTCGATTTTTAAAATGGTCTAGGTGCAATTATAATGCAAACAAAGTATGAAATCTAGTGTCATAAAGGGTCAGGTGTATACTAAAAATAATCCGGGGTTCCAGAGAATTTTCAGTAATTTTCTAGGCAACTATCAGATTTATCAACAGCGAAAATATTACACTAAACATGCTCAAATTGTATTCAGAAAAATTAAAGGGCATTCCATACATTTTGGAGAAATTCCAACCCACCTGGAACGCTTTTCGTAGGCAACGGTGAAGTCGGGGAAGCGCCGAATCCTCAACTGACGAAAAATTCCAAAAACCGCACCACGCGCGAACCACGGAAAAATCCCCCGGAAGCTCAAATAAATTCCCTCGAGTCCATCCAAACATCCCGGCGCATCCTATGTCACTCCACAGCCAACCCACAACACCAACAGCACATCTAAATTCCATAAATCCACACACACACACACACACTACAGCTTCCAACTGCACAAAATAAATTCCAAAAAGTCAATCCTCTGCTCACAGCTTACCACAAGTCCTCCATAACATCAGCATACTTAATTACAAGTTCACCACACACAAGTACCCATAGCACACACCTTGCTCACAACCAACCAACACACTAAAACACAAATACACAGATCCACCCACACTCTACAGGTTCTCACAACACACTCCATACACTCACAGCACATTTACACCACATAAACACCACAGCACCAACAAAATTCACAACACCCGCAAGGCTCACAGCACATGCACTGCCCAGGCTGCTCAGGTGAATCCCACGTGGCGTGCACTCGACTCGGCTCTGCACAACACCAACCCCCACCCCGCACACACGGCCATGCAGCACAAGCTGCTCCACAAAACTGCCAGGAATAGGAAGGAAAAACCATTAATCAACTCGGCCAAAGCACAAACCACGCACTCACCGGGCAAAAACCAGCCCCCGCCGAAGCAAACGCCGCGCGTGCCTACGCGAGAAACGCCCACGCTGAACGTCGCTGCGTGCGGCGCTGCAGCTACTGCCGCTGCGCTATTGCTGCAGCCGCTGCGCTGCCTGGGCCCGCCGCGCGGCGCCCAGGCCCGCAGCGCACGGCCCTGGCCCGCAGCTCGCGGCCCCTGCGCACTGCGCGCTTGCCGGGTCCCCGAGCGGCTCATCCGCGCGCCCGTGCGGCGCCAGCGCAGCGCACGCGCTTGCGCAGCTCCCGCAGCCTGCGCGCTTCCGCTGCTCGCAAGCCTGCCCTGCTGCGGCACTCCAATCCACCAGGACAAAAGTCCCAACCGCAAGGACCAAGCTTCCTCTCTCTCTCTCTCAAAAAAAAACCTGCACAGCTTTACCTCGTTGGAGGCTCGACGCGCGCGCTCCGCTCGCTCCGCACGGCTTCTAGGAGGAAGTCCAACATCAAAACCACTCTCAAAATCTTCTTTGCTCTTCCCTCTTCTTCTTCCTTCTTCTTCTTTCCTCCTCACTTTCTTTTCCTCCGTTCTCAAGGTTTTCCTCTGTTTTATGCAGGGGAGAAGAAGGTGTGACGTGGCGGGTTGGTGGCTTAATTAATGAGGTGCAAAAGACTATTATGCCCTCCATCCAAAATATCTAATACCATTCAATCCTTTCATTTCTCTTTTCTCTTTTCTTAATTCCTTTACAGTTTAAAAACAATCCAAAATTGCCAGTTCCAACTCACTTTTCGCCTTCGGGTCCTCCGCGTCAGTCCGGAACCTCCCAAACTCCGCTGTAATCAGAAGTTACACATGTTCCAAGTATTCCCAATATTTCTGCACTCCACTGAGATGTCGAGGTTTGCCGAGACTTGTTCTCTATCGGCGCACAATGCCCGGAAAACTCCGAATCACACTTGGGCTTCCGCGTTGATCCGAATCAACTCGAACTCATCTGTAGACAAATGTGGAACACGCCCAAGGCGACTTCTCCGCACCACGCCATCTTGCGAGGTCGGTGCGCTCTACGAAAACCCGGTATTCTACACCGTAGTTGATACACTAGGGGCCCTAGTTGATACACTAGGGGGCGCAGGCTTGACTGGACCCGATGTGGCAGTCATTGAGATTGGGTGATATACAACGGGTGGTTACATATTATGTTCTTAGATGGATTTTTCCTTAGAGCATTGATACTGGGGCACTTTTAGCAGTAGCGAGTGTATGTTTATGGTAGAGTTTCCCTTTTGAGCATGATGTTTGAGACATTTTTAGCTGTAGTTTCCTTTCAGCTTACCTTTTATCTATCTATCTATCTATCTATCTGCATACCTATCTGTTTGCCTCCAGTAGACTTAGTGGGCATGCCGTGGATATTGGTGACGGTACCCACTGAGATCTACCTTCTGCAGTAGATCTTACACCCGCTGCGGTGACAGGTTACTGAGGTTGCTGTTCCGGCTTAGCTCGCTCAGAGACAGCTGATCGAGGTGAGGACGTGGCCGAGTAGCTCCTTACCAGCATTGAGAGCCTGAGGTAGATGTACTCGGTATTTTTTTGTTTCCACTTTTGTACTAGACATTCTGAGAGATCTGTGAGGATTGTACTTGTATTAGCATAGTTGAGAGACTTGTATTGGGGATTATTTTATTTATTCAGATGTTCAGTTGTTTTCCTTTGCTTTTGGGTTTTAGTTCTATTTCAGCTCTGATACATTTATAGTTATAGATCTGACTTGCAGGGTAGACGCTTCGTCTGTACGGCAGTTTCCGTACAGATGGCGGATCTGTTGGCGAGCCCGGGTCGCAGTTTCGACCCCGGGGCGTGACAACAATTGCCGTGTAGGGGTTGGTGGTAACGAGGTGAGAGCAAGGTGTTTCGTCTCACTGGGGGTCCATAGACCTTCTGGCAGGTGTTCTGTTCTGACTTTCAGGGATATTGTGGATTCATGGGGGGGGGGGGGGGGGGGGGGGGGGGGGGTGGGGGGGGGGGGGGAAGTTTTGGATGCTCTGGTTTATCAGTTTTGTCACGCCCCGGGGTCGAAACTGTGACCCGGGCTCGCCAACAGATCCGCCATACGAAGCGTCTACCCTGCAAAAAATCTATAGCTAACCATGTATCAGAGCTGAAATAGAACTAATAGCTACAGAATCAAACACTGAACATCTGAATAAAAATAATCCTCAATACATAGCCTCTCACCCTCACTAAGTAAATAAATACAATCTCTCAGACTGTCCTGTACAAAAGTGGAAATCAGAAATACAGGGTACATCTACCTCTGACTCTCAATGCTTGTAAGGAACTAATCGGCCACGTCCTCACCTCGATCAGCTGTCTCCGCGCGAGCTAAGCCGGAACAGCAACCTCAGGAAACCTGTCACCGCAGCGGGTGTGAGAACTACTGCAGAAGGTAGTTCCCAATGGGTACCGTCACCAATATCCACGGTATGCCCACTAAGTCTACTGGAGGCAAACAGATAGGTATGCAGATAGATAATAGGAAAGCTGAATGAAAACTACAGCTAATATGTCTCAATCATCATGCTCGAGGAAACTCTACTAAGGATGTACTATGCATACACTCGCTACAGCTAATATGCCTCAAGTATCATGCTCAAAGGAAAACTTATCTAAGAACATGCTATGCAATCACCCGCTCATATCACCCAATCTCAATGTCTGCCACATAGGGTCCAGTTAGGCCTGTGCCTAACCTACTGCCACTAGCCCACAAGGGACTTGGACTTACATAGGGCGTCCCACACGGACTATCTCAATCTCACGCAAGCGAACTCTAGTGTATCAACTAGGCGCATCATCATCGCATCCGGAGCGTACTCGAGGGGAGCGACCCCACCGAGCTCAAGCGTGTCTCATCTGTCTCAACAAGCGGCACATGCAGGCTATGATAACGATCAACAGATCGGAAGCTCAATGCTCAAGTAACACAACTCAGTCGGGAAACCCTCCACGACTCGATCAGGAAATGCCCAAACACTCTCACAGCTATGTCGGAGAACCCTCCAGACTCAATCTGATAATGCACTACCCCTGGCTAAGTCGGGAAACCTCCACGACTCGATCTGCCAGAGCCCAAAACTCTCAAAGCTAAGTCGGAGAACCACCTCCACAACTAAATCAGAAAGACACAATCCATGATCTAGAATAATCTCATCACTCCCCACAAGGAAGCTCAAACCCACATGACACTAGAAACTCAACACACAGAGCTCTAAAAATCCACTCGGCCCCCAGGCACGAGAACACATGCATCCTAAACCTACTCAACCCCTCTGGAAGCTCTCAATATTTTAAAACCATTTTCAATGCTCAGTTTTCATTAAAACAGGTCCGACTATTTTTTAAACGGTTCAGATGCCAATCTAATGCCAACTAATCATGCAGCCTAGTGTCAAATCACCTCTAGATCATGCTAAAAATATCTGGGGCTCAGGAAAATCTTCCTACAATTTTCTAGGCAGCTATCAGATTTACCAACTATAAAAAAAGGTAAACTATACATGCTCAACATGCATACAGAAGCTTTAGAGGGCATTCCATATATCTTGAAGAATTTCCAACCCACCTAGATCGCTTTCCGTTCGCAACGCTGAAATCGGTGAAGCGCCACACCGCTCACTGTCAAAACCCGCCGAAACACCAAACCGCGCCGCGCGCGCGCGCACTGTCGCGATCCTCGGAAAAATCCCCGAAGCTCAAACAAATCTCTCACGTCCTCTACAAAAAAATCCGGCGCGCCTCGGCTCACTCTCTGTCAACGCACAGAAGCAAGCAACACCTCGGCCCCGCATAGTAAAAATACCAATTCTCTCAGCCAAGCAGCACATGCACAAGCTGCTCCTCAAGGTGAAAAAGATGGAAAGAATAATCCATTCAGCTCAAAACTCATCAAAATCCATCAACAAGTCCAAAAACCCATGCTAGGAAAATCTGTCACTTACCTCACGTGCGGTCGACGCGCGCGCGGCTCCGCTCAACCCCAAATAGCAGGACAACACAAGCTGCACCCTCACACATCACTCTCTTTTTCTTCTCCCTCTTCTCTTTCTTTTCCTTGCTTCTCTCTTTTCTTTCTTTCTTTCTTTCTGTCGTGGAGAAGAAGGCAGGGTTGGGGGCTCTATATAGAGGGTGGCGTAGGTGTAAAACAGTGAAGAAGTGAAAAGACCAAAACACCCTCACTCAAAAATCCAATCCTGCTCGAACTGGGCTAATTGTGACACTGGGTACCGGTACCCAAGGCTTGGTACAGGTACCAAACATCATTGGTTCCGGAACACCCTCTTCGGTTTCGGAACCCAATGCCCAGTTACGTAACCGACTCCCCAATTCCGGAACTCAGCTCCCAGAATGCCAAAACCGAACTCTGAAGCTTCAGGAATGCCGCGGCCAACTCACTTTTCACCCCGGAAGCTTCCGCATCACTCTGAAACCTCCCGAACCCCACTGTAAACATAGAGTACACATGTCCAAAGCTTTTTCCCACTTAGAAAGCTCAACCGTGGAGTCGGTGTGTTCAATCCAAAAATCCGGTATTCTATAAAAAGAACCTTCACTTGCATTTTCTTCTCCTTTCTTTTCTTAACTCCGAAACAGGTTACAATCAATTAAATAATTAATCCTTTAATTGCCAACCCCAACTCACTTTTTTGCCTTCGGGGCCTCCGCATCATACCGAATCAACCCGAACTCCGCTGTAATCTGAAAATACACATGTTCCAAACATTTTCCAATTTTTTAGCTCACCACGGCGGAGTCAGTACTCTATCCAATCCAATACTCTACAAGCACGCAAGGTCCTGAAATCACTGATTCAAGCTGGCCTTCCAAGTTTCGACGCCGCTAACTCACTTTTCATCCCAAAGACTTCCGCGTCGATCCGACTCAATATGAATTCATCTGTAAACGCAAATGGAATACGCCCAAGGCGATTTCTCCGCACCACGCCATCTTGCGAGGTCGGTGCACTATACGAAGTCCCGGTACTCTACAGGTTTGCTTCTCTTTCAGTACTTTTGGCTTCTTTTATGTTTAACATCTACCTCTTACTCTTTGGTCACTGACTTCCCACACTGTGACAGGTTTGGTCAAGGGTGGGGTCCGGGACGACAGTGAGGCCGCGACTCGAGGATTTTAGCCCGATTAGGGGCTGGTGACTATTCTTTTATTTACGTTTTGATTATTTTTCGTTAGTTAGCTCTTGTGCGTGTGATACTTTGTTGTGTGGATGTTGGGTTTGAACTGTGTTTTATCGTGGATGAACGTCTCCCTAACTAGTTGTTGTTTCGGCCACTCTTTTCAAATCAAGTAAAAAGATTGCGAAAATATTTAATAAAATGTAGGTGTCGTGTGGGCACCGTTTTACAACCCGTGGATTTATCATTTCAAAACGTGGGTGGCTGGTTTGGTTATTGTACATGATGATGTTTTTTCCTCAACGTAACTTCTTGGCTAGTGTGGTTAAAGTACGAATTATGCTTGCGACGCCGTGCATATACAAAGGAGACTCCGTCCGTTTGCGGGGTGAATTTGTATATGTGGAGGATCTGCGCACGTGCCCGGCGGGGGTACTTATAAAAAAAAAAAAATATGGGTATACGTTTTCCGCTTATTTTAAACCCCCGGGGCGTGACAACGTAGGGGCCCTCTGAGGTGCGATGGGGAGGGTAAAAAGGGCACCAAAGGATTGAGCAAGGTTGGTAATTCCTTAGGTCTACGAACTAAGGGATGGCATGAATGGAATGGATGTTCCGGTTTACGGTTTGTTATCCTATTTACTTTTTGTACCTATTACAGCATGTTATTATTATGTTGTCGGTTATTTTTCTTCCTACATTTTGGTCACTGACTCCCACCATCTGACAGGTTCCAGCGGGGACGGAGGAGAGGCGTCGGCTCACGAGTGACTTGCATTTTCGTCATTCTGGTGATCATTTTAACTCCTATTTTTGGTTATTACACTTTGTGGATATTGGTTGCATGACATTTGAACAACTTGTGATGTGGATGATCATGTGAGATGAATGTTGGAACACTTGAACGCCGTGATGGCTTTGGGATGATAAACTTTTGGTCTTTCAGTTTTATCTTGAAAATGTCAAGTTTTTTGAAAAGCTAAAATAATTGCGAAAAAGGATTTCTAAAACAAGTGTTGGGTAGACACTATTTTAAAACCTTGTGGTTTTATCCTTTCAACTTGGAGTATGCCGAGTGGGCGAGTTTCCTTTGAATGATATAAAAGTTATTTGATCCCATAATTGAGAATGTGTATGTTAAACTAGTGATGATTGGTGATTGTATGTTGTACGACGCCGTGCATATGCAAGGGAGACTCTTGTTAAGGATTTTGTTTTGGCGTATTTCGTGAAGTGGTAAAAGTCTTGAAGATTGAAGATGGAGAATTGCGGATCAATTACACCAATCTCAGGTACGTTTAACTAAATAATTTTGGTGATCCGAATACATTTGTGTAGTTTTGAAACACTTGGAAAAGTTTTCAGTGCATAAAAATCAAAAACTGGAAAAGTTGGATGTTCAGGATCCGGATCAGACATTCCAGTCCAGAATCCGAACATAGTTTAGTTCATGCGGAATTCCAGTCCGGACCATCCCCTGTTCAGTCCGGACCCCGAACTATGTGTTTGCTGAAATCGCATGAACAGTCCGGATCAGGAAATTCCAGTCCGGACCCCGAACTGTTTTTTCAGGAAAATTGCTGAAAAAAGACGACAGTCCGGATCAGCCAAATCCAGTCCGGACTGCCGTGCGGGAAAAATTCTGTTAAGTCAGTTTTTGATGCTTATCTCTTTCCAAAAGTTTCTAACCTATAAATAGACCCTACATTCATCTTTTAGGGTTAATCCAAATAATCCACATATCCGAAAGAGGATCAAAAAGAAATCCACAAATATAGAGAAGAAAGGAAAACACGATTAAATTCATGTTTCTTCATCTATATTGTTCAATTTGATTCTAGGGTTTCAAAACTCCTATTTCTTGTAGAATCAAATTGAAGAATACTTAGATGGTATTTCCTTGTCTATCTTTGATCTAAGTATTCGGCGGATTATCATCACCAATAAACAAAACGACGATTGTACCAAAAATCAGCGCGAGGATTCGTGTGGCCTTGTGGATTCAAGGTTCTACCGCTCTCGTGGATTCAGAGCGAGGCGTGTTCGTGTGATCGAGACGTGCCGCATTGGTGAAGACCGTGGATTCGGTTGAACGTCGTGGAATCGACGTTGAACGTCGTGGATTCGGCGTTGGGACGCAAATCGTGGATTCGAGGAGCGTTCGGAGCGAGCGGAGAAGATCAACTAGGAGCGTATGAAAAAGGTTGAGTCGTAGGGTTACGGTAAATCACCTTGTACGTGTTTAATCTTAGTGGATTTCGCCGTGTTATCGGTCCCGTGGTTTTTTACTCCTGTGACGGAGTTTTCTACATAAATCTTGCGTACTTTATTTATTTTCTGCATTGGGTTATTTTTTACGCAACAATTTGGTGTGTTTATTGTTTTCACCTATTCACCCCCCCTCTAGGTGGTTTTTACCCTATTCAGATCCATATTATTCATAACCCACAAGTGGTATCAGAGCGTGAATAGGGTTGTAAACAATGGTTGAAGGTGGAAACATCAATAGACCACTCTTCTTCGATGGAACAAATTATGCATATTGGAAAGTACGCATGAGAGCGTTTTTAATTTCCATCGATGAACGGGTTTGGCAATCAATTGAGTTTGGATGGACAAATCCAACTAAGATTATTGTCGATGTTGTCACCATCAAACCTAGGTCGAAATGAACTAAGGAAGAAATTGATGCTTCTTCTTACAACGGCAAGGGAATTAACGCCTTATTTAATGCCTTGTCACAAACTGAATTCTCTCGCGTCTCGGCATGTGAGACGGCGAAAGAAATCTGGGATACTCTACAAGTTACACATGAGGGAACAAGTTTAGTGAAGATTCAAAAACTGCAAATGCTTACGAGCAAATTTGACTCTATTTTTATGGCAGAAAATGAATCGTTCACAGATTATTATACACGATTGCAAGATATCGTTAATACATGTGCTAACTTTGGAGAGAAAATTCCAGAATCTAAGGTTGTAAGAAAGATTTTGAGAACTCTTCCTGAAAGATTTCGCCCTAAGGTCGCAGCCATTGAAACAGTAAAACACCCGGACGAAATCAAGGTAGAAGAATTAGTTGGTGCACTTCAAACATATGAAATGACTTTTCCTACTAACTACTCTTCTGGAAAGCCTTCCTCTTCTTCTAAGTCTTCAGGTTTTGCGTTGAAATCAACAAAGGAAGAAGACGCGGATTCATCCTCCTCAGACGCTGATGAGAATTATCAATGGAGGATTTCGAGAAACAACTTTCACTCTTGACGAGGAAATTTTGCCGAAGCTTTCGAAGGGGAAATTCAAGTAAATCCTCATCCTTCGTTAAGTCCAAGAAAGTCAAAAGATCTTCAAGCTTTAAGTCAAGAAAGCAAGAGGGTTCTTCAAAGGACAAGAAGAAGTCTGAGGGACAAATCCAGTCCTTCAAATGCCGAGGTTATGGTCATATCTCAACGGAGTGTCCCAACAAGAATCCATCAAAGAAAAAGGCTATGCAAGCCGTCACATGGGATGACACTTCCACTTCTAGTGATGAGGGCAACAACGCCACAGCATTCCACGCGTCCACAACTTCACCTTACATGTGCTTTTCAGCGACTTCTTCTGGTTCATTATCCAACTCCTCCTTAAATGAAAAGAATGCAACGGATGATGAACTGAGTGATTCCGAAGGTGAAGACTTTGCTTTTGCCTACCATAAATTATTGAAGGATTCAAAGAAATTGGCAAAGCAAAACAAAAGTTTGAGAAGAAGATTGCGGGATCTTGAAGAACAATCTAAAGAGGTAACTTCCCTCTCAAACGCTCTTGAAGAGGAAAAGGATAACTTGGTCAAAATAAATGTTTCCATTCGAGAGAGGAATGAGCGTTTCGAGAATGAGCACATCAAATTGGTGGATAATGTAAATCACTTCTCAAAGCTCTACTCTGAGGCTCAACAAGAAAAATTGGAGATGACAAAGGCCATACTCCAACTTAAGGAAGATTTGAAGCGATTCTCTTCAGGAAGGAGCAAGTTGGATAAATTGCTTGGTCTCGGTCAAACAAACCGTTTGGGTCTAGGATACGTTCGAACTGGTGAGGAACCAAGTTCGAGCAAGATGGTTTTTGTGCCCCAGTCGGTTTCTCCTCCTCCGACGAACATCATTGCATCCAACGTTAACAAGCCTACCTCATCTACTTCGGGTTCAACTTGCACTATGTTTTCGTTGTGGTTTTGCAGGGCGCATTAGACGAAATTGCAAGAATGGAGCGAAGCGATCAAATCAAGCGCTTCTTGCAACAACTACCATCAAGAACAAAGACAGGAATTCAAGAAGAAATCAACCAAAGGTCAAGAACAATGGTAGTACACCCCACAAGACGACGTCATCATGGATTCCAAAGAAAAGTGATCAACCGATCAAGACGCGTTCACCAAGGAGATCAATGTCACGATCATTGCCGACGTATTCCAAAACTCGTAAGGTTTGGGTGCGCAAAGGAATCATCACAATTACCCCCGAGTACTCCGTTACCTCAAACGCTACGTATCTCCAAGGACCATCCGGAATCAAACATCATTGGAGATCCTCAAGAAGGAGTTAGAACTCGGAGACAATTGGAATGTGGAGTCGCATGCTACGTCTCCATGGTAGAACTAAGGAATATTGATGAAGCTCTTCAGGACGACTATTGGATTGAAGCAATGCAAGAAGAGCTCAATCAATGGATTTAATGGGGCCAACTCGTTAACCTAGTTTGGGTGGAAAATGGTATATTTTTCTTTTGGTTGATGATTTCTCTAGATATTCTTGGGTAGCATTTTTAAAAGAGAAAGCGGATACTTTTGACTCTTTTCATGATATTTGTCATCGTATTATGATTGAGAAAAATGAAAAGATTGTCCGTGTTCGCAGTGATAGAGGTGAAGAATTCATTAATTCAAAATTCATTGAATTTTGCACTTCAAATGACATAAAACATGAATTCTCTGCACCTTATACACCACAGCAAAACGGTGTAATCGAGCGCAAAAATAGAGTTGTTCAAGAGATGGCGCGTCATAGCCGGAAACTCCCGTTATATTTTTGGGCAGAAGCAATTAGCACCGCGGTCTATGTGATCAATCGCATCTATTTGCGCCCAGGTACTTTAAATACCCCATATGAGCTATGGTTTAGTAGAAAACATAATATCAAGTTTTTTCGTATCTTCGGGAGTCGCTGTTACATTTTACGCGATCGAGAAAATCTTGGAAAATTCGACTCTCGAAGTGATGAAGGAATTTTTATGGGTTATTCTACAAATAGTAGAGCATATCGAGTATACAATCTTGAATCGAAGACGATGATAGAATCAATTAATTTTAAAGTAGATGAAGCTTCTCATTTGTCTTCTGGTAAATCTACTCTTGATATGTCTTTTGATGATGAATCTCCTGCTAATGATATTGCATCTGTGCATGATAAGTCTTCTGAAAATTTTGATGCATCTCATGGTTCTTCTAGTTTATCCAATGTGCAGGAATCATCGCAATTACCCCCGAGTACTCCGTTACCTCAAACGCTACGTATCTCTAAGGACCATCCGGAATCAAACATCATTGGAGATCCTCAAGAAGGAGTAAGAACTCGGAGACAATTGGAATGTGGAGTCGCATGCTACGTCTCCATGGTAGAACCAAGGAATATTGATGAAGCTCTTCAGGATGACTACTGGATAGAAGCTACGCAAGAAGAGCTTAATCAGTTTGAAAGGAACAAAGTCTGGGAATTAACGAAGCCCCCGAAGCAACAACATATAATCGGTACAAAATGGATTTTCAAGAACAAGAACAATGAAGAAGGTACCGTTATTCGGAACAAAGCACGGTTAGTTGCTCAGGGCTATTAACAAGTTGAAGGTTTAGACTTTGATGAAACTTTCGCCACGGTAGCCCGTCTCGAGTCTATTCGTATCTTATTTGCTATAGCTTGTCATTTCAAAATTAAGCTTTTTCAAATGGACGTTAAGAGCGCGTTTTTAAATGGTTTTCTAAATGAAGAAGTTTATGTTGCCCAACCGAAAGGTTTCATTGATCATAAACTTCCAAACCATGTTTTTCGATTGAAAAAGGCTATTTACGGTCTAAAACAAGCACCGCGAGCATGGTACGAAAGACTGACAAAGCACCTTTTGGAAAAGGGCTATACTTGAGGGGGAGCCGATCGGACACTCTTTGTGAAGCACTTTCAAGACAACTTCATTGTAGCACAAATCTATGTGGACGACATTGTGTTTGGTGCTACAAGGAATAATGATGTTTCGAAATTTGCCGAAACAATGGAAAGCGAATTTGAGATGTCCATGATGGGCGAGTTGACATACTTTCTTGGATTGCAAGTTAAACAAACTGAAGAGGGCATTCATTTGTGTCAATCCAAGTATGCAAAGGAGTTGGTCAAGAAATTTGGATTAGAAGATTCTAAAGACTTTCCCACTCCCATGGGAACTAGCAATAAGGGACTTGGATGTGAATCTCACGGAGAAAAAGTAGAGGAGAAACTCTACCGAAGCATGATTGGAAGTCTACTTTACCTTACGGCTAGTCGCCCGGACATTGCCTTCATTGTTGGGATTTGTGCGAGATATCAATCAGCACCGAAGGAAATTCACCTGAAAGCGGTGAAACGGATCATCCGGTACATCAAAGGTACGTTAAATTTCGGAAATTGGTATCCTATGGGCACATCTCTCGACATAATAGTAAATTCGGATGCCGATTGGGCTGGATCAGTGGATGATCGGAAGAGCACGAGTGGTGCATGCTTTTACCTTGGCCATTGTCTTGTTGCATGGCATAGTAAGAAGCAAAACTGCATTGCTCTCTCGACTGCCAAAGCGGAATACATTTGAGCTGGAAGTTGTGCAACTCAATTGATTTGGATGAAGAGTGTATTGAGTGACTTCCGCATCCCGGCGACTTCGGTAACAATACTTTGTGACAACACTAGTGCCATTAACATTTCTAAAAATCCTGTGTTGCACTCAAGGACAAAACACATAGAACTTAGATATCACTTTCTTAGAGAACTAGTTGAATCAAATACTTTACAAATCTCGTATGTTTCAACTGAAGATCAATTAGCCGATATTTTGACAAAACCTTTGGATCAAAAACGTTTTATTCATTTGCGAAAAGCAATAGTGTAATAATCAAGATTTTTATTTTTAAATAAATAAAGGAAAAAGGAAGTTCAAGTTGATTTTGAAGTCGAAAGAGCAAAATGACCTAATTGATCATTTACCGGTGTGCAAGTGCACAGTTTACGAGACGAAAATATCACCTTCCAAATCCGAGCTTGATCTCGGAAATCCGAGATCTCCAGTGCGACCGTCTTGTCAAACTGATGGAAAATGATATTGACCAAATTTCGATCCGACGGTCGGATCTTCTAGAAATCAGCGAAGAAACGGGCGTGACCCGCGACTTAAGGGAATAGTGGTGTTGAACAGTAGTCTCTGATTTTAAATTCCCCTCGGTAACAACGATGACCAATCCACTGTCTGGACTCCGAACATAGCGATCCAGGTAGCCGTTTTGATCGGCTTCGTCGATCTGAGCACAATGGCGCCGACGGAATTTCCGTTTGACGACCCTAGAGTCTCGAAAAGCATGAAAAACTGTATAATTGGATAGTAATTATGGACCGAGAATTTATCCGGACATTTCGTCGAAAAACAAAAATCGCTACCTGATAGTTTTCGTCGAGCCGGACGTCATGGTGAAGCCTGTTTTTCGATTTGACAACTAAAACTCCTCGAAAAGCATGAAATACGGCGAAAAAGGCGATATTTTATGTGAAAACCCTACATTTCATGCTCCGAAATCCGTGCCACTTCATCGAAAAGGACTTAGGTGTGAAACAAAGTTGCTGTATGGGACTGGGCTTGAAATAGCAAAACTTGAGGGGCTTATTTGCATCTTGTTACATGCATTATATAAAAAACGCATTAAGCTCTCTTTGAAACCCTAGCAACCAGAACCCTATGCACCCAGCCGCTTCCATCCGATCTTCTACCTCCCTCTGAGCGTCCCTTCCTGACGTGACGCCATCGGCCGCCGCCGTCTCGTCGCCGTAGAGGAAGAACAATCTGGGGAACCTCTTAAATCTCGGTTTGGGAGGTGAGGGTTGCTCCCAGAGGATTTGTGTTGCTCCAAGCTTCATCTGGAAACTCCTCTTTGAGTTGTGACCCGTGCCGAGACTTCCTGGCGCCCAGCCCCGCCGCACGCCGCCGGGGAGGATCTCCTTCTTCCTTCCTTCTCCGACGAGGTGAGTTCTTGCAACCCTTCTGTTTTAAATGGCCCAACGACCTATGTGGTAGTTTCCTGATGTTGAGAGGACCAACTTGGTGAAGCCCGAGTTGCCGCTGTCAACCCTGTTGCCGGCGGGAGCAACATCTTGCCGGAAAACCGCATTTTGGCCGATCTCGGGCGCGGCTTCATCCAACCGTTGGAACCCAGATCTGAACCGTTGGATTTCTTACTCTTGACGACTACAAGGGTTCCATCAAGTTTAGAGGCAATCGACTAAGGATCCAAGCCGCACGAGCCAGCCCTAGAATCGGGTCATCTTCTTCCTCGGTCGATCTTCGCCATCCGGCGCCGCCACTCACCCGCGCCGGCGGCCATCGACTTGGCAAGCACCGTAGCACCAAGTGGGACCATTTGATCCAAGTTGGAGGGCCTCTCGTGCTTCAGGTTGGAATCCACCCTTAGAGCACCTTCATCTTCACCAACTCGGTTGGGCTTGGTCGTCGGACGTCTCCGCCGCCTCTAACCGCCGTCCGAGCACTCAGGTGAGTTCTCTGAGGTGAGAGGAACTTCTTCACGTATTTGCATGAAAGTTTTAACGTGGGGTTTCTTACCTCTGTAGTTGCACCAAGAAGCAACCCGAGCTCCACCGCCGGTCGTCGCCGCCGCCTCCGGCCGCCGGCGCCAAGTTTGGCTGTGACCAACCTTCATCTGGGAGGTACTGATGCTTGTCTCTGTAGGCATTTGGCACCAGTGTTGATCAAGTGTTGGCCAAACCGGGCTCTAGCTTGAGAGGAGGTTGCTCCTTCTTGCTTCGGCCAACTTTCTGGCCAGTCTCATTTCTCTGTCCATCTAGAGCTTGGGGCTCAAGTTTAATTTCAGCTGATCAAGTAGTCTTGAAGTTGTGGCATTGTGGTCATTTGGACTCAATTGTTTATGGGCCAACTTTGCCCTCGGGCCATGTGCCAGCCCAAACTTGTGAGCACGAGTGATGTCGCGTCGAAACCTACGCGCTGTAATTTACGGCATAGTCAACGGCTTCTTGATTTGGAAGAACGAGTCGAAACAACGGTTATAATAGTGTATTTATAGCATTTCGATGCAGGAAATTACGATTTGGTCCCTGTCCGCCCAAACATAAAAAATTATGATGTTTAGGGTCAGCAGGTGTAGTGGGCGGTATTTGGATATTTTTAGACCATTGGTGGGTCATGATTTGAGGTTCAGTGGATTTTCGGGAATTTCGGTAAAAGCCTGGTTTCGGCTAAGTTTCCCCGTGTTAGCATCATATTATTATAGTGTTGTCGGGATGGGTATGAGCGAGTCTGTTTCTGATTATAGTTTTTGTTCAGGGCCCAGCAGTTCAGCACCAGCCTCCCAGTAGTCTAGCGGGAGTCGGGATCGGCCTACATTGAGGTGGGTTTATCTTCGGTCCGGGCTTTATCTTTTCGGCCCTCTGGTTGCTTTAGTCCAATCGGACACTTGTTCTTGATCTAGCCCTGATTATGCCTACATGTCTTATATTCCTAGATGATAGACATTTACTTGGACATTTCCTGTATATCTGTTCAGCAGTTCATATATCTCGGTATAGCCGATTTCATAGTCTGATCATGCCTGATGATTGTTTATCATATTTTGATTATCATATCTGTTACCTTGTTATACTGCATTTATATCCAGAGATATTTGCTTTTACATTCCAGATATGCATGATAGACCTATTATTGATATATACAGACATCTGTTTCCCTGTTGGGATCTCGGCTTGTTGCCAACTACCCGGTCATTGGACCGCGACATCTGTTTCCCTGTTGGGATCTCGGCTTGTTGCCAACTACCCGGTCATTGGACCGCGAGCTTGAGCATAGCATTATGATTGCCACGCACTGCTGTACTTCACGTACACTGACAGTTTGGCCACCGTCATAGTGTTCTTTACTGGTAAAGTGGTCTAGAGGAAAGACCCGTGAGCCCCCGATTGCATCTGTGAGTGCAGGGTTATGTCAGCCGATGTGGTGCGGATCAGTGGCATCGCCTGAGGTTCGGTGAGACCGATAGTGGCATGTGATTGGGTACTTGAGGTTTTGTTCTTGATGCATAACTGTTATTATCATGCTTTGTCCACATGTAGCTATTTATTCTGTACCCTATCTGTAGAGTACCGGGATTTTGTTGAGCGCACCGACTCCGCAGTTGAGCTTTCTGAGTGAGAAAAAGCCTAGAACATGTGTACTTTATATTTACAGTTGAGTTCGGGAGGTTTTAGAGTGATGCGGAAGCTTCCGGGGCGAAAAGTGAGTTGGCGGCGTCGATATCGGAAGCTTCAGCTTGCGAATCAGCCTCGGGTGCTGGGTGTTCCGGAACTGGGTATTGTGTTCCGGAACTGAGGGTTGGGTTCCGGAACTGGGTGTTTAGTACCGGAACCCAATGAGGATTTTAGCTGGAGTACCGGAACATGAGTGGAGGTACCGGTACTCAATGTCCAGGAAGCTGATTTCAAGCTGGGGTTGGATTTTTAAGCAGGGGCTTTTTGGTAATTTCCCCTCCCCAGCTTGCCACCCTCTATAAAGAGCCTCCAGCCCTTTCTTCTTCTCCACGACAGAGAGAAAGAAAAAGAAAGAGAGAAAGTAAGGAAAGAAAGAGAGAAGAAGGAGAAGGAAAAGAAGGTGTGTGAGAGGGTGCAGCTTGTGTGTCCTCCTGCTTGGAGTTGATCGGAGCCGCGTGCGCATCGGCCGCATGAGAGGTAAGTCGGCTGATTCTTCGAGTTGGAACCTTGGATTTATTTTATGGTTTTAGATTGAGATTTTGAGTTGGATTTTGATTGCGGTTCTCCTCTTTGTGCTGTGGGCTGACGGTGGATTTTTCCTTGCGCGGAGCCGAGGTGCCACGCACGTGCTGTGAGCCGGCCGTGGAGAGGGCCGGAGTGCGCACATATTTTTGTAGAGGACTCGAGTGGGTTGTTCGAGCTTCCGGGAACATTTCCGAGGATTGCGACAGTGCGCGCGCGCGTGCGACGCGGTTTTGGGCATTCCGGCAGAATTTTGACAGTGAACGGTGCGGCGCTTCACCGACTTCAGCGATTGCCTGCGGAATGCTTTTGAGGTGGGTTGGAATTTCTTCAAGATGTATGGAATGCCTTCTAAAGCTATTGTATGCATGTTGATCATGTTTAGCTTATTATTTATATAGCTGGTAAATCTGATAGTTTTCTAGAAAATCATAGAAAGGCATTTATGAGCCCCGGTTATTTTTAGCATGATCTAGAGAGGCTTTGACACTAGACTGTATATTTCCTTGAGAGTCGGGATCTATCTGGACCTTCATAATATTTTTCTAAACGGTTTTAAGTGAAACTCAGATTGTAAAGGGGTTTTTAATTATTTAGAGTATTATGAAAGGTCCGGGTAGTTCGAGATGCATGTGTACTCGTGCCGCGGCCGAGTGGATTTTAGAGCATTGTGGGATGAGTTCTAGTGTCATGAGGGTTTTAGCATTGTTGGGTCGGAAGCTACGGGCGGCTGCGCCTGCAGCCTGTTCTTGTTTGATTTGGGATGTAGGCGTTAGTCTTTCGGAATTTCCGAGCCTCTTGTGTTTGAGATTGAGGACTGATTCCATTGTTGGGTCGGAAGCTACGGGCGGCTGCGCCTGCAGTCTGTTCTTGTTTGATTTGGGTTGTAGGTGCCAGTCTTTCGGAATATTCGACCCTTCATGGAAGTCGATTGGTTTACTCTAGATCATGGGTTGAGCATTTGTTGATCGAGTCGTGGAGGGTTTCTCGACTGAGTTGTGCTATCTGAGCACTGAGTTCCGATCTGTTTGATCGTGGATCATAGCCTGCATGTGCCGCTTATGAGACAGTTGAGACTGACGAGATACTTGAGCTCGGTGGGGTCGCTCCCCTCGAGTTACGCTCCGGATGCGTGATTATGATTGAGATAGAAAGACTAGGACGTCCCACGGGGGTGGGCAGGAGCGTTCCTAGTGGTCAGTTCAGGACGCCCCACGAGGAGTGGGTACGTGCGTTCAAAGTAGTCAGTAGGACGCCCCACGTGGAGTGGGCAGGAGCGTTTCTAGACGACAGGCGTGGGCTTGACTGAGCCAGTTTTGGGCCAGTCATTGAGATTTGGGTTTTGAGAGCACCTCGTGTGCGAGTGGTGCATAGCTTGGTCTTAGATGAGTTTTCCTTTGAGCATGATACTTGAGGCATTTAGTAGTGAGGGCGTTTGCATAGCAGGATCATAGTAGAGGTTTCCTTGAGCATGTGGTAGTGGCATATAGTTGTAGCTCATTTCCTGCTTTCATTTATATATCTATCTATCTGCATACCTATCTTGTGTGCCTCCAGTAGACTTAGTGGGCATACCGTGGATATTGGTGACGGTACCCACTGGGATCTACCTTCTGCAGTAGATCTCACACCCGCTGCGGTGACAGGTTTCTGAGGTAGCTGTTCCGGCTTGGTTCGTGCGGAGACAGCTGATCGAGGTGAGGACGTGGCTGAGTAGTACCTTACCAGTTTTGAGAGTCAGAGGTAGATGTACCCTGTGTTTTATGTTTCTACTTTTGTACTGGACAGTCTGAGAGATTGGTGAGGCTTTTATATTTATTTGATTGTTGAGAGATGTTGTATTGAGGATGGTTTTATTTATATCAGATGTTCAGTGTTTTTCTGTAGCTATATATTGAGGTTTGGTTTTCAGCTCTGATACATGTTTAGCTATAGATCTGACTTGCAGGGTAGACGCTTCATCTGTGCGGCAGTTTCCGTACAGATGGCGGATCTGTTGGCTAGCCCGGGTCGCAGTTTCGACCCCAGGGCGTGACACTATCTGCTCAGCTTCTTGCTTGATTATTTACAGTCATATCATGATTATCAGCATTTATTTGATATCTGCAGTTATACTCCTGTCATCATGCTTGATTATCTGCAGTAGACATTTCTACTTATTTCAACTTGTGATAAGTATACTTGATTATCAGTAGACCTATTGTCTGATTTTTCAGCTTCTGTTCCGTATACTTGACTATCAGTAGACCTGTTATTTGGTTATTCTGCTTTTATCCACTGACCAATTACTATCCGCAGATTTTAGTACCCAGTAGGTACGATTAGCTATTTCTCGGCTCGTCATGCCCACTGGGATACACTGTCGTTGTATCTCACACCCCTTGGGTGACCATTTTTCAGGTCCGTCGGGTGGAGGGATGTCGGGACGTACGAGTGAGGCTGTCACGATAGAGCTGTCCCCCTGATGATCTATCTGAGATTTCGAGATTGTGATTATTAGCAGTTGATTATGACATCTTAGTACTTTAGTTTTTGCTTTCATTATGATGTTTTAAACTGATGTTAAGGAGTTACTATTATCATGTTTTAGTTTTGGTTTAGTTAAAATAGGTACTTGATCTCTGATTGTATGATATTGTACTTGCCTAGCCGTGCATGTATAGGGGCGACTCTGTCTGTTTGGATAGAGAATTTCCTATGCTTGTGGCGATCTGTTACGCCCGGTATTTGTAACTCTGGTTTCAAAAAAAAAAAAATTTAGACTGGATTTTAAATTCGGGGTGTGACAAATAGGAATGCTTTCATTGAAATAACAATTTTTGAACCATTGCTTAGGTTAGGTTTTGTTTTGTGTTTTGTGTATATAGAACATTAACTGAGCATTTTTAGATTGACTTTAATTGCATCTTTTCATGTTTTGAGAAATTTATTATGATTTGAATACCATTATAATTCATTTGATGCAATGATTGTTTATATCATTTATTTCATCTTTAATTGATCAAAGTCAATTCCTCTCTCAATGATCTCTTGGTATAGTTTTTATCTTATTTGATAATTGAGTTTAAGTATGAACATGAAATCAATGGTTGGTTGAGAGTACTTAATATTTTACATAATTGATAGCCAATTGAGGGGGAGTATTATTTAAAGTTTCATGCTCAAAAGATGTGGAAAGAGTTACATCCCTAGTGGAGTGTGAAAACTACCACCACATGGAGGAAAGAGCTACCACCTCGGTCGTCCGAGTACTGTGTGCAGCTACCACATGTTTACCAAGCATGGTGATTTCTTGTTTATTAGATAAAATGCTTTTTGGAATACTTGACTTTGTCGAATTCCAAGGTTGGAATAAGGTGGAATTTTAAATTGAAAGATGCTCAAAGAGCCACTTCCCTAGATATATTGACTAGATACATTATCTAATTTATTTGCGATGTCAAACATCTATCGATCTTTATGCGTCATTTTCTTTATTCAATTGATAATTTGATAAACACGTTACTCATTAGATCGTGATTGATGTTTTGACCTTGCTCAACTTTAGAGGATATAACTTTTATAAATTTTCGTTTCATAATTTGGGTATTAATGATAGATTCAGCATAATCTATTTCTTTTTATGTGAAACGATACTTTTTGTTTAAAGGTGATATGCAAGAATGCTTACATACTTTTTATGGATTTTCTGAAATTTTTACAAATTTTTCTGGAAAAAAAGTTGCAGGCAGTCCGGACTGGATGGACTCAGTCCGGATCCCGAACGATGGGATTTCCTGCGCGAAGCCGATCCGGACTGAACTCCAACCCGATCCGGACCGCGGCTAGGTTTTAATAGAAACGAAGGGTCTTTTGATTTCTATTCTCTTCTAAACTTTTGTTTTTAGCCTCCTAGAGTTTCTCTCTCTAGAATCAAGAAGGTAACCTTTTGCAATCTGTTGTCACCCGATTCAAGTAAGTTCTTTTGATCAAAACCTCTGTTTTTCACTGTTTTGCTATTGTTCTTCAAAACGTGAGTGGATTTCATGCTATGAATTCGTTTTTAAACGGTTTTTGGTCAAATTTCTATTGAAATAAGAACTCCGGATACGTTAGTTTTTTTTCTATGCCTTGTATTCATTTGATTAACGAATTTTTAAGCTTCAATTTCTAAAAATTCGGTTTTAGGGCAAAATTCGAAATTTTCAAAAATCATTTGATTGATCTTTTTTTAAATTTTTTTTTGCAAAACTAACTTGATTCCTAGTCTCTGTACATGATAAGGATTGTTTGGGTAAGATTTTTCAAATTTTTGAAATTAAACAATTTTTTCCATGTTTTTGAGTTCTTGCTCACAGGTGACTTCTTTGTAAAACTCTCAACCAAGATGGTGTTTGGTTGGGTAATTGTGCTTGTTGTCGCAATGGTTGGCACACGAGCAACTAACAAGCTTAAGAGAGCTAGAAAGACTCAAGAGGAGGGAGAATATGTTTCTCTTGATGATTTGGACACTGAGTCTGAGGACTGGGAGAAAATATGTGAAGAAGACGCGACCAAGGCTTCATCTGCAGCAAAGGGGAAAGCCCCTGCTTCAACAAAGGCGAAGACTCCGCCTACTGCTGCCGAGAAAGGGAAAGTTCCCATGCAACCGACATCCATGTCCATGAAAAGGAAGAGTGTTGCTAGGACGGAGAGGTAGATCCCGTGGAATTGAGATCGAAGAGCCACTTGCAAGTGAGCCACCTCCACAGGATTTTGTTCACATTAGCACAGAAAGGATGAAAGATTTTGAGAAACGAGAATGCATTGGTGAGAGACATGTAAATGTCGCAGCTCTCAGGGAACGCTCTACAGCGTTTGGAGCCCTGTTTGATCAAGCCAGACTTGTACAAATCTGTAAATTTTCTAAAACTTCTGGATAGTCTTCATCTTGTTAGGACTTTTTACTTGTGTGCACGCAGCTTCAAGATCATGAGGACGGACCCAAAGAATTTGTCACAATAGTTCGGAATGTCACATTAAGGAACCCTTCGCCAGAGAACAATCTCTTCCTAGAGAATCATCATGGATTGAAGGTCTGCATCCTCGCTACCTCCTTCGACCTCTAGGAAAGACACAACAGAGGATGATATATCTATGTCCTCCATCCGACAAGAAAGAGGAGATTGTCTGTAGAACAAGAAAGAATGTCCATTGACATACAACGTATCACTTTTCGACAACAATAGATGAAAAGAAAATGTTCAAGAATATCAAGACTGCTCAAGGGAATTTTAAACAAATTGGATTGTAGCAGCTCGGACAGGTCAGATCTAGATTGAACATTTTGTTTCAATGTCTTCTCTTGCAGGTCTTAATCTTTCAGAACTTTGCACTCCTTTCCTTTTAATTTTGGCTAATTTTTGTGACAAAAAGGGGGAGAGAGACATAGACATTGAACTTGAAACAAACTTGAATGTTTCGACTTGAACACCTTGAAAACTCTGATCGTGAAGGTAAGTTCTAAGTTGAACTTGATCATGCCCCGACTAACTATTGACTAACTTGTTGGGGAGACATAGACATTGAACTTGAAACAAACTTGAATGTTTGGACTTGAACACCTTGAAAACTCTGATCGTGAAGGTAAGTTCTAAGTTGAACTTGATCATGCCCCAACTAACTATTTGACTAACTATGTGGGCATGTAATATTACCAAAAAGTTGCTTGATAACTGACATATTTTTGTTAACTTGTTAATTGTTACGACATGACATTTGGATTTTAATGATTAGGGATATGTGAATCTTTGTTTGCTAAATTTTCATACATATCTGATAATTAATGTCATGGTGAGTATAAAACTCTATCTCTCTGATTGTTTATTGAATATTTGAATTCTTGAGGTATCTAACGATTTCTTTTGTCAAGAATTATTTATTTTGCAGAGAGTACAAACGTCTAAGTCTAGAATCCGTTTTAGGAGTTTATCTCTTGTATTCATGTTTATTTAGATCATAATTGTAAATTTTTGTTGTATGGTGATAGCAACAAAAATATCTTTTGGATTTTTTTTAAGTGGATTTTTGTTTTGTCACGAAACCGCCAAAGGGGGAGATTGTTAAGGATTTTGTTTTGGCGTATTTCATGAAGTGGTAAAAGTCTTGAAGATTGAAGATTGAAGATGAAGAATTGTGGATCAATTACACCAATCTCAAGAAGAATGGATTTGGAATGATCAGGTACGTTTAACTAAATAATTTTGGTGATCCGAATACATTTGTGTAGTTTAGAAACACTTGGATAAGTTTTCAGCGCATAAAAATCAAAAACTGGACGAATTGGATGTTCAGGATCCGGATCAGACCATTCCAGTCCGGACCCCGAACATAGTTTAGTTCATGCGGAATTCCAGTCCGGACCTCCCCTGTTTCAGTCCGGACCCCGAACATAGTTTAGTTCATGCGGAATTCCAGTCCGGACCTCCCCTGTTTCAGTCCGGACCCCGAACTATGTGTTTGCTGAAATCGCATGAACAGTCTGGATCAGAAAATTCCAGTCCAGACCCTGAACTGTTTTTTCAGAAAAATTGCTAAAAAAAGACGACAGTCCGGATCAGCCAAATCCAGTCCGGACCACCGTGCGGGAAAAATTATGTTAAGTCAGTTTTTGATGCTTATCTCTTTACAAAGGTTTCTAACCTATAAATAAACCCTAATTTCATCTTTTAGGGCAATCGAAAAAAAAAGCGGGGATAACCGAGAATTAATCGAGATAATCGAAAGATTATAGAAAAATCCATAAATATAGAGAAGAAAGGAAAACACGATTAAATTCATGTTTCTTAATCTATATTGTTCAATTTGATTCTAGGGTTTCCAAACTCCTATTTCTTGTAGAATCAAATTGAAGAATACTTAGATGGTATTTCTTATCTATCATTGATCTAAGTATTCGGAGAATCCCCACCAATAAACAAAACAACGATTTTACCAAGAATCGGCGCGAGGATTCACGTGGCCTTGTGGATTCAAGCTGCTACCGCTCTCGTGGATTCGGAGCGAGGCGCTTTCGTCTGATCGAGACGTGCCGCATTGGTTAAGACCATGGATTCGGTTGGACGTCGTGGATTCGACGTTGACGTCGTGGTTTAGGCGTTGGGACCCAAATCATGGATTCGAGGAGCGTTCGGAGCATTTGGAGCGAGCGAGCGTTCGGAGTTCGTGCATTGGTGAGCAACATTTTCAACACCCGCAACCAAGATGGTGTTTGGTTAGATAATAGTGCTCGTTGTCGCAATGGTAAGCACGCGAGCGACGAACAAGCTCAAGAGGAAGAAAAAAACTCAAGATTAAGGAGAGTATATCTCCGTAGATGAATCGGAAACAGAATCGGATAAAGTCCTTGAGGAAACCGCAGCATTGGCTGCAGCGGCAGAGAAGGGGAAAGCCCCTGATACTACAAAGGCGAAGACTCCGCCTACTGCTACCGAAAAAGGGAAACCTCCCATGCAACCAACACCCATGTCCATGAAAAGGAAGAGTGTTGCTCGAAAAAGGGGATGAGCGCGAGGAATTGAGATCGAAGAACCATTGGCAAGTGAACCACCTTGTCACGCCCCGAGTTCAAAAACTAGTGTATAAATTTTTTTTTTTTTTTTTTTTTTTTTTTAAATCAGAGTTGCAAAAACAGCCAGGGCAATGACAGGCCGCCACATATATAGAAGAGTCCCAATCCCCTATGGAATTGAGCCTTTTCTATATATGCACGGCTAGCTTGGCAATAACATCAGAGTACTAACTACGTACAACTCTAAACAAATATTACAAGTTAACTTTTACAATAACCTAACAAATTAATTACAACTCTTTTTCCCAAATTACAAAAGTCTTTCAACTTTAAACTCTTTAACTAAGTACACGGCTGTCCAGGGTCGAACATCTATCTCGATATCTCCCAACACGTCCCGACATCCCAGCACCCGCTCGGCCTGAAAAACAGTCACCCGAGGGTGTGAGATACACCGGAGTGTATCCCAGTGGGCACGACGAGCCGAGAAATAGCAGATCGTACCTACTGGTATACAATACTAGAGGATAGTAATAATCAGGGGTTAGAATAATCAGATAGGCAATCACAGATATATACTCACAGTTAGGATATGCAATGATCATAGTTAAGATAACAGATGGGCAACATAGATATCAACAGATATATCATCACGGAGGTTACAATTAGGATAAGCAGATACATAATCATGGAGATCACAGTTAGGATATGCAGATATATAATCATGGAACTTTATCTAATTAGAGGATAGCAAAAATCATGAGTTACGATAAAAGCAGGCTGAACAGGCAACATATGCATCAACAACTGAAATAACAAGTTACCCAATCAGAAGCCACCATTTTGGTCATCAAGACCTCAGGGAATATGCCCAACCTAGCACCAACCTAGCTGACATTCTCCCCTTGGGAGTCACGGGCCTTTCAACAGACCACTTTACCGGCAAAGAACAAAGCACACGAGGAGCGACCTCGGATATGTTCGTGAAGTACAGCGGTGCGGGCGATCAATGCGAATGCTCAAGCTCACGGTCTACAGACCGGGTAATCGGCAAAAAGCCAGAACAATCCCCTCTGGGATGCAACAGTGATATCAACATCTCAACTCAATGCAGAATCAACAACAAATCTCAACTCAATGCAATATCAACAACAGCAACTATGAAATATGAATCAATAATGTTGATAGACAGATATGACATTATCCAGAAATCACAATATGGAGGCAACTTTATACCAATCAACAGACCAACCAATTATGCAGACTAAACACATGTTTTTAAGAAAATTAATCTACAAACATATTTTAGATCCAAACCTCGCAGAGCGTTGCCTTTGTCCTATCAAACAAGAACAGACTCCGGCGACACTACGAAGTTCGGTAAAAACATTTATTTAATAAAATCATGTATCTAGCAGCATAATTGGTGAACAACAACCAATCACGAATGCAATGCGGAATATGATCAATAATCTCATAGATCAGGATATAACACCAGCCAATCACGAAGGCAATGCGGAATATAATCAACAGCCATTATGAAATAGAACCAGGTTTAGCAACTATAGACCAAATCATACGGACCCAAGTGAAAATATGATGAGTTGGAGGGCCTATTGGCATTTTGTTGCAATATTTATATAAAGCAACCTAGGGCTTTCTCTTTGCAACCCTACCCTGAGTCTCTTGCACCCCAGCTGCACAAGAGGACTCCTCACCTCCCTTTGCTCCTGTTCCGACCGTTATGTCACGCCCCGCGGTCGAAACTGCGACCCGGGCCCGCCAACAGATCCGCCGCCCATACGGGAAGCCCCGTATAGACGAAGCGTCCAACCTGCAAAAAGAATGATACTATATCTATACAGATATCAGAGCTGAAAAGTAAACTACTGAAATAAGAAATAATACAACTGTCAAATAGTACAAGTCTGAACCTCACTACAAAAGTCTCTCAAAATAAAACTCTCAAAAGTAACTAACTACTAAAATCCAGCAGACTGTACTACTAAGCTCCAAAAAGGGGTACCGCTATACTCCAAGGACGGGTAGAGAAGCTCGTGACTCCCTCACCTCGATCAGCAACAAAAGGATCAACAACTGGAGCAGCAAGAACTGGAGAAAGGGTCCCTGGGGAAAGACACCACAGCGGGTGTGAGAACTACATCCCACAGTAGTTCTCAGTGGGTACCGCTACCAAGCCCGACGGTCTGCCCACTAAGTCTACTAGAGGCATAAGATAGCAGGAAAACTGTAATAATGAAAAGATATGCTGGAAAAAGTCTACAGCTATCATGCCTCTATCTACAATGCTCAAAGGGTGATACAGATTAAAATAATGCATCGACTCTAACCCAAGTACTCAATCAACCCAATCACAGTGACTACCACATAGGGTCCAGTCAAACCTGCGCCCACCTACTGCCATTACATCCACGGAGGACTGGACTTACGTAGGGCGTCCGTGACTGCCAAAACTGGCCCAGCAAGAGGGACTGCATCGACAAGTCGCGATAGCAAAGTAAGAGGCCCAGCTCTGGAGCGGCACTCGAGGGGCGCGACCCCACCGAGGAAAGTATCCGCGCATCTCTGTCGAGCTTAATATGGCTCATGCAGGCTATAATCCAAATCCACGATCAATCAGATCGACAATGTCCAACTCACAATACTAACCCACTGGCTGGAGGTACTCAACAGTCGGGACCGTCGTCAACACAACGGCTCCCAAAACAGGACATCCAACTCACAGACGAGAAAGAACCAACCGACACAGTAAAGGTCCGAGAATTCTGAAAGGTCGATATCTAGAATTCCAATCAAACAAGAACAGACTCCAGACTCAACCTTTCGAAGTTCTCGACCCCTTACAGTTCGAGAAAACAACTCCCTTGGTAAAACATGAAGAAGAAACCAAACAGGGTCCGAAAGTTCCGGGAGACCAACACCTACAACCCTATCAAACAAGAACAGGTTCCAGGTACAGCCCCCGTAGCTTTCGTCCTGAAATAAGGGAACGGCCCCTAGAACTCAGGTCACCCAAACTCTCTCGGGTTAGGAAGTTTGTAATAAAAGATGGCAGTTATTGCTGAAAACTATTTTAATCTGAGAAATCCAATTTAATATATTTTAATTCTTTTAGGAAAAACAGTTAGAAAAATAAGTTTTTATACCCAAACCCCGAGAAGGGCTGATGCCTTCGTCCAATCAGACAAGAACAGACTCCGGCGACCCTTCGATATTTGGAAGAAAACATTGGTTGACTAAAATCATGTGTGTGTCCTAAAGGTCCTGGGTTCAAGGTCCTGCTGCTATCACTGGTATACTATTGCCACTAACACAGTGGCAACACATAAAACCGAGAAACACGACATCCCGGGATCACTCTGCCCCCAAGCACGAGTGTAACATGCATCCCACACTAAGAGAAATCTCGACCACTCGACCCACTACCCGGGCGAGGATAACACTATGTCCAGGAATAGAATAAGAAGTGTGGATGTCTAAAGCATAAATAAACCAAGCCCAAGTGAGGGTTTTCTACTAGTCTAGTTACACATGTAACATATGACAGGGTGCTAGGTCAAGTTCCAAAAGTAGCATTTAGTTTAACTAAAGCAAGATCAGGGAATATTAACCAACATGATTTCAATAACAACACAGGAAAGACAACATCTCTCTAACATGCATTCTATACAACAGAATTAATGAACCATCCACCGGTTTTGGAGACGAAGCAACCCACCTGAAGCGCGCGTCAATCCAAGATCCAAAAAGGCTGAAACTGAACAGGGACAAATCCTCGGATTCCCACGATTCCAACGGGTCGAAAATCACCCAAAAACACCTCCTGGGTACAAAGTATGGTCCAAACATTACAATAAGCAAATATTCCAACAAACACAAGCTGCCGTCAAATCAGTCCAGAAAATGGTAAAATACCACCTGCGAGATAATCTCCAAAAATTCGAATAAAAATACGACGGCGATCCTCGCGAAGATTAGATGTCGATCAAGTCCTCACATGTCGAAATTCGATACCCGAGTGCAGAGATAAATATCCGACAAGCTTCCGCTGTCCAGAAAAACCACCAGCAGAAAAGGAGTTCAAAGATGCCTCGTAAACTGTGCCAAGAACTCAAAATGAAGCAATGTTATCAACACAGAAATCGAAGGCCTACCTTTCATGAAACCGATACCGCAAAAATCATCCAAAAATTCCGTCGGAGTAGCTCTGTGGATCTCGTGGACTGAAACGCGACGGAAATGGGCCACCGAAACATCGCACTGCGCCGAATCGCCGAAGCCGTCGATGTCGCGCCCTCCAAAAATTCCGAAACTCCCTCGAGAGATGCAGCAAAAGATGAGGAAGAAAGTTGCTTGAGGGCTCAGTCGCAGAGGAGCTCGGGAAAAGCCCAAAAATCCAAGGTGAAAGGCTATTTATATAGCCCAAGCCCACCAAAAAAGGATCCGGCCCAAGCCCAACACTGTGCGCGCCCGAATTCCTCTCGGCGCGCCACGTCACCCGATCCGCGCCCCGCGCCGACAATCGCGGCGCGCCGCGTGGCGACGCGCGCCCACGGCGGGAACCGTGGGCGGCGGTTTACGGCGGCCTAGCCGGGAAGCTATGCCCGCTAATGAGCGGGCGACACGTGGCCTGGCGGGGTCCACGGTGCGCCGTGCCCGGCGTGCTGTCGCGCGTGCGTTGACCGCCCAATCAGCGCGCGACACGTGGCACGCTCGCCGTTGGCTGGTCCCGGTGATGCCAAAACCTGTGGACTGCCCTGCCCGCCGCCGCGCAGGCGCTTGCCCGCGCTCCGTCGCTGCCCGTCGCCACCGGCGCTGCCCTGGCCTGCCGGAACAGTAAACCATGCCTCGAAATTTGTGTTTTGGCATCCAGGCTCCGAAAAACACAAGTAAATAGTCAATTTTCATCATTTTCGCGCGCTGAGTCCAAATCCAATGTCTGTTTTGCCAAATTCCACTTGTAAAATTTGTCGAAGGCATCCAAACAGGTATTCTTAATCCAAATTTCGCGCTGGGTCCAAATCTGAAGCCTGATTTGCGCGCAACCAATTCCAACACACATCATAGGCCTCCAGAAGCCACAATTCACACTGCAAAAGCTCTGTGGAGATCCGGGTCATCACACGTTACACCCGCAGCCGCCGCCGGCCATCGCCAGAAAAGGGAGAAGAGGCAAGTAATCAAGTTGATTTTCGTGTGGGATTGAAGAAAAAGCTATCGAACTTAGAGTTTTTGCACCCAAGCCTTTCTGGAGTGATCTTCTATCTCTGGAAGCCTGCCCGAGAAGTCCCGAGGTCTAGCTCCCCCGTGCGCCGCCATGGGGAGCCACTTCTTCTTCCCCAACTCCGGCCAAGGTAAGGGTGTCTTCTCCTCTTGGTTGTGGGACCCGAGACCCCTAGCAATAGAAGCTGTGGACCCTGGGAGTTGCCCCAGCCCGGCATTGTGGCCGGAAAAGCGCTGGGTTGCCGACGGTTAAACTACACCGTCGGAACCCTAGATTTGCTCCGCCCCTTGCTTACGCCTGATCCGATGGATTTGGCCGGGATAAAAGTTTACCAGCACCTTCCTCTGGTGATGTCCTTGCTCTCCACAAAGGTTAGGAAGGTCTGGTTTGGTGTGGAACCCGCAGCAATATGCCCTAGTTTCGGGTTTGTGAGGGCTCGGCCGAGCTTCCTGCTCCGGCGCCGCCACGGCTTCCTGTCGCCGGCAAAGGCTTCAGTTGTCTTCCTGTGGTCGAGAGGGACCCATGGATGCCTTTGCATGAGACCCATATGTTAAGGATTTTTGTATTGGCGTATTTCGTGAAGTGTTTTGAGTCTTGAAGATTGAAGTTGAAGAATTGTGGATCACATACATCAATCTCAAGAAGAATGGATTCAAAAGGATCATGTATGGTAAATCAAAATATCCCTGGAAAATATCGCTGGCAATCCGTCCAAGTACAGCTGGAACACACAATTCCTCAAATCATAAGTGCGGCAAGGCATTAGTCTATCCAATTGGCCTCACTATGAGCTCATAATGCCCCTACCGTGTCCGGAACTCTGTCTTGGCAAAGTACTCAGCTGTACGCTCCCAGATAGATACTTGCCTCCTAACAACAACCACCGGAGTATAACTCCATCAGAAGGTCCTAAAATACCACCCGGACCTGTCAGCGCTCAACCCATAAAAGGGCCCTCACTGTCGTGTATCAACGACGTGGCATCACCACCGTGTATCAACGGCGTGGCACTAGGTCAAATAGACCCTCGATCCATCAGATCCTGCGACTGCGCCATCAACTCTCTCAGCTCTATAGGTGATATCCAATGAGGTGCTGTCGAGGTTGGCGCGGTTCCCAAAACCACGTCAATCTCACTATCTATCTCCCTGACCGATGGCATCATCATCAGCTTAGGTGGAATCACACCCAGGATCTCACGGGCGATAGGAATATCCTTGAGTCCCGGTGCTGCTGTAAGCACCTCTCACACCGTCTCTGCAACCTGTGTTCTCTAACTGTCCCAACAAACAGCCTCCCCCTGTCTGCCTCACAGAAGGTCATAGCCTTCTCTGCCCGCAGTCAAACATCATGTGGCTCTGCCAACCAATAACAAGCACTGGGTCAAAACACCGAACTGACACAAATACCAATAAGTGTGCCCGCATAACTCGTGGCCTCAACTGCACTGGATATGATCCACAAGCCTCCCCCACATGCACAACACCAACAGGAAACTGTACCTCTAGTGCACGTGGTAACGACTCTACCTCTAGTCCATGCAGAAATGAAAACCGCTCTACTCCGACTACTGTGATGAAATCACACCTGCGACAACTCGATCCACTGTCGTGGCGCCCTCCAACCGGGCGGCACAGATTCATCCGCTCGATACAAGTGGTCGTCTCTCAGTCTGCCTGAAGATATCTAGACTATCCACATAGGGAGCACGACCTCTGCCTCTGTTCGCACTGGGGCAACGAATAAGGTCCTCCGCAAATAACACATCCATGCTACCGCCGCTACTGATACTAATGCTGATGCTGCCATCGGGGTCCACTCGACCTTTGGCGTCTCAGAATCCACAATCCAAGGAAAGAAATCGGGAATGCCTCTGCCGGTTGATCTGTCCTCCATCACCTAGTGCCAAGCGCCTCTATCCAGAACTCGCCTCTAGCGGCAGGTCCCTATCCAAAGGAACTGCAACGCCACGCTCCATACACAATGCCTACTCCACCGAGGAGTCCAAAACCTATATCGGAGGAGCTGAATAAGGTATCCTGGCGCAATCCACTCCCAGACACACATATCCTATGCTCCTCGTCCCTCTAACATGGAGCGCGCAGTTCAGCAACTGCGTAAACTCTCTGGCACAGGGAGGCTCTCAAATAGTCTCTCCATCACCACCAGCCACGATTCTGCCTCCAAGGGCCCCAAGCTCAATCCTACGAATCGGGGTGGTTCATCTGCCAAAATTGGCTCAACCGATCGGTGATGTCTCACAGCTCATTAGCTGTCAACTATCCACCCTGCCCCGGTGCCTCGGCACTAAACATTGGCACGGAGGGGGGCTACTCAGTGCTCCGACAACTGTGTCACCAAAACCAGCTGCTCACTCCGCCGCTGATATGCCACTGATAATCCTGCCATCTGGGTCCGTAGCTCTCTGACCTCAATCTGGCTATCCGGCCCAAATCTAACCACTCGGGCTCAATTGCTGCGACAGGATGCACATGGGTCAAAACCCAGCGTCGGGGAGACACCGCTCACCACGACAAACCACAAAACAGCACACAACAACCACTCAACCCAATCTAGCGAAAGTCTAGAGCATGTCACCCATTCCGCAGCATTATGTTGTCTGCAGCCAACATAATCACTTAGGAGAATAAACATGCCAATCACTCATGCCGTCCCTTGGGAGAGGTATAAAACTTAATCAGGACTTTCGCTATAAATTACAACTCTCACGAAGTCATCCAAGGGTCAAACCATAAGCCTAGGGTTTCTAAGTCCACCATGACCAACAAACTAGGCTCTGATACCACTCTAATCTGTCACGCCCCGGGGTTGAAACTGCGACCTGGGCTCGCGAACAGATCCGCCGCCAATACAAAACCCCGCATAGGCGCGACGTCCAACCTGCAAGAAATGGGACTACAGCTAAACAGATGTGAGAGCTATAAAATAAAACTGCTGTAAAATTAAAATCCAACCATCTGTACAATTGGAAATAATGATACAATATCCATCTCCCAAATATGGTCATATAAAAAATCATCTGATACAAAAACCCAGAACTCAACAGGGAGGTAAACTGAAATAATACATCAGTGTACAGGCTCTCAGTACAAGTCAGATCCTCACAATACAATAGTCTCTCAAAAGTGGAAATAAAACTAGTCTACTGACTGTACTCAGGATCTCCAATGAAAGGGTACCGCTACTCTCCACAGACGGGTAGGGATCTAGCTCGCGACTCCCTCGCCTCGAACAGCAATCACAGAATCAGCAACACCCGCTAAGACTCTGTAAAACAAGGGAGAGGAAAGAAAAAGGATGGGGGAAACCCCCAACGGGTGTGAGAACTACACCAAAATGAGAGTTCTCAGTGGGTACAGCCACCAGGCCCGACGGTTTGCCCACTAAGTCTACTAGAGGCATAAGATAACCATGCAGTAAAAACTGAACAAGAAAGCTGGAGATACTCTACAGCTACCATGCCTCTATCTAAATGCTCAAATGGGGAAAAACCAATGAAAGGTATGCAACCACTCGCACACGAGGTGCACAATCGACCCAATCGAGCTGACTGCCATATCTGGTCCAGTCAAGCCTGCGCCTCCCTAGTGTATCCACATAGGGTGTCCAATCGGACTAAATCGCTATCGAATAGTGGCACCTACAGGCTATAGTCGAAATCCACGCTCTCTCTCAGAACGGATAGACTCAAGATCTTCAACATCTCGCACAACGGTCGAAGTACTCTCAACGGCACGAGACCACCGTCAATCCAAACGACTCCCAACAATACTAGCACTGGTCTAATCTCAGCTACCAGACTCCACTCAGCCCCCAGGCACGAGTGCAACAATAAAAGTATCTGTCCGAATAAACCCAATCAAATGAACCAGTATAAAACCCGGTACTGCCTGCTCTGTCATCAATCTCACGAACTCAATATCTCCAACTATCCAACTGACCGGCACCCGTCACAGTCTAAAGCCTACTCCGGAGTGGCACTCGAGGGGAGCGACCCACACGAGTAAAGTATCGCTGTCACAGGTATCATAAGTATCATAATATAGCAGGACTGGATCACGACTCTGATCAAAGTGGGAAAACCCATCCACTAAAGGGAAACCCGATCCCCAATCTGATACAACAGTAAACAATAAGTGGGAAACTCCATCCACTAAAGGAAATCTGATACCCAATCAGATGCACATGTACATATCCGGGCAACCGCCCAATATCTGCGGTCGCCGCAATACCCCCCAAACCCACAATCTGGTATAACCAATCCAACTCGACAATCTCGGCTACACTATCCCAAACCCCTGCTCGAACCCGAGCAACATGTATCACAAGTCTGACTAAAAAGGAGAAAAGAAACAAATATGGTTTCTCCTAAGTCAAGTCCCAACATGATAGTGTAGAGATAAAAGATAGCCTATCTAGATGTCTATACAAGCATGCATTGTCCTCAAGAAAGATCAAAGGGAGTAAATCACATAATAGCTCCATAAGGGTATAACCACATGCCAAACTCACTAACAAACAACACCTGTCCACAATCCAGGTCCATCCTAAATCATCAGAGTGATACCCGCACATAGATATGTCATCCCACCCTATCGAGTAATCATATCTCATAAAGGCTATGTGCTAACATGGCATGCTAATAATCAAAAGAGCAATATTCCCTTAGGTAAGCTTTCCTTAATCATCATCAAGGATATATAGATCTTGCAAGTTCCCATAAGTCATAATATGAATAATTAACTTGCAATTCCTTATACAATTATCATTCCTAAGCTTACCCCTCGACCACATACATTGTACCCTAAACATGCATGCATTCTATCTGATAGAATTAGAGAACCGTCGACCGGTTTTGGAGACGAAGCAACCCACCTGAATCGCTTTCCGCAGGCAAAGCTGAAGTCGGTGAAGTGCGCAGTCACTCACTATCAAAATCCGCCGAAACTGGACCCTCGGTACTCTGTCGCGCAAGCCTCTGCTCCAACCAACATCACAACCACAACACACTAATCAATAGCCCACACACACCAAACAGCGTTTGCTGTTTTTACAATCCAGCAGAGAGATAGGGGATTTTCACCTGCGTGCAGTCCTTCGAAAAATCTAGAAAAATCACGGTTGCAATCCTCGTGAGGAGTAGATGCAAATCAAGTACTTATGCACCTCGTTCCGACACCTGTAGGCCAAGAAACAATTAGAACAACGCGGTAAGCCAACTTCCTCACGAACACAAGCCTGCAGAAAAATCAGTCCCAAAGAAACTTAATTATCACCTTCAAAGAGTCCTCCAAAAATTCCAATAAAAATACGGGCGCGTTCCTATCGAAGTGTAGATGCCGATCGAGTCCTCATACGTCTCGTTCCGATGGCATGCTAATAATCAAAAGAGCAATATTCCCTTAGGTAAGCTTTCCTTAATCATCATCAAGGATATATAGATCTTGCAAGTTCCCATAAGTCATAGAATTTTTGGAGATTATCTCGCAGGTAGTATTTAAGCATTTTCTGGATTGATTTTACAACTGCATGTATTTGTAGGAGTTTTTGCTTATTGCAATGTTTGGACTATATCTTTGTACCCAGGAGGAGTTTTCTGGTGTTTTTGAGCTCGTTGGAATTGTGAGAACTTGAGGATTATCACCATTCTGTTTCAGCCCTTTTGATCTTGGATTGATGCGCGCTTCAAGTGGGTTGCTTCGTCTCCAAAATAGGTGGACGGTTCATTAATTCCGTTGTATAGAAAGCATGCATGATTGTGAGATATGTTAGAATGCATGTTAGAGAGATGTTGTCTTTCCTGTGTTGTTATTGAAATCATGTTGGTTAATGTTCCCTGATCTTGCTTTAGTTAAACTAAATGCTACCATTGGAACTTGACCTAGCACCCTGTCATATGTTGCATGCGTAACCAGACTAGTAGAAAACCCTCATTTGTGCTAGATTCATTTATGCTCTAGACATCCACACTTCTTATTCTATTCTTGGACATAGTGTTTTCCTCGCCCGGGTAGTGGGCTGGGTGGTCGGAATTTCTCTTAGTGTGGGATGCATGTTACACTCGTGCTTGGGGGAAGAGTGGAGTCTGGTAGATGTAGCTGGTCCTATATCTGTGGCGGGAGCCGTTTGGGTAAACGGTGGTCCCGGGATGTCGTGTTTCTCTGTTTTATGTGTCGCCACTGTGTTAGTGGCAGTAGTATACCAGTGATAGCAGGGCCTTGAACCCAGAACCTTTTTTGGACACACATGATTTTAGTCAACCAATGTTTTTCTTCCAAACATCGAAGGGTCGCCGGAGTCTGTTCTTGTCTGATTGGACGAAGGCATTAGCCCTTTGGGGTTTGGGAATAAAACTTGTTTTCTAACCGTTTTTCCTAAAAGAACTAAAAATTATTAAAAATGGGTTTTCCTCAAACCAAGATGGTTTTTCAAAAAGGAACTACTTTTAGTCCTCACCCCGTGTGGGTTTGAGTGAAAAATGCTTTTCAGTAATAAATGTCACATTTTTCCTGTAAACTTTCCCACTCGATAGGATTCGAGTGGTCTGGGTTCTAAGGGCTGCCTTTTCTTTGGGTCGAGAACAACGAGAGGCTATGCCTAGAACCTGTTCTTGTTTGATTTGGGTTGTAAGTTCTAGCCTTTCGGGGTTCCCGGACCCGTCATTGTGTCGGCTGTGGAGTATACCTAGCTAGTGAGTTTGCATGTTGAGTTGATGTCCTATCTAGGGAGTCGTTGGGTTGACAGCGGTCCTAACTGTTCGAGTATTTTCTTATTAGTGAGTTGGAGAGGTCATTTGGGTACTGTCGATCTTGTTGATCGTGGATTTGGACTATATAGCATGCATGAGCCGCATTGAGCTCGACAGAGATGCGCAGATACTTTTCTCGGTGGGGTCGCGCCCCTCGAGTGCCGCTCCGGAGCTAGGCCTGTTACTTTGTTATCTTGACTTGTCGACGCAGTCCCTCTGGCTGGGCCAGTTTTGGCAGTCACAGACGCCCTACGTAAATCCAGTCCTCCGTGGATGTAATGGCAGTAGGTAGGCGCAGGTTTGACTGGACCCCATGTGGCAGTCAGTGTAGATTGGGTGACTGTATTTTGAGAGTTAGTAGATGCGTCATGTTTCCATCTGTATTACTCCTTGAGCATTTAGATAGAGGCATAGTAGCTGTAGAGTTATTTTCTAGCCCTTTTCCTTTCAGTATTGCATTTGCTACTTTATGCCTTTCGTAGACTTACTGGGCAGACCGTCGGGCTTGGGGGCGCTACCCACTGAGTACTACTGTGGGATGTAGTTCTCACACCCGCTGTGGTGATTTTTCCCCAGGGACCTCTTCTCCTGTTCCTGCTGCTCCTGTTGCTGATCCTGCTGACTGAGGTAAGGGAAACGCGAGCTAGATCCCTACCAGTCTTCTTTCAGAGAGAGTAGTTGTACCCCTTTCGGTGATGTATTAGTACTGTCAGTGATTTTGGAATGTATCTTGTACTTTTACTTTTGAGAGCTTTATTATTTTTGGAGAGATTTATGTATTTGTGAGGACCTGACATGTACTATTTGGAGTTGTATATTTATTTCAGTAGTTTACTTTTTCGCTTTGATATCTGTATAGCTATAGTATCCTTCTTTTTGCAGGTTAGACGCTTCATCTATACGGGGCTTCCCGTATGGGGGGCGGATCTATTGGCGGGCCCGGGTCGCAGTTTCGACCCCGGGGCGTGACAGATTGTCACGCCCCAGGCCCCAGCGGAAGCCTACCCGGCACGTGCACAGACCCGCCGTGTGCACAAGGTACCCCCCGGTACACACAAGGGGTCTACAACAACCAAGCGGAAAGGAAGCAATATACACAACCTACTAGTAATCAGAGCACAACACAACTAAACTATACATAAAAGAGGAAAGTAGATAATAACTATCATGCAACAAGTTAAAATCCAATATACAAATTTGGTCCCTTCAAAAACAACTTATCAAAATACACGGGTGGTTTCTATGCCAAAATACACTGACACCTCTCCAAGAAAACAAAAGAAAAGGTGCCCCGCCACCACCTCGAGTGGTGCGACGGGGATTAGCTAACTATGCGATAACCCCTTGCCACGGTCCCGAGCCCCTCCCGCTGCGGATGGCTCTGCAAAACATCAACCCAAATGGGGTGAGAACTATTAATCAATAGTTCCCAGTGGGTAAGCCGCCGAGAGAAGCGAATTACACCACTAGGTCAACTGAGGCATAAGATAGTATAACTGCTGAAATAAAATGCAGGTAATAAACAACTGGAGTAAGGTAAAGTACTCTACTACTATCATGCCTCTATGCTCATATACAAATTAATGATGATATGAATCTATCATGTTATCATAATGTCCAACTACAATGAGTAGTATTATTTATGTGGTGTCCAATGTCGAGTTTGCTATCATGTATGCCCAACTACCATGAATGTATCATCTATGTGATATTTCAATGTCAAGTTTAGTTAACTTAATCCTTTTCTCTTGAAGACTTTCTTTGAGTCTAAGCTTGAGCCATGCCTCATGGTCCCGTGGTGGCACCCCCCAAGGAGCTATGCCAATCCAACGGCGTCCCAATCGGCACCCAATCCCGCACGGCGATCATAATGTCGCAAATGGCCAACTCCGGAGTGCCGGCTTGGAGGGAGCGACCCTACCAAGCATGTGCGAATGAGCACAAACGGCAAGCAAGCAAGTCTCGATCATCGTGTCTGAAACACGGAACAGCAAGTCATCGTGTCTAAAACACGGAAAAGCAAGTCATCGTGTCTAAAACACGGAAAAGCAAGTCATCGTGTCTAAAACACGGAAAAGCATCATCGACCTTTAGGTCGGGGAATAGTATTTCAAGTGTCAATGTTTTATATACAATATTAACATTATCTTGCATAATGAAAGAGTAAAACATTTACAAGTTGTCCTCATGTCTCCAACATGGAATCTGACTATTTCATCTTGATTGTACAAGTTTAGAAATTTTCTACTTGTATCTCACAACACTAGATGACCCTAATGTCGTAATGTCCAATTACACATGATCATATGCATAACATATCTCAATAATTCTATAACATGTATAGTTATTCTCTATTCGTATCCAAAAGCTTAAGTTCACGAAAATTCCTATTCAATCCCCCCACAAAGTGCCCATGCACCTACAATGTTTACCTCTACTACATAGAGTATGAATTTTTCTACACATGAAGGGGTTCAAATGCATGATCATAAATCATGATAAATCAAACGATGCATATTTAATATAACAATGATGCCCTAAAAGTCTATAGAAGACATAGGGGGAGTTCACCCATTTCGGTGGGGTCAGACCCACCGGATAGTTGCCAAATCCTTATGAAGGATCCTTACCAAGAAGCCCACACTTCCTCTTATGCCCTAAGAGAAGTTTCCAAAGGGTTAAAACATCACAAAACCCTAATATCAAAATCCCTTAAAATTATAAGGAAAATAGGTGGAAAAATACCTTGGGTTGAGAAATCTTGCTAAATCTTGAAATCCAAACAAGAAAAGTTTCAAAACCAACCCACAAGAGTGTTCTACACCCATCAATTCCACCCCAAAAGCTATAGGTCAAAAAGCCCTAAAGTAAACCCTAGTTTTCCAAAAGCTAGGTTTTCCTTCAAAAATCCCACAAGAAATGAAAAAGAAGTATTCTAAACCTCTTTGAGCTCGAATCCCACCTTGGAAAAGCAAAGGATAGGCACAAAAGCTCCAAACTTCTTTCTTCTCCAAGTGCTAGCCTTCCTCCAAGCTCTTGTAGCAAGCTTCAATGGTGGAGAAGGGGAGGTTGAAGAAGAACCCAAGTAGAGAGAGGTGTTGGAGAAGGAAATTTAATGTCTCTTTCTCTCCCTTTCTCTCTCTAGCACTTTCTCTTGCCCTCTCCAAATGAGAGGAAAAGAGAGGTGACGAGGGTTAAAAACCCTCAAGCAACAAAAGCCAAAAAGCCCTCCTCAAGAAATGTTATTACATTTCTTACTGGGCTGTCCAGACCCGCACGATCCGGATTGCCCTATCCGATCCGGATCCCGAACGTGGAATTTCCAGTTTCGCGCAGACGATCCGGATCGCCCCAATCCGATCCGGATCCCGAAGCCAAAACCCCCAAAAATCAAAATTTTCGAAAATTTCCGATTTGCGCCCAAACTCACAGGAAACCTTCTAGAACCTTCCGGAAGCTTACAAAAACATTCTAAGGGTATCATTCAACCCTCCACACACTCGAACTTCGCAATTTGCTAAAGTTCAGTGTACTACAATCACCCCTCCTAAAAAGGAGTTTCGTCCGCGAAACTAGAAGTCAAGTACCTCAAGTCTCCAGCTGAAAAAGATGAGGGAAACGCTCCTGCAGCGCGCTCTCCAGCTCCCACGTGGCCTCGCGATCCTCGTGATTGCTCCAAAGTACCTTCACATAAGGTATCTCGCGATTCCGAAGTTTCTTCACCTCACGAGCCAAAATCCTCACCGGTTGCTCCTCAAAGCTCAAGTCCTCGCGTAGTTCCAATGGGCGAAGTCCACCACAAGAGATGGATCAAAAACATACTTCCGGAGCGTCGAAACATGGAACACATTGAGCACTCCCGATAGGTTAGGCGGTAGAGCAAGTCGATAAGCCACGGGGCCGATACGCTCCAAAATCTCAAAAGGTCCAATAAATCGGGGACTTAGCTTCCCTCGGATGCCAAATCTCTTGACTCCTCTAGTCGGCGATACTTTTAGGAAGACATGGTCTCCAACTTGAAATTCCAAATCGCGCCGACTCTTATCCGCGTAACTCTTTTGTCGACTTTGAGCTGAAATCAAACGTTCCCGAGCTAGTCGAACCTTGTCTTCGGCCTCTTGAAGTACATCGGGGCCTAAAATCAATCGTTCTCCCACCTCGCTCCAATGAAGAGGTGATCGACACTTTCTTCCATAAAGAGCCTCGAATGGCGCCATCTTGATACTTGCTTGATAACTATTGCTATAGGCAAACTCGGCCATCGATAGATATTGATGCCAACCACTTTGATAATCTAAAACACATGCTCTGAGCATGTCCTCCAAGATTTGTATGGTTCGCTCAGACTACCCATCACTCTGGGGGTGGAAAGCTGTAATGAAATCCAACTGCGTGCCTAGGGCCTCGTGAAGGCTCCTCCAAAAATGAGATGCAAATCTTGGATCTCGATCGGAAACTATAGAAACAGGCACCCCATGCAATCGCACAATCTCATCAAGGTACTTTTGTGCAAGCTTCTCTCTAGACCAAGTAGTATGGATAGGGATAAAATGAGCAGATTTAGTTAACCTATCTACGATCACCCAAATCGCATCATGCCCAGCCTGAGAGCGAGGCAATCCAACAACAAAATCCATGGCGATCCTCTCCCACTTCCACACGGGAATGGGTAAGCTCTGCAACTTGCCTGCGGGAAGTCGGTGCTCGGCTTTCACTTGTTGACATGTCAAGCATTGAGCCACAAATTTTCCAACATCATTCTTCATGCCGGGCCACCAATAAAGTAACCTTAAGTCCCTGTACCTTTTGGTGCCACCTGGGTGAAGAGAATAAGGTGCTCGGTGTGCTTCCTTCAGGATCTCTTCTTTGATCTCCAAATCCGCCGGTACATAAAGTCGACTTCGAAAACGAAGTGCGCCATGATCATCCACATGAAACTCACCTGCTCGGCCGTCCACAAGTGTAGCCCGAATCTTTTCCAAGCTAGGATCTTGAACTTGTTTCATCTTGATCCTTTCCATAAGGGTCGGTTGCAACACCAATGCCATCAATCTCACGGGTGTCTCGGGTGCCACAACCTCCAACTCCAATCGTCTCATATCTTGAAGTAATGGTTGTTGGTAAGTGATCATCATTGCTAAGTTCTCCATCGATTTGCAACTTAGAGCATCTGCCACTACATTTGCTTTCCCAGGATGATAGAGAATAGTCCTATCATAATCTTTAAGCAGCTCCAACCATCTGCGCTGCCTAAGATTCAACTCCTTCTGACTAAAGAGGTACTTTAGACTCTTATGATCAGTATGTACCTCACAATACTCACCGTATAAGTAGTGTCGCCACAGCTTCAATGCAAATACCACGGCGGCTAATGAGTGGGATAGTTTTTCTCGTAGTCCTTTAATTGACGAGAGGCATAAACAATAACCTTCTCGTTTGCATCAAAACACACCCTAACCCACTCAAGGAAGCATCACTGTAGATCACGTATCCTGCTCCTGCAGTAGGCAAAGCCAAGATCGGGGCGGTTGTCAACCGTTCCTTCAATTCCCTGAAGCTTCTCTCACATGCATCATTCCAAATAAACTTGATGCCTTTATGTGTTAGTCGCGTGAGGGGAGTAGATAACCTTGCAAATCCCTCAACAAAACGCCGATAGTAGCCGGCCAAACCGATAAAGCTCCGGATCTCGGTGATGTTCGTCGGTCTAGGCCAATCCTTAATTGCCTCAATTTTCTTGGGGTCCACAGCTATTCCTTTATCCGATATTACATGACCCAAGAACGCTACCTCTCGTAGCCAGAACTCACATTTCTTCAACTTGGCGTAGAGCTCTTTCTCCCGAAGTAATTGCAACACTTGCCGCAAGTGATCCTCATGTTCTTCATCACTTCGAGAGTACACCAAAATATCGTCGATGAACACCACGACGAATCTATCCAAAAAGGGCTTGAAGACACGGTTCATCAAATCCATAAAAGCTGCCGGGGCATTAGTGAGCCCAAACGGCATAACAGTAAACTCATAGTGTCCATACCGTGTCCTAAAAGCCGTCCTAGGAACACCCTCGGGCTTGATCTTGAGTTGGTGGTATCCAGACTGAAGGTCAATCTTCGAATACACTCTTGATCCTTGGAGTTGATCAAACAAATCATCAATCCTCGGCAATGGATACTTATTCTTAATTGTGACCTTGTTTAGCTCACGATAGTCCACACAAAGGCGAAGCGATCCATCCTTTTTCTTGACGAACAAAACTGGTGCTCCCCAAGGTGAAACGCTCGGTCGGATGAAGCCCTTTTCCAACAAGTCTTGAAGTTGTGCCTTGAGCTCTTTTAACTCTGCCGGTGCCATCCGATATGGTGCCTTCGAGATTGGGGTAGTTCCAGGGATCAGATCTACCACAAACTCGATCTCCCTATCCGGAGGCATCCCCGGTAGCTCTGCCGGGAACACATCAGTAAACTCTCGCACAATTGGGATATCCTCCACTCTCGGAGTCTCACTTCTACTATCCACAACAGTAGCCAAGTAGGCGACGCATCCACTCCTAATCAGCTGTTTTGCTCTAGCGGAAGAGATAGCCATCGCAAACAGCGAACTCTTGCAGCCTCTGAACACCATTTCCTTTTGTCCCGGTTCTCGAAACGTCACGAGTCGATTCTCACAATCAAGTAGTAGCATGATATCTTGTGAGCCAATCCATGCCCAAAACCACATCAAATTCTCCAAGTCGATGGAGGGCCAACAAATCTGCCGGCAAAATCCAATCCCCAATCCTAACAGGACAACTAGGGGAAAACTCCCGAATCTCCAAGGTATGATCGGGAACTAAAACTCGTCGTCCCTCACAACGTGCGGAATACAGTTAAGTAGTCGAGTAAATTCCCTCTCGTGCTCCGCCACGATTTTGTCTCCTTGCCTCAAGGTGCGGAGGTCTCTTTCCATTGCCTTTTCGCGCTCGCCGGAAAATACTTCATTGCAAGCATCTTCTTGAACCGCGGCCATGTGATTGCCGCCAAATCGGTCGTGGGATCATCCCGAATGTCCGTCCACCACTGGTAAGCATCGCCCTCAAGATGGTGTGTCGCCAACCACACCCGGTCCCCCTCCGCTACGAAGGTATCATGGAAAAGTTTCTCCATGTATAAAATCCACTTCTCAAAAACCCAATAATCGGGTTCCTCTCCATCCTATGTCCGAGGCTTGGATTCCCGAAATTCCCTCAACGAACCATGAGTCGGTCCCGCTCTTCTCCTGCTACCATCTTCGGTAAAACCGTACTCGCTGGTGGAGTCTGAACTGGTGGTGACATCACAACCTCTTCCCGGCGCCCAGCACTCGGAGTGTGATGTGAAGACTCGGGCACCTCAGGTCGAAGTGCATCGGTCACTCCACCCATGTGCTCCTGTGGTTGCACTGGTGGGTGCGAAGGGTCTTGAGTTCCCCTTGCCGCCAACTGCTGGGTCAAAAGAGTTTTCAACCTCTGCATCCTGCATCCTGCCGACGCGAAGCCTCAGCCTGCTCTCGCGCCGCAGCCGACTGCCGCTCCACTACATCAGCTAGCATAGCCAACTGCTCTCTCAAATCTCGGACCTCACTGGATCCGGAAGTAGCGGATATCTCCGCATCGGCCTCCTCGGCCGTCATGGAGCGAGTCGTAGGCATCACAAACTGTAACAGGCATAAAATGCGTAGGTTAAAATAACCAACGCAAACGCATCCCCACTCAAAACAAATCCCAATCATGCGAAAGCAAATGAAGCATGCCTCAATTATTTCCCGATGTCAGGTTGTCGGCCGCCAACCAGACCTTCCAAGGAAATAAAAGGTGCAATCACTTCGATCAACTCCAACTCATATGAAGTTATCGTATTGACCCAATCATGTTACTTTCGCCAAGTAATCATATAAGACCCCGTCTCTCACGTTCTTAATCCTTATGGTCCAACCAGCCTAAGGTTTACTAGGTCCTCTAAGACTCAACCCTAGGCTCTGATACCAATATAATCTGTCACGCCCCAGGCCCCAGCGGAAGCCTACCCGGCACGTGCACAGACCCGCCGTGTGCACAAGGTACCCCCCGGTACACACAAGGCGTCTACAACAACCAAGCGGAAAGGAAGCAATATACACAACCTACTAGTAATCAGAGCACAACACAACTAAACTATACATAAAAGAGGAAAGTAGATAATAACTATCATGCAACAAGTTAAAATCCAATATACAAATTTGGTCCCTTCAAAAACAACTTATCAAAATACACGGGTGGTTTCTATGCCAAAATACACTGACACCTCTCCAAGAAAACAAAAGAAAAGGTGCCCCGCCACCACCTCGAGTGGTGCGACGGGGATTAGCTAACTATGCGATAACCCCTTGCCACGGTCCCGAGCCCCTCCCGCTGCGGATGGCTCTGCAAAACATCAACCCAAATGGGGTGAGAACTATTAATCAATAGTTCCCAGTGGGTAAGCCGCCGAGAGAAGCGAATTACACCACTAGGTCAACTGAGGCATAAGATAGTATAACTGCTGAAATAAAATGCAGGTAATAAACAACTGGAGTAAGGTAAAGTACTCTACTACTATCATGCCTCTATGCTCATATACAAAGTAATGATGATATGAATCTATCATGTTATCATAATGTCCAACTACAATGAGTAGTATTATTTATGTGGTGTCCAATGTCGAGTTTGCTATCATGTATGCCCAACTACCATGAATGTATCATCTATGTGATATTTTTAATGTCAAGTTTAGTTAACTTAATCCTTTTCTCTTGAAGACTTTCTTTGAGTCTAAGCTTGAGCCATGCCTCATGGTCCCGTGGTGGCACCCCCCAAGGAGCTATGCCAATCCAACGGCGTCCCAATCGGCACCCAATCCCGCACGGCGATCATAATGTCGCAAATGGCCAACTCCGGAGTGCCGGCTTGGAGGGAGCGACCCTACCAAGCATGTGCGAATGAGCACAAACGGCAAGCAAGCAAGTCTCGATCATCGTGTCTGAAACACGGAACAGCAAGTCATCGTGTCTAAAACACGGAAAAGCAAGTCATCGTGTCTAAAACACGGAAAAGCAAGTCATCGTGTCTAAAACACGGAAAAGCATCATCGACCTTTAGGTCGGGGAATAGTATTTCAAGTGTCAATGTTTTATATACAATATTAACATTATCTTGCATAATGAAAGAGTAAAACATTTACAAGTTGTCCTCATGTCTCCAACATGGAATCTGACTATTTCATCTTGATTGTACAAGTTTAGAAATTTTCTACTTGTATCTCACAACACTAGATGACCCTAATGTCGTAATGTCCAATTACACATGATCATATGCATAACATATCTCAATAATTCTATAACATGTATAGTTATTCTCTATTCGTATCCAAAAGCTTAAGTTCACGAAAATTCCTATTCAATCCCCCCACAAAGTGCCCATGCACCTACAATGTTTACCTCTACTACATAGAGTATGAATTTTTCTACACATGAAGGGGTTCAAATGCATGATCATAAATCATGATAAATCAAACGATGCATATTTAATATAACAATGATGCCCTAAAAGTCTATAGAAGACATAGGGGGAGTTCACCCATTTCGGTGGGGTCAGACCCACCGGATAGTTGCCAAATCCTTATGAAGGATCCTTACCAAGAAGCCCACACTTCCTCTTATGCCCTAAGAGAAGTTTCCAAAGGGTTAAAACATCACAAAACCCTAATATCAAAATCCCTTAAAATTATAAGGAAAATAGGTGGAAAAATACCTTGGGTTGAGAAATCTTGCTAAATCTTGAAATCCAAACAAGAAAAGTTTCAAAACCAACCCACAAGAGTGTTCTACACCCATCAATTCCACCCCAAAAGCTATAGGTCAAAAAGCCCTAAAGTAAACCCTAGTTTTCCAAAAGCTAGGTTTTCCTTCAAAAATCCCACAAGAAATGAAAAAGAAGTATTCTAAACCTCTTTGAGCTCGAATCCCACCTTGGAAAAGCAAAGGATAGGCACAAAAGCTCCAAACTTCTTTCTTCTCCAAGTGCTAGCCTTCCTCCAAGCTCTTGTAGCAAGCTTCAATGGTGGAGAAGGGGAGGTTGAAGAAGAACCCAAGTAGAGAGAGGTGTTGGAGAAGGAAATTTAATGTCTCTTTCTCTCCCTTTCTCTCTCTAGCACTTTCTCTTGCCCTCTCCAAATGAGAGGAAAAGAGAGGTGACGAGGGTTAAAAACCCTCAAGCAACAAAAGCCAAAAAGCCCTCCTCAAGAAATGTTATTACATTTCTTACTGGGCTGTCCAGACCCGCACGATCCGGATTGCCCTATCCGATCCGGATCCCGAACGTGGAATTTCCAGTTTCGCGCAGACGATCCGGATCGCCCCAATCCGATCCGGATCCCGAAGCCAAAACCCCCAAAAATCAAAATTTTCGAAAATTTCCGATTTGCGCCCAAACTCACAGGAAACCTTCTAGAACCTTCCGGAAGCTTACAAAAACATTCTAAGGGTATCATTCAACCCTCCACACACTCGAACTTCGCAATTTGCTAAAGTTCAGTGTACTACACAGATCAGGCATAGCAATAAAACTGATAATGATCAAGCAAAAAGGAGCAGGCTCAATAATGAAAACTCGGCTACCATAAGAACAGGGGTCCGACCAATTACGATACCCCAGAGGGCCGAGATGATAAAGCCCGGACCGAAGAAAAACCCAACTGTCTGCAGGCGAACGATTGACTCCACAGAATGCTCGAAGGCTAGAGTCAGACTGTGCCAACCTGAATCATATATTTTGATCAGGGAACAACTCACACATACCCAAACCACAGACTCACTATTCTTAAAGAATTTAAACCTGGATCTTTTCCAGATTGACGCCAATCGACGGAAATCCGCCGTTCGGCCCACTTTGACCCGAACAGCGATTTCAAATATCCGAATTTTACGAAAACTGGCGTGCAGCCCCAGAACGTTCTATTGGAGACGTTCGGCAATTAACAGTTTGCTAAACGCAACCCTAAGCTTAAACATTGCCAAATTTACCAAAATACCCCTCCCGAAAATTCATTTTAGATTTCTGAGAGATACGGGCATCAACCCTTTGCCGCTGGCTCAACCAGAGTTCTACTGGGAAACATCAGACAGCTAGGCGTAACCGCCTAAATTCCTCGAATTGCGTGATTAACACCGGAGTGCCGTTAAACCGACGATTTTGCTGATTTACGGACCGATAAGCAAATTTCTGCTCAACGAGAGCTGTTGGATCCCTAACGAAAAGCTTAGAGATCATGGACACACAGTCCAAGACAGCACGTGAGGTTACATTTGCGTTTCGACCCCTAGGGTTTACAAAAATCGCAAAATACACGCCTTTTAGAGACTTTTTCGCTCGTATTAATTATCGGTGCATCATTTTAACGAACTGTCACCACCAGTAGGTGACCCTCGACTTGCTGGAAACCGTTCTCACCATTTGGCAGCAGCGCGAATCCCGAGGAAAACTTTGGGCCATGCTTTCCTTTGCTAACATAGGCCAAATAGCATTTTTTCAAAAATCCACCCGACCATTTCCATTTTTAGGGTGAGTATCACGTTCAGTGACCTCAAATTAGTCAAAGGCTCACTGCCACGAAGCCGCTAAGTTGCTAAAACAGCCCCGGGGTCAATTAGACCCACATAAGCTACCATTTGCTAAATCTTTTACTTTTGCTTATGCAAACAGCAAAGCAGCTTGAGCATCATGCTCAATACATCACAGGGACTCTATGGCTCACTCTAGTGCAGCCTAGTTGCTGCTGGATCAACAGATCCAAGCCCCAAGCTCTCTAATGGACATGGATGGTTCCACACTTTGATCCACTCAGTCAAAATTGCAACTGAAGTGAGCATCAAGCTCAGGGATTATGTGGAGACAATGGCTCACTTGCTGGATGCTTACAAATGGCTAAAAACCATTCGAGCTCTCTCGGGCATTTGCTCAAACACATGATAGGCACTAATGCTTAATACATAAACCAACCAACTAAAGATGGCAACTAGAGCATGCATGGATCTGAGAGGTTCTATACTGGTTGGAATAGCTTCACAAGGCAGCAGGAGAATTTTCCATCCAAGCTCGGGCATCCTTGCACTCATGCTAGCCGAGAACAAGAAGAAGAAAATGAAGCTCGGGTACCACATGGCCCAACAATGGTGATTTTCCATTTTGGGGTTCTGGGCCAGATGCAACAGCACCTTCAGGTGCATCTCGAGCCCACAAAGCTCCTTGGTGGACCCATGCCCGTTGACAGGACACGGCGGCGGCGGCGGAGCAAGCTCGGCTCGAGCTTCCACCATTAATGGTGGAACTCCACCCGAGCTGCATGGGCTCCATGCAAAAGCATGGATGGGTTCTACATGACCCCAGGAAGCTTCTCGGTCAAGTGGCCGGTGGTGGGGAGCGACGCCGGTGCCGGAGGAAAGAGCTCGGCCGAAGCACAATAACCCAAAAACTAGGGTTTAGTTATGCGACGTGCACACGTAACCAAACCCCACCAAATTTTGTGGAGATGATTTACAGGTCCTACAGTCCAAGCCCATCATTTTGGTTCGGCGTTTGAGCCAACGGTTGCGGCGCACGACAGCGGCGGAGCTCGGTGATATTTCTGCCGCCGGCAACCGGGGGACATCCCGAAGGCTGGGACTTGGCGTGGGGCATGCTCAGACCCTACAGAAGCTACTTCCATGGGTCTCGGGTGCTACAACGCAGAGAGATGGGAGATCTTACCTTGCCGGAGTTGGAGAAGACAAGGATGAAGCTGGTTCTCTTCCCCCGCGTCGCGCGTGCTCAAGCACACCCACCAGAAGCAAAGAAACCCTCCAGAAAGCACAGGGCTCGAGTTTGGGGTTCCTTGGTGCACACACACCTCTTCTCCTTCACTTGGGTTCGGCCAAGCTTGCTTGGTGCTCAACTCCTTGGCCTCCAAGGTGCTTGTGCGTGGTCTGTTGGATGCAGGGGAGTAAGGAGATGCATAAAATTCCCCCCTCTGGCCCCTCGTATCCCCACACGAGACCCCAAGGGTCAATTAGCATCAATGCATGATTTTATGCAACTTTGCAAATAACCCCTTGCACAGCCAGCCAATTCCACTTAGCTTCCTACTGTAGGTAACAAATGCTACCAGGACCCTAACCTACATAAGATATAAGAGTTTTTTTTTGCGTAATTACCCGTTTTTCGGCGTATTTAGCGTATTTCGAGACGCACGGGTCGTCAATTTGAAAAAACGGATTTCAGACAGTGAATCGACCGACGCTTGGTCGAGAGGGGACCGAAATCAGGTGTTACTATTCACAACTTAAGTTGTGGGCCCCGCTTCTTCTTCGTTGTTTTGCGGAAGATCCGACCGTCGGATCGGAAATATGTGAATATCAATCTTACTTGTTTCGACGAGACGGTCGCACTGGTGATCTCAGATTTTCGAGATCAAACTCCGATAAAAAATCGATATTTCATGGTCCTATTTACACTATTAATAATACATTTCTGCCAATTAAATAATTCAGGAAATTATTCAAACTTTAAAATTTAGTTTCAAAATCATGATTACTACAATTGCATAAAAATAAAAAAACTGGACTTTTTGAGTGTTCAGGATCCGGATCAGGACCATCCAGTCCGGACATCGAACATGGTTTGGTTCATGCGGAATTCCAGTCCGGATCATCCTCTTTTGAGTCCGGACCTCGAACTCTATGTTTGTTGAATCACATGAACAGTCCGGATCAACCTCTTTTGTGTCCGGACCCCGAACAAGTTTTTCTTGAAATGTTCTGTCAAAACGCGACAGCCCGGATAAGACTTAAGCCAGTCCGGACCGCCGAGCATGAAAATTTCAGATAAGGTTGTTTTTTATTCTTATCTCTTTCCAAACGGTTTCTAACCTATAAATAAGACCCTAATATCATCTTTTAGGGTACCCCAAGGGGGATCAAAGGTATTCCTATTATTCCAAAGGATCCTAAATTTCTTATATCCCAAGAAGAATAAAAGGTAATCCACGTTTAGAGAAGAAAAGGTAAACACCGTTTATTTTAGGTTTTCTTTCCCTATTGACCGATTTGATTCTAGGGTTTCAAAACTCCTTATTTCTTTTGAAGAATCAAATCGATGAATACTTAGATGGTGTTTTCCTTGTCTATCTATATGATCTAAGTACTCGATTATCACCACCAATAAACAAAACAATGATTTCCGAAAGGAATATCGGCACGTGGATTCGCGTGGCCTTGTGGATTCAAGGTGCTACCGCTTTCGTGGATTTGAAGCGAGGTACGTTCGTGTGATCGATATGTGCTATATTGGTGAAGACCATGGATTCGGTTAAACGTCGTGGATTCGACGTTGGACTTCGTGGATTCGAAGTTGGACGTAAATCGTGGATTCGAGGCGCGTTGTTGAGCGAGCGGAGAAGATCTACTCGGAGCGTATGGAAAAGGTTGAGTCGTAGTGTTACGGTATATCACCTTGTACATGTTTAGTCTTAGTGGATTTCACCGTATTATCGGTCCCGTGGTTTTTTTTACTCCTGTGACGGAGTTTTCCACGTAAAATCTTGCGTACTTATTTATTTTTCCGCATTGGGTTTTTTTTTACGCAACGATTTGGTGAGTTTATTGTTTACACCTATTCACCCCCCCTCTAGGTGGTTTTTCCCCTATTCAGATCCATTATCCCATAACCCACAAGTGGTATCAGAGAAGGAATAGGGTTGTAAACCATGGTTGAAGGTGGAAACATCAATAGACAACCGTTCTTCGATGGAACAAATTATGCCTATTGGAAAGTTCGTGTTAAGGATTTTGTTTTGGTGTATTCGTGAAGTGTTTTGAGTCTTGAAGATTGAAGTTGAAGAATTGTGGATCACATACATCAATCTCAAGAAGAATGAATTCAAAGGATCAGGTACGTTTAACTAAATAATTTTGGTGATCCGAATACATTCTTGTCCGGATGAATTCTATTGCGTAAAAATAAAAAATTGGACAAATTGAGTGTTCAAGATCCGGATCAGGGCCATCCAGTCCGAACCCCGAACAAAGTTTAGTTCATGCGGAATTCCAGTCCGGAGCAGTCTCTTGTGAGTCCGGACCCCTAACTATCTGTTTGCTGAAATCGAATGAACAGTCCGGATCAGACAATTCCAGTCCGGACCCCGAACTTATTTTTTTGGAAAAATTCTGTCAAAAGGCGACAGTCCGGATCCGATTAAATCCAATCCGGACCGCCGAGCGGGAAAATTCCAGATAAGTTAGTTTTTGATTCTTATCTCTTTCCGAAGGTTTCTAGCCTATAAATAAACCCTAATTTTCATCTTTTAGGGAGAATCCAAGTAACTGAAAATAATAAAAATCCACATATAGAGAAGAAAGGAAAACACGATTAATTTCATGTTTCTTCGTCTATATTGATCAATTTGATTCTAGGGTTTCCAAACTCTTATTTCTTGTAGAATCAAATTGATGAATACTTAGATGGTGATTTCTTGTCTATCTATGATCTAAGTATTCGGATTATCATCACCAATAAACAAACAACAATTTCTAAAAACTGGTGTGTGGATTCGCGTGGCCTTGTGGATTCAAGGTGCTACCACTTTCGTGGATTCAGAGCAAGGCGCGTTCGTGTGATCAATACGTGCTACATTGGTGAAGACCGTGGATTCGGTTGGATGTTGTGGATTCGGCGTTGGACGCAAATCGTGGATTCGAGGCGCGTTGTGGAGCGAGCGGAGAAGATCTACTCGGAGCATATGGAAAAGGTTGAGTCGTAGTGTTACGGTGTATCACCTTGTACGTGTTTAATTTTAGTGGATTTCACCGTGTTATCGGTCCCGTGGTTTTTTACTCCTATGACGGAATTTTCCACGTAAAATCTTGCGTACTTATTTATTTTTCCGCATTGGGTTATTTTTACGCAACGATTTGGTGATTTTATTTTTTACACCTATTCACCCCCCCTCTAGGTGGTTTTTTCCCTATTTAGATCTATTATTCACATAACCCACAGTGCGCATGAGAGCGTTCTTGATTTCCATCGATGAACGGGTTTGGCAATCGATTGAGTTTGGATGGTCATATCCTACTGAGATTATTGCCGATAATATTGTCACCATCAAACCTAGGTCGAAATGGACCAAGGAAGATATTGATGCTTCTTCTTACATTGGCAAGGGAATTAATGCTTTATTTAATGCTTTGCCACAAACTGAGTTCTATCGCGTCTCTGCATGTGAGACTGCGAAAGAAATCTGGGATGCTCCACAAGTTACACATGAGGGTACAAGTTTAGTGAAGATTCAAAAACTGCAAATGCTTACAAGCAAATTTGATTCAATTCATATGGCAGAAAATGAATCTTTCACAGATTATTATACACGATTGCAAGACATCGTGAATACATGTGCCAACTTGGGAGAGAAAATTCTAGAATTGAAAGTTGTAAGAAAAATTTTGAGAACTCTTCCCGAAAGATTTCGCCCTAAGGTTGCAGCCATTGAAACAGTATAACACCCGGACGAAATCAAAGTAGAAGAATTAGTTGGTGCACTTCAAACTTATGAAATGACTTTTCCTACTAACTATTCTTCTGGAAAGCCTTCCTCTTCTTCTAAGTCTTCGGGTTTTGCATTGAAATCAACAAAAGAAGAAGACGTGGATTCATCCTCCTCAGACTCTGATGATAATTTATCTATGGAGGATTTCGAGAAACAGCTTGCATTCTTGACAAGGAAATTTCGCCGAAGCTTTCGAAGGGGAAATTCAAGCAAACCATCATCCTTCGTTAAGTCCAAGAAAGGCAAAGGATTTTCAAGCTTTAAATCAAGAAAGCAAGAGGGTTCTTCAAAGGACAAGAAGAACACCGAGGGACAAATCCAGTGCTTCAAATGCCGAGGTTTTGGTCATATCTCAACGGAGTGTCCCAACAAGAGTCCGTCAAAGAAGAAGGCTATGCAAGCCGTCACGTGGGATGACACTTTCTCTTCTGATGAGTCATTTTCTAGTGATGAGGATAACAACGCCACAGCATTCATTCGTCCACAGCTTCACCCTTCGTGTGTTTTTCAGCGACTTCCTCTGGTTCGTTATCCATTTCCTCCTTGAATGAAAAAACTGCATCGGATAATGAACCAAGCGATTCCGAAGGTGAAGACTTTGCTTTTGCCTACCTTAAATTGTTAAAGGATTCTAAGAAATTGGCAAAGCAAAACAAAAGTTTGAGAAGAAGGTTGTGGGATCTTGAAGAACAAACTAAAAAGGCAACTTCTCTCTCAAACACTCTTGAAGTGGAAAGGGACAATTTGAACAAGATAAATGTTTTCCTTCAATAGAAGAATGAGCATTTCGAGAAGGAACACACTAAATTGGTGGATAAGGCTAATTACTTCTTGAAACATCTACTCCGAGGCTCGACAAGAAAAAATGGAGATGACAAAGACCATATTCCAACTTAAAGAAGATTTGAAGCGATTTTCATCAGGAAGGAGCAAGTTGGACAAGTTGCTTAGTCTTGGTCAAACGAATCGTTTGGGCCTTGGATACGATCGAACTGGTGAGGATCCAAGTTCGAGTGGTACGAAGTTTGTGCCTCGGTCGGTTGCTCCTCCTCCGACGGAAATTATCGCAACCAACGTTGACAAGCCTACCTCATCCTCCCTGGGTTGAACTTTTGCCAATGTATGTCATCGTTGTGGTTTTGCAGGGCACTTAAGACCAAATTGCAAGTATAGAGCCAAACGAACAAATCAAGCACTACTTGCACCAACTACCATCAAGAACAGAGACTGGAATTCAAGAAGATATCAACCAAAGATCAAGAATAATGGTAGCACATTCCTCAAGACAATATTGTCATGGAAATCAAAGAAAAGTGATCAGCCGAACAAGATGCGTTCACCAAGGAGATCAACTTCACGATCATTGCCGAAGTATTCCAAAACTCGTAAGGTTTGGGTGCGCAAAAGTGAAATCTTCCCTTGTCTTGTTATTCACACATCACTACATGTAGAGTATCGGGTTTTCCATTGGGCACCGACTCCGCAAATGTTTATAGAAAAACATGGAAATGCGTGGAGCATGTGTATTTTATATTTACAGCGGGGTTCGGGTGGTTTCAGACTGTGGCGGAAGCTTCCGGGGCGAAAAGTGAGTCGGCGGCGCGAGATTGAAGCAAGCTGGAGGCTGGCAGCTCGGTTTGGGGCCTTTGCATTGTTGAGTTCCGGAACAGAGGGCCTGGTTCCGGAACTCACCCTTGAGTTCCGGAACCAGCATGGGAGTTCCGGAACCCGGGCTGTGGTACCGGAACCAGCATGGGTGTTCCGGTACCCAGTGTATAGGGAAAGTTTTTTTAGCCTTCTGACTGGACTGCTGGGGGTATTGAGGTAATTTCACCTTCCCATTGTTTTAGCCCTACACTTGGTCAATTTATACGAGTCATTCACCTGTTTCTTCTCCATCTTAACCTAAGGCAAAAGAAGACAGAAAGGAAGGAGAAGAAGAAGAGAGAGTTGGAGCTTGAGTTGGGTTTATCCTGCTATTTGGAGTCAGGTGGAGCCGCGCGCGCACCAAATCGCACTCGAGGTAAGTTGACAGACTTTTCTTTGATTGAGCTATTGGATTTTTTATATGGAGTTGGAGCAATTTATTGAGTTAAGTGGATGTGTTCTTTCCTCTTTTCTCTGCTGGCTGTGAGAGAGCAGCTTGTGCTGCTTGGTCCTTTTATTGGGTTGTTACTGTGCTGAGCCGAAACTGCATGCATGCAAGCATGCACGTGCTGGACTGGAGGGTTGGCTGAGGTGGAGCCGAGTTGCGCAAGGAGGTTGTAGTGGACTGGAGATTGTTGGGTGAGTTTCCGGAGATTTTTCGGGACGCGCATCAGTGTGCGCGCGCACGGCGCAGTTTCGGATTTTCGTCAGATAGTGGGTTCGGCACATCCCCGACTTCGGCTTGCGTACGGAAAGCTTTCTAGGTGGGTTAAAATTCTTCCAAATTATATGGAATGCCTTCTAATGCTTCTGTATGCATTTTGATCATGTCTAGTGGGTTATTTTTACTGTTGGTAAATCTGATAGTTGCCTAGGAAATTCCAGAAAATTCGGTAAAACCCCAGATTATTTTTAGTATACTCCTATTACTGCAAGACACAAGTTTGCATGGTTAGGAAGCTTTATTTTTGCACCGGAATCGAAATAAAAATCATAAAGCCCGTTTTGAGGAAAAACCAGCATTTTAAAGGGAGTTTATGTATCTTTGAGATCGTCAGTGGGATGATGTGATTCCAGGGTGCATGTGACCTCGTGCCGGGGGCCCGAGGGATTTTTGTTGGGTTCGTGGATGATTCTACTAGAGTCCTGGGGATTAGTGATGGCTTATCAGATTGAGTCGGGAGGGTTCGCCGACCTAGACATGAGATGTGATGTTGGCATTCGAGTTCCGATCTGTTTGATCGAGGATTAGAGCCTGTAGGCGCCGCTTTGTGATAGATATGATACTTTGAGCGCGGTGGGGTCGCTCCCCTCGAGTACGCTCCGGATGCGTGAGATGATTGAGATGGTTATACTAGGACGCCACACGTGGAGTGGGCAGGAGCGTTCCTAGTAGACATTAGGACGCCCCACGTGGAGTGGGCAGGAGCGTTCCTAGTAGACATTAGGACGCCCCACGTGGAGTGGGCAGGAGCGTACCTTGTAGTCAGTAGGACGCCCCACGTGGAGTGGATAGGTGCGTTCCTAGACTTAGGCGCAGGCCTGACTGGACCCGATAGGGAAGTCATAGAGGTTGGGTGATATGAGCGGGTGGTTACATGATATGTTCATAGATGGTTTTCCTTTGAGCATCATATTGAGGCATGTAGTGGTAGTTTATTTTCGCTTGCATTTTATCTATCTACCTATCTATTTGATGCCTCCAGTAGACTTAGTGGCCATGCCGTGGATTTTGGCGACGGTACCCACTGAGAGCTACCTTCTGCAGTAGTTCTCACACCCGCTGTGGTGATCGGTTTTCCTGAGGTGGCTACTCCGGGATCAGCTCGTGCGGAGTCATCGGACCGAGGTAAGGGCGTGGCCGACTAGTTGCTTACCCGAGTCTGTTGAGTCAGTGGTAGAGTCGCCCTGTATTTTTATTTTCCACTTTTGTACTGGTCTGGATATTGTACTTATGTCAGATACTGTATTTTGTATTTTGGACTTTGGTTTTATAGAGAATTTATTGTTCAGTTTTACTTCTTCTTGTAGTTTCTTTTGAGCTCTGATATCTGTATAGCTTTAGATCCTTTTTGCAGGTGGACGCTTTGTCTTTGCGGGAAGTCCCGTGCAGGCGGCGGATCTGTTGGCCAGCCCGGGTCGCAGTTTCGACCGCGGGGCGTGACAGATTTAGGTGGTATCAGAGCCTATGTGTATAGGTCATTGGGGACTCAGAGACTATTGGTTGGACAGTAGGATGACCGTCGTGAGAGACGTGACTTTAGCGAGAGTCCTGATTGAGTCTGTAACTCCCCGAGGGGATTGGGGCGAGTAACCTTACATGTTTATCTTCTGAAAGTGATTATGTTGGCTGCAGACAACATAATGCTTTAGAATGGGTGACATGTATTAGACTTTCGCTTGATCGGGTCGAGAGATTTCTGTTCTCTGACAATTTGTTTTTGTTGCAGTGCTTGCGATGCCTCCCAAACGTCGTGCGACGACGAGGGCACATTCCTTGTCAGATGAGGAGCCTGAGCGGCGAGAGGCCGAGCAGAGCTACGTTCAGGAGTTGCGGGCCCAGGTGGCCCAGATGTCGGAGGCATTTCAGCGCCAGGAGGCGAATATGGAGCGTATGATGAGATTACTTGAGCAGAGGGCATCACCAGTAGCGCCTCCGGTAGCGACATCGTCGACCTTCGGCTCAGATTGCCCAATTGACAGCTGCAGAGCAGAGGGAGCTTACTGACAGGTTGTCCTATATCAGCACGTTTCATCCCCCACGATTCGCAGGGCAGAGTTCAGAGCCTTGGGAGGCCGAAAATTTGATAGCGGCAATGGAAAAGCTATTCGAGAACCTGTTCATTGAGGAGAAGCATCAGGTGCACCTAGCTACGCACTTTCTTGACGGGGACACCGAGACTTGGTGGCGATGCGTTCGCCCAGTGGGACCACCCGGGGTACCGTTACTGTCTTGGGCAGAGTTTCGTGCTTTGCTGCTTGGGGTCTACTTTCCCGACAGTGTAAAGCAGATACTAGAAGGAGACTTGCGACGTCTGCAGCAGGGGAGTCGGCCCCTTCGTGAGTACATTCTGGAGTTTCTGCGGCTTTTGAGCAACGTACCCCATGTTGCCCGGGATGAGGCCCAGAGAGTTGAGCTTTTCGAGAGAGGATTGCATCAGGATATTTATCCCCTTGTACACACACATAGAGCGCAGACATTGGATGCAGCCAATGAGCACACACGGTGGGTTGACAGAGGATCCGTGGTCATGTCAGAGCGGGGGTTTGCGCCAGGGACTAGTTCTGGAGAGAAACGTCCGGCGCCATCAGAGTTGGGCCAGTCGAGTAGGCCGAGGCCATCGAGACCCCACGTTTCCAGCCTCGAGGTCGTGGGTCTCAGGGGAGACAGAGGCCAGGAGGCTTTCGGCGGCCGAGACCGCAGCAGCAGCATCAGCAGCAGAGGCGCCTAGATAGATGTGTTATTTGTGGTGGACCCCATGCACCTCCGCAGTGTGATCAGCGACAGGGTCGGTGTTACCGGTGTTACTGTTGCGGGCAGACGGGGCACATGTCTTTGACTTGTCAGAGTGTAGGGTCGCTAGTACCCTCGTCAGCATCGACTCCTCCTCCGCCCTTCCAGACGGGTGGAGCTTCAGCGGGTTTCGGCCAGGGAGATAGGGCCGCTTCGTCGCGACAGTCAGACAGGCGACCACCTCCGAGCGGGCGAGTTTATGCCGCTCAGGTAGAGGACTCTGGGGCAGCTAGCCACGTGGTGGCAGGTATTATTCTTATCTCCTCTACTCGCACTAGAGCTTTATTTGATACCGGAGCATCGTATTCATTCATCAGTAGGACATTTGCATCTTTGCATGGGCTAGAGATAGGACCGTTAGTTTGTGCTCGTGAGGTTCAGATACCTGATCACGTGTTGCACGTAGATGAGTGTTGTTGGTCCTGCCCAGTGCAGTTAGGGCCTTGGATTTTGCCTGTTGATTTTGGTCCTTCGTCAGCTCCTGGATTTTGATGTAGTGTTGGGGATGGATTGGTTGACTCGGTACTATGCTACTATTGATTGTAGAGAGAGGACTGTGACCCTTCGTGAGCCGGGTCAGGAGGAATTCATTTATAGGGGGTGTCAGAGTACTCTGTTTGCACTGACGATATCTTCTGCTAGGGCACGACAGATGCTGAGTCGTGGTTGTGTCGCTTTCTTAGCGACTGTTGCAGAGGTGCCTACGGCGATGCCTGGGCTCGAGGACATCCCTATCGTCCGAGAGTATCCAAATGTGTTTCCCCTTGAGCTATCTTCTATGCCGCCGGATCGAGAGATAGAGTTTGTGATTGATGTAGTCCCTGGAACTACAACAATCTCCAAGGCACCCTACAGGATGGCCCCTGCAGAGTTGAGAGAGCTAAAGGCTCAGTTACAGGATCTTTTGGATCGAGGGTTTATTCGACCTAGTGTTTCTCCTTGGGGAGCCCCGATTCTGTTTGTGAAGAAGAAAGACGGGTCACTTAGGCTTTGTGTAGACTACAGGGAGTTAAATAAAGTGACCGTCAGGAATAAGTATCCACTTCCTCGGATTGATGATTTATTTGATCAGCTTCAGGGAGCTACGGTATTCTCGAAGATAGATCTTCAGTCCGGTTACCACCAGCTGAGGGTGAGGGCCGAGGATGTATCCAAGACGGCGTTTAGGACTCGGTACGGGCATTATGAGTTCACGGTGTTACCTTTTGGTTTGACGAATGCCCCTGCCGCTTTTATGGATCTGATGAACCGTGTGTTCCAGCCGTACTTGGACCATTTTGTGGTGGTCTTCATTGATGATATTTTGGTTTATTCCCGTAGCGACATTGAGCACGAGGAGCACTTGAGGATAGTGCTACAACTTCTGAGAGAAAAGAAGTTGTATGCCAAGCTGAGGAAGTGCGCTTTCTGGCTTCGGGAAGTTTCATTCTTAGGCCATGCAGTTTCAGCCGCGGGAGTGGCAGTGGACCCGACGAAGATAGATGCAGTTCGGGATTGGCCTAGACCTACGATGGTGACAGAGATTCGGAGCTTCTTGGGCCGAGCAGGCTACTACCATCGGTTTGTAGAGGGCTTTGCGAAGCTCTCTACTCCCCTCACCAGACTGACCAGAAAGGGGACAAGATTTGTATGGACTGAACAGTGCCAGCAGAGCTTCGATGAGTTGAAGCTTCGACTGATTTCAGTGCCGATCCTTGCATTGCCAATTATGGGAGAGGGATTTACAGTTTACAGGGATGCCTCCCACAGCGGCTTAGGTTGTGTTTTGATGCAGCGTGATAGGGTAATTGCTTATGCATCGCGACAATTGAAGGACTATGAAAAGAATTACCCTACTCACGATTTGGAATTAGCCGCGGTTGTATTTGCTCTGAAGGTATGGCGACACTATCTCTAAGGCGAGCATTGCGAGATATTTACCGACCACAAGAGCCTGAAGTACTTATTCACTCAGAAGGAGCTTAATTTGAGGCAGCGCCGGTGGTTAGAACTGTTAAAGGATTACGATCTGAGCATACAGTATCATCCCGGCAAGGCTAATGTGGTCGCGGATGCCTTGAGTAGGCGATCGGGTCAGTCCTTGAGCTTATTGATTACTCAGCAGGAGCCACTGAGAGAGCAGTTGAGACGGTTGGATATCGAGGTTGTGTCCCCTGGGGATTCTGCAAGACTTATGTCTTTGATCTTGCAACCCACTCTGTTGGACAGGATTAGAGAGAAACAGAGTGGGGACCCCTATCTTGAGAGGATTCGAGACCAGGTTCAGCGTGGTCAGAAAGGGGACTTTTCTGTAGATGCAGCGGGAGTACTGCGGTACAGGGACCGCTACTATGTGCCCGTGGACTTGGATATTAGAGAGCTGATCCTGAGGGAAGCTCACTATACACCTTACACCCTCCATCCTGGGGGAACTAAGATGTATAGGGATTTGAGGGCACAGTTTTGGTGGCATGTCATGAAGAGAGATATTGGAAGGTTTGTGGCCCATTGTCTAACTTGTCAGCAAGTTAAAGCTGAACATCAGGTTCCAGCTGGCAAGTTGCTGAGCCTTCCAATACCTGAATGGAAATGGGACCGTGTCACTATGGACTTCATTGTAGGATTGCCGAGGACTCAGAGTGGAGCTGATGCTATATGGGTGATTGTGGATCGATTGACCAAATCAGCCCATTTCTTGCCGATACAGTCGAGTTGGACTCTAGAGAGATTAGCACAGTTATACATGGATGAGATCGTGAGACTACACGGCGTGCCAGCTTCGATTGTGTCTGATAGGGACCCGAGGTTCACTTCACAGTTTTGGAGGAGCCTGTAGACAGCCTTGGGGACCCAGCTTCAGTTTAGTACTGCTTTTCACCCACAGACTGACGGACAGTCCCAGCGGACCATTCAGACTTTAGAGGATACGCTGAGAGCTTGTGTCCTGAGTTTTAGCGGCAGTTGGGATCGACATTTGAGGATAGCAGAGTTCGCTTATAACAATAGCTTTCAGGCGAGCATTCAGATGGTGCCCTACGAAGCATTGTATGGAGGAAAATGTCGATCACCACTATGTTGGAGTGACGTGGGTGAAAGGAAGACTTTGGGGCCAGATTTGCTTTTGGAGGCCGAGGAAAAGGTTAAGGTTATTCGGCGTCATCTTGTGACTGCACAGAGCCGACAGAGGAGTTATGCCGATAGGAGGCGGCGAGACTTAGAGTTTCAGGTTGGAGACCATGTCTTTCTGAAAGTCTCGCCATCTCGAGGGATACGCCGTTTTGGAGTGCGCGGGAAGCTGAGCCCGCGTTTTATTGGGCCGTTTGAGGTATTGCAGCGCATTGGACCCGTTGCATATCGAGTTGCTCTACCGCCGCGGTTGGCAGGTACTCATGATGTGTTTCATGTATCCGTCTTGAGGAGGTATGTGTATGATCCCTCGCATATATTGGACTTCACATCATTTGAGTTGGATGAGGAGCTGCACTTCCAGGAGCGCCCGATGCGAATTCTTGCTCGTGAGACGAGAGAATTGCGCAATCGGGTTATACCTTATGTAAAGGTCTTATGGAGTCACCGCGATGAGAGGGAGGCCACGTGGGAGCCCGAGGATGAGCAGAGGATTTCATGCCCATATCTGTTTGAGACACCCTCCTGAGTTTCAGTTTCAGTTTGGTTTCAAGGACGAAAACTTTTTAAGGAGGGGAGAGTGTAGAGTATCGGGTTTTGCATTGGGCACCGACTCTGCAAATGTTTATAGAAAAACTTGGAAATGCGTGGAGCATGTGTATTTTATATTTACAGCGGGGTTCGGGTGATTTCAGATTGTGGCGGAAACTTCCGGGGTGAAAAGTGAGCCGGCGGCGCGAGATTGAAGCTTGCTGGAGGCTGGCAGCTCGGTTTGGGGCCTATGCATTGTTGAGTTCCGGAACAGAGGGCCTGGTTCCGGAACTCACCCTTGAGTTCCGGAACCAGCATGGGTGTTCCGGAACCCGAGCTGTGGTACCGGAACCAGCATGGGTGTTCCGGTACCCAGTGTACAGGGAAGGTTTTTTTTAGCCTGCTGACTGGACTGCTGGGGGTATTGAGGTAATTTCACCTTCCCATTGTTTTAGCCCTACACTTGGTCTATTTATACGAGTCATTCACCTGTTTCTTCTCCATCTTAACCTAAGGAAAAAGAAGAAAGAAAGGAAGAAAAGGAGAAGAAGAAGAGAGAGTTGGAGCTTGAGTTGGGTTTATCCTGCTGCTTGAAGTCAGGTGGAGCCGCGCGCGCACCAAATCGCACTCGCGGTAAGTTGACAGACTTTTCTTTGATTGAGCTATTGGATTTTTTATATGGAGTTGGAGCAATTTATTGAGTTAAGTGGATGTGTTCTTTCCCCTTTTCCCTGCTGGCTGTGAGAGAGCAGCTTGTGCTGCTTGGTTCTTTTCTTGGGTTGTTACTGTGCTGAGCCGAAACCGCATGCATTCAAGCATGCACGTGCTGGACTGGAGGGTTGGCTGAGGTGGAGCCGAGTTGCGCAAGGAGGTTGTAGTGGACTCGAGATTGTTGGGTGAGTTTCCGGAGATTTTTCGGGACGCGCGTCAGTGTGCGCGCGCGCGGCGCAATTTCGGATTTTCGTCAGATAGTGGGTTCGGCACATCCCCGACTTTGGCTTGCCTACGGAAAGCTTTCTAGGTGGGTTAAAATTCTTCCAAATTATACGGAATGCCTTCTAATGCTTCTGTATGCATTTTGATCATGTCTAGTGGGTTATTTTTACTGTTGGTAAATCTGATAGTTCCCTAGGAAATTCCAGAAAATTTGGTAAAACCCTAGATTATTTTTAGTATACTCCTATTACTGCAAGACTAGTTTGCATGGTTAGGAAGCTTTATTTTCGCACCGGAATCGAAATAAAAATCATAAAGCTCGTTTTGAGAAAAAACCAGCATTTTAAAGGTTGTTTATGTATCTTTGAGATCGTCAGTGGGATGACGTGATTCCAGGGTGGATGTGACCTCGTGCCGGGGGGCCGAGGGATTTTTGTTGGGTTCGTGGATGATTCTACTAGTGTCCTGGGGATTAGTGATGGCCTATCAGATTGAGTCGGGAGGTTTCGCCGACCTAGACATGAGATGTGATGTTGGCATTCGAGTTCCGATCTGTTTGATCGAGGATTAGAGCCTGTAGGCGCCGCTTTGTGACAGATATGATACTTTGAGCTCGGTGGGGTCGCTCCCCTCGAGTATGCTCCGAATGCGTGAGATGATTGAGATGGTTAGACTAGGACGCCCCACGTGGAGTGGGCAGGAGCGTTCCTAGTAGACATTAGGACGCTCCACGTGGAGTGGGCAGGAGCGTACCTTGTAGTCAGTAGGACGCCCCACGTGGAGTGGATAGGTGCGTTCCTAGACTTAGGCGCAGGCCTGACTGGACCCAATAGGGCAGTCATAGAGGTTGGGTGATATGAGCGGGTGGTTACATGATATGTTCATAGATGGTTTTCCTTTGAGCATCATATTGAGGCATGTAGTGGTAGTTTATTTTCCTGCTTGCATTTTATCTATCTACCTATCTATTTGATGCCTCCAGTAGACTTAGTGGGCATGGCGTGGACTTTGGCGACGGTACCCACTGAGAGCTACCTTCTGCAGTAGTTCTCACACCCGCTGTGGTGACAGGTTTTCCTGAGGCGGCTACTCCGGGATCAGCTCGTGCGGAGTCATCGGACCAAGGTAAGGGCGTGGCCGACTAGTTGCTTACCCGAGTCTGTTGAGTCAGTGGTAGAGTCGCCCTGTATTTTTATTTTCCACTTTTGTACTGGTCTGGATATTGTACTTATGTCAGATACTGGATTTTGCATTTTGGACTTTGGTTTTATAGAGATTTTATTGTTCAGTTTTACTTCTTCTTGTAGTTTCTTTTCAGCTCTGATATCTGTATAGCTTTAGATCCTTTTTGCAGGTGGACGCTTTGTCTGGGCGGGAAGTCCCGTGCAGGCGGCGGATCTGTTGGCGAACCCGGGTCGCAGTTTCGACCGCGGGGCGTGACACTACATGCATATGACAATTCGTCTTGGTATCTGGACCGTTGTTGTTCCCATCACATGACTGGTGATAAAAACTATTTTCGAACTTTTGAGAAGACCTCCAGAGGACTTGTAGTTTTCAGAGATGGACGATCTTCAAAAATAGTTGGCAAAGGAACAATTACTATTCCAGATGGCCCGATTTTGAACAATGTTTTATTTGTTGAAGGCCTTAAGACTAACCTCATAAGCATTAGCCAATTGTGTGATGATAGTTTTTCAGTTGATTTCTCTTATGTTGAATGTATTGTAACTGACGTAAACCATTCATTCTTTTTGAAAGGGGTTAGATATCAAAATAATTACTATGTAGTTCCTAACAATTCTCTAGATCATTGTAACCTAGTGTCACTTGATATTGAAAACGTTTGGCATGAAAGACTAGGTCACATAAATTTTAAGGAACTATCTAGAATATCTAACAAAGACATGTTTAGAGGTGTGCCAAAATTGTCTTTTAAAGAAAACCGTGTGTGTGGAGGTTGTCAAAAGGGAAAACAATCCAGATCCACGCACCGGAACTTGAACCACGTGGGAACCAAACGACCGCTAGAATTATTGCATATGGATTTAATGGGGTCGACTCGTCAACCAAGCTTGGGAGGTAAATGGTACATTTTTCTTTTGGTTGATGATTTCTCTAGATATTCATGGGTAGCATTTTTAAAAGAGAAAGCGGATACTTTCGATTCTTTTCATGAGATTTGTCATCGTATTATGATTGAGAAGAATGAAAAGATCGTTCGTGTTCGGAGTGATAGAGGTGGTGAATTCATTAATTCAAAATTCATTGATTTTTGCTCTTCAAACGGCATAAAACATGAATTCTCTGCACCTTATACGCCACAACAGAACGGTGTAGTCGAGCGTAAAAATAGAGTTGTACAAGAGATGGCACGTGTTATGCTTCATAGCCGGAAACTCCCTTTATATTTTTGGGCTGAAGCAGTTAACACCGCGGTCTATGTGATCAATAGAATATATTTGTGCCCGGGTACTTTGAATACCCCCTATGAACTTTGGTTCTATAGAAAACCGAACATAAAGTATTTTCGCATCTTCGAGAGTCATTGCTAGATTTTGCGCAATCGTGAAAATCTTGAAAAATTCGACTCTCGTTGTGACGAAAATTTTTTTATGGGTTATTCCACAAATAGTAGAGCATATCGGGTATATAACCTTGAATCTAAAACGTTGATAGAATCAATAAATGTTAAAGTAGATGAAGCTTCTCATTTTTCTGATAGATCTACTCTTGATATGTCTCTTGATGATGAATCTCCTGCTTATGATATTGCATCTTTGCATGATAAATCTTCTGAAAATTTTGATGCATCTCATGGTTCTTCTAGTTCATCCATTGTGCAGGAATCATCGCAAATTTCCCCAAGTACTCCTTTACCTCAAATGCTTCGTATCTCCAAGGACCATCCAGAATCAAATATTATTGGAGATCCTCAAGAAGGAGTTAGAACTCGGAGACAATTGGAATGTGGAGTTGCATGTTATGTCTCCATGATTGAACCAAAGAATATTGATGAAACTCTTCAAGATAACTATTGGATTGAAGCAATGCAAGAAGAGCTCAATCAATTTGAAAGTAACACAGTCTGGGAATTAACGAAGCCCCCAAAGCAACAAAACATTATTGTACTAATTGGATTTTCAAGAACAAGAAAAATGAAGACGGTACCATTGTGAGAAACAAAGCATGGTTGGTTGCTCAGGGCTACTCACAAATTGAAGGAATAGACTTTGATGAGACATTCGCCCCGGTTGCTCATCTCGAGTCCATTCGTATCCTTTTCGCTATTGCTTGTCATTTTAAAATTAAGCTTTTTCAAATGGACATTAAGAGCGCATTTTTGAATGGTTTTCTAAATGAAGAAGTTTATGTGGCTCAACCGAAAGGTTTCATTGATCATAAACTCCAAACCATGTTTTTCGATTGAAAAAGGCTCTTTACTGACAAAAATAAACACCGCGAGCATGGTACGAAAGATTGACAAAGCATCTTTTGGAAAAGGGCTATACTCGAGGGTGAGCAAATCGGACTTTTTTTGTGAAGCACTTTCAGGACAAGTTCATTGTGGCACAAATATATGTGGATGACATTGTGTTTGGTGTTACGAGGAACAACGATGCTTCAAAATTTGCCGAAACGATGGAAAGCGAATTTGAGATGCCACGATGGGCGAGCTAACGTATTTTCTTGGATTGCAGATTAAGCAATGTAATGATGGCATTCATTTATGTCAATCCAAATATGCGAAGGAGTTGGTCAAGAAATTCGGATTGGAGAATTCTAAAGATTTTTTGACTCCTATGGGAACTATCAATAAGGGATTAGGAAGTGAATCTCACGGAGAGAGTGTAGACGAGAAACTTTACAGAAGTATGATTGGAAGTCTACTCTACCTTACGGCTAGTCGCCCGGATATTTCTTTCAATGTTGGAATTTGCGCGAGATATCAATCAGCACCGAAGGAAATTCACCTGAAAGCGGTGAAAAGAATCATCCGGTACATCAAAGGTACATTTAATTTCGGAATTTGGTATCCTATTGGCACATCTCTTGACATTATAGGATACTCAGATGCCGATTGGGCTGGATCAGTGGATGATAGAAAGAGCACGAGTGGTGCATGTTTTTACCTTAGCCATTGTCTTGTTGCATGGCAGAGTTAAAAGCGAAACTGCATTGCTCTCTCTACTGCCGAGGCGGAATACATTTCAGCGGAAAGTTGTTCAACTCAATTGATTTGGATAAAAAGTGTATTGAGTGACTTCCACATTCCTACGACCTCGGTAACTATTCTTTGTGACAACACCAGTGCCATTAACATTTCTAAAAACCCTGTGTTGCATTCTAGAACAAAACACATTGACCTAAGATATCATTTTCTTAGAGAACTAGTTGAATCAAGTACATTACAAAATTCTTATGTTTCAACTGAAAATCAATTAGTTGATATCTTGACAAAACCCTTGGATCAAAAACGTTTTATTCATTTGCGAAAAGCAATTGGCATGCTTTCTATTGCATAACCGTTTTGAACTATTGCTTAGATAGGTTTCTGTTCTGTGTTTTCGTTCTTTTTGTTTGTACTATAGAACATTAACTGAGCATTAGTATAATTAACTTTAATTGCATCCTTTTATATCTTGAGAAATTTATTATGATTTTGATATCATTATAATTCATCTGATGCAATAATCATTTATATTAATTATTTCATCTTTAATTCATCAAAGTCAATTCCTCACTCAATGATCTCTTGGTATTGTTTTTATCTTATTTGATAATTGAAATAAGTATGAACACGAGATCAATTTTTGGTTGAACACTTAATAACTTACATAATTGATAGCCAATTGAGGGGAGTCTATTAAAATTTTCACGCTCAAAAGATGTGGAAAGAGTTACATCCCTTAGTGGAGTGTGAAAACTACCACCACATGGAGGAAAGATGTAGAGTACCGGGACTTCGTATAGTGTACCGACTCCGCAAGATAGCGTGGTGCGGGGAAATCGTCTGGAGCGTGTTCCATTTGTGTTTGCAGATGAGTTCGGGTTGGTTCGGATCGACGCGGAAGCCTTTGTGTCGAAAAGTGAGTTGACGGCATCGAATTTGGAAGCCCCAGCTTGAATCAGCATATTCAGGGAAATCGCGTACCGGTACCCGAGGTTGGGTATCGGAACGGATTAGAGGGATAGCAGACAGAGAGCTTCGGATTGAGGAAATTTTGGGAAAAGTTTTCAAAGTCCCTGGGTACCGGAACTGGACAGTGCGTACCGGTACCTTATGTGAATTTTGGCTTGAGTACCGGAACACAGATGAGGGTACCGGTACTCAATGATGGATTTATCAGAGATAGCTTTCGGGTTGGGATTTTCGTGTTTAGGTACCGGTACTGGAACCCGAGTACCGGTACTCAGCCTCCAGATTTTTGTGGAAGTGAGGGTAAAAGAGTATTTTCACATCCCCAACCACCCTTGTTGACTGTATCGACCCCTCTCTTCTCTATATAAGGGACTCCTCCTCTCTTCTCAGCTGGAACCAGAGAAAAGATAAAGAATGAGGGGAAGAAGTAGAGAAAGAAAGAGAAGGAGATTGAGAGTGAGAGAGATGGAGTGGCTGTGAGTTGTTGATGGACCCGTTCGCGCCGGATTTCGGATTTTCGATCGTAAGCGCGACAGGGAGCTTGTCTGGTTGAGGAGAGCCCGGTTGGAGCTCGTGCGCACGCGGACACTGTGGAGGTGAGTACGATGCATTTTTTTCGAGTTTTCGGATTTTCCTCGGATTTCGGATTTTGGACGGAGGTTGGGATTCTTGAGTTGGATTTTTCTCATCCTTTCCTTTTTTCCTTGTGTGGTGTGGAGCCGCTGAGTCATGCGAGGGCTGTTGGAGCCCTCGGGTTGCCCTGCGCATGGTGCAAAGCCGCGGAGGCGCGTGCAGGCTGTGCCAGCAGGATGCGGGAGGCGTTGACCGCCGTATTGACCGAGCGCAGTTGGTGCCTTGTTAGAGGCTGTGGAATGAGCTGAGAGCTCCAAGAGGATTTTCGGGACACTCGGGAGAGGTGCGCGCGCGAGGGGGGCCGACGTGCTGTTTGTGGCAGATTTTGTCAGTGTGCAAGTCCGCGCTTCACCGACTTCAGCTTTGCCTGCGGAAAGCGATCCAGGTGGGTTGGAATTTCCTCAAGATTTATGGAATGCCTTCTAATGCTAATGTATGCAAGTCTAGCATGTCTAGCTTAGTTGTTTCTATAGTTGGTAAATCTGATAGTTGCCTAGAAAACTGTAGAAAAACAATCATGAGCCCCAGATATTTTTAGCATGACCTAGAGATGATTTGACACTAGACTGCATGGTTAGTTGGCTTTAGGATTGTATCTGAACTGTTTTAAAAATCGTTGAACCTGTTTTAATGAAAACTGAGCTTTGAAAATAGTTTTAAAATATTGAGATCGCCCGGAGGGGTTGAGTAGGTTCAGGATGCATGTGTCCTCATGCCTGGTGGCCAAGTGGATTTTTAGAGCTCTGTGGGATGAGCTTCTAGTGTCATGAGAGAGTTTGAGCATTATTCCACATCGGGGGCGGAATTTCCGGGCCTCCTGTGTGATAGATTGAGGTTTGATCTCCCTGGTTGGGATTGATGAGTTTATTCTGGATCATGGGTCGTGCATTATCAGATTGTGTCATGGAGGTGGTTCTCCAACTTGGCTATGAGAGTTTGGGCTTTGGCAGATCGAGTCGTGGAGGGTTCCCCGACTTAGCCATGGGTTGTGCATTATCAGATTGTGTCGTGGAGGTGGTTCTCCGACTTAGCTATGAGAGTTTGGGCATTTCCAGATTGATTCGTGGAGTGTTCTCCGACTGAGTTATTGTTATTTGAGCATTTGAGTTTCTGATATGTTTGATCGTGGATCATAGCCTGCATGTGCCTCTTATTGAGACAGATGAGACACGCTTTTTCCTTGGTGGTGTCGCTTCCCTCGAGTTGCCGCTCTGGATGCGATGATGATGCGCCTAGTTGATGCACTAGTGGCCGCTTTGCGTGGTACTGTGATAGTTCGATTGGACACCCGTCGTTGATACACGAGGGAACCTAGTTGATACACTTGGGGGCGCAGGCTTGACTGGACCAGATTTGGCAGTCAGTTAGTTTGGGTTATTGTGAGCACGTCGTGAGCGGGTGGGTGCGTAGCATGTTCTTAGATGAGTTTTCCTTTGAGCATAATTCTTTAGGCATATTAGCAGTAGCGAGTGTATGCATAGCTTGTTCATAGTAGAGTTTTCCTTTGAGCATGATGTTGAGACATATTAGCTGTAGTTATTTTCCAGCTTTCCTATTATCTATCTGCATACCTATTGTTTTGCCTCCGGTAGACTTAGTGGGCATACCGTGGATATTGGTGACGGTACCCACTGGGAGTTACCTTCTGCAGTAGTTCTCACACCCGCTGTGGTTACAGGTTTCCAGAGGTTGCTGTTCCGGCTTGTGTTCGTGCGGAGACAGCTGATCGAGGTAAGGGCGTGACCGAGTAATTCCTTACTAGCATTTTGAGAGTCAGAGGTAGATGTACCCTGTATTTTTGAGTTTCCACTTTTGTACTGGACAGTCTGAGAGATTTGTATTGTATTTATTTTACATAGGGTGCTAGACTATGTAGTGAGGATTTATTTTTTTTTCAGATGTTCAGTTTTGATTTCTGTAGCTACTAGTTTTATTTCCGCTCTTATACATGTTGTTTAGCTATAGATCTGACTTGCAGGGTAGACGCTTCGTCTGTGCGGGGGTTTCTGTAGAGATGGCGGATCTGTTGGCGAGCCCAGGTCGCAGTTTCGACCCCGGGGCGTGACAGATTTGGGTGGTATCAGAGCCTAGGTATATAGGTCGTTGAGGACTTAGTGACCCTAGGCTATTGGTTGGACAGTAGGATGATTGTCGTGAGAGACGTGACTTTAGCAAGAGTCCTGATTGAGTCTGTACCTCCCCCAGGGGATTGGGGTGAGCGATCTTACATGTTTATTCTCTAAAGCGGTTATGTTGGCTACAGACAACATAATGCTTTAGAATGGGTAACATGTCCTAGACTTTCGCTTGATCTGGTCGAGAGATTTCGTGGTCCTGATGTTTGGTTTGTTGCAGTTGTTTTCGATGCCTCCGAGACGTCGTGCAGCGACGAGGGCGCTTGTGGCCTTGGATGAGGAGCCCGAACAGCAGAAGGCTGAATGGACAGAGCAGAGTGAGGTCCGAGAGTTACGGGCCCAGGTAGCCCAGATGTTTGAGGCGATGCGGCGCCAGGAAGAGAACATGGAGCGCATGATGCGCACGCTTGGACAGAGAGCATCCCCTGTGTTATTGCCAGTAGTACCTCCGGCCGCGACATCGTCGGCTTCGACCCAGATCGCACCATTGACAATGCAGGAGCAGCGAGAGCTTACTGATCGGATGTTGTACATCAACCAGTTCCATCCCCCGCAGTTTTCAGGGCAGAGTTTGGAGCCTTGGGAGGCTGAGAACTGGATTGCTGCTATGTAGGAGCTATTTGAGAGTTTGTTCCTCCAGAAGAAGCATCAGCTGCATTTGGCCACGTACTTTTTGGAGAAGGACGCCGAGATTTGGTTGCGTCGAGTTCGTCCTGTTGGACCACCGGGAGTGCAATTGATGACTTGGAGCGAGTTTTGTGTTTTGCTACTTGGAGTTTCCTTTCCCGACAATGTGAAGTAGAAACTGGAAGAAAATTTGAGACACCTGCAGCAAGGGAGTCGATCTCGTCAGGAGTATGTTCGCGAGTTTCTGCAACTGTTGAGCAGCGTGTCCCTGTTACCCAGGATGAGACCCAGAAGGTCGATCTGTTTGAGAGAGGACTGCATAGGATGTCAATCACTTCGTGCATTCCCAGCGAGCACTGACCTTGGATGCAGCGATTGAGCATGCTTAGTGGATTGATCGAGGATCTGTGATCATGTCTGAAAGGAACGGAGCACCAGGGACCAGCTCCGGAGAGAGAGACATCCAGTGTTGCCTGATTATGGAACAGTCGAATTGATCGAGACCCCCGAGGTTGCCATGATTACAGTCTCTGGGTCGTGGGTCTCAAAGGAGACAGAGGTTGGGAGATTCTCTACAGTCGAGGCACCAGTAGCAGTGTCGGGATGAGAGTGTCATTTGCGGTGGGCCTCATTCGCCGCCGCAGTGTGAGACTACAAACGGGGGCGATGTTTCCTTTTGGATAGTCAGGACATATTCAGGCAGAGTGCCCTAGAACAGTGCTTATGGTATTGCCCCTTGCGATGACACCCCCACTACTTCTTCAGGATGAAGGAGCTCCTCCGATTTACCTCCAGACAGAGGGCAGATAGGGTTCACGATATCGGGACAGACCGAGTGTCGACCGTCAGCGTCGAGCAGATGAGATTGAGTAGCTGGTTAAGGGCGCCTCGTAGCGGATCGCGTCTCACCAGGTGATGTTTTCTTTATAGTCGGCGGAGTTAGAGCAGGTTTGAGGCCGACACCACTTGCGTATGTTTCAGTGGAGCATTGGCAGCTTCGTACGGGCCAGAGATAGGACTGTTAGCTTGTGTACGTGACGATCAGGTTCCAGATGACGTATGGCACAGGGATGAGTGTTGCCAGTCCTGCCCAGTGTTGTTAGGACCTTGGATTTGATCCATTGATTTGGTTGGTCCTACCTTAGCTCCGAGCTTTAGTTGTGGTATGGGATAGGGATTCGTTATCCCAGTTTTATGCTACCATGGATTGTCGAGAGAGGACAGTGACCCTCCGTGGATATGGTCAGGAGGAGTGTGTTTATAGACGATGCCAGAGCACCACAGATGTTGAGTCGTGGATGTACCGCTATTCTAGCGATTGTAGAGGAGGTGCCTACGGCGGCACCGGGAATTAAAGGATATCTTTATCGTCGAGAGATCTCGAGTGTGAGTTCACCTGAGCTGGTGTTGATGCCGCCGGTTAGAGAGATTGAGTTTGAGATTGTGATTGATGTGGTTTTGGAAACCGCGCCAACCTCGGTAGCGCCTTATGAAGTATCACCAGTAAGCTGGGAGAGCTGATAGCACAATTGCGAGATCTGATGGATCGAGAGGTCTGTTGACCCAGTGCCACGTCGTTGAGATTACGATGGTGAAGATTATGCTTCCACGCCGTTGATACACGGTGGTGATGCCATGCCGTTGATACCGGTAGTGATGCCACGTTGTTGATACACAACGGTGAGAGTTTTATTGTGGTTCGAGCACAGACAGGTTTGGGTTGTATTCCGGCAGTTCCTCTTTTGTGAGGCAGGTATCTGTATGGAACCATACAGCCGAGGATTGTGCCTAGATAGTGTTCAGGATCGGGTAGAGGCATTATGAGCTTACAGCGAGGTCAAGTGGATTGACTAATGCCTTGCCGCCTTTAGTATTCGAGGAATTGTGTATTCCAGTGGTATTTGGACGGGTTGGTAGCAGGACTCGTCATGGATATTTGGAATTTATTTCCAAAGTGACATGTAGTGCATGAGGAGCACTTGAGGATAATGCTGCAACTTCTGAGAGAGAAGAAGTGTATGCCAAGTTGAGAGAGTGTGAATCTTTGGCTTCGGAAGGTTTTGTTGTTAGGCTGTGTGATTCCAGCTGCATGAGTGATAGTGGACCCAACGAAGAGTGATGCCGTTCGGGTTTGGCCTAGACCTACGTTAGTGTCAGAGGTCTGAAGCTTTTGGACTAAGCAGTGCCAGCATAGCTTCGAGGAGTTAGAGCTGAGGATGATACCAACATCGATGTAGATGATTGCCAGTGATAGAAAGGGATTTGGGTTATCTATCGACCCCTTGAACCTGAAATACTTGGTGACTCGGTAGGAGTTTAATTCAGGCAATGCCGATGGATAGAGTCCTTGAAGATGCATGATTGATCTTACAGTATTACCCTGGCGAGGATATATTGGTCATGGATGCCTTGACTAGGCAGGCAGAGCCACCTTGGTGTGAGGTGACCGTTCAGTGGATGCCCATCTTTGGAGCCTGTTTTGTATGTTTGGGGTGAAGGCACTAGCCATTCAAAGTTTTCGAACTTTTTACCGAATCCGGCTGGCTTCGAATTGAGAGTTGGGGGTTAAGGGATGTTCCCGATGTTGGGCTTCTTTCCCTGTTGATGGATGGGAGAGTGTACTAATGAAGCTGTGAGCATTTTGGTTGCCAAGGAGCAACGGAGGGGTTATGCCAATTGGAGGCATGGAGTTCTGGATTTGGAGACCATGATTTCTGGAAGCCACAATCCGCAGGGATTGGTAGAATCGAGTTTACGCGGTAAGTTCGGTCCGCGAGTATTTATCTTTCCGGAAGTGGTATATTTGATCCCTCGCATGTTTTGGACTTCATTTCCTTGGAGTTGGATGGGGATTTGAGCTATCAGGATCGACCGATGCGAATTCTGCTCAAGAGGCGAAGGAATAGCGCAACCGGGTCATACCTTTGGTGAATGTCCCGAAGAGCCATTATGATGAGAGGGAGGCCACTTGAGAGCCTGAGGATGAGTTGAGGATCTCCTATCCCCATTTGATTGAGACACCCTCCTTATTTATGGATTTTTCTAGTTTCGAGGACGAAACTCTTTTGAGGAGGGGAGAATGTAGAGTACCGGGACTTCGTATAGTATACCGACTCCGCAAGATAGCGTGGTGCGGGGAAATCGTCTGGAACGTGTTCCATTTGTGTTTGCAGATGAGTTCGGGTTGGTTCGGATCGACGCGGAAGCTTTTGGGTCGAAAAGTGAGTTGACGGCGTAAAATTTGGAAGCCCCAGCTTGAATCAGCATTTTCAGGGCATTGCGTACCGGTACCCGAGGTTGGGTACCGGAACGAATTAGAGGGATAGCAGACAGAGAGCTTCGGATTGAGGAAATTTTGGGAAAAGTTTTCTAAGTCCCTTGGTACCGGAACTGGGCAGTGCGTACCGGTACCTTATGTGAATTTTGGCTTGAGTACCGAAACAAGCCTGTAGGCGCCGCTTTCTTATAGTTGAGACACCTTGAGCTCGGTGGGGTCGCTCCCCTCGAGTGCGCTCCGGATGCGTAGAGATGATTGATATGGTTAGACTAGGACGCCCCACGTGGAATGGGCAAGTGCGTTCCTAGCAGCTAGTAGGGCGCCCCACACAGAGTGGGTATGTAGAGTACCGGGACTTGGTGGAGTGTATCGACCTCGCAAGATGGCGTGGTGTGGAGAAATCGCCTCGGACGTGTTCCATATTTGTTTGCAGATGATTTCGGGTTGACTCGGGTCGACGCGGAAGCCCCAGCTTGAATCGGAGTTTTCCGGGCTTTGTGCGCCGTTAGAGGACTGGTTTGTTAGAGCCTCGACTCCACTGTTGGATGCAGAAAAAAATTGGAAAAGGTTTGGAACGTGTGTATTTTCAGTTTACAGTGAAGCTCGGGAAGTTCCGGACTGATGCGGCGGCCCCGAGGGCAAAAAGTGAGTTGGAGTGGCTTAAGATTGATTATTTAATTAATTAATTAACTTGATTATATTGTCTGAGAGAGGGAAATTAGAGAATGAAAGAGTAAGAATGAAAAAAGGAATAATGAGGGTGTATAGAATTAGTGTTGGTGTTGGTGTTTGGAGAGAGTGTTGGGTTTCTTCTTCACCATGCACCATGCACCATGCACCAAGCACCTCAAATTAGCACTAATTAGCACCATGCCATGTCATCGTCTCCTCCAAAACAAGAACAGAGGATTTTTCCTCAAACAGAGGAATGAGAAGAAATGGAAGGAGGAGAAGAAGAAGAAGAATTGAGGTGTGGGAAAAAAGGATTTTGATCGTCTTGACGGCGCGGATCTTTTGCTAGTAGCCATTGGGAGCCGAGCGGAGCGTGCGCGAAGAAATTGTTGAAGTGAAGATGTACTATTTTTCAAGTGAGAGAGAGAGAAAGCTTGTGTTGACTTTGTTGATGGGTTTTTTTTGATGGAGATGATGAGCATACTATCCAAAAGTGGAGCAGAGACCATCAGAAGGTGCCGCGCGGGCGCGCGATGTAGAGAACGGGTTTTGCATTGAGCACCGATTCCGCAATTGTTCACAGAAAAAAATCTAAAAATTCTTGGATCATGTGTATTTTATATTTACAGTGAGGTTCGGGTGGTTTCAGACTGTGGCGGAAGCTTCCGGCGCGAAAAGTGAGACGGCGGCGCGAGTTGGAGGTTTGCTGCAGAGTTCTAGTGAGGCTGGGCAATGGTGTTCCGGAACAGGATGCTGTGTTCCGGAACAGACCATTGTGTTCCGGAATACAGCATTGTGTTCCGGAACAGGGCCTGGTGTTCCGGAACAGGCCCATTGGTTCCGGAACACATGCAATAGGGAGCTGTTTTCTTGATGCTGACTTGGTTTTTTTAAGGGGTATTGAGCTAATTTTACCTTCCCTTTGTGTTAACCCTACTCTTGGTCTTTTTATACGAGCTTTTCACCTTGCTTCTTCTCCTCCATAACCTAAGGAAAGAAAGAAAGGAAGAGAGCAGGAAGTAAAGGAGAGGAAGTGAGTAAGTTGGAAGTTGGCAGATTCTGCTGCTTGGAGTTCGTGGAGCCGCGCGCGCATCGCGCTTTATACAAGGTAAGTTAGCAAATATTTTACTCGTTGGATTGGAGGATTTATTTTATGGATTTGGAGTGGATTTGGAGTTGAATTGCATGTTTCTTTTCCTCTTTGCCTGCAAGCTGTTGGAAACAGCTCGTGCTGTTTTTTTTTGAGTTACTGCGCAAATCCGCAACAACATGCATGCTTTTCATGCACGTGCTGGTGAATGGGTTGGCTGATTGGTGCTGGGATTGCGCAGGGAGATTGCTGAGGCTTGTGGATTATTGTGAGAGCTTCCGAGGGTTTTTTTCGGGGTGCGCGACAGTGCAAGCGCGCGCGAGGCGCAAAATCAGATTTTTCGTCAGATTGTGGATTCGGTGCGACCCCGACTTCGGCTTGCCTACGGAAAGCTTTCTAGGTGGGTTAAAAATCTTCCAAATTGTACGGAATGTTTTCTAATGCTTCTATGGGCATTTTAATCATGTCTAGTGTATTATTCTTACTGTTGGTAAATCTGATAGTTGCCTAGAAAATTCCAGAAAATTCGGTAAACCCCCAGATTATTTTTAGTATATTCCTAATATTGCAAGACACTAGTTTGGATGCTTAGGGGGCATTATTTTTGCACCGGAATCCAAATAAAAATCAAAAAGTCCGTTTTCAGGAAAAATTGGCATTTTTAAAGGTAATTTTGTATCTATGAGACCGTCAGTGGGATGACTTGATTCCAGGGTGTTGTGACCTCGTGCCTGGGGGCCGAGAGATTTTTGGTTGGTTCATGGATGGTTCTACTAGTGTCCTGGGGAATTAAAGAAGGCTTATCAGATTGAGTCCGGAGGGTTCACCGACCTGGACATGAGTTGTGATAAGGGCATTTGAGTTTCGATCTGTTTCATCGAGGATTTGAGCCTGTAGGCGCCGCTTTCTGACAGTTGTGATACCTTGAGCTCGGTGGGATCGCTCCCCTCGAGTACGCTCCGGATGCGTAGAGATGATTGATATGGTTAGACTAGGACGCCCCACGTGGAGTGGGTAGGTGCGTTCCTAGCAGCTAGTAGGACGCCCCACGCGGAGTGGGTAGGTGCGTTCCTAGCAGCTAGTAGGACGCCCCACGCGGAGTGGGTAGGTGCGTTCCTAGCAGTCAGTAGGACGCCCCACGCGGAGTGGGTAGGTGCGTTCCTAGAAGTCAGTAGGACGCTGTAGAATACCGGGTTTTCGGTTGGGCGCCGACCTCGCAAGATGGCGTGATGCGGAGAATTTACCTCGAACGTGTTCCATATGTGTTTACAAATGAGTTCGGGTCGACTCGGATCAACGCGGAAGCCCCAGGTCGATTTGGGGTTTTCCGGGCATTGTCCGCCGTTGAGGGCTGGTTTCGGGGAAGCCTCGACTTTACCGTGGAGTGCAGAAAATTTGAATATACTTGGAACAGGTATATATTCCTAAAGTTTGAGAGGGGACTGCATTGAGATGTCTATAACCTTGTGCATTCTCGGCCAGCGCCGAATTTTGATGCAGCGATCATGTATGCTCGATGGATTGACCGAGGATCTGGGATCATGTCCGAGAGGGACGGTGAACGAGGGACCAGCTCCAGAGAGATTCATCCAGTATTGCCTGATTTTGGAATAGTCGAGTGGATCGACGTTGCTATGATACCAATCACAGGATCTTATGTCTCAGAGGAGACGGAGACCGGGAGGTTTCGACAGTCGAGGCACTAGTATAGTGTCAGGATGAGTATGTCTTTGCGGGGAGCCGCATTCATCGCCATAGTGAAACCTTCGGTCGGGGCGATGATTTTATGTGGATAGTCAGGGCTTTTTCAGGTAGAGTGTCCCAGTGTAGTGCTCTTGGAATTGCCGCAGTGACGGCACCCCTCCTCCCCCTTCAGGATGTAGAGGATCATCCGACTTACCGGCAGGCTGATGGAGCCGTGACGCCAAGACAGATTGAGCGATAGCTACCAGCATTCAGTGAATGAGATTGTGCTATTGATCAGAGGACGCCAGGATAGTGGATCGCGCCTTACCAGGTGTGGTTCTGCTGACGGTTGTCATAGTTGGAGCATGTTTGATGCCGACACCGCTTGCGCGTGTTTTAGTAGAGCAGGGGTAGCTTCGCGTGGGCCTGAGATAGGATGGTTGGCTTGTGCACGTGAGGATCAGGGTCTAGATCACGTTTAGCACATGGTTGAGTGTTGCCAACCCCGCCCAGTGTAGTTAGGACTTTGGATTTGATCCATTGAGTTTTTAGTCCTACATCAGCTCTGAGATATTGATATAAGGTTGGATTGGGATTGGATACCCCATGCTATGCTAATATGGATTGTCGAGAGAGGACAAGACCCTCCGTGGACCTGGTCAGGAGGAGTGTGCTTATAGAGGAGGCTAGACAACGACAGAGGTTGAGTCGTGGTCGTATCGCTTGCTAGCGATTGTAGAAGAGATGCCTGCGGCGGCACCGAGACTAAAGGATATCCTTATCGCCCACGTGATCCCGGGTGTGAGTCTACTTGAGCTGTTGTTAAAGCCCGCCGTTTAGTGAGATTGAGATCGAGACGGTGATTGAAGCAGTTTGGGAAACCGCGCCGACTTCGATAGCACTCCCCTTGGAGTGCCGCCCGTGAGACAGAGAGTTAGAGTGGTAGCGCAGTTGCGGGATCTGATGGATGGAGAGGCATGTGTGACCCAGTACCACGTCGTGGGAATACGACAGTGAGGATCTGAGAGATTGATATTTTGGATATGTTGCCACACCGTTGAGATACGGTGGTGATGCCATGCCGTTGGTACACGGCAGTGATGCCACGTTGTGAGTACACAACGGTGAGGGTTCTATGACGGTTTGAGCACAGACAGTTTTGGTTTGTTATTCGGCTGATGCCTTTGTGAGAGTGGTAGCTGTATGGGGCCTAATAGCCGAGGGCTGTGCCCAGATAGTGTTCAGGAGCAGGTGGGGCATGATGAGTTACAGCGCGGTCAAGTGGATCGACTGATGCCCTGCCGCCTTTAGGATTTGAGGAATTGTGTGTTCCAGCTGTGTTTGGACGGGTTGGCAGCTGGACCCGTCGTGGATATTTGGATTTATTTCCGAAGTGGCTTAGAGCTTGGGGAGCACTTGAGGATAGTGCGGTAACTTCTAAGAGAGAAGAAGTTGGTTGTCGAGTTGAGAGAGCTTGCACTTGACTTCGGAAGGTTCGGTGGTTAGGCTTTGTGATTTCGGCTGCAAGAGTGACTGTGGACCCAACGAAGAGTGATGCCGTTGGGAATTAGCCTAAGCCTATGATTGTGGCCAAGGAAAGAGGCTATCAGACTAAGCAAAGCCAGTGTAGCTTCCAAGAGTTTTAGCTGAGGAGGACACCAGCAGCGATTGGATGAATGCCGGTGGACAGAGTTTTCAATTATGCATGATTGTTATCACAGTATGATCCTGGCGAGGTCTTTATGGTCAGTTACGCCTTGTCTAGGCGAGCGGTGCAACCTTGGAATTGAGAGTTGGAAATTTGGGGAAATGTTCCCGTTGTTGAATTTCTTTCCCTGTGGTGAGTTGTGAGAGTGTAATTGTGGAAATTTGAGCATGTGGTTGCTAAGGAGCAACGTTGGAGTATGCCAAATAGAGGCCGGGAGTTTGGTATTGGAGACCCTGATTTTTTGGAAGCCACTAGCCGCGGGGATTTGTATAGATTTGAGTTTACGCGGGAGGTTGGTCCGCGAGTAATTATCTGGCTGAAGGATGTGTGTTTGATCCTTGGCATGTTTTGAGCTTCACTCCTTTAGAGTTGGACGAGGATTTGAGACATTGGAGTGGCCGATGCAATTCCTGCTGGTGAGGCAAAAGAAATTATTTAATCGGTTATTTCCTGGATGAAGATTCGGTGGAGCCATCCTGATGTGTGAGAATGACCACCTGAGAGCCTAAGGATGAGTTGGGGATCTCCTATCCCCATCTGATTGAGACACCCTCCTGAGTTATGGATTTATTGTTGGTTTCGAGGACGAAACCTTTTTAAGGAGGGGAGAGTGTAGAGTACCGGGACTTGGTGGAGTGTATCGACCTCGCAAGATGGCGTGGTGTGGAGAAATCGCCTCGGACGTGTTCCATATTTGTTTGCAGATGATTTCGGGTTGACTCGGGTCGATGCGGAAGCCCCAGCTTGAATCGGAGTTTTCCGGGCTTTGTGCGCCGTTAGAGGACTGGTTTGTTAGAGCCTCGACTCCACTGTTGTATGCAGAAAAAAATTGGAAAAGGTTTGAACATGTGTATTTTCAGTTTACAGTGAAGCTCGGGAAGTTCCGGACTGAAGCGGAGGCCCCGAGGGCAAAAAGTGAGTTGGAGTGGCTTAAGATTGATTATTTAATTAATTAATTAAGTTGATTATATTGTCTGAGAGAGGGAAATTAGAGAATGAAAGAGTAAAAAAGAAAAAAGGAATTATGAGGGTGTATAGAATTAGTGTTGGTGTTGGTGTTTGGAGAGAGTGTTGGGTTTCTTGTTCACCATGCACCATGCACCATGCACTAAGCACCTCAAATTAGCACTAATTAGCACCATGCCATGTCATCGTCTCCTCCAAAACAAGAACAGAGGATTTTTCCTCAAACAGAGGAATGAGAAGAAATGGAAGGAGGAGAAGAAGAAGAATTGAGGTGTGGGAAAAAAGGATTTTGATCGTCTTGACGGCGCGGATCTTTTGCTAGTAGCCATTGGGAGCCGAGCGGAGCGTGCGCGAAGAAATTGTTGAAGTGAAGATGTACTATTTTTCTAGTGAGAGAGAGAGAAAGCTTGGGTTGGCTTTGTTGATGGGTTTTTTTTGATGGAGATGATGAGCATACTATCCAAGAGTGGAGGAGAGACCTTCAGAGGGTGCCGCGCGGGCACGCGGTGTAGAGAACGGGTTTTGCATTGAGCACCGATTCCGCAATTGTTCACAGAAAAAAATCTGAAAATTCTTGGATCATGTGTATTTTATATTAACAGTGAGGTTCGGGTGGTTTCAGACTGTGGCGGAAGCTTCCGGGGCGAAAAGTGAGTCAGCGACGCGAGTTGGAGGCTTGCTGCAGAGTTCTAGTGAGGCTGGGCAATGGTGTTCCGGAACAGGATGCTGTGTTCCGGAACAGACCATTGTGTTCCGGAACACAGCCTGGTGTTCCGGAAGTGGCCCATTGGTTTCGGAACACAGGCAACAGGGAGCTATTTTCTTGATGCTGACTAGGTTTTTTTAAGGGGTATTGAGGTAATTTCACCTTCCCTTTGTGTTAACCCTACTCTTGGTCTATTTATACGAGCTTTTCACCTTGCTTCTTCACCTCCATAACCTAAGGAAAGAAAGAAAGGAATAGAGCAGGAAGTAAAGGAGAGGAAGTGAGTAAGTTGGAAGTTGGCAGATTCTGCTGCTTGGAGTCCGTGGAGCCGCGCGCGCATCGAGCTTTATACAAGGTAAGTTAGCAAATATTTTACTTGTTGGATTGGAGGATTTATTTTATGGATTTGGAGTGGATTTGGAGTTGAATTGCATGTTTCTTTTCCTCTTTCCCTGCAAGCTGTTGGAAATAGCTCGTGCTGTTTTTTTTGGAGTTACAGCGCAAATCCGCAACAACATGCATGCTTTTCATGCACGTGCTGGTGAATGGGTTGGCTGATTGGTGGAGGGATTGCGCAGAGAGATTGCTGAGGCTTGTGGATTATTGTGAGAGTTTCCGAGGGTTTTCTTCGGGGTGTGCGACAGTGCGCGCGTGCGAGGCGCAAAATCAGATTTTTCGTCAGATTGTGGATTCGGTGCGACCCCGACTTCGGCTCTCCTACGGAAAGCTTTCTAGGTGGGTTAAAAATCTTCCAAATTGTACAGAATGTTTTCTAATGCTTCTATGGGCATTTTAATCATGTCTAGTGTATTATTCTTACTGTTGGTAAATCTGATAGTTGCCTAGAAAATTCCAGAAAATTCAGTAAACCCCCAGATTATTTTTAGTATATTCCTAATATTGCAAGACACTAGTTTGTATGCTTAGGGGGCATTATTTTTGCACCGGAATCCAAATAAAAATCATAAAGTCCGTTTTCACGAAAAACTGGCATTTTTAAAGGTAATTTTGTATCTATGAGACCGTTAGTGGGATGACTTGATTCCAGGGTGCTTGTGACCTCGTGCCGGGGGGCTGAGAGATTCTTGGTTGGTTCATGGATGGTTCTACTAGTGTCCTGGGGAATTAGAGATGGCTTTTCAGATTGAGTCGGGAGGGTTCACTGACCTGGACATGAGTTGTGATAAGGGCATTTCAGTTTCGATCTGTTTGATCGAGGATTTGAGCCTGTAGGCGCCGCTTTCTGACAGTTGTGATACCTTGAGCTCGGTGGGGTCGCTCCCCTCGAGTACGCTCCGGATGCGTAGAGATGATTGATATGGTTAGACTAGGACGCCCCACGTGGAGTGGGCAGGTGCGTTCCTAGCAGCTAGTAGGATGCCCCACGCGGAGTGGGTAGGTGCGTTCCTAGCAGCTAGTAGGACGCCCCACGCGGAGTGGGTAGGTGCGTTCCTAGCAGTCAGTAGGATGCCCCACGCGGAGTGGGTAGGTGCGTTCCTAGAAGTCAGTAGGACGCTGTAGAATACCGGGTTTTCGGTTGGGCGTCGACCTCGCAAGATGGCGTGATGCGCAGAATTTACCTCGAACGTGTTCCATATGTGTTTACAAAAGAGTTCGGGTCGACTCGGATCAACGCGGAAGCCCCAGGTCGATTTGGGGTTTTCCGGGCATTGTCCGCCGTTGAGGGCTGGTTTCGGGGAAGCCTCAACTTTACCGTGGAGTGCAGAAAATTTGAATATACTTGGAACAGGTATACTTTGAGATTACAGCGGAGTTCGGGAGGTTCCGGACTGACGCGGAAGACCCGAGGGCAAAAAGTGAGTTGGAGTTGGCAGTTTTGGAGCCAGTTTTTGGTCTGAGCACACCGACTCCACGGTTGAGTTTTTTGAGGGGAAAAAAGCTTCGAGCATGTGTATTTTCAGATTACAGCGGAGTTCGGAAGGTTCCGGACTGGTGCGGAGGCCCCGAAGGCAAAAAATGAGTTGATGGGAGAATTTAATGGATTAATTAATAAGTTAATTTAATTAATTGAAAATTTTTGGCCTGAGAAAGAATTTGGAAGAAAAAGGAAAAGCGTTGGCTTGATATTTTAAGGGGTGCATTTATTGCTGCCAACAACCCTATTAATGAGCCGCTGCTAATTAACTGCCAAATCATCACTATCTTCTTCACCATGCCAAAACAGAGGAAAAGGAAGAAAACAGAGGAAGGAGAGAAAGAGAGAAAAGAGAGAAGAAGAAGGAAGAAGAAGAAGAAGAGAAGAGGGAATAGAGAGGGGTTTTTAGAGCTTTGATTGTGAAGCTTCCTATGGTCGGAAGCCGAGTGGAGAGCGCGACGAGCGGCACGCGATGAATTTGAGAGAGAGGTTTGTGCAGTTTTAGAAGTTTGTTTTTTTTTGACCATTAATGGAGGTTTTTGGTGGAGGTTAGTGCTTGTGGGTTGACGTCCAGGTGGCGCAGGTTCAGGGGTGACCGCGGCGGGTGGAGCCGCGCGCGCGCGCAAAGGCGCTCGCGTGGCTGGTGCGCTCTGCAGCGCGAGAAATCGCTGCGCAGGCCCCGCGCGGGCGCTGCGCAGGGCCCGCGCAGGGCGCTGCGCAGGCCCCGCGCAGGGCGCTGCGCAGGTCCCGCGCGGGCGCTGCGCAGGCTCCGCGCGGCCGCTGCACCGGGCCTAGCGGGGGCGCGCTGCGCAGGGCCCTGCGCGGCCGCTGCGCAGGGCCCCGCGCGGGCGCGCTGCGCAGGGCCCCGCGCGTGCGCTGCGCAGGCCCGCGCGGGCGCTCTAGACCGCCGCGCAGGCGCACTGCATGCGCACTACGCGCGGGCGTAGGTGGCTGGGCCGCCCTGCGGCGGGCCCACGCGCCGCACAGCGACCCAAGGACCCGCGCGGCAGGCTGCGGCAAACCCTGTGCCGCGCGGCGGGCACTAGGCGCCGCGCGGCACGCACCAGGGCCTCGCGCGCGGCGAGCCTGGCGCTGCGCGGCGGCTGATGCAGCGCGGCAGCGGCGCTGTGGGCAGCGGAGGCTGCTGGGACGCGCGCTTGTGTGGGTGCGCTGGGCGCTTCTCCGCGCCGTTTTTGCGACTGGGGCGGTTTTTTTGCCGGTAAACGCGCGTTCTTCGTCGGAACCTTCTTGAATTTGGTTTCTTCTTCTCTCTCTGTTTTGTTGCAGCAACTTCGGTTCGCGGCGAGCTCGGTGCCGCGCGAGCTGTTGGTGCCGACGGTGACGGCACGTGGATCACCATCCGATTTTGGAGCCGCGGCTGTGAGGAAGCCTTCACTTCTTGGAGTAGAGCTATGGTTTTTGGAAATGCATCTGATTATGCAAGAATTGAAGGGAGTGGGGCTATGGTTTTAGAAATGCAACAGAACTTAGTTGTGTGGGGTGTGTTGTTATAGCTTTTGAAGTGGGATGATTATGTGAATATTGGGCTTCGTTTGTGTGCATAAGAGTTTATATGTTCAATTATGATGGAATTAAATTATACACATTGGTAGTGTGTAAGGGTGGAGTTAAGGGATTGTGTATATGTGGACTTTAATTAGTGGTGTGCAATTGGAGTTGATTTAGTGTATAAATGGAGCTTCCAGAATAAATTATATGAGTGTGTGTGTTAATTTGGGTTGGAATTTCTCCAAAATTTATGGAATGCCTCTTAATGCTATTGAATGCAAGTTGATCATGTTTGTTAGGCGTTTTCGCTGTTTTTACATCTGATAGTTGCCTGAAATTTTCTGTAAAATTTATTGAAACCCCGGATCATTTTTAGTAGACTCCTGATATCATATGACACTAGGTTTCATGTTTTGTTTGCATCATAACTGCACCTAAACCGTTCTAAAAATCGAGAAACGCGTTTTTAAGGAAAATCAATGATTTCAAAGATGGTTTTTAAATGATGAGATGCCAAGGAGGTGGCATAGGTTCAGGGTGCTTGTATACTCGTGCCGGGGGGCCGAGTGGATTTTTAGAGCATGTGTGTGTGTCGAGTTCTAGTGTCATGTGGGATGAGTTGCCTTGTGGGGATTGGGTGATTGCTCTAGTTTGTGTTTTTCCGATTTAGTCGTTGAGGTGGACCTCCGACTTAGCTTGAGAGTTTGGGGTTCTGGCAGATCGAGTCGTGGAGGTTTCCCGACTTAGCCATGAGTAGTGCATTATCAAATTGAGTCGTTGAGGGTTCTCCGACAGATCATGTGAGGTTTTGGGCTTTTCTTGTTTGAGTCGAGGAGTCTTTTCCGACTGAGTTGTACTTCTGAGCATTGAGTTGCCGATCTGTTTGATCGTGGACCATAGCCTGCATATGCCGTTTATTGAGACAGTTGAGACTGATGTGATACTTGAGCTCGTTGGGGTCGCTCCCCTCGGGTCACGCTCCGGATGCGTAGATGTGTTGATGCCCCTAGCCGAGTTACCAGGTGGTTGCTTGCCCCTGGCCGAGTTACCAGGTGGTTGATGCCCTGGCCGAGTTACCAGGAGGTTACTTGATTGAGCTTTATGTTGAGACACATTAGCTGTAGTTTTCCTTCAGCTTATGTTGAGACACATTAGCTGTAGTTTTCCTTCAGCTTATTTATCTATCTACCTATCTATCTGCATACCTATCTGTTTTGCCTCCAGTAGACTTAGTGGGCATACCGTGGATATTGGGACGGTACCCACTGAGAACTGCCTTCTGCAGTAGATCTCACACCCGCTGCGGTGATAGGTTGAGGCAGCTATTCCGGCTTGGTTCGCGCGGAGACAGCAGATCGAGGTGAGGACGCGGCCGATTAGTTCCTTACCAGCATTGAGAGTCTGAGGTAGATGTACCCGGTGTATTTTATGTTTCCACTTTTGTACTGGACATTCTGAGAGACTTGTGAGGATAGTATTTGTTTTATTCCTGTGAGACTTTGTACCTTGAGGATTTGTGTACTTGTGGAGATTTTACTTTTCCAGATGTTCAGTTTTATTCTATAGCTTTTGGTTTTAGTTTCAGCTCTGATTCATGTTTTTAGCTATAGATCTGACTTGCAAGGTGGACGCTTCGTCTGTGCGGCAGTTTCCGTACAGATGGCGGATCTGTTGGCTAGCCCGGGTCGCAGTTTCGACCCCGGGGCGTGACCGATTAGGGTGATATCAGAGCCTAGGTGTATATGTCGTTGAGGACTTGAGACCCTAGGCTATTGGTTGGACAGTAGGATGACTGTCGTGAGAGAAGTGACTTTAGCGAGAGTCCTGATTGAGTTTGTACCTCTCCCAGAGGATTGGGGCGAGTGAGCTTACCTGTTATTTCTCTAAAGATGATTATGTTGGCTGCAGACAACATAATGCTTTAGAATGGTTAACATGTTATAGACTTTCGCTTGATTTGGTCGAGAGAGTTTTGGTCCTAATGTTTGTTCTGTTGCAGTGGTTTTCGATGCTTCCGAGATGCCGTGCAGCGGCGAGGGCGTGTTTGACCTTGAACGAGGAGTCGAACAGCGGGAAGCGCAAGGGATAAAGCAGAGCGAGGTCTGAGAGTTACAGGCCCCAGTAGGCCAAACTTTGAGGCGATGCGGTGCCAGGATGAGAACATGGAGCGCTTGATGCACATGCTTGAGCCGAGAGCATCTTCCGGGGTATCGTTAGTAGTACTTCCAGCCGCGACGTTGTCGACTTCGATCCTGACCGCGCCACAGATGGTACAGAAGCAGCGGGAGGTTGCTGACCGGCTATTTACTTCATCCAGTTCCATCCCCTGCAGATTTCGGGATAGAGTTTGGAGCCTTGGGAGGCAGAGAACTGGATCGCTGCTATGGAAGGGCTCTTCGAGGATTTGTTCATCCAGGAGAAGCGTCAGGGCGCTTGTTCTTGTACTCTTGGATAGGGACGCCGAGAGGTGGTGGCGTCGAGCTCGTTCTGCTGGACCGCCGGGAGCGCGTAGGATGACCGGGAGCGAGTTTCTGTGATTGTTGAGCAGAGTACCCCTTGTCGCCCAAGATGAGGCCCAAAAAGTTGATTATGTTTGAGAGCAGACTGCATCGAGACATCTATGATTTAAGGCGTACTTGGCGGGCGCCGACCTTCGATGCAGCGGTTTTGCATGCTCAATGGAATGTCTGAGGATCTGGGATCTTGTCCGAGAGGGACGGAGAACGAGGGACCAGCTCCAGAGAGAGAGTCATCCAGTATTGCCTGATTTTGGGATAGTTGAGTGGATCGAGGTTGCCATGGTGCCAGCCTCAGGATCATGTGTCTCAGAGGAGACAAAGACCTGGAGGTTCTCGGCAGTTGAGGCACCAGGATAGTGGAATTGAGATCGAGATAGTGGTCGGCATAGTTTGGGAACTGCACCAAATTCGTTAGCACCCCTTGGAGTATCACCCGTGAAACAGTGAGCTGATAGTGCAGTGCGGATTTTTATGGATCGAGGGGTCTATGTGACCGATACCATGTCGTGGGAGTACGACAGTGAGGATCTCAGAGTTTCATACTTGAGTATGATGCCACGCCGTTGGTACACGGCAGCGATGCCACGTTGTGAGTACACAATGGTGAGATTTCTTGGATGGTTCAAACACGGACAGATTTGGATGGTGTGTTGGCAGATGCCTTCGAGAGATTGATAGCATTATGGAACCTTACAGCCCTGAGCCCTGATAATGTTCAGGAACCAGTTGGGGCATTATGAGCTTTTAGCGAGGTCAAGTGGATTGACTGAGGCCTTGCGTCCTTTAGGATTTGTGGTTTTGGGAGTGTTCCATTTGCGTTTGGACGGTTTGGTGGTAGTACCCGTCGTGGTTATTTGGATTCATTTTCGAAGTGACATAGAGCATCGGGAGCACTTGAGAGTAGTGCTGTAACTTCTGAGAAAAGAAGTCATATGCCAAGTTATTTGAGTATGCATGTCGACTTCGGAAGGTGGTGTTGCTAGGCCTGTGATTTCAGCTACAAGAATGTCGGTGGACCCAACGAAGAGTGATGCCGTTGGGTTTGGCCTAAACCTATGATAGTGACTAAGGTCGGAAGTTTTTGGACTAAGCAGGGCCAGTATAGCTTCGAGGGGTTAAAGTTGATTATGATATCAGTATCGATATGGATGATTGCCAGTAATAGAGAGAGCATGGAGTTATCCAGAAACCCTTGAATTTGAAGTACTTGGTTACTTAGGAGGATTTCTGGTTGAGGCAACGCCGGTGGTCAGTGTTATTGGAGTTATATGATTGATTTGGTATATCATTATTCCGGCAAGGACCTTATGGTTAGTACGCCTTGGTTAGGTGAGCAGTACAACCTTGGAATGAGGTGTTCGATCCGTGGTTGCCACTTTTGGAACTTGGGATTTGAGAGTTGAAATTTGAGCATTGTTTCCCGACGTTGAACTTTTCCTTTGTTGATGGATGTGAGAGTTATAATTGTGGGATTCGAGCATTTAAGTTGCTAAGGAGCAACGGAGGTGTCATGTCGATTGGAGACTTAGAGTTTGGTTTTGAGGACCTTATGTTGTGGAAGCCACTATCCGCAGGAATGTGTAGATTCGATGTTTACGCGGGGAGTTTGGACCGCGAGTAATTACCTGGCAGGAGGAACAGTATTTGATCCCTCGCATGTTTTGGATTTCACGTCTCTGGAGTTGGACGAGGAATTGAGCTATCTGAAGCGACTGATGCAAATCTTGCTTATGTGACAGTTTTAGGCGGAATTTTTGCAGTCGAGATCTTTTCTTGCTGAAGGTTCAGTGTAGCCATCATGTTAAGTAAGAGAGACCACCTGAGAGCCTGAGGATGATTTGAGAATCTCCTATCCCCATCAGATTGAGACACCATCTTGAGTTATGGATTTATTTTGGGTTTCGAGGACGAAACTTTTTAAGGAGGGGAGAGTGTAGAATACCGGGTTTTCGGTTGGGCGCCGACCTCGCAAGATGGTGTGATGCGGAGAATTTACCTCGAACGTGTTCCATATGTGTTTACAGATGAGTTCGGGTCGACTTGGATCAACGCGGAAGCCCCAGGTCGATTTGGGGTTTTCCGGGCATTGTCCGCCGTCGATGGCTGGTTTCGGGGAAGCCTCGACTTTACAGTGGAATGCAGAAAATTTGGATATACTTGGAACAGGTATACTTTGAGATTACTGCGGAGTTCGGGAAGTTCCGGACTGACGCGGAAGACCCGAGGGCAAAAAGTGAGTTGGAGTTGGCAGTTTTGGAGCCGGTTTTTGGTTTGAGCACACCGACTCCGCGGTTGAGTTTTTTTAGGGGAAAAAAGCTTCGAGCATGTGTATTTTCAGATTACAGCGGAGTTCGGGAGGTTCCGGACGGGTGCGGAGGCCCCGAAGGCAAAAAGTGAGTTGATGGGGGCATTTAATGGATTAATTAATAAGTTAATTTTATTAATTGGAAATTTTTGGCCTGAGAAGGAATTTGGAAGAAAAAGGAAAAGGATTTGATTGGGATAAGCTTGAGGCGTTGGCTTGATATTTTAGGGGGTGCATTTATTGCTGCCAACAACCCTCTTAATGAGCTGCTGCTAATTAACTACCACATCATCACTATCTTCTTCACAATGCCAAAACAGAGGAAAAGGAAGAAAACAGAGGAAGGAGAGAAAGAGAGAAAAGAGAGAAGAAGAAGGAAGATGAAGAAGAAGAGAAGAGGGAATAGAGAGCGGTTTTTAGTGCTTTGATTGAGGAGCTTCCTATGGTCGGAAGCCGAGTGGAGAGCGCGACGAGCGGCACGCGATGAATTTGAGAGAGAGGTTTGTGCAGTTTTAGAAGTTTGTTTTTTTTTGACCTTTAATGGAGGTTTTTGGTGGAGGTTAGTGCTTGTGGGTTGACGTCAAGGTGGCGCAGGTTCAGGGGTGACCGCGGCGGGGGGAGCCGCGCGCGCGCGCAAGGGCGCGCGCGCGGCTGGTGCGCTCCACTGCGCGGGCAAGCGCTGCGCAGGCCCCGCGCGGCCGCTGTGCAGGGCCCCGCGCGGGCGCGCTGTTCAGGGCCCCGCGCGGGCGCGCTAGCGTGCCGCGCAGGCGCACTGCTTGCGCGCTACGCTGGCGCGTAGCGGGCTGGGCCGCCGCGCAGCGGCCCCACGCGCCGCGCAGCGACCCAGGGACCCGCGCGGCAGGCTGCGGCAACCCCCGCGCCGCACGGCGGGCACTAGGCGCCGCGCGGCATGCGCCAGGGCCGCGCGCGCGGCGAGCCTGGCGCTGCGCAGCGGCTGATGCTGCGCGGCAGCGGCGCTGTGGGCAGCGGAGGCTGCTGGGCCGCGCGCTTGTGTGGGTGCGCTGGGCGCTTCTCCGCGCCGTTTTCGCGACTGGAGCGGTTTTCTTGCCGGCAAACACGCGTTTTTTGTCGGAACCTTCCTGATTTTGGTTTCTTCTTCTCTCTCTGTTTTGTTGCAGCAACTTTGGTTCGCGGCGAGCTCGGTGCCGCGCGAGCTGTTGGTGCCGACGGTGACGGCACGTGGATCACCATCCGATTTTGGAGCCACGGCTGTGAGGAAGCCTTCACTTCATGGAGTAGAGCTATGGTTTTTGGAAATGCATCTGATTATGCAAGAATTGAAGGGAGTGGGGCTATGGTTTTAGAAATGCAACAGAACTTAGTTGTGTGGGGTGTGTTGTTATAGCTTTTGAAGTGGGATGATTATGTGAATATTGGGCTTCGTTTGTGTGCATAAGAGTTTATATGTTCACTTATGATGGAATTAAATTATACACATTGGTAGTGTGTAAGGGTGGAGTTAAGGGATTGTGTATATGTGGACTTTAATTAGTGGTGTGCAATTGGAGTTGATTTAGTGTATAAATGGAGCTTCCAGAATAAATTATATGAGTGTGTGTGTTAATTTGGGTTGGAATTTCTCCAAAATTTATGGAATGCCCCTTAATACTATTGAATGCAAGTTGATCATGTTTGTTAGGCGTTTTCGCTGTTTTTACATCTGATAGTTGCCTGGAATTTTCTGTAAAATTTATTCGAACCCCAGATCATTTTTAGTAGACTCCAGATATCATATGACACTAGGTTTCATGTTTTGTTTGCATCATAACTGCACCTGAACCGTTCTAAAAATCGAGAAACGCATTTTTAAGGAAAATCAATGATTTCAAAGATGGTTTTTAAATGATGAGATGCCAAGGGGGTGGCATAGGTTCAGGGTGCTTGTATACTCGTGCCGGGGGGCCGAGTGGATTTTTAGAGCATGTGTGTGTGTCGAGTTCTAGTGTCATGTGGGATGAGTTGCCTTGTGGGGATTGGGTGATTGCTCTAATTTGTGTATTTCCGATTTAGTCGTTGAGGTGGACCTCCGACTTAGCTTGAGAGTTTGGGGTTCTGGCAGATCGAGTCGTGGAGGTTTCCCGACTTAGCCATGAGTTGTGCATTATCAGATTGAGTCGTTGAGGGTTCTCCGACAGATCATGTGAGGTTTTGAGCTTTTCTTGTTTGAGTCGAGTAGTCTTTTCCGACTGAGTTGTACTTCTGAGCATTGAGTTGCCGATCTGTTTGATCGTGGACCATAGCCTGCATATGCCGTTTATTGAGACAGTTGAGACTGATGTGATACTTGAGCTCGTTGGGTCGCTCCCCTCGGGTCACGCTCCGGATGCGTAGATGTGTAGATGCCCCTGGCCGAGTTACCAGGTGGTTGCTTGCCCCTGGCCGAGTTACCAGGTGGTTGATGCCCTGGCCGAGTTACCAGGATGTTACTTGATTGAGTTTGAGATAGTCTGACAGGACGCCCCACGTAAATCCCGTCCTCATTGGGATGTGTGGAAGTGGGCAGGTGCGTTCCTAGTCGACAGGCGCAGGCTTGACTGGACCCTAGGTGGCAGTCTTTCGGATTGGGTGTTATGAGCGGGTGGTCACATATTATGTTCTTAGATGGTCTTTCCTTTGAGCATTGATACTGAGGCATTTTAGCAGTAGCGAGAGTATGCATAGCATGTTTATGATAGAGTTTCCTTTGAGCTTTATGTTGAGACACATTAGCTGTAGTTTTCCTTCAGCTTATTTATCTATCTACCTATCTATCTGCATACCTATCTGTTTTACCTCCAGTAGACTTAGTGGGCATACCGTGGATATTGGGACGGTACCCACTGAGATCTCCCTTCTGCAGTAGATCTCACACCCGCTGCGGTGACAGGTTGAGGCAGCTGTTCCGGCTTGGTTCGCGCGGAGACAGCAGATCGAGGTGAGGACGCGGCCGATTAGTTCCTTACCAGCATTGAGAGTCTGAGGTAGATGTACCCGGTGTATTTTATGTTTCCACTTTTGTACTGGACATTCTTAGAGACTTGTGAGGATAGTATTTGTTTTATTCCTGTGAGACTTTGTACCTTGAGGATTTGTGTACTAGTGGAGATTTTACTTTTCCAGATGTTCAGTTTTATTCTATAGCTTTTCGTTTTAGTTTCAGCTCCGATTCATGTTTTTAGCTATAGATCTGACTTGCAGGGTAGACGCTTCGTCTGTGCGGCAGTTTCCGTACAGATGGAGGATCTGTTGGCGATCCCGGGTCGCAGTTTCGACCCCGGGGCGTGACAGACGCCCCACACGGAGTAGGTAGGTGCGTTCCTAGCAGTCAGTAGGCAGGTGCGTTCCTAGACTATTGCCGCAGGCCTGACTGGGCCCGTTAGGGCAGTCACAGAGATTGGGTATTATGAGCGGGTAGTTACATGGTATGTTCATAGATGGTTTTCCTTTGAGCATCATATTGATGCATGTAGGGGTAGTTTACTTTCCTGGTTGCATTTTATCTATCTACCAATCTATCTGTTGCCTGCAGTAGACTTAGTGGGCATACCGTGGACCTTGGAGACGGTACCCACTGAGAGCTACCGTTTGCAGTAGTTCTCACACCCGCTGTGGTGACAGGACTTCCTGAGGCGGCTACTCCGGGATCAGCTCGTGTGGAGTCATCAGACCGAGGTAAGGGCGTGGCCGACTAGTTGCTTACCCAAGTCTGCGGAGTCACTGATAGAGTCGCCCTGTATTTTTATTTTCCCACTTTTGTACTAGTTTGGATATTGTACCTATGTCAGATACTGGAGTATGTAATTTGGACTTTGAATTTATAGAGATTTTGTTGTTCTGTCTTACTTCTTATTGTAGTTCTTTACCGCTCTGACATCTGTATAGCTTTAGACTCTTTTGCAGGTAGACGCTTTGTCTGTGCGTGAAATGCCGTGCAGGCGGCGGATCTGTAGGCGAGCCCGGGTCGCAGTTACGACCGCGGGGCGTGACAGGGTAGGTGCGTTCCTCGCAGTCAGTAGGACGCCCCACGTGTAGTGGGCAGGTGCGTTCCTAGACTATTGGCGCAAGCCTGACTGGACCCGGTAGGGCAGTCACAGAGATTGGGTATGCGAGCGGGTGGTTACATGGTATGTTCATAGATGGTTTTCCTTTGAGCATCATATTGAGGCATGTATAGGTAGTTTACTTTCCTGTTTGCATTTTATATATCTACCTATCTATCTGTTGCCTCCAGTAGACTTAGTGGGCATACCGTGGACTTTGGAGACGGTACCCACTGAGAGCTACCTTTTGCTGTAGTTCTCACACCCGCTGTGGTGACAGGTCTTCCTGAGGCGGCTACTCCGGGATCAGCTCGTGCGGAGTCATCAAACCGAGGTAAGGGCGTGGCCGATTAGTTGCTTACCCGAGTCTGCGGAGTATTCGGCGCCATTTAGTGACTGCACAGAGCCGAAAGAGGAGCTATCCCGATAGGAGGCGGCGAGACTTGGAGTTTCAGGTGGGAGATCATGTTTTTCTGAAAGTCTCGCCATCTCGAGGGATACGCCGCTTTGGAGTGCGCGGGAAGCTGAGCCCGTGTTTTATTGGGCCGTTTGAGATATTGGAGCGCATTGGACCTATCGCCTATCGGGTTGCGCTACCGCCGCGGTTGGCGAGTACTCATGACGTATTCCACGTTTCTGTTTTGAGGAGGTATGTGTATGATCCCTCGCATATTTTGGACTTCACATCTTTGGAGTTGGATGAGGAGCTACACTTTCAGGAGCGCCCTGTCACGGGGTCAGCTTTTTCGCCTTAAAATTACCCCATGCGGCGCTCAAGTGTCGCACACCCGAGCCAGCCTTCCCGAGTCCCCTTGCCATGGACACGCCCTCGAACTTAAACAGCGGGATCAAACTCAAGCATTAACCAAGCATGCTCCTCCACAAGCCTGACTGCCCGGCGCCGCGCCTTACGTCGAACCCTTTGTCGAACTCCGCGAGTTCCGAACAAACAGCCCCGCCACCGAGGCTGGCCTTCAAGCCGAGTATATTCCGCCTAGCCGGACAAACTCTCCTCGAGAGTGCTACTAACCGAATGTCCCTTTGCCTCCGAAGCAAACATCCAGGACAATACAAGTTCTCACAACTTAGTCCATTTGAATGGGCCCGAGCGAGTTGCCCTTGCGCGTTCCGCTCGTCTGCTTAACCGAGCGACCCGTCCCACGCATCTCGCCCGTCTGCCAGCCCGTTGCCTTGCCAAGGCGCCGCGCGCCCCGCAATTCCCACGACAGGATCCATAGTCAGGTCGGGCATGTCCCGTTCCGCCGGCCACCTAGTTCCGTCATCGCTCCCGATTCGGTCCAAGGTCCGCTTCCCGAATACCCCACACTACTTGTCCCCGCGTGTGTTCCCTTCGCAAGGGTTTGCCAACCTAGCGACATTCTCCCCGCGTCGCCAACCCCCTGGCACCTCCATTGCACGACCATGCTTGGCCGCCAACACACTCGGCCCAGCATCCAAGGTTGCTTGACGGATGTCGCTCACAATCGAATCAGCCTCGCTCCGCTTCGCTAGCCATTCGGCACCTCCATTGCACGGCCATGCCTGGCCGCCAACACCCTCGGTCCACTCCATGGCTCACTTTACGAAAACCAGCATCGATTGTCTCCTCCTACTTCGTGGGCCTCGCGCCGCACGAATCCCCGCTCGGCGTCTTTGCCTTTGCGAGCCTTGTCCATTACGGCGGACCGGCCGTTCCCTCGCCTCGCAAACTTCGTAGGCCTCGCGCCTCACGAATCCCCGCTCGGCACCCACATGCCTTCGCAAGCCTTGTCCCTTGAGGCGGACCAACCTTCGCAAGACTGTCCCTCATCCGCTCGTTCGCTCCACTACAGAGATCCGAAACGGCATAAGGTAGTGCAAGCGAACCGAGAGGCAAAACCTCTGGGCCAACCCCGCTCCGTAATGCCGTCGACCTCGTGTCTTTGGCATTACCCTAAGCCCGTGTGCTCAACGACCATCAAATCCCGCTCACACGAACTTAGGCTTGGCGACTCCGCTCACCAAGGGATGGCCTATGTCCTATAGGCCAACGGGGGAGTCGGGGCCACTTCGCAAGTGTCCAACCCCTCCTCTATATAACCCACGAGGCATCCACCCCTTTGGCACCCCGGGGGTACAAAGGTGCTCACCGAGGGGTACGTTTTGAAACCCCGCGTGCGGCACCATTTTCATGGTCATGGCATGGGCCATTGCTAGGGAATTGCCTCCGTTGGTTCGCCCGCGGCTCAACCCTGACGGATTGTCCCAACTTTGCAAACCCGTAACTCTGTCAACCCAAATGCCTACCAAATGTCATCCAAAAGTGGCCCCCAAGGATGTCACGGTCGAACCAACACGATCGACACGTGACAGCCCGGTGCGGATTCTTGCTCGGGAGACGAGAGAATTGCGCAACCGGGTTTTACCTTATGTGAAGGTCTTATGGAGCCACCACGATGAGAGGGAGGCCACTTTGGAGCTCGAGAATGAGCTGAGGATATCATGCCCTTATCTATTTGAGACACCCTCCTGAGTTTCTGTTCCAGTTTGGTTTCGAGGATGAAACCTATTTAAGGGGGGGAGAGTCTAGAGTACGGGATTTACGTCGAGCACCTACTCCGCAGGTAATTTCAGAAAAATTTAAAATTTCTTGGAACATGTGTATTTTATTTTTACAGCGGGGTTCGGGTGGTTTCAAACTGTGGCGGAAGCTCCCGGGGCGAAAAGTGAGTCGGCGGCGCGAGATTGGAGCATTCTGGAGTTTGGCTGTACGGCTGGGGGCTTGTGCACACTTGAGTTCCGGAACAGGGAGTCTGGTTCCGGAACTCACTCTTGAGTTCCGAAACCAGCAAGGCTGTTCCGGAACCTGGGCTGTGGTACCGGAACATGCATGGGTGTTCCGGTACCCAGTGTACATGAGCATGTGTTTAACTGCAGGCTTGGCTTGTTTGGAGGGGTATTAAGGTAAATTCACTCTCCCATTGTGTTAACCCTACTTTTGGTCTATATATGCAACCCTTCACTCTGTGTTTTCCTACGATGACCTAAGACAGAAGAAGAAGGAAGTGAAGGAGTTAGTAGAGGAAGGAGAAGTGAAGAAGTGGATTGGAGCTTGGCTTGTTGGTCTGATTCTGCTGCTTGGAGTCAATCGGAGCCGCGTGCGCAACGAGCTTCGTACAAGGTATGTTAGCAGTTATTATTTTGTAGGGCCTGTGGATTTATATCATGGATTGGTGTGATTTTTGAGTTGACTTTGGATTTTCCTTCTCCTCTCTTTCCCTGCGCATGGCTGAGAACAGCTCTTGCTGTTGGGCTGTTACTGTTTGTGGTCGAGCATGCAAGCAAGCATGCACGTGTAGTGCTGGGGTGGTTGTGAGAGGGAGCTGAGTTGGCAGGGACTTGGTAGAGGCTTGTGGTTGTTGTGAGAGCTTCCGAGGATTTTTTTTTGGGTGCGCAACAGTGCGCGCGCGTGCGAGGCGCAAAACATATTTTTTTTCGTCTGATTGAGGATTTCGGCGCGACCCCGACTCCGGCTTGCCTACGGAAAGCTTTCTAGGTGGGTTAAAAATCTTCCAAATTGTACGAAATGTTTTCTAATGCTTCTATAGGCATTTTGATCATGTCTAGTGTGTTATTTTTACTGTTGGTAAATCTGATAGTTGCCTAGAAAATTTCAGAAAATTCGGTAAAGCCCCAGATTATTTTTAGTATGCTCCTATTACTGCAAGACACTAATTTGCAGGGTTAGGAAGCCTTATTCTTGCACCGGAATCGAAATAAAAAACAATAGGTCCGTTTTAAGGATAAACTGGCAATTTAAAGGTAATTTTTATAATTATGGGACCTTCAGTGAGATGGCATGATTCCAGGGTGCATGTGACCTCGTGCCAGGGGGCCGAGGGATTTTTCTTTGGTTCATGGATGATTCTACTAGTGTCCTGGGGATTAGCGATGGCTTATCAGATTTCGTCGGGAGGGTTCACCGACCTAGACATGAGTTGTGATGAGGGCATTTGAGTTTCGATCTGTTTCATCGAGGATTTGAGCCTGTAGGCGCCGCTTTCTGATAGTTGAGACACCTTGAGCTCGGTGGGGTCGCTCCCCTCGAGTACGCTCCGGATGCGTAGAGATGATTGATATGGTTAGACTAGGACGCCCCACGTGGAGTGGGCAGGTGCGTTCCTAGCAGCTCGTAGGACGCCCCACACGGAGTGGGTAGGTGCGTTCCTAGCAGTCAGTAGGACGCCCCACGTGTAGTGGCCAGGTGCGTTCCTAGACTATTGGCGCAGGCCTGACTGGACCCGGTAGGGCAGTCACAGAGATTGGGTATGCGAGCGGGTGGTTACATGGTATGTTCATAGATGGTTTTCCTTTGAGCATCATATTGAGGCATGTATAGGTAGTTTACTTTCCTGTTTGCATTTTATCTATCTACCTATCTATCTGTTGCCTCCAGTAGACTTAGTGGGCATACCGTGGACTTTGGAGACGTTACCCACTGAGAGCTACTTTTTGCTGTAGTTCTCACACCCGCTGTGGCGACAGGTCTTCCTGAGGCGGCTACTCCGGGATCAGCTCGTGCGGAGTCATCAGACCGAGGTAAGGGCGTGGCCGATTAGTTGCTTACCCGAGTCTGCGGAGTCAGTGGTAGAGTCGCCCTGTATTTTTTTTATTTCCCACTTTTGTACTTGTTGGATATTGTACTTATGTTAGATACTGGAGTATGTTTTTTTTGGACTTGGGTTTTATAGAGATTTTTTTGTTCAGTTTTACTTCTCTTGTATAGTTTATTTTCATCTCTGATACTTGTATAGTAGTAGCTCTCTTATTTGCAGGTTAGACGCTTCATCTGTGCGGAAAATTCTGTGCAGGCGGCGGATCTGTCAGCGAACCCGGGTCGTAGTTTCGACCCCGGGGCGTGACAGAAATTAGGGTCAAAAGGTGCCTCGGGAACCGTGCCAAAACCCAAAACAGAGCGAAATGATCAACACGAAAATCGAAGTCTTACCTCTTCAGAACACATAGTCGCAGAAATCGCCCAAAATTTCCTCCTGGTTTGCGCACGGGAATTTTCCGACTGAACTGCGACTGAAATGGGCCAAAAAAGGGGAACATCGAGGCGCACTGTAAAACCAAGATCGCCGTTGCCGGGCCTCCAAAAATCCTGGGGATTCACCGCGAGATCAAAAACATCAAGGGGAACAACTCTCCTAAAGATCTCTCCCTCTCAATCTCTCTCTAGAACTCGGAAAGAGCAGAAAAAGAGAGAGAGGAGGGTTTAAATAGACCCAGCCAAAACAATTGGGAAAATGACCCATTGGTCCCTACTTTCGGGCGCCCGAAAGATTCGGGCCCCGAAAGCGCGGCCCGGGGGAGGCCCACGACGAGCGCCCGAATCCCCAACGGGCCGCCACGTCACCCCCGCACAGCAAACTGCGAAGCCCACCACCCTTCCTGTGCCGCGTGGCCCACCGCGGAGGCTGACGCGTGGCGCGCCCACGAGCGGGAACCGCGCGTCAACGCGCGCCTGCCAGCCCACGCCGCGACGCCTGCCACCTGACATGCACGCAGCCCGAGGCACCTGCCGCGCTTGTCCGTGGACCGAACCTGCTGCGCCAGCCACTGCCCTGCTGCCACGCGTCCAATGCGAACCAGTAGAAAAATGCCACGTGGCACACCGCCCGCTGCACCGTGCGTGCCGGCCCGCCTGCCCGCGCGCCTGCCCGCCACCCATCCTGCGCCACGTGGCCCACCGCGAAGCCCGCCACCCATCCTGCGCCGTGTAGCCCACCGCGGAGGCTGACGCGTGGCGCGCCCACGCGCGGGAACCGCGCGTCAACGCGTGCCTGCCAGCCCACGCCGCGCCGCCTACCACTTGACATGCACGCAGCAGGAGGCTCCTGCCGCGCCAGTCCGTGGACCGTGCCTGCTGCGCCAGCCACTGCCTTGCTGCCACGCGTCCAATGCAAACCAGTAGAAAAACTCCACGTGGCACACCACCCACTGCACCGCACTCGTCCCGCGCCTGCCCGCGCGCCCGCGCGCCTGCCCGCTCGTTGCCCTCGCTCGCTTCCGTGGGCCGGGCCCGTTGCGCCGCGTCTCCTGCTCCGCCACGTGGTGTACGGCGCCACTCAGAAACCGCCACGTGGCACGCCGTCGGTCCAGCGGTCCTCCGTGCACTCAAAAATACTAAAAACTTTCGGGTGTCCGTTTTCGGCCGTTCGGACTCAGAAAAATACAACCAAGTAGTTGATTTCCATCTTTTTCGCGCGCTGAGTCAAAATCCGATGTCCATTTTGCCTAATTCCATTTCTAAAATTTGGTGGGGCATCCAAATACACTCGTGATCCATCACTTGTGTCCAATTTGCGCATGAACACCTCCAACACTCAACATAAGCCTCCAGAGGCTGCTGATCCAACGATAATCCTCTTATGGAAATTCGGGTCCTCACATGAGAAATTGATCTATTTTCTCAGTTCTTTTTGCAAAATTGTCTTGATTCCTAGCTTCTACATGTGATAGGGATTGTTTAGGTAAAATTTTTCAAATTTTCGAAATTAAACAATTTTTTTCATGTTTCGGAGTTCTTGCTCACAGTACAAACTTTTAAAAAAATCTAGCAAACTGAAAAGAGCAAGAAAAGATCAGGGAGAACCAGAGCTCGTGCCATTGGACGAGTTGGAAACTGAATCAGAGGAGTGGGAGCAGTTGACTGAAGACGCAGCCAAGGCTTCGTCTGCGTCAAAGGGCAAAGCCCCAGCTTCTACAAAAGCGAAAACTCCTCCAACTGCTGCAGAGAAAGGGAAAGCCCCCATGGAATCAATATCAATGAAAAGGAAGAGTGTTGCGAGTGTTGCGAGAAAGAGAGGGAGATCTCGTGGGATTGAGATTCAAGAACCAATTGCTAGCGAGCAATCCCCAATAGAAGAAAATGTTGTCCAAATAAGCTCAGATCGGATGAAGGTTTTTGAGAACCGCGAGTGCATCGGTGAACGACATGTCAATGTCGCGGCTCTTCGAGATCGCTCGGCGACTTTTGGTCGTCTCTTTGATAAAATCGGTCTATCTCCGATTTGCAAGTTTCCTAAAACAACACGTTATTGTATTCATCTTGTCATAACTTTTTATCTGTGTTAACAAGCTTCAAGACAATGAAGGCGGACCAATGGAGTTTCGAACAACGGTCCGAAACACTCATTTGACAATAACTCCACAGTTAATTGAAGAAGTAATTGGAATGACAACTCGACTAGACGAAACTCACTATATGAAGGCTCCGATTTTGACAACAAAACTTTGGAGAGTGGTTGTGGATGGGATTTGCATGCCCAATACTAGTTCAACTGGAAATTCAGTATTTTCAAAGTAACTTCAACCTAAGTATTGGTTTTTGAACTTTATTGTATGTTACAATATCTTGCCGAACATGCAAACTAAAGTCCTCAGATGGGATCGAATGTTATTTTTGTATCTCTTGGGACATCCCACCGCCGCGGAGGACTTGAATATCAATATTCCTTATCTTATTTGGTCGAGGATGTCAAGATATGTCGAGCATCCACATCCAACGGAGCCACTTCCATTCCCTATGATAATTATGCGGATTTTACGGAAATTTGATGTCGACATTCGCTCGTCATCATGCATGCATAGTTTGGGAACCATTAATGACTCAACAATTGTGAAGTCACTCCCCAAGAAACCAGATGACACCCCGACACCTCCTCGAGGCAAGCGACCATCAACCTCAGCAGCGACAACAGCACCAGCAACAACAGCAACAACAGCAACGACAGCAGCAGCACAACCACAACCAGCAGCAACAACTTCAAGACCTACAATTTTTGAAACTTCAGAGGATGAAGCCTCTGTAACGTCAATCTATCGCGAACAACAACGTTTGTCATCTGAGCAGGAACGGATTTCAATGGAACAAGGTCGAATTTCTCTTGACCTACAAAGGATTACTGCAGCCCAGGTGGAATTAAAGAAGAAATATAATTCTTTGACGAAATTGGTAAAGAAAATTTTCGCATAGTTGGGATGCAGTAGCTCACACGAATCTGGATCAGATTGATGTTTCAAGGAAAAGATTCATATTTTTTTTCTCTTTAACAGTTTTTGTCTTGCAGGTTGTGTTTTGTTTCTTTACCTTAAGTTTTCTTTACTTTTGAACTTTTTCCTCATGTTTTTTGATTTGGCGATTGTGACAAAAAGGGGAAGAGAACTTTGAACTTGAAGGTAAGTAGAACTAAACTTTGTGATAACATGCCATGACTAACTATTTGACTAACTATTTGGGCATGTAATATTTCTAACAAGTGACTTGCGACAACTGACACAACTTAACTTTGAACTTGTTAACTTTGAACTGGTTAAACGTTTGTGAACTTTGAACTATGACATTTGGAACTTTATTGATATTTGATGATATGTGAATCTTTGATTGACTACTTTCATACATATCTGATTAAATAATGTCATAAGTTACATGGGTATAAACTCTATCTCTCTGATTGCTTATTGAAGTTTTAAATTCTTGAGGTATCTAATGATTTCTTTTGTCAAGAATTGTTTCTTTTGCAGAGAGTACAAGCGTCTAAGTCTAGAGTTTGTATTAGGAGTTTATCTCTTGTATTTACCTTTATTTGGACCATTCATGTAAATTTTTGTTGTATGGTGATAACAACAAAAATATCTTTTTATTTATTTTAAGTGGATTAAATGTTTCGTCACGAAACCGCCAAAGGGGGAGATTGTTAAGGATTTTTGTATTGGCATATTTCGTGAAGTGTTTTGAGTCTTGAAGATTGAAGTTGAAAAATTGTGGATCACATACATCAATCTCAAGACGAATGGATTCAAAAGGATCAGGTATGCTGAACTAAATATTGGTGATGATCCGAATACATTCTTATAGTTTAGAAACACTTGGAATAATCTTCATTGCATAAAAATAAAAAAACTGGACTTTTTGAGTGTTCAGGATCTGGATCAGGACCATCCAGTCCGGACCCCGAACATGGTTTGGTTCATGCGGAATTCCAGTCCAGATCATCCTCTTTTGAGTCCGGACCCCGAACTCTGTGTTGGTTGAATCGTATGAATAGTCCGGAACAACCTCTTTTGAGTCCGGACCCCGAACCAGCTTTTCTTGAAAAGTTCTGTCAAAAGGCGACAGTCCGAATCAGACTTAAGCCAGTCCGGAACGCCGAGCAAGAAAATTTCAGCTAAGGTTGTTTTTGATTCTTATCTCTTTCCAAACGGTTTCTAACCTATAAATATACCCTAATATCATCTTTTAGGGTATCCCAAGGGGGATCAAAGGTATTCCTATTATTCCAAAGGATCCTAAATTTCTTATATCCCAAGAAGGAATAAAAGGTAATCCACGTATAGAGAAGAAAAGGTAAATACCGTTTATTTTAGGTTTTCTTTCTCTATTGATCAATTTGATTCTAGGGTTTCAAAACTCCTTATTTCTTTTGAAGAATCAAATCGATGAATACTTAGATGGTATTTTTCTTGTCTATCTATATGATCTAAGTACTCGATTATCACCACCAATAAACAAAACAACGATTTCCGAAAGGAATATCGGCACGCGGATTCGCGTGGCCTTGTGGATTCATGGTGCTACCGCTTTCGTGGATTCGAAGCGAGGTACGTTCGTGTGATTGATACGTGCTATATTGGTGAAGAGCGTGGATTCGGTTAGACGTCGTAGATTCGACATTGGACATCGTGGATTCGAGGCGCGTTGTAGAGCGAGCGGAGAAGATCTACTCGGAGCGTATGGAAAAGGTTGAGTCGTACTGTTACGGTATATCACCTTGTACGTGTTTAATCTTAGTGGATTTCATCGTGTTATCGGTCCCGTGGTTTTTTTACTCTGGTGACGGAGTTTTCCACGTAAAATCTTGCGTACTTATTTATTTTTCCGCATTGGGTTATTTTTTACGCAACGATTTGGTGAGTTTATTGTTTACACCTAATCACCACCCCCCTCTAGGTGGTTTTTTCCCTATTCAGATCCATTATCCCATAACCCACACCATACTGACTGGATGAGGATTCACCATTAATGGAGCTTAGATGGTCGAGGTCATGGTGACCGACCGTTCATAGCTTCCCGTCACTGGCAAGCCCAGTTGCTGAGTTCCTTTTCATGCCAGAAAGATTCGAGTGCTGTCCTTTGCACTCGAAAGTCATTGGTTTGGGTTGGCCCAAACTTGAAGCTTCAAGGTTGCTGCAAGCTCTTGCTCCGGCCACCCATCGCCGCCGTTTGCCGGCACTAAGGTTGGAGGTGCGCCTGGAGGCGCCCTCGGGTAATTGGTATTGGTGCTTGCCTTAGAAACCCACAGGATCTCGAGTTGGAGCAAAGTGCTCCAACTCGGGAATTAATGGCTTGGCCATGTGTGAAGACCCGAATCCCCGCGAAAGGACTACTGTTTGATCAGCGGCTTCTGGAGGCCTATGTTGGGTGTTGGAAGTGTTTGTGCGCGTATCGGACCCAATAAATGGACTCAGTACGTAAAATAGATCACGAGTATATTCGGATGCCCTCGTCGAAAATTAGAAGTGGTTCTGCGCAAAACGGACGTCGGATTTGGATTCAGCGCGGAAAAACGATGGAAATTGACTATTTGGAGGTATTTTTCTGAGTCCGAATGCCCGAATACGGACACCCGGAAGTTTTCAGTGTATTCGGGTGCACGGGAGGAGCCGTGGACCGCCGGGGGGACACGTGGCGTCCTCGGAGTGGACGGCGCATCAGGCGTGGACCACGGAAGAGCGTGTGGGCGTATCGGGAAGCAGTGCGGGTGTGTCAGGCGGCAGGCACGTGGGCGCGCTGACCGGGGGGAGCGAGTGCGGTCCACGTGTCGGCGCATGGTTGGCGGGCACCAACCACCCGTGCGCACAGTGCGGGCTACGCGGGGCGGCCCGGTTGGCCGGGTCCTCGCTGTCCCCTGTTCTGGCCACGTGGCGCAACCAGGAGAATCCGGGCGCTGCGCGGATTGGCTCCCATGGTGCCTGTTCGGCGCCTGAATGTTTCGGGCGCCCGAAACATAGGCCCAAATCTAGGTAGTGGGCTTCTTTGGATTTTGCCTATAAATAGGCACTCCTCTCCCCCCCTTTGCAAGTTTTTGGAGTTTTTCTCAGAGCCCCCCTTTGGCAGAGCCCTTCTTGTACTACTCCACTCTCCGATGGATCTTGGGTATTTTTGGAGGCCACGGCATTGGTGTTTGCTGCAACGCGGCGCGCTTCGACGCTCCTTCGATTGTGGCTTCTTTCGTCGCATTTCAGTCCGCGTGGTCCCCTGGACCACCCCGATGGTGTTTTGAGCCGATTTTTGTGGCAGAGTGTTAATGAGAGGTACGCCTTCGATTTCCATGTTGATCACATCACTCCGTTTTGAGTTTTTGGTAGGGTTTTCGAGGCATCTTTTGACTCCTTTTACTGTTGTCAGGTGTTGGACAGCGGTGGAGTATTCTTGCTTTTCCTCGACCTACAGATATCGGATTTGGGAGTTTGAGGACTCGATCGACATCTACGCTTCGAGAGGAATGCAACCGTATTTTTATCAGAATTTTTGGAGGACATTTCGAAGGTGATGTTTTAACTTCTTCTGGACTGAATTCCGCCGATTTGTGATCGTGGGTAGTTTTTCTTACCGTGGTATTTTGACTGTATCTTTATGCGGAAAACGTGCACACTTTTTTATAAGTACCCCCGCCGGGCACGTGTGCAGATCCGCCACATATACAAAATCACCCCGCAAACGGACGGAGTCTCCATTGTATATGCACGGCGTCGCAAGCATAAATCGTACTTTAACCACACTAGCCAAAAAGTTACGTTGAGGGAAGAAAATCATCATGCGCAATAACTAAGCCGGCCACCCATATTTTGAAAGGATAAATGCCACGGGTTGTAAAACGGTGCCCACACGACACGTAAATTTTATTAAACATTTTCGCAATCTTTTTACTTGAGTTGAAAAGAGTGGTCGAAACAACTAGTAAGGGGAAACGTTCATCCACGATAAAACATAGTTCAAACCCAACATCCACAACAATGTATCATACGCACATAAGCTAGCTAACCAAAATAATCAAAACGTAAGTAAAAGAAAAGTCACCAGCCCCTAATCAGGCTAAGATCCTAGAGTCGCAGCCTCACTGTCGTCCCGGAGCCCACCCCTGACCGAATCTGTCACAGTGTGGGAAGTCAGTGACCAAAGAGTAAGAGGTGGATGTAAAACATATAAGATGCTAAAAGTACTGAAAGGAAAGCAAATCGATAAACCAGAGCATCCCAAAACTCCCCCTCATGAATCCACAATACCCCTGTAAGTCAGAACGGAACACCTGCCAAAAGGTCTAAGGACCCCCAGCAAAACGAACACCTTGCTCTCACCTTGTTACCTCCAACCCCTCCACGGCACTTGTGCAGTACCTTAAGTAACCGCGAGGGGTCCCCACTATGTCACCTTGTGGGGTACACGGGTCAACGTACCACCTCTCCGAAAAAGTACACCGATGTGGTGGCCAAACCGCTGGTGTGCGCGTAAGCAACCATGAGCATAATGACCGAAGTCCATGCGTGATATAGAGCACCGCGACACCAGTCGCAACAGATAGTAATCAAAGGGATACTCACGCGGAATGGGTTAGTTGAAAACCATTAGCACATCTACTTTACTCTTACATAGAACATGATGAGACCTCACTTTAAAAAGGACGCACGATAAGGGTACCACCTTGAATCACGTTGAATAGAACACCTGAAACCGTCCTGCGCCCTTGCACGATTCCCAGACCTAAAAAGGAAAAACCCCAACAAAACATAACATCGATAAGCTAAACTGTGTCCTGCGAAAAACTATAGCCCCGAACTCTGTCCAGAACACGACAGAGAACGCCAAGACCCACCCAGACGCGGCGAAAGAACACCACGGCGCAGAGACAACGCGGCGGCGGCGGCGCGGTGCATGCGGAGCAGCCCTGCGCTGGCACCACCCCCGCGCGGGTGTGCGCTGCATGCAGCGGGCACCAGCCCCACGCGGGTGCGCGCTGCGGCGGTGCGACCCCGCGCGGGCGCGCGCAAGGGGTGCGGCAGCGGCAGCTGCCCCGCGCGGGCGCGCAAGCGGCGCGGTGCGCGCCTGCCCCGCGCGGGCACGACCCCGCGCGGGCGTGCAAGCAGCACGGTGCGCGGCTACCCCGCGCAGCACAACCTCGCGCGGGCGCGCAAGCGGCGCGGTGCGCGGCCCTTCAGCGGCGCGCGGGTAGCGCGCTTCTCAGCCGCACAGTGGTAGCGAGGCGGCGGCGCGGCGGCGGCTAGGGCATCCTAACATCGCCCAAACGTCAAGACCGAAAGCGCAAAAACCCAAAGCTAAAATACGAAACGACGAAAACATGGGAGGGATAAACGCCACTAACCTCGATCTATTGGAGAAGGTGATTCGTTCCCGTTCCTTGTGGTGGTGAGGATTCGAACCCGCTCCCCCGCTGACAGTAACGTCTCATTCCCGGCTTCCGGCACGTTGATCGAAGAAGGTTCAGGTTCCGCTTTCCCTTTTTTTCTCTCTTTTCTCTCCAATTAGGGTTTTCCTTAATTTCCCCTTTTTCTCATATGTACAATTAAATCCCTAAATGCGATAAACGGGATTCACAACTAACTTCTAGAGAAGAGTGCCACCTAAGCCGAGTTCTAAAACCCGTCGGCACGGATTTTGATGCACCAGAGCCTTAACGGGTTCTACTTATCCCATCGTACCCGTTAACCCGAAAGACTCAATCCGGGAGATCCGTAAGTCGGATTTCGGATCCGATCGCTCCGCCGTTCACCATTTCTCGGGCTCTATCATGGAAAAATATTCGCAAACCCCGACGGTCTACCCAGGAAAACTTGATACTTTATTTCCCCTAATAAACTAATTTATTAAAAAGGAAATAAAAAAGAGGACAAGAAAAGTCATGATACAACATCACACACCCCATAAAAGAAGTTTCGTCCTCGAAACTTAACATCAACCTGTGCTAAATAAATCAGGAAAACATACTCTCATCTTTGATTCTAACTCCCAAGTCACAACCTCTTCGGTCTCCATAACTCTTCTGTCGACTTTGGGCGGTCAACAACCTCTGTCTGATGAGGCGCACCTTTGCCTCGGTCTCTTCTACTATGTCTGGTCTCGGAACTTCCGTTCCCCTAAATCATCCCAACAAATAGGGGATCGACATCGATGCCCGTACAATGCTTCGTACGCGCCATCAGAATACTGGCCTGGTAACTGTTGATGTAAGCAAATTCCACGAGAGGTAGTTAGTGTGCCCATCCCTCACCCAAATCGAGCACGCATGCGCGGAGCATATCTTCAAGGATTTGGATCACCCGTTCCGACTGTCCGTCACTCTTTGGGTGGAAGGCTATGCTAAAGTGCAGTTTGGTCCCCAGAGCCCGCTGCAAACTCTGCCAAAAGTTTGACACAAACCGAGTGTCTCTATCCGAAGTAATCGATGCCGGCACCCCATGCAATCTCACAACCTCGTTGATGTAGACTTGCGCCAAGCAGTCACGCGTCCACGTCGTATGAACAGGTAGGAAATGATCCATCTTCGTCAGTCGATCCACTATGACCCAGATCGCGTCGTGACCCTGCTGGGATCGCGGGAATCCAGTGACGAAATCCATGGTTATTCGCTCCCACTTCCACTCTGGCACTGGTAGTGGTTGCAGTTTTCCCGCCGGGCGCTGGTTTTCGGCTTTTACTTGTTGGCAAACCAAATAGCGTGCCACAACCCGCGTCACGCCCCCCTTTGGTTTAGGCCTTGAAAAGGTCTGCTTAAAGTCTTTATACATCTTCGTGCCACCTGGGTGCGCCGTATAGGGAGCACTGAGCGCCTCTGTCAATATTTCATCCTTCAAATCCGGCAGATAGGCACACAAAAACGTCCTCGGAACCGTACCGTGTCGTCCGTAGCAATCGAAAAGTCGCCCCCACCTGGTCTGAGGAAATCTTGTTCCGCACGAGCTACAATTGAGCGTCTGCCATCTGACCTTCCAAGATTTTTCTCAAGCAAGGCAGGCAGGCAGGCTTGACTACCGAGGACCAAAGCTGCGTAACCGTACCTGCCGGTACTACCTCCGATCTCATTCGTGAGGAATCCGCGACTAAACGGTCCTGCTGAGTAATAACGTTGTAGTACACTAAACTTTAGCAAATTGCAAAGTTCTAGTGTGTGAAGGGCTAAATGATACCCTTCGGATGTTTTAGTAAGCTTCCGGAAGGTTTTAGAAAGTTTCCGGAGAGTTTGGACGCAAATCGGAAATTTTCAAAAAATCTGAAAATTTGAGGTTTTTTGGCTTCGGGGTCCGGACCGTCTGGGGAGAGTCCGGACCGTCCGCGCGAAACCGGAAATTTCACATTCGGGGTCCGGACCGTATTGGGGCAGTCCGGACCGTTCGGGTCTGGACAACACAGTAAGAAACGTAATAACGTTTCTTGCAGGGGGCTTTTGGGCTTTTGTTACCTTAGGGTTTTTAACCCCTTCACTTCTCTTTTCCTCTTATTTGGAGAGAGCAAGAGAAAGTGTTAGAGAGAGAGAGAGAGTGAGAGGGAGAAATCTTGGATTTCCTTCTCCAGCACATCTCTTCTAGTAACCGTGATTTTTGAAATCCAAAAATCTAAGTTTAAATAATTTCCTAGATTATTTAAATGGCAAAAATGGGAAATTAATAGTGCAATAATAGCCCAAAAACACCAACTTTTGATCGGAGCCTGATCTTGAAAATCCGAGATCACCAGTGCAACCGTCTCGTCGAAACAAGAAAAGTTGATATTCACATGTCATCGATCCAACGGTCGGATCTTCCGCAAAACAGCGAAGAAAAGCGGGCCCCACAACTTAAGTTGTGAATAGTAACCCCTGATTTAAATCCCTTTTTGACCATCAACGGCCGTTTTGCCGTCTGGACCCCTAACATAGTGGTATGAGTAGTCAATCCTAGCTATTTTCGACGTTCTGAGCACAATGGCACTGACGGTTTTCGCGTTTGGCGATCCGGGTGCATCGAAATGCGTGCGTCATTCTACAACTTAAAGAAGATTATGGCCCGAGAATTTAATGGTGCACCGAATCGATCAAGCAAGGGCACTTTCTTATAGGTCTCGACGAGCCGAACGTCGTGGCGATGTCCGTTTCGTAATTCGATGATCGGGTTGTCTCGAAATATGCAAAAAGAGCCGAAAGAATCAATTATTTTGCAAGAAACCTAATGTTTCTTGGGCCTAAGCTATTGGGGCTTTGGAGCTGGGCTCCTGCCAGCATTTGGAGCCCACGAATGGGTGTTGGAGGCTGGAGGCAGGCCGTGGTGGAGGTGGGTTAAGAATATTCGAATTTCATTTAATCTCCACCATGTCTCTTGGGCTACTCGTGTGGAGAGTTACACGAGGTGGCTCTTGAGATTTCCTAACTCCCAGGAGTTATTCTTCATAACTCTGGGTGCGGGGATAGCTGAGGAGCCATCACCTTTGAGGCCAACCCGAGGGGAGATCCGAGAGAGAGAGAGAGGAGAGTGAAGGTTGGAGAAAGTTGCACCAACTTGCTCTCTGGTTCCCTAAGGTGTTTTCCTGCGTCTGGAAGACTACCTTGGAGCTTGCGGTGGCCGCGCGAAGGAGGGAGGAGAGAACCAGCTTCTTCCAATTCTTCTCCAACTCCGGCGAGGTGAGTCTCTCTAAACCAGTGGTTGTATGGACCCTAGACCCATAGCAGTAGTTTAATTTTGTTCTAAGGATGCTCCCTGCCAAGCCCCGAGCCCCTATGCACAGTAGGTTGTCGGCGGGAGAAAGCTCCTCGCCGGAACCCTAGATAGCTCCGCCGCGGCCAAACTCCGCAACCGCTAGACCAATTGCCAAACCAAAATCTTGGGAATATACTGTAGGAGGTGTAGATCAACTCTACCAAATTTGGTAGAGTTTCATCAAGTAAGTTAGTGGCAGAATTGAACCCTAGTTCCGGGTTTCTTGCACCAAAGCCGAGCTAGTTGCTCCGGCGCCGGCGAGCCACCCCACCTCCGGCCAAGTGGCCGAGAAGCTTCCTAGGAGCAAATAGGTCCCAACCATTCTCTTGCATGGCATCCATGCAGCCTGAAAGTTGAGGTGCCATGGATGACCCGAGAATGGACCAAGATGCGGTTGCCGGCTTTCCGACCGTCTCCGGCGGGTGGGGAGTGGTCGGGAAGGTTGCTGGGATCAAGAGAAGACCAACCATGCATGTGAAAAGGCTTCATGCAGCTTCTGTGGAAATCCACCATTAGAGGTGGTGAAGCTCAAATCGAGCTTTGCTCCACCGCCGCCGCCGCCGTGCCCTGTCGCCGGGCATGGGTTCGGGTAAGTTGGTAATGAGTTTTGGCAACTGTTTGATCAAGTGGTTGGGTCCCAGTATCCTTAGTTGAATGGTCACAAATTTCGAAGCTTAAGCTTCATCTTCAACCTCGGATTCCGGCCAACCTGGGGTGCAAGGTTGTCTCAAACTTGCTGGGATTGATCTTAATGCTATATAGAGTATTTCCTTCCAAGTTAGAAGGTCCCAGGTGCTGTTTTTGCAGAGAAAGAGCTTGGGCATGCCTTGGGTGCTTGTTAAGTAATTGTTACACACTAGGTGTTTGATCAAATGCCTAAGTGAAGTTTTTTATGGAATTTGGCTTCGAATATTATATGAAAGTTACTCCATTATGTCCCCTGAGCTTGATGCTCACTTCAGATCAAAGCAGATCTGTGTGGATTTGTGTGTGGAGCAAGGATGTAATGTTAGAGAGCTAGGGTTTTGGATCTCCTTGATCCAGCAATTCTGGGCTGCACCAGGGCAAGCCTCTGAGTCCCTGTGCTGTCCAGAGATGAATGATCAAGTTAAATTAAGTTTTGCACTAGTAGATTGTAAATTGGAGCAAGTTGAAGCTCTAGGAAGGCTAGATGGCCGTGGGTCTGTTTTGGGTTGTTTGCGAAGCTGCGACAGTGAGCTCCTGGCTATTTTGGGGTCACTGGACGCGATGCTCGTGTTAGATTTTGGTTTGGTCGAGCCGAAGAAATTAAAATGCCTTAAGGCTAGGTTAGAATAATAAATTATGGCCTGAAGTTTTCCTCGGGTTCCGTGCTACTGCAAATTGGTGAGCACGGTGTTCAGCGAGTCGAGGGTCACCTACTGGAGGTGACGGTTCGTAAAAATAATATCCCGATTAAGAGAACGAGCGAAAACAGCTCTCAAAAAGCAATAAAAGTGCGATTTTTGGAAACCCTATGGGTCTAAATGCAATTGTAGCAGCGTGTGCTGCCTAGGGCAGTGTGTATATGATTCCTAAGCTTTTCGTTAGGAATCCAACGGCTTCCGTTGAGCGAAAATTTGTTATCGGTCCGAGAATCGGCAAAATCGTCGATTTAACGACGTCTTGGTGGAAATCACGCAATTCGAGCAATAGCGGCGGTTCCGCCTAGCCGACTGTTGAGTCCCAGTAGAATCTAGTTGAGCCAGCGGCAAAGGGTTAAAGCCCGAGTCTCCCGGAAATCCAAAAGGAATTCCCGGGAGGGGCATTTTGGTAATCTTTTTACCATAGGGTTGTAACTAGCCAAGTGATATCGTCGAGTGTTATTGTTGGAACGTTCCAACGCTGTAGATGAAGTCGGATTATGCTATTCGGGTCTAGGTGAGTCGTTGGTTGGGTTTGAGTTTCCCCTGATCAGTACTTTTGATTCAGGTTGGCATGGTTTGACTCCGGTCTTCGAGCATTCCGTCAGGTGCGGTTTAGTCGCCTGCAAACGACAGGTGGGTTTATCTTCGGTCCGGGCTTTATCATTTCGGCCCTCTGGGGTATAGTATTGGTTGGACCCCTATTATTGTAGCCTAGGTGTAATTTGAGCCTGCCTTTTTATAGATCAGTTTCATTCTGCTATATGATCCTTATCTATATGATGCCTTGCATGATTGATCTTTAGTTGCTTCCAGTTATTATGACTTTATTCCTGGACATTTGCCATGCCTGATTGGTCATTAACTAGCTTGCACATTTATACTTGATTATCAGTATATCCTGATCCATGTTCTACTAGTTGTTGATTATATTCTGCATATGATTGAGATTTAGTGGCTATTCTGCATTGCACCCTTGTTGGGATTTTGGTCATTTGCTAGTTTGCATACCTGATTATCAGTACTCCCTGATTATATCTGATCCATGCTATAGTAGTTGATGATTATTCCTACATGTGAGTTGAGTTTCAGTTGGTTTCTGATATTGCATCCTTGTTGGGATTGTTTCGGCTTGTTGTTGATCGTTTGAGTTGAGATTCTGTTGGCATACTACTGTTGCATCCCATTGGGGATTTCCCGGCTTGTTGCCGATTACCCGGTCTGTGGACCGTGAGCTTGAGCATTCGCATTGATCGCCCGCACCGCTGTACTTCACGAACATATCCGAGGTCACTCCTCGTGCGCTTTGTTCTTTACTGGTAAAGTGGTTTGTTGAAAGACCCGTGACCCCCAAGGGGGGAATGTCAGCCAGGTGGTGCCAGGTGGGCAGTTTCCCTGAGGTCTCGTAGACCAATATGGTGGCTTATGATTGGGTATTTGTTATTTCAGTTATTGATGCATAGTACTTGTTCAGCATGCTTTCTTGTTATGATTGTTCAGTTCCTTTCACTATTTGCTTCAGTATACTCTTGATTAAATCGTTACCTGCTTACATATCAATTGATTATCTGCTTCTTCAGTATACTCCTGTTGAGATATATATATGCTCTACTGATTGATTAATCATCCGCTTCAAAATCATGCTTACCTAATATGGAGATTTTTACTATCCTCTAGTATTGTATGCCAGTAGGTACGATCTGCCATTTCTCGGCTCGTCGTGCCCACTGGGATACATGTACAGTGTATCTCACACCCCCTGGGTGACCATTTTTCAGGTCGATTGGGTGCTGGAATGTCGGGACGTGTTGGTGAGATTCCGTGTTAGCAATCGACCCTGGACAGTCGTTATTTTTATTATCAGTTATCAAGTTGTAATGAATTGTTTTAGTTGTTGTAATATCTTTTAGTTATACGTAGTTTAGACTACTCTGATGTTGTTGTAAAAGCTTAGCCGTGCATATATAGAAAAGGCTCAATCCCAAGGGGGATTGGGACTCTTCTATATATGTGGCGGTCTGTCATGCTCTGGCTTGGTTTAAAACTCTGATTTCAAAAAAAAAAAAAAATTTAGACGCTGTTTTTCGAACTCGGGGCGTGAAAGATTAAATGGTCAGGGCTAGCGAGACGAGTCTCACATCGCCTGGTGATCTTGGGCTGCTGTGTGTGTGTGTTTGGGCTGACGAGGACGTCAGGCCTAAACGGGGGAAGTCTTTGACGCCCCCAATAGTCCCACATCGGATGTGGATGGAATTGTCATTGGGTTTATATTAGACATGGACACTAGTAATAATAACTGGGTTTAAGTATTTTGGGCTGTGGTTTGGGCCCAACGAGTTATTATTGCTAGTGGGCTGGGTCGTTACATCTCTCTACTTGGATTCTTCTTCAACCTCCTCTTCTCCACCGTTGAAGCTTGCTACAAGAGCTCGGAGGAAGGCTAGAACTTGGAGAAGAAGAAAGTTTGGAGCTCTTGTGCCTATCCTTTGCTTTTCCAAGGTGGGATTCAAGCTCAAAGAGGTTTGGAACATTTTTTTTTCCTTTCTTTTGGGATTTTTGAAGGAAAACCTAGTTTTTGGAAAACTAGGGTTTATTTTGGGGCTTTTTGATTTATAGCTTTTGGGGTGGAATTGATGGGCGTAGAACACTCTTGTAGGTTGGTTTTGAAGCTTTTCTTGTTTTGGATTTCAAGATTTAGCAAGATTTCTCAACCTAAGGTATTTTCCACCTATTTTTCCCTATGATTTTAAGGGATTTTGTGATTAGGGTTTTGTGATGTTTTAACCCTTTGGAAACTTCTCTTAGGGCATAAGAGGAAGTGTGGGCTTCTTGGTAGGGATCCTTCACAAGGATTTGACAACTATCCGGTGGGTCTGACCTCACCGAAATGGGTGAACTCCCCCTATGTCTTCTATAGACTTTTAGGGCATCAATGCTATATTAAATATGCATCGTTTGATTTATCATGATTTATGATCATGCATTTGAACCCCTTCATGTGTAGAAAATTTCATACTCTATGTAGTGGAGGTAAACATTGTAGGTGCATGGGCACTTTGAGGGGGGGTTGAATAGGAATTTTCATGAACTTAAGCTTTTGGATACGAATAGAAAATAACTATACATGTTATAGAATTATTGAGATATGTTATGCATATGATCATGAAGAAAATGGACACTATGACATTAGTGCCATCTAGTGTAGTGAGATACAAGTAGAAAATTCTTAAACTTGTACAATCAAGATGAAATAGTTAGATTCCATGTTTGAGACATGATGAGAACAACTTGTAAATGTTTTACATTTTCATTATGCAAGATAATGTTAATATTGTATATGAAACGTTGACACTTGAGATACTGTACCCCGACCTAAAGGTTGAAGATGCTATTCCGTGTTTTAGACACGATGATTGCTATTCCGTGTTTTAGACACGATGATCGAGACTTGCTTGCTTGCCGTTTGTGCTCATTCGCACATGCTTGGTAGGGTCGCTCCCTCCAAGCCGGCACTCCGGAGTTGGCCATTTGCGACATTATGATCGCCGTGCGGGATTGGGTGCCGATTGGGACGCCGTTGGATTGGCATAGCTTCTTGGGGGGTCCCACCACGGGACCATGAGGCGTGGCTCAAGCTTAGACTCAAAGAAAGTCTTCAAGAGAAAAGGATTAAGTTAACTAAACTTGACATTGAAATATCACATAGATGATACATTCAAGGTAGTTGGGCATACATGATAGCAAACTTGACATTGGGCACCACATAAATAATACTACTCATTGTAGTTGGACATTATGATAACATGATAGATTCATATCATCATTACTTTGTACATGAGCATAGAGGATGATAGTAGTAGAGTACTTTACTTTACTTCAGTTGTTTATTACCTGCATTTTATTTTCAGCAGTTATACTATCTTATGCCTCAGTTGACCTAGTGGTGTATTTCGCTTCTCTCGGCAGCTTACCCACCGGGAACTATTGTTTAATAGTTCTCACCCCATTTGGGTTGTTGTTTTTCAGAGCCATCCGCAGCGGGAGGGGCTCGGGACCGTGGCAAGGGGTTATCGCATAGTAATCCCCGTCGCACCACTCGAGGTGGTTCAGGGCACCTTTTCTTTTGTTTCTGTTGGAGAGGTGTTGGTGTATTTTGGCATAGAAACCACCCGTGTATTTTGATAGGTTGTATTTGAGAGGAACACATTTGTATAATGGATTTTAACTTCTTGTATGATAGTTGTTATCTACTTTCCTCTTTTATGTATAGTATAGTTGTGTTGTGCTATGATTACTAGTAGGATGTGTTCATTGCTTCCTTTCCGCTTTGTTGTTGTAGATGCCTTGTGTGTACCGGGGGGTGCCTTGTGCACACGGCGGGTCTGTGCACGTGCCGGGTAGGCTTCCGCTGGGGCCTGGGGCGTGACAGATTATTTTGGTATCGGAGCCTAGGGTTGAGTCTTAGTGGACCTAGCAAACCTTAGGCTGGGTTGGACTATAAGGATTAAGAACGTGAGAGACGGGGTCTTATATGATTACTTGGCGAAAGTAACATGATTGGGTCAATACTATAACTTCATAAGAGTTGCAGTTGATCGAAGTAATTGCACCTTCTATTTCCTTGGAAGGTCTGGTTGGCGGCCGACAACCTGACATCGGGAAATAATTGTGGCATGCTTCATTTGCTTTCGCATGATTGGGATTTGTTTTGAGTGGGGATGCGTTTCGCGTTGGTTATCCTAACCTACGCATTTTATGCCTGTTACAGTTTGTGATGCCTACGACTCGCTCCATGACGGCCGAGGAGGCCGATGCGGAGACATCCGCTACTTCAGGATCCAGTGAGGTCCGAGATTTGAGAGAGCAGCTGGCTATGCTAGCTGATGTAGTGGAGTGGCAGTCGGCTGCGGCGCGAGAGCAGGTTGAGGCTTTGCGTCGGCAGGATGCAAGGATGCAGAGGTTGGAAGCTCTTTTGACCGAGCAGTTGGTGGCAAGGGGAACTCAAGGCCCTTCGCACCCACCCGTGCAACAACGGGAGCACATGGGTGGAGTGACCGATGCACTTCGACCTGAGGTGCCCGAGTCTTCACATCACACTCCGAGTGCTGGGCGCCGGGAAGAGGTTGTGATGTCACCGCCAGTTCAGACTCCACCGGCAATGACGGTTTTACCGATGATGGTAGCAGGAGAAGAGCGGGACCGACTCATGGCTCGTTTGAGGGAATTCCGGGAATCCAAGCCTCGGACATATGATGGAGAGAAACCCGACTATTGGGTTTTTGAGAAGTGGATTCTACACATGGAGAAACTTTTCCACGATACCTTCGTAGTGGAGGGAGACCAGGTGTGGTTGGCAACACACCATCTTGTGGGCGATGCTTACCAGTGGTGGACGGACATTCGGGATGACCCCACGACCGATTTGGCGGCAATCACATGGCCGCGATTCAAGAAGATGCTTGCAATGAAGTATTTTCCGGCGAGCGCAAAAAGGCAAATGGAAAGAGATCTCCGCAACTTGAGGCAAGGAGACAAAACCGTGGCGGAGTACGAAAGGGAATTTACTCGACTACTTAGCTGTATTCCGCACGTTGTGAGGGACGACGAGGACAAGGCCCGTATGTTTGAGAACGGCCTTAGACCGTCCATTTTCAGATTGGTTCAGACCCTAGACCTCCAAACTTACCGGGAGGTTGTGGACCGTTCCTTGATAGTGGAGAAATGCGCGGAGATTGCTAAGGAAGAGAGAGAAGCTCTTGATAGGACGCGAGGCAAGAGGTCGGCGACCGAGGGCGCAAGTCATAAGCCCATTCGAAGAAACCGCCGAAGCACACGAGGAGCCAGTCTGGAGGATGCGGCTTATCTTCACACCGGGGAGGACCTGACCGTCGGCGGCCGCCGCGTTGCGTGATTTGTGGTGGACCCCATGTGCCGCCGCAATGCCCGCAGCGTGGAGGCAAATGCTATCTTTGTGGCCATGAGGGCCACTTTCGTTCAGAATGCCCGCGAGGCTCGACACCGACACCTTCATCAGCATCGGCACCAGTTATTCCAGGACAGGTGACCCCACCCACCTACTCTCAGTCAGGGCGACCACCGGCGTCGCGACAGTACGAGGGGCCACGGCAGGCTCCAAGCGGGCGCATGTATGCGGCCCAAACCGAGGAGGCTTCAGCGGCAGAGGACGTCGTTGCAGGTATTATCTTGATTCATAGCATTCGAGTTCGAGCTTTATTTGACACTGGTGCATCTCATTCATTCATTGACCGACTGTTTGCCGATTTGCATGGCATTGAGTTAGTTCCTACCTTGCACCCGGGACGAGTCTTAGTTCCCGATCATACTTTGGAGATTCGGGAGTTTTCCCCTAGTTGTCCTATTAGGATTGGGGATTGGATTTTGCCGGCAGATTTGTTGGCCCTCCATCGACTTGGAGAGTTCGATGTGGTTTTGGGCATGGATTGGCTCACAAGATATCATGCTACCATTGATTGTGAGAATCGACTCGTGACGTTTCGAGAACCGGGACAAGAGTAAATTGTGTTCAGAGGCTGTAAGAGTTCGCTGTTTGCGATGACTATCTCTTCCACCAGAGCAAAATAGTTAATTAGGAGTGGATGTGTCGCCTACTTGGCTACCGTTGTGGATAGGAGCAGTGGGACTCCGAGAGTGTAGGATATCCCAGTTGTGCGAGAGTTTGCTGATGTGTTCCCGGCAGAGTTACCGGGGATGCCTCCGGATAGAGAGATCGAGTTTGTGGTAGATCTGATCCCTGGAACTACCCCAATCTCGAAGGCACCATATAGGATGGCACCGGCAGAGTTAAAAGAGCTCAAGGCACAGCTTCAAGACTTGTTGGAAAAAGGCTTCATCCGACCGAGCGTTTCACCTTGGGGAGCACCAGTTTTGTTCGTCAAGAAAAAGGATGGATCGCTTCGCCTTTGTGTGGACTATCGTGAGCTTAACAAGGTCACAATTAAGAATAAATATCCATTGCCGAGGATTGATGATTTGTTTGATCAACTCCAAGGATCAAGAGTGTATTCGAAGATGGTCTTCAGTCTGGATACCACCAACTCAAGATCAAGCCTGAGGATGTTCCTAGGACGGCCTTTAGGACACGGTATGGACACTATGAGTTTACTGTTATGCCGTTTGGGCTCACTAATGCCCCGACAGCTTTTATGGATTTGATGAACCGTGTCTTCAAGCCCTTTTTGGATAGATTCGTCGTGGTGTTCATCGACGACATCTTGGTGTACTCTCGAAGTGACGAAGAGCATGAGGATCACTTGCGGCAAGTATTGCAATTACTTCGGGAGAAAGAGCTCTACGCCAAGTTGAAGAAATGTGAGTTTTGGCTACGAGAGGTAGTGTTCTTGGGTCATGTAATATCGGATAAAGGAATAGCTGTGGACCCCAAGAAAATTGAGGCAATCAAGGATTGGCCTAGACCGACGAACATCACCGAGATCCGGAGTTTTATCGGTCTGGCCGGCTACTATCAGCGTTTTGTTGAGGGATTTGCAAGGTTATCTACTCCCCTCACGCGACTAACACATAAAGGCACCAAGTTTATTTGGAATGATAAATGTGAGAGAAGCTTCGGGGAATTGAAGGAACGGTTGACGACCGCCCCGATCTTGGCTTTGCCTACCGCAGGAGCGGGATACGTGATCTACAGCGATGCTTCCTTGAGTGGGTTAGGGTGTGTTTTGATGCAAAACGAGAAGGTTTTTGCTTATGCCTCCGGTCAATTAAAGGAGTACGAGAAAAAACTATCCCACTCATGATTTGGAATTAGCCGCCGTGGTATTTGCATTGAAGCTGTGGTGACACTACTTATACGGTGAGCATTGTGAGGTATATACTGATCATAAGAGTCTAAAGTACCTCTTTAATCAGAAGGAGTTGAATCTTAGGCAGCGCAGATGGTTGGAGCTGCTTAAGGATTATGATTTGACTATTCTCTACCATCCTGGGAAAGCAAATGTAGTGGCAGATGCTCTGAGTCGCAAATCGATGAAGAACTTAGCGATGATGATCACTTACCAACAACCATTACTTCAAGATATGAGACGGTTGGAGTTGGAGGTTGTGGCACCCGAGACACCCAAGAGATTGATGGCATTGGTGTTGCAATCGACTCTTATGGAAAGGATCAAGATGAAACAAGTCCAAGATCCTAGTTTGGAAAAGATCGGGCTACACTTGTGGATGGCCGAGCAGGTGAGTTTCATGTGGACGATCATGGCGTACTTCGTTTTCGAAGTCGACTTTATGTACCGGCGGATTTGGAGATCAAAGAAGAGATCCTGAAGGAAGCACACCGAGCACCTTATTCTCTTCACCCTGGTGGCACTAAAATGTACAGGGACTTAAGGTTGCTTTATTGGTGGCCCGGCATGACGAAAGATGTTGGAAAGTTTGTGGCTCAATGCTTGACATGCCAACAAGTGAAAGCCGAGCACCGACTTCCCGCAAGTAAGTTGCAGAGTTTACCGATCCCCGTGTGGAAGTGGGAGAGGATCACCATGGATTTTGTTGTTGGATTGCCTCGCTCTCAGGCTGGGCATGATGCTATTTGGGTGATCGTGGATAGGTTAACCAAATCTGCTCATTTTATCCCTATCCATACTACTTGGTCTAGAGAGAAGCTTGCACAAATTTACCTTGATGAGATTGTTCGATTGCATGGAGTGCCTGTTTCTATAGTTTCGGATTGAGATCCAAGATTTGCATCTCATTTTTGGAGGAGCCTTCACGAGGCCCTAGGCACGCAGCTGGATTTCAGTACAGCTTTCCACCCCCAGAGTGATGGGCAGTCTGAGCGAACCATACAAATCTTGGAGGACATGCTCAGAGCATGTGTTTTGGATTATCAGAGTGGTTGGCATCAATATCTACCGATGGCTGAGTTTGCCTATAACAATAGTTATCAAGCAAGTATCAAGATGACGCCATTCGAGGCTCTTTATGGAAGAAAGTGCCGATCACCTCTTCATTGGAGCGAGGTGGGAGAACGATTGATTTTAGGCCCCGATGTACTTCAAGAGGCCGAAGACAAGGTTCGACTAGCTCGGGAACGTTTGATTTCAGCTCAAAGTCGACAAAAGAGTTATGCGGATAAGTGTCGGCGCGATTTGGAATTTCAAGTTGGAGACCATGTCTTCCTAAAAGTATCGCCGACTAGAGGAGTCAAGAGATTTGGCATCCGAGGGAAGCTAAGTCCCCGATTTATTGGACCTTTTGAGATTTTGGAGCGTATCGGCCCGGTGGCTTATCGACTTACTCTACCGCCTAACCTATTGGGAGTGCACAATGTGTTCCATGTTTCGACGCTCCGGAAGTATGTTTTTGATCCATCTCATGTGGTGGACTTTGCCCCGTTGGAACTACACGAGGACTTGAGCTTTGAGGAGCAACCGGTGAGGATTTGGCTCGTGAGGTGAAGAAACTTCGGAATCGCAAGATACCTTATGTGAAGGTACTTTGGAGCAATCACGAGGATCGCGAGGCTACATGGGAACAGGAGAGTGCGCTGCAGGAGCGTTTCCCTCATCTTTTTCAGCTGGAGATTTGAGGTACTAGACTTCTAGTTTCGCAGACGAAACTCCTTTTTAGGAGGGGTGAATGTAGTACACTAAACTTTAGCAAATTGCAAAGTTCTAGTGTGTGAAGGGCTAAATGATAGCCTTCTGATGTTTTAGTAAGCTTCCGGAAGGTTTTAGAAGGTTTCCGGAGAGTTTGGATGCAAATCGGAAATTTTCAAAAAATCTGAAAATTTGAGATTTTTGGCTTCGGGGTCCGGACCGTCTGGGCAGAGTCCGGACCGTCCGCGCGAAACCGGAATTTTCACGTTCGGGGTCCGGACCGTATTGGGGCAGTCCGGACTGATCGGGTCTGGACAGCACAGTAAGAAACGTAATAACGTTTCTTGCAGTGGGCTTTTGGGCTTTTGTTACCTTAGGGTTTTTAACCCCTTCACTTCCTCTTTTCCTCTCATTTAGAGAGAGCAAGAGAAAGTGTTAGAGAGAGAGAGAGTGAGAGGGAGAAATCTTGGATTTCCTTCTCCAACACATCTCTCTACTTGGATTCTTCTTCAACCTCCTCTTCTCCACCATTGAAGCTTGCTACAAGAGCTTGGAGGAAGGCTAGAACTTGGAGAAGAAGAAAGTTTGGAGCTCTTGTGCCTATCCTTTGCTTTTCCAAGGTGGGATTCAAGCTCAAAGAGGTTTGGAACACTTCTTTTTCCTTTCTTTTTGGGATTTTTGAAGGAAAACCTAGTTTTTGGAAAACTAGGGTTTATTTTGGGGCTTTTTGATTTATAGCTATTGGGGTGGAATTGATGGGCGTAGAACACTCTTGTAGGTTGGTTTTGAAGCTTTTCTTGTTTGGATTTCAAGATTTAGCAAGATTTCTCAGCCTAAGGTATTTTCCACCTATTTTTCCCTATAATTTTAAGGGATTTTGTGATTAGGGTTTTGTGATGTTTTAACCCTTTGGAAATTTCTCTTAGGGCATAAGAGGAAGTGTGGGCTTCTTGGTAGGGATCCTTCACAAGGATTTGGCAACTATCCGGTGGGTCTGACCTCACCGAAATGGGTGAACTCCCCCTATATCTTCTATAGACTTTTAGGGCATCATTGCTATATTAAATATGCATCGTTTGATTTATCATGATTTATGATCATGCATTTAAACCCCTTCATGTGTAGAAAATTTCATACTCTATGTAGTACAGGTAAACATTGTAGGTGCATGGGCACTTTGAGGGTGGATTGAATAGGAATTTTCGTGAACTTAAGCTTTTGGATACGAATAGAAAATAACTATACATGTTATAGAATTATTGAGATATGTTATGCATATGATCATAAAGAAAATGGACACTATGACATTAGTGCCATCTAGTGTAGTGAGATACAAGTAGAAAATTCTTAAACTTGTACAATCAAGATGAAATAGTTAGATTCCATGTTTGAGACATGATGAGAACAACTTGTAAATGTTTTACATTTTCATTATGCAAGATAATGTTAATATTGTATATGAAACGTTTACACTTGAGATACTATACCTAAAGGTCGATGATGCTATTCCGTGTTTTAGACACGATGATTGCTATTCCGTGTTTTAGACACGATGATCGAGACTTGCTTGCTTGCCGTTTGTGCGCATTCGCACATGCTTGGTAGGGTCGCTCCCTCCAAGCCGGCACTCCGGAGTTGGCCATTTGCGACATCATGATCGCCGTGCGGGATTGGGTGCCGATTGGGACGCCGTTGGATTGGCATAGCTCCTTGGGGGGTGCCACCACGGGACCATGAGGCGTGGCTCAAGCTTAGACTCAAAGAAAGTCTTCAAGAGAAAAGGATTAAGTTAACTAAACTTGACATTGAAATATCACATAGATGATACATTCTTGGTAGTTGGGCATACATGATAGCAAACTTGACATTGGGCACCACATAAATAATACTACTCATTGTAGTTGGACATTATGATCACATGATAGATTCATATCATCATTACTTTGTACATGAGCATAGAGGCATGATAGTAGTAGAGTACTTTACTTTACTTCAGTTGTTTATTACCTGCATTTTATTTTCAGCAGTTATACTATCTTATGCCTCAGTTGACCTAGTGGTGTATTTCGCTTCTCTCGGCAGCTTACCCACCGGGAACTATTGTTTAATAGTTCTCACCCCATTTGGGTTGTTGTTTTTCAGAGCCATCCGCAGCGGGAGGGGCTCGGGACCGTGGCAAGGGGTTATCGCATAGCTAGCTAATCCCCGTCGCACCACTCGAGGTGGTTCAGGGCACCTTTTCTTTTGTTTCTGTTGGAGAGGTGTTGGTGTATTTTGGCATAGAAACCACCCGTGTATTTTGATAGGTTGTATTTGAGAGGACCACATTTGTATAATGGATTTTAACTTCTTGTATGATAGTTGTTATCTACTTTCCTCTTTTATGTATAGTATAGTTGTGTTGTGCTATGATTACTAGTAGGATGTGTTCATTGCTTCCTTTCCGCTTTGTTGTTGTAGACGCCTTGTGTGTACCGGGGGGTACCTTGTGCACACGGCGGGTCTGTGCACGTGCCGGGTAGGCTTCCACTGGGGCATGGGGCGTGACAAGCGTTCTCCGACAACTCACCCGTCTGTCCCTTCCTGTTTTGGGCGTCAGCTACTTGCCTTTTCGGGGTTGTAATGAATGGGCAAATCGTAGTCCTTCAGCAACTCTAACCAACGTCTCTGCCGCAAGTTCAATTCCTTCTGCGTGAACAAATATTTAAGGCTCTGGTGATCAGAAAACACATTGCAATGAGCTCCGTAAAGGTAATGTCTCCAAGGTTTCAAAGCAAAAACGACTGCTGCAAGTTCCAAGTCGTGTGTAGGGTAGTTCTGCTCGTGATCCTTGAGTTGTCTTGATGCGTATGCTATAACCTTCCCCTGTTGCATCCGTACGCTTCCAAGACCGTTCCATGATGAATTGCAATAAACCTCAAAATCCTCACCGGGTTTCGGTGGTGTAAGCACGGGTGCCCGTGTTTGCCCGTCCTTGAGATCCTCGAAGTTCTCCTGGCATTGAGCCGTCCAAATAAATTCCTCCCCTTTCTGAGTTACACGAATTAGGGGAGTGGCGATTTTTGATAAACCCTCCACGAAGCGCCTATAGTACCCCGCCAAACCTACGAAACTTCGTATTTCCGTTACCGTTGTCGGTCGGGGCCAGTTAGTTACGGATTCCACTTACTTCGGATCCACCGAAATTCCCGACGTCGAAACTATGTGCCCCAAGAAGTCCACCTCGCGGAGTCAGAACTCACGCTTTTTGAGTTAAGCAAACAATTCCTGGTCCCTGAGAGTCTGGAGAATTACTCGCATATGCTCCTTATGTTCCTCATCTGTTCGTGAGTAGACCAAAATGTCATCAATAAAGACCACTACAAATTGGTCCAAAAAGGGTTTGAATATCCTATTCATCATATCCATGGACACCGCTGGGGCGTTCGTAAGTCCAAACGGCATAACCGTAAACTCGTAATGACCATATCGAGTTCGAAAGGTTGTTTTAGGTATATCCTCACCTCGAACTCTAAGCTGATGGTAGCCGGACTGCAAATCTATCTTCGAGAACACTGTCGCTCCTTGTATGGTCGAACAGGTCATCAATCCGAGGCAAGGGGTACTTGTTTTTTTTTTTTTTTTTTTTTTTCACGGTAACCTTATTTATCTCCCGATAGTCAATGCACAGACGTAGACTCCCGTCTTTTTTTTTTTCCGCACGAAGAGAACGGGTGCGCCCCAAGGCGACACACTTAGCCTGATGAACCCCTTATCCAAAAGATCTTCTAGTTGTGCCTTGAGCTCTCTTAATTCAGCAAACGCCATTCGATATGGTGCCTTGGTGATAAGTTGCGTACCCGGGAGAAGCTCGATGGTGAATTCGGTTTCTCGCTCGGGGGGCATCCCGGACAGTTCGGTCGGAAAAACGTTTGAAAAATCCCTTACGATAGGGATAACCGAAAGCAGTGCCGAGGGCCGAGTCACTAAGTCCACCGAGGCCATGTATGCTACACATCCACCCTCCATCAGTTTCCTAGCCCGCGACGCAGAGATAAAAGAAGAGGAAGAGGTGCTTTTACATGCCAAGTGCATGTGATCCGGAAAGCCAGGTTCCTGCAGCCGCACCTGGCGCTTCTCGCAATCAATCACCGCCTGGTACTTAGTGAGCCAAAACATACCAAGTACCACATCGAGCTCCTTAAGCGGGATTACCACTGGATCCCAAGGACAACGTAGCCTTCCTAACATTATCGGGCGGGAAGGTACAAAACTAATCGCTTGAAACTCCAACCTCACCGGTTAGCAGCGGTGCCCTCTCCTCCCGTCGTGGGGTCAGAGTGCGACAGGTTGATGTTAAAGGGGATCTCCCAACTAATCGAGCTAGGGTATCCTCTCCCCAAATACCCACGACCGATAGTGCCGCCGACACACCTACCAATCACGGCAACAAGAACGTCGTAAAGTAAGGCTCTAGGTCGAGAGGTCAGATCTACCGAAATTATGGACGCTACTCCACTACCCTCCACCAATCCAAGAAAGGCGAGCAGAAAACGTTCATACAAGTTAAGTTCACAAGTTCCAGCAAGCCCGGTTCCCGGAGGCGCACTTGGAACTTCAGGCAGTCAAACACCGCTTGCAAATTTGCTGTGACTGCCGATCCCGAGCGCCCCACCGAGATCCCTAAGCGGGATCCCCACTAGTTCATAGAGCATAAGAACCTGCCCAACCTAGCTAGCCGGGAAGGAACATAGCTACTTGCCTCGAGGGATTGCCCAGTAGTCCGAACGAACCTATTTCTACGATGGAGGGTTTCTTCTAGTATCTATGGGTAAGGGCGAAAAGAATACGATGGGAAGGTGTGGGATGCTCCGGTAATAACGAGGTTTGAAATCGAAGAGAAACTACAATGGAGTATTACCTGATGCTACTCTTTCCGGGGCAGTGCGTCCTCTGCCGGGTCGTCGCGGGGTTTCCAACTGCAGCCCTTGGGCCAACGGCGCACGGCGCGGAGAGACTGGGATCCGGAGTCGCCATGATCGGCTTTGGGTTGGCCGTCGTATAGAACCTCCTGTGGAGCTGTGGCGGTACCTCTCTCCTTGTGTCGTAATGCTGACAGAGTAGTCACCGATTTCAGTGGGCAGTGTAGAGTACCGGGACTTCGTTTAGCGCGCCGACCTCGCAATGATGGCGTGGTGCGGGGAAATCGCCTGGGGCGTGTTCTATTTGTGTTTACAGATGAGTTCGGGTTGATTCAGATCGACGCGGAAGCCCCAGCTTGTATTTGCATTTTCGGGGCATTGTGTACCTGTAGAGTATTTGATTGGATGGAGTACCGACTCCGCCGTGATGCACAGGAAAATTGGAAAATGTTTGGAACACGTGTTTTTTTCAGATTACAGCAGAGTTCGGGAGGTTTCGGATTGGTGCGGATGCCCCGAGGGAAAAAAGTGAGTTGGAGTTGGCAATTAATGGAACCGGTTTTTGGATTGAGCACACCGACTCCACAGTTGAGCTTTTTGAGTGGGAAAAGCTTTGAACATGTGTATTTTCTGATTACAGCGGAGTTCGGGAGGTTTCGGATTGATGCGGAGGCCCCGAAGACAAAAAGTGAGTTGGAGTTGGCATTTGAGGGATTAAATAATTAATTAAATTAATTAGTGTTAATATGCTTGGAGGTTAAGAGAGAAAGAAATTAGAAAAGTGAAAGAAAGAGAAGAGTTGAGAGGATTTGGAATTTGCATAGTTTTGGATGGAGGGTATTATGGTCATTTGCATTTAATTAATGTAGAGTACCGGGTCTTCGGATAGTGCACCGACCTCGCAAGATCGCGTGGTGCGGAGAAATCGCCTCGAGCGTGTTCCATATGTGTTTACAGATGAGTTCGGGTTGATTCGTATCGACGCGGAAGTCCAAGCTGGAATCGGAATTTTACGGGCATTGTGCGCCGTTAGAGGGCTGGTTTGTTAGAGCCTCGACTCCACAGTTGTATGCAGAAAAATTGGAAAATGGTAGGAACATGTGTATTTTCAGATTACAGTGGAATTCGGGAGGTTCCGGACTGATGCGGAGGCCCCGAGGGCAAAAAGTGAGTTGGAGTTGGCTTAAAAGGGATTAATTAATTAATTAATTAAATTGGTTAATTAGCCTGAGAGAAGGAATTAGAAAAAATGAGAAAGATGTGAGAGAGGGAGTTGGATAGATGTTGGTGTTGGTGTTGGAGAGTGTCTTGGGTTGGAAGCCGAGCGGAGCAAGCGCGCGTCGAGCCTCATGAAGGTGCATTTCAGTTTTTCTAGTGAGAGAGAGAGAAAGCTTGGGTTGGTTTTGTTAATGGGTTTTTTGTTGATGGATTTGATGAGCTTGCTGTCCAAGAGTGGAGGAGAGCTAGCAGAGGCGCGCGCGGTTGGAGCAAGTCGTTGCGCGGGCGCGCATGGGCGCCGCGCAGCAGGGAACGCGGGCGCGCGCAGCGAGCCGCGGGCCAGGGTGCCGCGCGGCAGGCGCATGGGCGCCGCGCGGCTGAAGCCCGGGAGCCGCGCATGCGGGGACTTGAGCGGGCGCTTGTGGTTTGGCTTGGCGTTCCGGAACTGAGGTGAGGATTCCGGAACAGACTCTTGGGTACCGGTACTACATGGAGAATACCGGTACCCCATAGTGCAGGATGAATTTCTTTGGTGACTTAGCAAGGGTAGTTCGGTAATTCTACTTCCCCAAACACCCCTATTGATTGTTGACCCTCTCTTCTCTATATATATGGATTCCTCCTCCTCTCTTCTTTGCTGGATACAGAGGGAGGAAAAGAAAGAAAGGAAGAGAGAAAAGAGATGAAGAAATCAAGGGAGAAAGAAAAGAAAAGAGAAGAAGAGGGAATGAAAGAAAAGCAAGCAAGGGTGTTCTTGTGTGGTCTTGCGGCTTGGAGCTGAGCGGGGCCGCGTGCGCGTCGGCCGCACGCGAGAGGTAAGTGTCAGTTGTTTTCCTAAATGGATTAAGATTTTTCCTTAGATGGATTTTATGGATTTTTGAGCTTGGATATCGTTGTGTTGCTTCTCTTTTGTGCGGTTTAAGCTGAGGTTGTGGTATTGCACTGCGCGGAGCCGAGGCGCGAGCACGTGTGCGCGCGTGCTGTGTGGTGACTGTGGAGTGAGCCAAAGCGCGCCAGTTTTTTTTAGTAGAGTAATCGAGAGGTTGTTCGAGCTTTCGGGGATTTTTTCTGTGTTTCGCGGCAGTGTGCGAGCGCGCGTGCGGCGCGGTTGGTTTTTCCGGCAGATTGTGGCTGTGAGCGGGTTCGCGCTTCGCCGACTTCAGCATTTGCCTACGGAATGCATTTGAGGTGGGTTGGAATTCTTCAAGATGTATGGAATGCCTTCTAAAGCTATTGTATGCATGTTGATCATGTTTAGCTTATTATTTGCATAGCTGGTAAATCTGATAGTTGCCTAGAAAACTGTAAAAAGATATCCATGAGCCCCAGATATTTTTAGCATGATCTAGGGATGTTTTGACGCTAGACTGCACATTTTCTGAGATTCGGGTTGCACCTGGACCTTCATAATATTTTTGTAACCGGTTTTAAGTGAAACTTCGCTTTTAAAAGGTTTTTAAATATTGAGAACATTATGAATGGTCCAGGTAGTTAGAGATGCTTGTATTCTCGTGCTGGGGGGCCGAGTAGATTTTTGGAGCTTTGTGAGACGAGTTTCTAGTGTCATGAGAGATTGGGCATTTGTTTCACCTTAGGGGCGGAAGCTACGGGCGACGGCGCCTGCAGCCTGTTCTTGTTTGATTTGGGTTGTAGGCGTTTGTCTTTCGGAATTTCCATGCCTCTTATGTGTGAGATTGGGTATTTGTTTCACCTTAGGGGCGGAAGCTACGGCCGGCTGCGCTTGCAGCCTGTTCTTGTTTGTTTTGGGTTGTAGGCGTTAGTCTTTCGGAATTTCCAGGCCTCTTATGTGAGAGATTGGGTATTTGTTTCACCTTAGGGGCGGAAGCTACGGACGGCTGCGCCTGCAGCCTGTTCTTGTTTGATTTGGGTTGTAGGCGTTAGTCTTTCGGAATTTCCAGGCCTCCAGCGCGGGCGATTGAGGATTTATTCTCGGATTGGGTTACTCTAGATCGTGGTTTATGTTTAGCTGTGAGCTTCGGGGTTCTGGCAGATCGAGTCGTGGAGGGTTCTCGACATAGCTGTGAGAGTGTTTGGGGCATTCCGGATCGAGTCGTGGAGGGTTCCCGACCGAGTTGAGTTATTCGAGTATTGAGTTCCGATCTGATTGATCGTGGATCATAGCCTGCATGTGCCGCTTATGAGACAGTTGAGACTGACGAGATATTTGAGCTCGGTGGGGTCGCTCCCCTCGAGTTACGCTCCGGATGCGTGATGATGATGATTGAGATAATTAGAGTAGGACGCCCCACGTGGAGTGGGCAGGTGAGTTCCTAGCAGTCAGTAGGACGCCCCACATGGAGTGGGCAGGTGCGTTCCTAGTAGTCAGTAGAATGCCCCACGTGGATTGGGCAGGTGCGTTCCTAGACGACAGGCGCGGGCTTGACTGAGCCAGTTTTGGGGCAGTCATTGGGATTTGGGTTTTGTGAGCACCTCGTGTGCGAGCGGGGCATAGCATGTTCTTAGATGAGTTTTCCTTTGAGCATGATACTTGAGGAAATAAGTAGTGGCGAGTGTATGCATAACAGGTTCATAGTAGAGATTTCCTTGATCATGATGTGTGGCATTTTAGCTGTAGCTCATTTCCTGCTTTCCTTTATATATCTACCTGCATACCTATCTGTTTGCCTCCAGTAGACTTAGTGGGCATACCGTGGATATTGGTGACGGTACCCACTGGGAACTACCTTCTGCAGTAGTTCTCACACCCGCTGCGGTGACAGGTTTCCTGAGGTGGCTGTTCCAGCTTAGCTCGCGCGGAGACGGCTGATCGAGGTGAGGACGTGGCCGATTAGTTCCTTACCAGCGTTGAGAGTTTGAGGTAGATGTACCCGGTATATTTTTATGATTCCACTTTTGTACTGGACATTCTGAGAGATCTGTGAGGATTGTACTTGTTTTTCATAGTTGAGAGACTTGTATTGAGGATTTGATTTTAGTCAGATGTTCAGTGTTCGATTCTATAGCTATTAGTTTTATTTTCAGCTCTGATACGTGTTGGCTATAGATCTTATGCAGGGTAGACGCTTTGTCTGTGCGGCAGTTTTCGTACAGGCGGCGGATCTGTTGGCGAGCCCGGGTCGTAGTTCGACCCCGGGGCGTGATAGATTAGGGTGGTATCAGACCCTAGGAATATAGGTCGTTGAGGACTTAGTGACCCTAGGCTATTGGTTGGACAGTAGGATGACTGTCGTGAGAGACGTGACTTTAGCGAGAGTCCTGATTGAGTTTGTACCTCCCCCAGAGGGTTGGGGCGAGTGATCTTACATGTTATTCCTCTAAAGATGATTATGTTGGCTGCAGACAACATAATGCTTTAGAATGGGTAACATGTTTTAGACTTTCGCTTGATTGGGTCGAGAGAGAGTTCTTGGTCCTAATGTTTGTTCTGTTGCAATGGTTTTCGATGCCTCCGAGACGCCGTGCAGCGGCGAGGGCGTGTTTGACCTTGGATGAGGAGCCCGAACAGCGGGAGGCTGAATGGACAGAGCATAGTGAGGTCTGTGAGTTACGGGCCAGGTAGCCAAGATATTTGAGGCGATGCGGCGCCAGGAAAAGAACATGGAATGCGTGATGTGCATACTTGAGCAGCGAGCATCTCCCGGGGTATCGCCAGTAGTACCTCCGGCCGCGACATCGTCGACTTCGACCCAGATCGCACTGTGGACAGTGCAGGAGCAGCGAGAGTTGCTGACCGGTTGTTGTACTTCATCCAGTTCCATCCCCTGTAGATTTCGGGACCGAGTTTGGAGCCTTGGGAGGCCGAGAACTGGAGTGCGACTATGGAAAGGTTGTTTGAGGAATTGTTCATCCAGGAGAAGCATCAGGTGCACTTGGTTGCGTACCTTTGGATAAGGACGCCGAGTGTTGGTGGCGTCGAGTTCGTCCTGTTGGACCACCGAGAGAGTAGTTGAGGACTTGGAGCGAGTTTCTTCGATGGTTGAGCAGTGTGCCCCATGTTGCCCCGGGTTGAGGTCCAGAAAGTTGATTGGTTTGATGGGGGACTGCATCGGGATATCTATCTATCTCTTTGTGCATCCTCGGCGAGCGCCGACTTCAGATGCAACGATTGCGCATGCCTGATGGATTGAGAGGTCTGTGTGACCTAGTACCGCGTCGTGGGGATAAGACAGTGAGGATCCGAGAGATTGATATTTCAGTGTGATGCCACGCCGTTGGTACACGGCAGTGATGCCACGTTGTGAGTACACAACGGTGAGGGCTCTTGGATGGTTCGAGCACAGACAGGTTTGGTTTGTTTTTCGGCAGATGCCCTATTTTGAGAATGATGGCTTCATAGAACCTTATAGCCGAGGGCTGTGCCTAGATAGTGTTCAGGATCCAGTAGGGGCATTGTGAGCTTACAGCGCGGTCAAGTGAATTGACTAATGCCCTGCCGCCTTTTGGATTGAGGAATTGAGTGTTCCAGCTGTTTTGGACGGGTTTGTAGCCGTACCCGTCGTGGATATTTGGGTTCATTCCCGAGGTGGCATAGAGCATGAGGAGTACTTGAGGATAGAGCTGTAACTTCTGTGAGAGAAGAAGTTAATTGCCAAGTTGAGAAAGGTTGCGCTCGACTTTGGAAGGTTCTGTGGTTAGGCCAGTTGAATTCAGCTGCAAGAGTGACTGGGGACCCAACGAAGGGTGATGCCGTGGGAATTAGCCTAAGCCTACGATTGTGGCAGAGGTCAGAGGCTTTTGGACTAAGCAAGGCCAGTGTAGCTTCAAGGACTTAAAGCTGAGGAGGATGCCAGCATAGATATAGATGGTTGCCTGTGATGTAGAGAGAACATGGAGTTATCCAGAGACCCTTGAACCTGGAGTACTTGGTTACTCAGGAGGATTTTGGTTGAGGCAACGCCGGTGGACAGAGTTATTGGAGCTGTAAGGTTGATCTTAGTGTATCATTATCCCGGTGAGGACATTGTGGTCTGTACGCCTTGATTAGGCGAGCAGTGCAACCTTAGAATGACGTTACCGTTCAGTGGAGGCCACTGTTGGAACTTTGGAATTGGAGTGTTAGTTGTAACAGGAACAACTCCAAGGCCCTCTCCCAATTTTCTGTTTATGCCTGGCTTGACGAACTGTTCGACGATTTCGAAAAGCTGCTCCAGGAATGGAGAAGGTGCCGGAGCCTGTTCTTGTTGATTGGGGTGAAGGCACTAGCCATTCGAGGTTTTCGAACTTTTCGCCGTTGCCGGCTTGTTGTCAAAATCGAGGGTTAGGGGTTGGGGAATGTTCCTGATGTTGGGGTTCTTGCCTTATAGATGGATGTGAGAATGTAATTGTGGATTTCTGAGCAGTGGGTTGTGGTATGGGCAGCGAAGGGGTTTTTATTTGTCTTGAGGATGTATTGAGGATCTCCTATTCCCATCTGTTTGAGACACTCTCCTGTGTCATGGATTTATTTTGGTTTCGAGGACGAAACCTTTTTAAGGAGGGGAGACTGTAAAGTATCGGGACTTCGGATAGTGCACCGACCTCGCAAGATGGCGTGGTGCGGAGAAATCGCCTCGAGCGTGTTCCATATGTGTTTACAGATGAGTTCGGGTTGATTCGGATCGACGCGGAAATCCCAGCTTGAATCGGAATTTTTCGGGCATTGTGCGCCGTTAGAGGGCTGGTTTGTTAGAGCCTAGACTCCACAGTTGTATGCAGAAAAATTGGAAAATGGTAGGAACATGTGTATTTTCAGATTACAGTGGAGTTCGGGAGATTCCGGACTGATGCGGAGGCCCCGAGGGCAAAAAGTGAGTTGGAGTTGGCTTAAAATGGATTAATTAATTAATTAATTAAATTGGATAATTAGCCTGAGAGAAGGAATTAGAAAAAATGAGAAAGATGTGAGAGAGGGAGTTGGATAGATGTTGGTGTTGGTGTTGGAGAGTATCTTGGGTTTCTTTTTCACCATCCACCATGCACCATGCACCAAGCACCAAGTCCCTTAATTGCCACCTTAATTAGAGAGTGCCACGTCATCCTTCTTCCTCCCTGTTTCAAACAGAGGATTTGAGCTTCAACAGAGGAATGCAAGAATGGAGAAGAAGGAGAAGAAGAAGAGGAATTGAGGGGAATTAAAAGATGGAAATGAGAGAGGTGAAGGTGTGCTTGTAGTGTGGACCTTCGGTTGGAAGCCAAGCGGAGCAAGCGCGCGTCGAGCCTCATGAAGGTGCATTTCAGTTCTTCTAGTGAGAGAGAGAGAAAGCTTGGGTTGGTTTTGTTAATGGGTTTTTTGTTCATGGATTTGATGAGCTTGCCGTCCAAGAGTGGAGGAGAGGCTAGCAGAGGCGCCGCGCGCGGTTGGAGCAAGTCGCTGTGCGGGCGCGCAAGGGCGCCACGCAGCAGGCGGGCACGCAGCAGGGAACGCGAGCGCGCACAGCGAGCCGCGGGCCAGGGCGCCGCGCGGCAGGCGCATGGGCGCAGCGTGGCTGAAGCCCGGGCGCCGCGCATGCGGGGACTTGAGCGAGCGCTTGTGGTTTGGCTTGGCGTTCCGGAACTGAGGTGAGGATTCCGGAACAGACTCTTGGGTACCGGTACTACATGGAGAGTACCGGTACCCCATAGTGCAGGATGCATTTCTTTGGTGACTTAGCAAGGGCAGTTCGGTAATTCTACTTCCCCGAACACCCCTGTTGACTTTTGACCCTCTCTTCTCAATATATATGTACTCCTCCTCCTCTCTTCTTTGCTGGATACAGAGGGAGGAAAAGAAAGAAAGGAAGAGAGAAAAGAGATGACAAAATCAAGGGAGAAAGAAAAGAAAAGAGAAGAAGAGGGAATGAAAGAAAAGCAAGCAAGGGTGTTCTTGTGTGGTCTTGCGGCTTGGAGTTGAGCGGGGCCGCATGCGCGTCGGCCGCACGTGAGAGGTAAGTGTCAATTGTTTTCCTAAATGGATTAAGATTTTTCCTTAGATGGATTTTATGGATTTTTGAGCTTGGATATAGTTGTGTTTCTTCTCTTTTGTGCGGTTTGAGCTGAGGTTGTGGTTCTGCACTGCGCGGAGCCGAGGCGGGGGCACGTGTGCGCGCGTGCTGTGTGGTGACTGTGGAGTGAGCCGAAGCGCGCCAGTTTTTTTTAGTAGAGGACTCGAGAGGTTGTTCGAGCTTCCGGGGATTTTTTCTGTGTTTCGCGGCAGTGTGCGAGCGCGCGTGCGACGCAGTTGGTTTTTCCGGCAGATTGTGGCTGTGAGCGGGTTCGCGCTTCGCCGACTTCAGCGTTTGCCTGCGGAATGCATTTGAGGTGGGTTGGAATTCTTCAAGATGTATGGAATGCCTTCTAAAGCTATTGTATGCATGTTGATCATGTTTAGCTTATTATTTGCATAGCTGGTAAATCTGATAGTTGCCTAGAAATCTATAGAAAGATATCCATGAGCCCCAGATATTTTTAGCATGATCTAGGGATGTTTTGACACTAGACTGCACATTTTCTGAGATTCGGGTTGCAACTGGACCTTTATAATATTTTTGTAACCGGTTTTAAGTGAAACTCCGCTTTTAAAGGGTTTTTAAATATTGAGAACATTATGAATGGTCCAGGTAGTTAGAGATGCATGTGTTCTCGGGCCGGAGGGCCGAGTAGATTTTTCGAGCTTTGTGAGACGAGTTTCTAGTGTCATGACAGATTGGGCACTTGTTTCACCTTAGGGGCGGAAGCTACGGGCGGCTGCGCCTGCAGCCTGTTCATGTTTGATTTGGGTTGTAGGCGTTAGTCTTTCAGAATTTCCAGGCCTCTTATGTGAGAGATTGGTTATTTGTTTCACCTTAGGGGCGGAAGCTACGGGCGGCTGCGGCTGCAGCCTGTTCTTATTTGATTTGGGCTGTAGGCGTTAGTCTTTCGGAATTTCCGGGCCTTCAGTGCGGGCGATTGAGGAATTATTCTCGGATTGGGTTACTCTAGATCGTGGTTTATGTTTAGCTGTGAGCTTTGGGGTTCTGGCAGATCGAGTCGTGGAGGGTTCTCCGACATAGCTGTGATAGTGTTTGGGGCATTCCGGATCGAGTCGTGGAGGGTTCCTGACCGAGTTGTGTTATTAGAGTATTGAGTTCCGATCAGATTGATCGTGGATCATAGCCTGCATGTGCCGCTTATGAGACAGTTGAGACTGACGAGATATTTGAGCTCGGTGGGGTCGCTCCCCTCGAGTTACGCTCCGAATGCGTGATGATGATGATTGAGATAGTTAGAGTAGGACGCCCCACGTGGAGTGGGCAGGTGCGTTCCTAGCAGTCAGTAGGACGCCCCACGTGGAGTGGGCAGGTGCGTTCCTTGTAGTCAGTAGTCAGTAGTAATCCTCTTGCGGAAATTCGGGTCCTCACAATGGGTTGTGCATTATCAGATTCAGTCGTGGAGGGTTCTCCGACATAGCTGTGAGAGTGTTTGGGCATTTCCTGATCGAGTCGTGAAGGGTTCCCGACTGAGTTGTGTTATTGAGCATCCAGTTTCCGATCTGTGTGATAGTGGATCATAGCCTGTAGGTGCCGCTTGTTGAGACATACTTGAGCTTGGTGGGGTCCTCCCCTCGAGTTACGCTCCGGATGCGTGACGATGATGATTGAGATAGTCAGTTTAGGACGCCCCACGTGGAGTGGGCAGGTACGTTCCTAGCAGTCAGTTTAGGACGCCCCATGTGGTAGTGGGCAGGTGCGTTCTTAGACGACAGGCACAGGCTTGATTGAGCCAGTTTTGGGCAGTCATTGAGATTTGAGTTCTGTGAGCACCTCGTGTGCGAGTGGTGCATAGCATGTTCTTAGATGAGTTTCCTTTGAGCATGGTACTTGAGGCATTTTAGCAGTGGCGAGTGTATGCATAGCAGGTTCATAGTAGAGATTTCCTTGAGCATGATCTTGAGACAATTAGGCGTAGTTCATTTCCTGCTTTCCTATATATCTATCTGCATACCTATCTGTTTGCCTCCAGTAGACTTAGTGGGCATACCGTAGATATTGGTGACGGTACCCACTGGGAACTACCTTCTGCAGTAGTTCTCACACCCGTCGCGGTGACAGGTTTCCTGAGGTTGCTGTTCCGGCTTGGTTCGCGCGGAGACAGCTGATCGGGGTGAGGATGTGGCCGATTAGTTCCTTACCAGCATTGAGAGTCAGAGGTAGATGTACCCTGTATTGTTTTGATTTCACTTTTGTACTGGACAGTCTGAGAGATTGTATGTATTTGGATAGTGAGGGTGAGAGACTTTGTATTAAGGATTATCATTTATATATCAGATGTTCAGTGATCGATTCTGTAGCTAGTGATTTTGGTTTCAGCTCTGATAAATGTTTTAGCTATAAATCTCTTGCAGGGTAGACGTTTCGTCTGTGCGGCAATTTTCGTACAGATGGCGGATCTCTTGGTGAGCCCGGGTCGCGGTTTCGACACCGAGGCGTGACAGGCAGAATGAGCGGAAGTGTCCTGGCATGCCGCATCCGAAGCAATGGTCGTGCCTCCAGGAAAAATCGATCACTTGGAGTGCTCCTCCCAGATGATGCAAGGTTTCTCTCCCGGTTCCGGTTCTCTTATCGGCGTACTCTTGGTCTCCTGCTTCGTCTTCGGATGTTTGGGTGGTCGGCTTCCCTTGGAGAGGCCCTCCCCAGTGTAAGGATGGGATCGCTTCTGGCCCTGATTGGGCTCATGGTCCTCCCGCCGGGCACGAGCGTCGGCCAGTTCTCGCTCCACCCAAGTGGCCACGTTGACCATCTCTAGAAAAGTGGGCAACCCAACTGCCGGCATTACCCGAAAGGTGTCGCTCCTCAAGTCGTCCACGACAAAACGGGCCACATGGGGTTCGTCCCTCCTACCAAAGGGAACACGATCAGTCACACCGGTATCTTGTGTCAATGAGTACAAGCGTTCTGTGAGCGTTAACAGTTGCCCGGCCATGTCGTGCAACTGTTGTCGAAGTAGCCTGTTCTCCGCAGGTGTCAAAACCATCACATCCATTTTTGCACCGTTGATTGAAGACCAGATCCGGGCTATTATCTGTGCATACATAGAAACCGGGTCAACACTAGACTTAACTGGTCAAACACCATGACCTGCGAACAAACCGGAACTCTATCTGTAGAGTACCGGGACCTTGTAGAGTGTACCGACCTCGCAAGATGGCGTGGTGCGGGGGAAAATCACCTTGGGCGTGCTCCATTTGTGTTTACCGATGAGTTCGGCGCGTACCGGATCGACGCGGAATCCTTTGGAAAGAAAAGTGAGTTAGCGGCGTCGAACTTGGATGCCCAGTTTGAATCAGTGACAACGGGGCATTGTGTTCCTGTAGAGTATTGGCTTGGTTAGGGTACCGACCCCGCCGTGGAGCACGGGGAAATTGGAAAGTGTGGGTACACGTATATTTTCAGGTTACAGCGGAGTTCGGGAGGTTTTGGTTTGATGCGGAGGCCCCGAAGGTGATAAGTGAGTTGGAGTTGGCAATTAAAGGATATAAGTAATGAATTGTTACCTGCTTTGGAGTTGAGAAAAAGGAACGAGAAAAGAAATGTGAAGAGAATGCAAGTGAGGATTTCTCATGTGAGAATACCGGATTTCTGGATTGAGCACACCGACTCCACAGTTGAGCTTTTCGAGTGGGAAAAGCTTGGAGCATGTGTACTTTATGTTTACAGCGGGGTTCGAGAGGTTTTAGAGCGCGGCGGAAGCTTCCGGGGCAGAAAGTGAGTTGTCGACGTGAGTTAAGAAGCTTCAGACTCGGATTTCGGCTTTGGGGAGCTCCAGTTCCGGAACTGAAGCTTGTGTTCCGGAACTGAGCATTGTGTTCCGGAACTCAAGCTCCAGTTCCGGAACTAAATGGTTTAGTACCGGTACCCAGTTTGGGGTACCCGTACTCAGCACCTCTGGGAGCCAAATTAAGCTGATTTGGATATTTTTTAGTACGGGCACTTTGGTCTTTTCCCTCCCCAAGCATGCCACCCTCTATATATGAGACCCTGCCTTCTGCTCCACGACAGAAAGAAAGAAAGGAAAGAGAGAAAATAAATAAGAAAAGAGAGAAGGCAAAGAAAAGAAGGAGAAGAAGAGGTTTGAGGATTGTGCTGTTGGTGGTTTTCTGCTGCCGCGCGCGCGTCGGCCGCATGTGAGGTAAGTCGGCTGATTCTTCGAGTTGGAACCTTGGATTTATTTTATGGCTTTAGATTGAGATTTTGAGTTGGATTTTGGTTGTGATTCTCCTCTCTTGTGCTGTGGGTTGAGGGAGTGGATTTTTCTTTCGCGGAGCCGAGGTGCCGCGCACGTGCTGTGAGCCGGCCGTGGAGAGGACCGGAGTGCGCGCAAATTTTTGTAGAGGACTCGAGAGGGTTGTTCGAGCTTCCGGGAATATTTTCGAGGATCGCGACAGTGCGAGCGCGTGCGGCGCGGTTTTGGGCATTCCGGCAGAATTTTGACAGTGAGCGGTGCGGCGCTTCACCGACTTCAAGATGTATGGAATGCCTTCTAAAGCTATTGTATGCATGTAGATCATGTTTAGCTTATTATTTGTATAGCTGGTAATCTGATAGTTGCCCAGAAAACTATAGAAAAATATTTATGAGCCCCAGATATTTTTAGCATGATCTAGGGATAACTTGACACCAGACTGCATGATTAGTTGGCATTAGATTGGCATCTGAACCGTTTTAAAAATCGTCGGAACGGTTTTAATGAAAACTGAGATTTGAAAAGGATTTAAAAATATTGTGGGCTTCCAGAGAGATTGAGTCGGTTCAAGATGCATATGTTCTCGTGCCGGGGGGCCGAGTGGATTTTTAGAGCTCTGTGGGATGAGTTTATAGTGTCAGGTGAGTTGAGATCCCTTGTGGGATTATTCTAGATCTTGGGTTTGTATTTCTGATTTGGTAGTGGAGATGGTTCTCCGACTTGGCTTTCCGAGTTTGGGCTCTGGCAGATTGAGTCGTGGAGGTTTCCCGACTTAGCCATCGGATGTGCATTATCAGATTGAGACGTGGAGGGTTCTCCGACATAGCTGTGAGAGTGTTTGGGAATTCCCTGATTGAGTCGTGGAGGCTTCCCGACTGAGTTGTGTTATCTGGGTATTGAGTATTCGATCTGTTTGATTGTGGATCATAGCCTGCATGTGCCGCTTATGAGACAGTTGAGACTGATGAGATACTTGAGCTCGATGGGGTCGCTCCCCTCGAGTTACGCTCCGGATGCGTGATGATGATTGAGATAGACGGACTAGGATGCCCCACGGGGGTGGGCAGGTGCGTTCCTAGTAGTCAGTAGGACGCCCCACGTGGAGTGGGCAGGTCCGTTCCTAGTAGTCAGTAGGATGACCTACGTGGTAGTGGACAGGTGCGTTCCTAGACGACAGGCGCAGGCTTGACTGAGCCAGTTTTGGCAGTCATTGAGATTTGAGTTTTGTGAGCACCTCGCGTGCGAGTGGGGTATGCATAGCATGCTCTTGGATGAGTATTCCTTTGAGCATGACACTTGAGGCATTTAAGTAGTGGCGAGTGTATGCATAGCATGTTCATAGTAGAGATTTCCTCGAGCATGATGTTGAGACATTTTAGCTGTAGCTCATTTCCTACTTTCCTATATATCTATCTGCATACCTATCTGTTGCCTCCAGTAGACTTAGTGGGCATATCGTGGATATTGGTGACGGGACCCACTGGGAACTACCTTCTGCAGTAGTTCTCACACCCGCTGCGGTGACAGGTTTCCTGTGGTTGCTGTTCCGGCTTGGTTCGCGTGGAGACAGCTGATCGAGGTGAGGACGTGGCTGATTAGTTCCTTACCAGCATTGAGAGTCAGAGGTAGATGCACCCTGTATTGTTTTGATTACACTTTTGTACTGGACAGTCTGAGAGATTGTATGTATTTGGATAGTGAGGGTGAGAGACTTTGTATTGAGAATTATTATTTTATTTATTCAGATGTTCAGTTCATTTCTGTAGCTATTGGTTTTAGTTTCAACTCTGATACATGTTATAGCTATAGATCTGACTTGCAGGGTAGACGCTTCGTCTGTGCGGTAGTTTCCGTACAGATGGCGGATCTATTGGTGAGCCCGGGTCGCAGTTTCGACCCCGCGGCGTGACAGATTAGGGTGGTATCAGAGCCTAGGAATATAGGTCGTTGAGGACTTAGTGACCCTAGGCTATTGGTTTGACAGTAGGATGACTGTCGTGAGAGACGTGACTTTAGCGAGAGTCCTGATTGAGTGTGTACCTCCCCCACGAGATTGCGGCGAGTGATTTTATATGTTTATTCTCAAAAGTGATTATGTTGGCTGCAGACAACATAATGCTTTAGAATGGTTAACATGTTTTAGACTTTCGCTTGATTGGGTCGAGAGTGTTTGTGGTTCTGTTGCTTGGTCGTGGCAGTGGTCCTTGTTGCCTCCGAGACGCCGTGTAGCGGCGAGGGCGTGTTTGACCTTGGATGAGGAGCCCGATCAGCGGGAGGCTGAATGGACAGAGCAGAGTGAGGTCCGTGAGTTACGGGCCCAGTTAGCCAGATGTTTGAGGCGATGTGGCGCCAGAAAGAGAACATAGAGCGCGTGATGCGCGTGTTCGAGCAGAGAGCATCGACTGAGGTATCGCCAGTAGTACCTCCGGCCACGACATCGTCGACTTCGACCCAGATCGCACGGTGAGTAGTGCAGTAACAGCGAGAGATGTTGATCTGATGTTGTACATCAACCAGTTCCATTACCCGCAGTTTTTGGGGCAGAGCTTGGAGCCTTGGGAGGGCGGGAACTGGATTGCGGCTATGGAAATGTTGTTTGAGGACTTGTTCATCCAGGAGATGCATCAGGTGCACTTGGTTGCGCACCTTTGGATAAAGACGCCGAGAGTTGGTGGCGTCGAGTTCGTCCCGTTGGACCACCGGGAGAGTAGTTGAGGATTTGGAGCGAGTTCTGCGACGGTTGAGCAGTGTGCCCCGTGTCGCCCAAGATGAGGCCCAGAAGGTTGGCCATGTTTGAGAGGAGACTGCATCGAGATATCTATCACCTTGTGCATTCTCGGCGGGCGCCGACTGTAGATGCAGCGATTGTGCATACCCGATGGATTGACCGAGGTCAGTGATCACGTCCAAGAGGGACGAGGAGCGAGGGACCAGCTCCAGAGAGAGACGTCCAGTATCGTTTTATTTTGGGACAGTCGAGTGGATCGAGGTTGCCATGATTCCAGTCACAGGATCATGAGTCTCAGTGGAGACAGAGGCCAGGAGGTTCTCGACAGTCGAGGCACCAGCAGCGGTGTCAGGACGAGTATGTCATCTGCGGTGGGCCGCAGTCATCACCATAGTGTGACCTCAAGGAGGGGCGATGTTTTCATGTGGATAGTCAGGACATTTTCAGGAAGAGTATCCCAGAGTAGTGCTCTTGGAATTGCCGATTGCGACGGCACCCCCACTACCCCTTCAGGATGAAGAGGTTCATCCGACTTACCGGTAGGCTGATTGAGCCGTGACGACGAGACAGATTGAGTGATGGCCACCAGCATCTAGTGGATGAGATTGTGCAGTTGGTTAAAGGACGCCAGGATAGTGGATCGCGTCTTACCAGGTGTGGTTTTCTTTATGGTCATCGGTGTTAGGGCAAGGTTGATGCCGACACCGCTTGGGTGTGTTTTAGTAGAGCAGGGGTAGCTTCGCGTGGGCCAGAGATGGGATTGTTGGCTTGTGCACGTGAGGATCAGGTTCCAGATCACGTTTAGCACATGGATGAGTGTTGCCAGTCCTGCCCAGTGCAGATAGGACATTGGATTTGATCCATTGATTTTTAGTCCTACATCAGCTTCGGGATGTTGATATGAGGTTGGATAGGGATTGGTTATCCCAATGTTATGCTACCATGGATTGCCGAGAGAGGACAATGACCCTCCGTGGACCTGGTCAGGAGGAGTGTGTTTATAGAGGAAGCTAGAGCACGACAGAGTTTGAGTCGTGGTCGTATCGCTTTGCTAGCGACTTTAGAGGAGGCGCTTACGGCGGCACCGGGACTAAAGAATATCCTTATCGCCCGTGTGATCCCGGGTGAGAGTTTACCTGATCTGATGTTGAAGCCGCCGTTTAGTGAGTTTGAGATCGAGATAGTGATCGACGTGGTTTTGGAAACTGCGCCGACTTTGGCAGCACCTCTTGGAGTATCACCGTGAGACAGAGAGAGATAGCTGATAGCGCAGTTGCGGGATTTGATGGATCGAGAGGTCTCTGTGACCCAGTACCATGTCGTGGGAATACGACGGTGAGGATCAGAGAGATTTATATTTGGGCATGATGCCACACCGTTGATATACGGTGGTGATGCCATGCCGTTGGTACACGGCAGTCATGCCACATTGTGGATACACAACAGTGAGGGTTCTATGATGGTTTGAACACAGACAGGTTGGATTTTGGTTTGGTAGATGCCTTTGGGGGTTTGGTCGCCTTATGGAACCATACAGCCGAGGGCTGTGCCCAGATAGTGTTCAGGACCAGGTAGGGGCATTATGAGTTATAACGCAGCGCGGTCATGTGGATTGACAAATGCCCTGCCGCCTTTAGGACTTGAGGAAATTGTGTGTTCCAGCGGTACTTGGACCGGATTGTTGTACCGGCGTGAGTTTGAGCTCTACACCGAGTTGGTGTACCAGTTGTTGAGTTTGATTTATACAGGGCCGGTAGATTTGATTATATTTGGATTTATTTCCGAGGTGACTTAGAACATGTGGAGCACTTGAGGATAGTGCTGCAACTTCTACGAGAGAAGAAGATGGTTGCCAAGTTGAGGGTTTATGCATTTTGACTTCGGAAGGGTTTATTGTTAGCCCATGTGATTTCAGCCGCAAGAGTGACAGTAGACCCAACGAAGAGTTATGCCGTTGGGAATTAGCCTAAGCCTGTGTTAGTGACTGAGGTCAGAAGCTCTTGGACTATGCAAGGCCAGTGTAGCTTGGAAGAGGCAAAGCTGAGGAGGATACCAGCATTGATACAGATATTGCCGTGATAGAGAGAGCGTGGAGTTATCCAGAGACCCTTGAGCCTGAAGTACTTGGTTACTCAGGAGGATTTTAATTGAGGCAACGCCGGTGGACAGAGTTATTGGAGCTGTATGATTGATATCCTATTGTATTATCCCGGCATGGACATTATGGTCAGTACGCCTTGGTTAGGCGAGCAGTGCAACCTTGGAATGAGGTGTTCGATCAGTGGTCGCCACTTTTGGAACTTGGAATTGAGATCTAGGGGTTGAGCGACGTTTCCAATGTTGAACTCCTTCCCCTGTGGATGGATGTGAGTGATGTATTTGTGGTACTTGAGCATTTTAGTTGCTAAGGAGAAACGGATGTTATATATGCCCATTGGAGGCTTGGAGTTTTGGATTTGGAGACCAGGATCTGTGGAAGCCACTATCCGCAGAGTTTTGTAGATTCAAGTTTACGCGGGAGCTCGATCCGCAAGTATTTATCTGGCATGAAGAAGTGTATTTGATCACCCGCATGTTTTGAATTTCACTTCTTTGGCATTTGATGAGGATCTGAGTTATCAGGAGCGGCCGATGCAAATTCTTGCTGGTGAGACAGATGGATTATGCAATCGAGTTATACCTTGAGTGAAGGTTCAATGGAGCCACTATGATGAGTGAGAACGACCACCTGAGAGCTTGAGGATAAGTTGAGTTTTTCAGTTCCTATCGGATTGAGACATTCTCCCGATATTTAGACTTATTCTGGTTTCGAGGACGAAACCATTTTAAAGGAGGGGAGAGTGCAGAGTACCAGGACCTTGTAGAGTGTACCGACCTCGCAAGATGGCGTGGTGCGGGGGAAAACCACCTTGGGCGTGTTCCATTTGTGTTTACCGATGAGTTCGGCGCGTACCGGATCGACGCGGAATCCTTTGGGAAGAAAAGTGAGTTAGCGGCGTCGAACTTGGAAGCCCAGTTTGAATCAGTGACTTCGGGGAATTGTGTACCTGTAGAGTATTGGCTTGGTTAGGATACCGACCCCGCCGTGGTGCACGGGGAAATTGGAAAGTGTGGGTACACGTGTATTTTCAGGTTACAGCGGAGTTCGGGAGGTTTCGGTTTGATGCGGAGGCCCCGAAGGCGATAAGTGAGTTGGAGTTGGCAATTAAAGGATATAAGTAATGAATTGTAACCCGCTTTGGAGTTGAGAAAAAGGAACGAGAAAAGAAATGTGAAGGGAATGCAAGTGAGGATTTCTCTTGTGAGAATACCGGATTTCTGGATTGAGCACACCGACTCCACAGTTGAGCTTTTCGAGTGGGAAAAGCTTGGAGCTTGTGTAGTTTATGTTTACAGCGGGGTTCGAGAGGTTTTAGAGCGCGGCGGAAGCTTCCGGCGCAGAAAGTGAGTTGTCGGTGTGAGTTAAGAAGCTTTAGACTCGGATTTCGGCATTGGGGAGCTCCAGTTCCGGAACTGAAGCTTGAGTTCCGGAACTGAGCATTGTGTTCCGGAATTCAAGCTCCAATTCCGGAACTAAATGGTTTAGTACCGGTACCCAGTTTGGGGTACCCGTACTCCGGACCTCTGGGAGCCTAATTAAGCTGATTTGGATATTTTTGAGTAAGGGCACTTTGGTCTTTTCCCTCCCCAAGCATGCCACCCTCTATATATGAGCCCCTGCCTTCTGCTCCACGACAGAAAGAAAGAAAGGAAAGAGAAAAAAGAAATAAGAAAAGAGAGAAGGCAAAGAAAAGGAGAATAAGAGGTTTGAGGATTGTGTTGGTGGTTTTCTGCTGCTTGGTCTTGAGCAGAGCCGCGCGCTCGTCGGCCGCATGTGAGGTAAGTCGGCTGATTCTTCGAGTTGGAACCTTGGATTTATTTTATGGTTTTAGATTGAGATTTTGAGTTGGATTTTGGTTGTGATTCTCCTCTCTTCTGCCGTGGGCTGAGGGAGCGGATTTTTCTTTGCGCGAAGTCGAGGTGCCGCGCACGTGCTGTGAGCCGGCAGTGGAGACGACCGGAGGGCGCGCAGATTTTTGTAGATGACTCGAGAGGGTTGTTTGAGCTTCCGGGAATATTTCCGAGGATCGCGACAGTGCGCGCGCGTGCGTCGCGGTTTTGGGCGTTCCAGCTGAATTTTGACAGTGAGCGGTGCGGCGCTTCACCGACTTCAGCGATTGCCTGCGGAATGCATTTGAGGTGGGTTGGAATTTCTTCAAGATGTGTGGAATGCTTTCTAAAGCTATTGTATGCATGTTGATCATGTTTAGCATATTATTTGTATAGCTGGTAATCTGATAGTTGCCTAGAAAACAATTGAAAGACATTTAAGAGCCCCAGATATTTTTAGCATGATCTAGGGATAACTTGACACCTGACTGCATGATTAGTTGGCATTAGATTGGCATCTGAACCGTTTTAAAAATCGTCGGACCGGTTTTAATGAAAACTGAGATTTGAAAATGATTTTAAAATATTGTAGGCTTCCAGAGAGATTGAGTAGGTTCAGGATGCATATGTTCTCGTGCCGGGGGGCCGAGTGGATTTTTAGAGCTCTGTGGGATGAGTTTCTAGTGTCAGGTGAGTTGAGATCCCAGTGGGAATATTCTACATCATGGGTTTGTATTTCTGATTTGGTAGTGGAGATGGTTCTCCGACTTGGCTTTTGAGAGTTTGGGCTCAGGCAGATTGTGTCGTGGAGGTTTCCCGACTTACCCATGGGATGTGCATTATCAGATTGAGTCGTGGAGGGTTCTCTGACATAGCTGTGAGAGTGTTTGGGCATTCACTGATCGAGTCTTGGAGGGTTCCCGATTGAGTTGTGTTATCTGGGTATTGAGTATTCGATCTATTTGATCGTGGATCATAGCCTACATGTGCCGCTTATGAGACAGTTGAGACTGATGAGATCTTTGAGCTCGGTGGGGTCGCTCCACTCGAGTTACACTCCGGATGCGTGATGATGATTGAGATAGACAGACTAGGATGCCCCACGGGGGTGGGCAGGTGCGTTCCTAGTAGTCAGTACGACGCCCCACGTGGAGTGGGCAGGTGCGTTCCTAGTATTCAGTAGGACGCCCCACGTGGTTGTGGGCAGGTGCGTTCCTAGACGACAACCGCAGTCTTGACTGAGCCAGTTTTGGCAGTCATTGAGATTTCAGTTTTGTACGCACCTCGCGTGCGAGTGGGGTATGCATAGCATGCTCTTAGATGAGTATTCCTTTGAGCATGACACTTGAGGAATTTTAGTAGTGGCAAGTGTATGCATAGCAGGTTCATAGTAGAGATTTCCTCGAGCATGATGTTGAGACATTTTAGCTGTAGCTCATTTCCTGCTTTCCTATATATCTATCTGCATACCTATCTGTTTCCTCCAGTAGACTTAGTGGGCATACCGTGGATATTGGTGACGGTACTCACTGGGAACGACTTCTGCAGTAGTTCTCACACCCGCTGCGGTGACAGGTTTCCTGTGGTTATTGTTCCGGCTTGGTTCGCGCGGAGACAGCTGATCGAGGTGAGGACGTGGCCGATTAGTTCCTTACCAGCATTGAGAGTCAGAGGTAGATGCACCCTGTATTGTTTTGATTACACTTTTGTACTGGACAGTCGGAGAGATTGTATGTATTTGGATAGTGAGGGTGAGAGACTTTATATTGAGGATTATTATTTTATTTATTCAGATGTTCAGTTGATTTCTGTAGCTACTGGTTTTAGTTTCAGCTCTGATACATGTTTTCGCTATAGATCTGACTTGCAGGGTAGACGCTTTGTCTGTGCGGCAATTTCCGTACAGATGGCGGATTTGTTGGTGAGCCCGGGTCGCAGTTTTGACCCCGGGGCGTGACAGATTAGGGTTGTATCAGAGCCTAGGAATATAGGTCGTTGAGGACTTAGTGACCCTAGGCTATTGGTTGGACAATAGGATGACTGTCGTGAGAGACGTGACTTTAGCGAGAGTCCTGATTGAGTCTGTACCTCCCCCAGGAGATTGGGGTGAGTGATTTTATATGTTTATTCTCTAAAGTGATTATGTTGGCTGTAGACAACATAATGCTTTAGAATGGTTAACATGTTTTAGACTTTCGCTTGATTGGGTCGAGAGTGTTTGTGGTTCTGTTGCTTGGTCGTGGCAGTTGTCCTTGTTGCCTCCGAAACGCCGAGTAGCGGCGAGGGCGTGTTTGACATTGGATGAGGAGCCAGATCAGCGGGAGGCTGAATGGACAGAGCAGAGTGAGGTCCGTGAGTTACGGGCCCAGTTAGCTAGATGTTTGAGGCGATGCAGCGCCAGGAAGAGAACATGGAGCGCGTGATGCGCAGGTTCGAGCAGAGAGCATCGACTGAGGTATCGCTAGTAGTACCTCCGGCCACGACATCGTCGGCTTAGACCGAGATCGCACGGTGAGTAGTGCAGGAGCAGCGAGAGTTGTTGATCTGATGTTGTACATCAACTAGTTCCATTCCCCGCAGTTTTTGGGGCAGTGCTTGGAGCCTTGGGAGGGCGGGAACTGGATTGCTGCTATGGAAATGTTGTTTGATGACTTGTTCATCCAGGAGATGCATCAGGTGCACTTGGTTGCGCACCTTTGGATAAAGACGCCGAGAATTGGTAGCGTCGAGTTCGTCCCGTTGGACCACCGGGAGAGTAGTTGAGGATTTGGAGCGAGTTCTGCGACGGTTGAGCTGTGTGCCCCTTGTCGCCCAAGATGAGGCCCAGAAGGTTGATCATGTTTGAGAGGAGACTGCATCGAGATATCTATCACCTTGTGCATTCTCGACGAGCCCTGACTGTAGATGCAGCGATTGTGCATACCTGATGGATTGACCGAGGTCAGTGATCACGTCCAAGAGGGACGAGGAGCGAGGGACCAGCTCCAGAGAGAGACGTCCAGTATCGTCTTATTTTGGGACAGTCGAGTGGATCGAGGTTGCCATGATTCCAGTCACAGGATCATGAGTCTCAGAGGAGACAGAGACCAGGAGGTTCTCGACAGTCGAGGCACCAGCAGCGGTGTCAGGACGAGTATGTCATCTGCGGTGGGCCGCAGTCATCGCCATAGTGTGACCTCAGGGAGGGGCGATGTTTTCATGTGAATAGTCAGGACATTTTCAGGAATAGTCCCAGAGTATTGCTCTTGGAATTGCCGCTTGCGACGGCACCCCCACTTCCCCTTCAGGATGAAGAGGTTCATCCGACTTACCGGTAGGCTGATTGAGCCGTGACGCCTAGGCAGATTGAGTGATGGCCACCAGCATCTAGTTGTTGAGATTGTGCAGTTGGTTAAAGGACGCCAGGATAGTGGATCGAGTCTTACCAGGTGTGGTTTTCTTTATGGTCATCGGAGTTAGAGCATGGTTGATACCGACACCGCTTGGGTGTGTTTTAGTATAGCAGGGGTAACTTCGCGTGGGCCAGAGATGGGATTGTTGGCTTGTGCACGTGAGGATCAGGTTCCAGATCACATGTAGCACATGGATGAGTGTTGCCAGTCCTACCCAGTGCAGATAGGACATTGGATTTGATCCATTGAGTTTTTAGTCCTATATAGAGGAGGCCAGAGCACGACAGAGTTTGAGTCGTGGTCGTATCGCTTTGCTAGCGAATGTAGAGGAGGCGCCTACGGCGGCACTGGGACTAAAGAATATCCTTATCGCCCGTGTGATCCCGGGTGAGAGTTATCAGGAGCCGCCGTTTAGTGAGTTTGAGATCGAGATAGTGATCAACGTGGTTTTGGAAACCGCGCCGACTTCGGCAGCACCTCTTGGAGTATCACCGTGAGACAGAGAGAGAGAGCTGATAGCGCAGTTGCCGAATTTGATGGATCGAGAGGTCTCTGTGACCCAGTACCATGTCGTGGGAATACGACAGTGAGGATCAGAGAGATTTCTATTTGGACATGATGCCACACCGATGATACACGGTGGTGATGCCGTGCCGTTGGTACACGGCAGTGATGCCACGTTGTGGATACACAACAGTGTGGGTTCTATGATGGTTTGAGCACAAACAGGTTGGATTGTGGTTTGGTAGATGCCTTTGGGGGTTTGGTTGCCTTATGGAACCATACAGCCGAAGGTTGTGCCCAGATAGTGTTCAGGACCAGGTAGGGGCATTATGAGTTACAGCGCGGTCATGTGGATTGACTAATGCCCTGCCGCCTTTAGGACTCGAGGAAATTGTTTGTTCCAGCGGTACTTGGACCGGGTTGTTGTACCGGCGTGAGTTTGAGCTCTACACCGAGTTGGCGTACCAGTTGTTGAGTTTGATTTATACAGGGCCGGTTGATTTGATTATATTTGGATTTATTTCCGAGGTGACGTAGAACATGTGGAGCACTTGAGGATAGTGCTGCAACTTCTACGAGAGAAGAAGATGGTTGCCAAGTTGAGGGTTTATGCATTTTGACTTCGGAAGGGTTTATTGTTAGCCCATGTGATTTCAGCCGCAAGAGTGACAATAGACCCAACGAAGAGTTATGCCGTTGGGAATTAGCCTAAGCTTGTGTTAGTGACTGAGGTCAGAAGCTCTTGGACTATGCAAGGCCAGTGTAGCTTGGAAGAGGCAAAGCTGAGGAGGATACCAGCATTGATACAGATATTGCCGTGATAGAGAGAGCGTGGAGTTATCCAGAGACCCTTGAGCCTGAAGTACTTGGTTACTCAGGAGGATTTGGATTGAGGCAACGCCAGTGGACAGAGTTATTGGAGCTGTATGATTGATATCCTATGGTATTATCCTGGCATGGACATTATGGTCAGTACGCCTTGGTTAGGCGAGCAGTGCAACCTTGGAATGAAGTGTTCGATCAGTGGTCGCCACTTTTGGAACTTGGAATTGAGATCTAGGGGTTGAGCGATGTTTCCAATGTTGAACTCCTTCCCCTGTGGATGGATGTGAGTGATGTATTTGTGGTACTTGAGCATTTTAGTTGCTAAGGAGCAACGGAGGTTATATGCCAATTGGAGGCTTGGAGTTTTGGATTTGGAGACCAGGATCTGTGGAAGCCACTATCCGCAGAGTTTTGTAGATTCGAGTTTACGCGGGAGCTCGATCCGCGAGTATTTATCTGGCAGGAAGAAGTGTATTTGATCGCCCGCATGTTTTGGATTTAACTTCTTTGGCATTTGACGAGGATCTGAGTTATCAGGAGCGGCCGATACAAATTCTTGCTGGTGAGACAGAAGGATTATGCAATCGAGTTATACCTTGAGTGAAGGTTCAGTGGAGACATCATGATGAGTGAGAACGACCACCTGAGAGCTTGAGGATGAGTTGAGTTTTTCTGTTCCTATCGGATTGAGACATTCTCCCGATATTTAGACTTATTCTAGTTTCGAGGACGAAACCTTTTTAAAGGAGGGGAGAGTGTAAAGTACCGGACCATGTAGAGTGTACCGACCTCGCAAGATGGCGTGGTGTGGGGGAAAATCACCTTGGGCGTGTTCCATTTGTGTTTACCGATGAGTTCGGCGCGTACCGGATCGACGCGGAATCCTTTGGGAAGAAAAGTGAGTTAGCGGCGTCGAACTTGGAAGCCCAGTTTGAATCAGTGACTTCGGGGCATTGTGTACCAGTAGAGTATTGGCTTGGTTAGGGTACCGACCCCGCCGTGGTGCACGGGGAAATTGGAAAGTGTGGGTACACGTGTATTTTCAGGTTACAGCGGAGTTCGGGAGGTTTCGGTTTGATGCGGAGGCCCCGAAGGCGATAACTGAGTTGGAGTTGGCAATTAAAAGATATAAGTAATGAATTGTAACCCGCTTTGGAGTTGAGAAAAAGGAACAAGAAAAGAAATGTGAAGAGAATGCAAGTGAGGACTTCTATTGTGAGAATACCGGATTTCTGGATTGAGCACACCGACTCCACAATTGAGCTTTTCGAGTGGGAAAAGCTTGGAGCATGTGTACTTTATGTTTACAGCGGGGTTCGAGAGGTTTTAGAGCGCGGCGGAAGCTTCCGGTGCAGAAAGTGAGTTGTCGGCGTGAGTTAAGAAGCTTCAGACTCGGATTTCGGCTTTGGGGAGCTCCAGTTCCGGAACTGAACCTTGAGTTCCGGAACTGAGCATTGTGTTCCGGAACTCAAGCTCCAGTTCCGGAACTAAATGGTTTAGTACCGGTACCCAGTTTGGGGTACCCGTACTCAGCACCTCTGGGAGCCTAATTAAGCTGATTTCGATATTTTTGAGTAAGGGCACTTTGGTCTTTTCCCTCCCCAAGCATGCCACCTCTATATATGTGCCCCTACCTTCTGCTCCACGACAAAAAGAAAGAAAGGAAAGAAAGAAGAAATAAGAAATGAGAGTAGGCAAAGAAAAGGAGAAGAAGAGGTTTGAGGATTGCACTGTTGGTGGTTTTCTGCTGCTTGGTCATGAGCGGAGCCGCGCGTGCGTCGGCCGCATGTGAGGTAAGTCGGCTGATTCTTCGAGTTGGAACCTTGGATTTATTTTATGGTTTTAGATTGAGATTTTGAGTTGGATTTTGGTTGTGATTCTCCTCTCTTGTGCTGTGGGCTGAGGGAGTGGATTTTTCTTTGCGCGGAGCCGAGGTGCCGCGCACGTGCTGTGAGCCGGCCATGGAGAGGACCGGAGTGCGCGCAGATTTTTGTAGAGGACTCGTGAGGGTTGTTCGAGCTTCCGGGAATATTTCCGAGGATCGCGACACTGCGCGCGCGTGCGGCGCGGTTTTGGGCGTTCCGGCAGAATTTTGACAGTGAGCGGTGCGGCGCTTCACCGACTTCAGCGATTGCCTGCGGAATGCATTTGAGGTGGGTTGGAATTTCTTCAAGATGTATGGAATGCGTTCTAAAGCTATTGTATGCATGTTGATCATGTTTAGCTTATTATTTGTATAGCTGGTAATCTGATAGTTGCCTAGAAAACTATAGAAAGACATTTATGAGCCCCAGATATTTTTAGCATGATCTAGGGATAACTTGACACCAGACTGCATGATTAGTTGGCATTAGATTGGCATCTGAACCGTTTTAAAAATCGTCGGACCGGTTTTAATGAAAACTGAGATTTAAAAATGATTTTAAAATATTGTGGGCTTCCGGAGAGATTGAGTAGGTTTAGGATGCATATGTTCTCATGCCGGGGGGCCGAGTGGATTTTTAGAGCTCTGTGGGATGAGTTTCTAGTGTCAGGTGAGTTGAGATCCCTTGTGGGATTATTCTAGATCATGGGTTTGTATTTCTGATTTGGTAGTGGAGATGGTTCTCCGACTTGGCTTTAAGAGTTTGGGCTCAGGCAGATTGAGTCGTGGAGGTTTCCCGACTTAGCCATGGGATGTGCATTATCAGATTGAGTCGTGGAGGGTTCTCCGACATAGCTGTGATAGTGTTTGGGCATTCCCTGATCGAGTCGTGGAGGGTTCCCCGACTGAGTTGTGTTATCTGGGTATTAAGTATTCGATCTGTTTGATCGTGGATCATAGCCTGCATGTGCCGCTTATGAGACAGTTAAGACTGATGAGATACTTGAGCTCGGTGGGGTCGCTCCCCTCGAGTTACGCTCCGGATGCTCGATGATGATTGAGATAGACAGACCAGGATGCCCCACGGGGGTGGGCAGGTGCGTTACTAGTAGTCAGTAGGACGCCCCACGTGGAGTGGGCAGGTGCGTTCCTAGTAGTCAGTAGGACACCCCACGTGGTAGTGGGCAGGTGCGTTCCTAGACGACAGGCGCAAGCTTGACTGAGCCAGTTTTGGCAGTCATTGAGATTTGAGTTTTGTGAGCACCTCTCGTGCGAGTGGGGTATGCATAGCATGCTCTTAGATGAGTATTCCTTTGAGCATGACACTTGAGGAATTTTAGTAGTGGCGAGTGTATGCATAGCAGGTTCATAGTAGAGATTTCCTCGAGCATGATGTTGAGACATTTTAGCTGTAGCTCATTTCCTGCTTTCCTATATATCTATCTGCATGCCTATCTGTTGCCTCCAGTAGACTTAGTGGGCTTACCGTGGATATTGGTGACGGTACCCACTGGGAGCTACCTTCTGCAGTAGTTCTTACACCCGCTGCGGTGACAGGTTTCCTGTGGTTGCTGTTCCGGCTTGGTTCGTGCGGAGACAGCTGATCGAGGTGAGGACGTGGCTGGTTAGTTCCTTACCAGCATTGAGAGTCAGAGGTAGATGCACCCTGTATTCTTTTGATTACACTTTTGTATGGACAGTCTGAGAGATTGTATGTATTTGGATAGTGAGGGTGAGAGACTTTGTATTGAGGATTATTATTTTATTTATTCAGATGTTTAGTTGATTTCTGTGGCTACTGGTTTTAGTTTCAGCTCTGATACATGTTTTAGCTATAGATCTGACTTGCAGGGTAGACGCTTCGTCTATGCGGCAGTTTCCGTACAGATGGCTGATCTGTTGGTGAGCCCGGGTCGCAGTTTCGACCCCGGGGCGTGACACTATCCCCTTTTCCCTAAACACTCTCGCGCTCTACGCACCTATTCCTTCACTATCTCGTTGGTCAGTTGCTAGTGGTGATGTACTTCTGTGGATGTTGGGCAACGACTACCGTGGTTAAAGTTGTTTTCTCTGATACTATAAAATCTGTCACGCCCCGGGGGTTTTAAAATAAGCGAAAAACGTGCACATTTTTTTATAAGCACCCCCGCTGGGCACGTGCGCAGATCCGCCACATATAAAAAATCACCCCGCGTGTATATGCACGGCGTCGCAAGCATAAATCGTACTTTAACCACACTAGCCAAGAAGTTACGTTGAGGGAAGAAAATCATCAAGCGTAATAACCAAGCCGGCCACCCACATTTTGAAAGGATAAATCCACGGTTGTAAAACGGTGCCCACACGACACCAAAATTTTTGTTAAACATTTTCGCAATCTTTTTACTTGATTTGAAAAGAGTGGTCGAAACAACTAGTAAGGGGAAACGTTCATCCACGATAAAACACAGTTCAAACCCAACATCCACAACAATGTATCATACGCACATAAGCTAGCTAACCAAAATAATCAAAACGTAAGTAAAAGAAAAGTCACCAGCCCCTAATCAGGCTAAGGTCCTCGAGTCGCGGCCTTACTGTCGTCCCGGACCCCACCCCTGACCGAACCTGTCACAGTGTGGAAAGTCAGTGACCAAATAGTAAGAAGTTGATGTAAAACATATAAGATGCTAAAAGTACTGAAAGGAAAGCAAACCAATAAACCAGAGCATCCCAAAACTCCCCCTCATGAATCCACAATACCCCTGTAAGTCAGAACGGAACACCTGCCAAAAGGTCTAAGGACCCCCAGCGGAACGAACACCTTGCTCTCACCATGTTACCTCCAACCCCTCCACGGCACTTGTGCTGCACCTTAAGTAACCACGAGGGGTCCCCACTATGTCACCTTGTGGGGTACACGGGTCAACGTACAACCTCTCCGAAAAAGGACACCGATGCGGTGGCCAAACCGCTGGAGTGCGCGTAAGCAACCATGAGCATAATGACCGAAGTCCATGTGTGATATAGAGCACCGCGACACCAGTCGCAACAGATAGTAATCAAAGGGATACTCACGCGGAAGGGGTTAGTAGAAAACCATTAGCACATCTACTTTACTCTTACATAGAACATGATGAGACCTCACTTTAAAAAGGACGCACGATAAGGGTACCCACCTTGAATCGCGTTGAACGGAACTCCTGAAACAGTCCTGCGCCCATGCACGATTCCCAGACCTAAAATGGGAAAACCCCTACAAAACATAACATCGATAAGCTAAACCGTGTACTGCGAAACACCGTAGCCCCGAACTCCGTCCAGAATAAGACAGAGAACTCCAAGACCCACCCAGATGCGGCGCAAGAACAGCGAAGCGCAGAGACAACGCGGCGGCGGCTGCGCGGTGCATGCGGAGCAGCCCCGCGCGGCGCGCTGCATGCCGAGCAGCCCCGCGCGGGTGCGCGCTGCATGCAGAACAGCCCCGCGCGGGCACCAGCCCCGCGTGGCGCGTTGCATGCGGCGCAGCCCCGCGCGGGAACCAGCCCTGCGCGACGCGTTGCATGCGGCATAACCCTGCGCGGGCACCAGCCCCGCGCGGGTGCGAGCTGCGGTGGTGCGACCCCGCGCGGGCACAACCCTGCACAGTCGCGCAAGCGGCGCGGTGCGTAATTGCCCCGTTCGGGCACGACCCCGCGCGGACGCGCAAGCGGCGCGGTGCGCAGATTCCCCGCGCGGTCACAACCCCTCGCGGGTGCGCAAGCGGCGCGGTGCTTGGCTGCCCCACGCGGCACAACTTCGCGCGGGCGCGCAAGCGGCGGGGTGCGCGGCCCTTTAGCGGCGCGCGGGTAACGCTCTCCTCAGCCGCGCGGCGGTAGCGAGGCGGCGGCGCGACTGCGGCTAGGGCATCCTAGCGTCGCCCAAACATCAAGACCGAAAGCGCAAAAACCCAATCCTAAAACACGAAACGACGAAAACGCGAGAGAGATAAACGCCGCTAACCTCGATCTATTACAGAAGATGATCCGTTCCCGTTCCTTGTGGTGGTGAGGATCCGGACCTGCTCCCCCGCTGACAGTAACGTCTCGTTCCCGGCTTCCGGCACATTGATCGAAGAAGGTTCAGGTTCCGCTTTCCCTTTTTTTTCTCTCTTTTCTCTCCAATTAGAGTTTTCCTTGATTTCCCCTTTTTCTCATACGTACAATTAAATCCCTAAATGCGATAAACGGGATTCACAACTAACTTCTAGATAAGAGTGCCACCTAAGCCGTGTTCTAAAACCCGTCGGCACGGATTTTGATGCACCAAAGCCTTAACGGGTTCGCCTTATACCATCGTACCCGTTAACCCGAAAGACTCAATCCGGGAGATCCGTAAGTCAGATTTCGGATCCGATCGCTCCGCTGTTCACCATTTCTCGGGCTCTATCATGGAAAAATATCCGCAAACCCTGACGGTCTACCCAGAAAAACTTGGTACTTTATTTCCCCTAATAAACTTATTTATTAAAAAGAAAATAAAAAAGAGGACAGGAAAAGTGATGATACTACATGAATTTAGACCAGTGCTAGTGTTGTTGGGAGCTGTTTGTGTAGACGGTGGTCCCGGACCGTTGAGTATCTTTCGGTCAGTGTTGTTTGGAGCCGTTTGGGTTGATGGTGGTCCCGGGTCGTTGAGTGTCGTCCGACCAGTTTTGTTAGACCTCGAGTTGTGGGTCGATTCCGGCTGTGGAGTATCTCCAGCCCGTGGGTATAGTGGCGAGTTGGGTGTCTCGTTTGGGAGACGTCGTTGATACACGGTGGTCCTCGCTGTGGAGTATCTCCAGCCAGTGAGTTTAGTGTCCCGAGTTGGTTGAGTTCGCTAGTGTCTCGAGATTCGTGAGAGCTTTATTAGCTGAGTCGTTGAGAGTACTCCGACCTTTGTGCGAGATGGTTGAGCATCTTGAGTCTATCCGTTCTGAGAGAGAGCGTGGATTTCGACTATAGCCTGCATGTGCCACTGTTCGATACTCTATGCCGCGTCATTTTCCTCAGTTGGGGGAGCTCCCCGTGAGATGCCGCAGTGGATGCGATGTTTGGCCTGTTGAGGCAGTTTTGCGCGAGGGGTGAGTTAGTCCGATTGGACACCCTACGTTGATACATTAGGGTACCCTACATTGATACACTAGGGAGGCGCAGGCTTGACTGGACCAGAAGTGGCAGTCAGCTCGATTGGGTCGATTGAGCACCTCGTGTGCGAGTGGTTGCATATCCTTTCGTCCATATTTTTCCCCATTGAGCATTTAGATAGAGACATGGTAGCTGTAGAGTATCTCCAGCTTTTCTTATTCAGTTTTTACTGCATTGTTATCTTATGCCTCTAGTAAACTTAGTGGGTAGACCGTCGGGCTTGGTGGCGATACGCACTGAGAACTACGTGTTATTGTAGTTCTCACACCCATTGGGGGTTCTTCCCCCCTCTTTTCCTTCCTCTCCTGTGACGCCCCACCTCCCAGGGGGTCACCCATCCTAGAACTACTCTAGCTCTAGCACGCTTAACTCTCATGTTCCTCTTGGATCTTGCTACCATCCAAAATGCTATAGCCGGGTTAGAGATTTAGTCCTATTATATCATTTATATAGAGGACTAATCCAAATTCCGGGGGTGTCACATTCTTCCCCCCTTTAAGCCCTGACGTCCACGTCAGGCTCAAGCACACTCACAAGCACCAGGCGATGTGAGACTCGTCTCGCTAGCCTTAGCCGACCTTGTGAGGAGCTGCACTCCACTCACAACGGTCATTAGCTGGGGAGCCTCGCTCTACCCGCTATATAACCCTGGCTCAGCCGAGACTCATCTCACATTTCCGGCTGGTGAATGGCTCTGATACCAACTGTGACGCCCCACCTCCCAGGGGGTCACCCATCCTAGAACTACTCTCGCTCTAGCACGCTTAACTCTCATGTTCCTCTTGGATCTTGCTACCATCCAAAATGCTATAGCCGGGTTAGAGATTTAGTCCTATTATATCATTTATATAGAGGACTAATCCAAATTCCGGGGGTGTCACATCTCCCTTGTTTTGCAGAGTCTTCTGCGGGAGTTGCTGATCCTCCTGTTGTTGATCGAGGCGAGGGAGTCACGAGCTAGATCCCTACCTGTCTTTGGAGAGTAGTTGTACCCCCTCTGGAGATCTATAGTACAGTCAGTAGATGATTTATTTTTACTTTTGAGAGACTGTTGTATTGTGAGGATCTGACTTGTACTGAGAGCCTGTACACTGATGTATTATTTTAGTTTACCTCCCTGTTTGAGCTTTTGGATGTTGTATCAGAGGATGATGTATGATGATCATTTTTGGGAGATGGATATTGTATCTTTATTTCCAGTTGTACAGTGGTTGGATTTTAGTTTTTAGCAGTTTACTTTACAACTCTGATATCTGTTTGGCTGTAGTTTTATCCTTGCAGGTTGGACACTTCGACTATGCGGGGTTTTCCGTATAGGTGGCGGATCTGTTGGCGAGCCCGGATCGCAGTTTCGACCCCGGAGCGTGACACCATGGCTGAGCTTGCTCCCTGCACTGTTCCGGCCAACCTGCACCATCCAGATGGTGAGCACCTGACTGCACATGTTCCCCTGAGCTTGATGCTCACTTCAGAACCAATATGGACTGAGTGGAATACTAGTATAGCAACATTGAGCCATAAAGAGTGTGGTCTCTTGCCTCCTTACTCCAGCAGCAACCAGAGCACTCCAAGGTGAGCCCCTGACTCTCTTTGACTTGCTGAATGTGATGCTCAACTTAGTTTAGGGTTTTCACAAGCAGAAGCATTAATTTTGCAACTTGTGAAGCCTTAATAAGTGAGTTTGTTGTTTATTATGGCTATTCCAGGAGCTATGGGGCTGCACCAGGGTGAGCCCCTGAGTCCCCTTGACCTACTGAGAATGATGCTCACCCTAAATTTTGGTCAAGATTAGGTATGAAAATTGGCAACTTGAGCTTAATTGCATGCTAAATGTTGACCCCAAGTTGTCCTCGGGTTCCGCGCTGCTCCCAAATGGTGACCACGGCGTTCAGTATGTCGAGGACCACCTATAGGTGCCCTTGGCTTAGTTTAGAGATGTGTGGTTGTGAAGTAATTACAAAAACTTGGATTTTTGGAAGGTTTTTATGCAATTTTGTGAAACCCTAGGGATCTGATTGTAATTGTAGCCTCATGGGCTCTATTGGGCTGTGTGCCCATGATCTCTAAATCCTTTGTGGGAGATCCGACGACTTCCATTGAGCGGGAATTGAGTTTCGAACCATAAATCGGCAATATCGTCGGTTTATCGGCGACTCGGTCTTAATCGCACAATTCGAGGAATTGTGGCGATTAAGTTGTGCTTATGATGTTCCTAGTATAGTTCTGGACAATCTAGCAGCCTCGGTTTATGGCTAGCAACTCCTGGAAGCCACAAATGGCTTCCCGGGTGCATTTTAGTAATTTTGGCAACAATTGGGTTTAGTGATGCAATTTAGAGTTAATGAACTCTAAGTTAAGATGAAATACAAAATAGAGTTAAGAAACTCTAAGTTAATGTTGAGATGCAATTTAGAGTTAATGAACTCTAGGTCAAGAATAAAATGCAATGCAACATAGAATCTATGAACTCAAGGTTGAATAAGTATAAGTAATTAAGTGAATGAATGAAAGATGCAAAAGTTAAAAGAATAAAAAGGGCACATTCGGATTTGAGACTTTTCAATTTGGGAGTATGACTCCTTGGGTAGAGACCCGTCGGACGAGATACTTTCGTAGGGATTAAAAGAATTAAAAGGGCACCCATCGGATTTGAGACTCGTCAATTTGGGAGTATGACTCCTTGGGTAGAGACCCGTCGAACGAGGTACTTCCGTAGGGATTAAAAGAATTAAAAGGGCACCCTCGGATTTGAGATTCGTTAATTTCGGAGTATCACTCTGTCACGCCCCGGCGTCGAAACTGCGATCCGGGCTCGCCAACAGATCTGCCAACTATACGGGAAACCCCGCATAGGCGAACCGTCCAACCTGAAAAAGGTAACAACTACGAGCTATACAGATATCAGAGCTGAAAATAACTGTTGTAATAAAAATCTGAATCCACTGTACAACTGAAATAAGGTACAGTATCCATCTCCCAAAATAATAATATAATAATCTGGTCCAACGAAACTGAATACAAGTAAAAACCACCTATACATCATTTATGAATCCAAAAAGTGAGATAACTAAAATCATAAATACGATAGTGTACAGTAAAACCCACAATCCGGGTTGGTACATCTATCTCACCAAAAGACAAACACTGGTAGGGATCTATCACGCGACTCCCTCACCACGGTCTGTCGAGCCAACTGAAGCAGGGACGGAAGGAGAGCCTCAGCAAAACTGTCACCAACAGAGGGTGTGAGAACTACACTATCACGTAGTTCTCAGTGGGTACCGTCTCCAATCCTACGGTCGGCCCACTAAGTCTTCTAGAGGCATAAGATAACAGGAATACTGTAAATAAGAATAAAATAGCTGGAAAATAAATCTATAGCTACCACGCCTCTATCTACAATGCTCAATGGGCGGTGAAACAGAAGATGATATGCAACCACTCTAACTCGAAGTGCCCATAAAGGCCCACTCGTAATGACTACCAAAAATGGTCAGTCAAGCCTGCGCTAACCTACAACCACCTCCCAGCATTGGGCAGGAATTATGTAGGTGTCCCAACGGACTGATATACGCTCACCCACAACCACCTCCCACGCATGGAGCAGGAATTATGTAGGGCGTACCACGAACCAATATACCATCGCATCCGGAGCGGCACTCAAGGGGAGCGACCCCACTGAGGAAAAGAACCACGTAGAGATCGAGAACCAGAACTGTAGCACATATAGGCTGTAATAAAAACCACGATCGAACAGATCGAAAGAACTCGCCAACCCAAGACAACAAACCCAACCGACTACAACACCCGGATCGGTACACCCATCGGCCCAAGATCGAACCCAACCGACCAACAACACAGAGACCGAGAATTCCAGGAAGCTGATGCCGACAACCCCAATCAAACAAGAACAGGTTCCAGGCACAGCCGCCCGTAGCTCTCGTCCCGAAAAGAGGCAGCCCTTGGAACCCAGATCACTCGAACCCTATGCAGGGTGAGGAGATTTATATAAAAGATGACATTTGTTTCCAAAAACCTCTTTTTGCTCGACCCCTCTCTGGGTGAGGACAAAAATACTTCTTTTTAGAAAACGATCTTGCTTTAGGGAAACCCAATTTTAATATAGTTTAATTTTTAGGAAAATTAGTTAAAGACGGTTTTATTTTCCCAAGTTCCGAAGGACTAGTGCCTTTGCCCTAATCAAATGAGAACGGGTTCTGGCGCCCCTCAGAGCTTGGAAAGAAAATTAGTTTACCAAAATCATGTGTATCCAAAATTATCTCTAGGTTCAAGGTCCTGCTATCATAAAATCAATATCGCTGCAACTCAGTGGCGATGAACCAATCAGAGGAAAGCCCAACAACCCGGGATCACCGTCATCCCAAACGGCTCCCGATACTAGCACTAAACAAATCTCAACCACCAGACTCCACTCGGCCCTCCGGCACGAGCGCAACATGCGTCCTACACTGTCCCGACCACTCGGCCCATTACCCGGGCGAGGAGAAAACTCTATGTCTAGGGGAATAAATATGTAATGTGTAGGAAGACTAAAGCATAAAAGAACCTAGCTCAAGTGAGGGTTTTCTACTAGTCTGGTTAAACATGCAAACATATAACGGGGTGCTAGTCAAGGTTCCACAATTAAACATACAACATAACCGATGCTCAAAATGCTAACTCTAGCATGTAATCATTTTAACCAACAATTATTGACTGATACTATCATGCATCATCTCGATCAATAATTAAGTCACTAACACTACCTCGCATGTATCTCAATTAATATATCATGAATGTCCACTACAAGATAGAATTAGAAAACAGTCCGTCGATTTGGAGGAAAATCCAACCCACCTAGAACGCGCAAATCCGAAGTCCCTCTGCAGAAAGTATGGCGCGCACGTTCCCACAGAGTCTACGGTCCCAACGAAACAAGAATCTCCAAAAAACTTTTTCTGGATCAGCGGTGGCGAGTAAAACAGTGAAGTGCTGTCCAACATTGCGGTGCACAAATATCAGCGGGCGCGCGACAAAGGTGCAGATAAGAAATCATGAACAATTTCTGTCCGGGACCAACAAGTAAAATGCTCACCTATATCGTGAGGACAAGTTTCAACTTTCCCTTTCCTCGCGCAACCCCGAAATCCCAGCGAAAACCGCAACAAAAGTCGAATACAGTGCAAAACTTAGTCCCAACAAAATTGCACTATGCTGTCATGAAATCAGTCACAGAGATGGCTAATTTTCACCAGCAAAAAGTCCTCCAAAAATTCCAGAAAAATCACCGTTACGATCCTCGCGAAGTGTAGATGCAAATCGAGTATTTATACGTCCCATTCCGACACTCGTAGGCCGAGAAAACCCATAAATACTCCCCCGCTGTCCAAAAATCTATCGCAGAAAATGGGTTCTAAAGGTGATCCAAAAAACCCAATAAAAACTCGAAATGGACGGAAGTGGCACATACAAAAAATGTGGGCCTACCTGTCGTGAAACCGCTGCCGCAAGAATTGGCTAAAAAATCTTTTTGGGTAGCCCAGGAGAGCTCGTGGACCGAAATGCGACGGAAAGAGCCACCAAAAGAGGAACGTCGCAGTGTGTCGAATCGAAGAAATCGTCGATATCGCGGCCTCCAAAAATCCCAAGAATCCGAAGAAGTATGGTGGACTGGGTGAAGAAGTTCCTCAGCCAGATAAATCCCCAAGAGAAACTCTAAAAAACTGAAATAGGTGGGCTCCAATGGCCTATTTATAGGCAAAATCCGAAATGGGGGGTTCTGGGTACATTTTCGGGCACCCGGAGCTTTCAGGCGCCGCACAGGGAACACACAGGCAGCGCCCGGATCGCTCCGGGCGCGCCATGTGTCCCAGGTCACGGGACAGCAGGGCGCGACCAACAGGGTCGCGCCGCGTGGCCCGACAAGGTGGGGGAGCGGGTGGCGGCCGCCAGTAGCGGGGCGCCACGTGACGCCCCGCCCGCGTGCACGCCACGTCGCCCACCCGCTCCCGCCTGCTCCCACCTGCCGTACCTACCCGCCGAGCTCCGTGGACCGCACCACCTGCACCAGCCACTCAGCGGCCGCCATGTGTCCACCCGGCGGTCCACGGCTCCCCCCGTGCACCCGAATGCACCGCAAACTTCTGGTTCTCCGTTTTCGAGTGTCCGGACTCCGAAAAATACAAGCAATAGCTGATCTTAACTATTTTCGCACGCTGAATCCAAATCCGCTGTCCATTTTGCCAAAATCCACTTCTAAAAATTGCCGAAAGCATCCAAAAGATAACGTCGATCCGTTTTTCGCGCGGGGTCCAATCCTTGAGTCCGATTCGCGCACAGACACCTCTATCACACCGAATAAGTCTCCATAATCCGCTGCTCACACTGTAAAACCTCTGCGGAAATTCGGGTCATCACATCCTCCCCCACTAAAAAAAAGTTTCGTCCTTGAAACTAACAAATCTCATCGGGAGTCTCAAACCAGAAAGGTGGGTATCCATCACCACCGTCACCAGCTCTCAAATCGCCCCTCGCTCCCCGTGATTACTCTCTAACATCATCAACAACGTGTACGTCATGATTAAGTTGTGCAATTCCTTCATCTCTCGATCCAGAATTTGCAACGGGTATCCCTCGTACCCCAGACACTCACTGGTCACAAGTAGAGCGAGTCAATCACTGGCGGGGAATCGAAAACATATCACCTCTAAGCTAAAACGTGGAAACATCCAAGACTCCAACAAGACGGGGGAAAAGAGAAAGAAACCTGTAACAACTGAACCAGAACACTCCACAAATCTCATCCTCACTGCCAACTCATCCAAGAACCCAGAAGAACACTCCCACAACCATCCATGTAAGAACGGAGCCCAACACCAGGAACATCACCAACCACCACTCTCAATTTAGAAAACCGCCGAAAAACAACGAATAGTCCGAAAAACTCGAAAGGCCAGTGCCATCACCCGAATCAAACAAAAACAGGCTCCAGCACCCTCTCCATTCCTGGAGCCGCCTTTCGGTGTTTTCGGCCCGTTCGCGAAGCCACGGCATGAGAGAGTGAAAAATGGAGGGAAGTGTTGAAGTTGTTCCTGTTTTGGCTATCACTCTAATCTCGCTCCCCATCAAGCTAGTGGTCATCAATCAAACACACTCTGATCTCATCCATCAGGGTGGGCTGCTCAAACAAAGACTACCATATGAAGGAAGTCGCTCTGGGCACAATCTCAAGCCCCAATCATCTCATCTATTCCAGTAATAATGCCTACCGTGCAAACCTTGTTTAATCTTCACACTGTACTCTAGTCCAAAACAGCTGCACATATCCAAGCCAATGTGGGGGCGACACTGCAAATCAACCTCTAATGATAGGTCGAAAGATCCATCGTGTCACGCCCCGAGTGTAAACCAGAACCCGGGCCCGTCTACAGATCCGCCGTGCACACGGAATTTCCTGCGTATACGAAGCGCTGGTAACCTGCTAGATATAAGAGATAAAATAAAAGAGCAATAAAAACAGAGCTGAACTAAAACTACTACATCTCAGACTAAAGCTGGAAGTAAAATATAGTACATCTGTAAATCATAGTACAAGTGTCTCTCCCAGCTCACCAAAAGATACAACCAGCTGGCTAAAGCCAGACCCAAAAGATAAAAGTACAACCGTCTGAGATAAAAGGGATACAAGTCCAGCTAACTCATTGTCGGGTCGATCGTCTATCTACTCAGCTGTCCTCTCTCCTCGATCCGCCGCTGTAGGCCGAGCAGCACCCGCAGAAGACTCTGCAAAACAAAGGAGAAGAAAAAGAGGAAAAGAAGAATGGGGGTGAGAACTACTAGTAAACCAATAGCCTCCCCTAGTGGGTAAAGCCTCAAACTCTGACGCACCCACTAGGTCTACCAGAGGCAAAAAGGGGAAGAAGAGTGGTAAGCAATAAAACTGCTGAAAAAGGAAACTACCACTACTATGCCTTTAAACGTATCAGTAACCAAACCGTCCCGGTAACCCAATCTAACCACCAGTAAAAACTGGTACTGCCTGCTGCCGCCCTCATCATCGGGCATATAAAGCCGCGCCGATGTGATGGCAAAACTCCTGCTGCCACCCTCATCATCGGGCAAGTAAAGCTGCGCCGATGTGATAGCAAAAACTCAATAACTGTCTGACCCCCACGCTCCGGAGGGGAACTCGAGGGGAGCTACCCACACGAGGAAAGTAACCATGTCATATGTATCATAAAAGCAGGACTGGATCACTACAATGCCTAAGTGGAACAAATCCCTCCACTAAAGAAAACCCCTATCCCCAATCTGATGGATACATGAACATCTGGTCAATCGCCCAACATCCGCGATTGCCGCAATACCCCACAATCTATAATCAAGTCCAATAACCGACACCCGGTCAACCGCCCAATATCCGCGGTTGCCGCAATACCCTACCATCCACAATCATGTCCCACAACCGGCATCCGGTCAACCGCCCAATATCCGCGGTCGCCACAATACCCCAGAATCCATAATCCCGGCCCCGGCTACACTATCCCAAACCCCTGCTCGAACCCGAGCAACAAGAACCACCTAACTAAAGAATGAGAAGAAAAGAGGCAAACATGGTTTCTCCTAAGTCAAGTTCCAACATGATAGTGTAGCAATAAAAGATGGCCTAACTAGATGTCCATACAAGCATGCAAGTGTTCTCTTTTGTAAAGACAAGTAAAGAGTGGCAATAGTCATAAATCTCACATAAACCGCTACTCACCCTCACATATACTATCCACCTATGCATGTCCAAAAACTTCCCCAAGTGGTACCCACCATCAAGGTAAATCATTTATCCCAATTAATATGCAATTTCCACATGCAAGGTTTAAACGTTAACAAAGCAAACCATAATTCCACCCAAGCATGCATAATCCCAACCACGAACATGATTAATCAATAAGTCTATTCTAGGGACCTTTTTTTTTTTTTCTAATATTCCTAGTGAGCTTGCCAAAGTAGAGGAATATAACAACCACCCACCTCGAACCCACAGCACGCGAAGCACAGCTCAAATACGCCATCACTCCGAGTAAACACGGCACATTGCAAAAGTAACCCCAAACGGCGACCAATTAATCCAAGAATGCATTATACCCCGCTGTCCATACAACCAGTCCCGAAAATGGCCAAATTTTACCTGCGAGATGAACTCGAAAATATTTGGAAAAATAACTGCTGCGATCATCGCGTCGAGCCGATCGAAATGAGTACTCGCACGCCCAAATCCAACACCTGTAAGCCACGATACAAAATAAACACCGTGGTACTCGCGCAACTCCCAAAAACACAAGTTTGTAATAATCTGCCCAGAAAAAGTAGGATTTTCACCTTCGTGCCAACCTCCAAAAATTCCAGAAAAATCACGGTGATATTCCTTGCGTCGCGTAGATATGAATCAAGTACTTGCACACCTCAACCCGTCGCTCGAGCGTGGAGAAAACCCATAAAAACTCCAATGCTGTCCAAAACTCCGCCCCAGAAAAAGTGGTCACAAAATGATCCGAAAAGCCCAAGAAAACCTCGGAATGGAAGGAAACTGTAAACACAGGAATCGTAGCGCTACCTGTCGTAAAAACAACGGCTCAAGAATCGTCGAAAAATTCCTTCGGGGTAGCCCGGGGGAGTCCGCGCACCGAAACGCGACGGGAAGGGTTGCCGGAGAAGAAGCGTTTGACGCGCCGAATCGCTGTAGACCTCGATGTACGAGCCTCCAAAAATCCCAGAAAATCTCCACAGGGTGCAGCACTGTAGAGGAAGAAGATCACTGTTGAAGCCTCGGAGAGAAAACGTGCGGAAAAACCGCACTGGAAGAGGAAGAAGATCACAAAATGGAGCCTATCTGGGCCTATTTATAGGCCCTGCCCAACAATTCAAACAAAGACATTTGGGTCCCCGGATTCGGGCGCCCGAATTGTTCGGGCGCCGAATCCGCGCCCGCACACCCCGCTGCGACTAGCGCCCGGATCGCTCCCGTGCCGCCACGTCGCCACTGAACAGCGGACAGCCGTGCAAGACCGCCCAGGCGCCGCCACGTGGCCCGGTCGGGTCAACACGGGTAGGTGGCGCCCGCGAATCCCCAGGCGCCACGTGGCCCGCACTAGCGCCCCCGACCACGCCCTGCCGCGCCGTCTGGCGCCTTGCCACGCACGTCAATCATGTTAAGGAATTTGTATTGCCGTATTTCGTGAAGTGTTTTAAGTCTTGAAGATTGAAGATGAAGAATTGTGGATCATATACATCAATCTGAAGAAGAATGAATTCAAAAGGATCAGGTACGTTTAACTAAATAATTTTTGTGATCCGAATACATTTTTGTAGTTTAGAAACACTTGGAAGATTTTTCATTGCATAAAAATCAAAAACTGGACAAGTTGGATGTTCAGGATCCGGATCAGAACATTCCAGTCCGGACCAAGAACATAGTTTAGTTCATGCGGAATTCCAGTCCGGAACTGCCTTTGCTCAGTCCAGACCCCGAACTATGTGTTTGCTGAAATCGCATGAACAGTCTGGATTAGAGAATTCCAGTCCGGACCCCGAACTTGTTTTTCTGGAAAAGTACTGTCTAAAGACGATAGTCCGGATCATATTTAATCCAGTCCGGACCGCCGAGCGGGAAAATTCCAGATAAAGTAGTTTTTTATGCTTATCTCTTTCCAAAGATTTCTAGGCTATAAATAAACCCTAATTTCATCTTTTAGGGTATCCGAAAAAGGATCAAAGGTAAAACCGAATAGAAAAATCGAAAAACCGAGAAAAAGAATAAAAACGGAGATAATCAAAGTCCACATATAGAGAAGAAAGGAAAACATGATCAATCATATGTTTCTTCATCTATATTGATCAATTTGATTCTAGGATTTCCAAACTCCTATTTCTTGTAGAATCAAATTGAAGAATACTTAGATGGTGTTTTTTGATCTATCTTTGATCTAAGTATTCGGCGGATTATCATCACCAACAAACACAACGATTTTCCCAAAAATCGGCGCGTGGATTCGCGTGGCCTTGTGAATTCAAGGTGCTACCGCTCTCGTGGATTCGGAGCGAGGTACGTTCGTGTGATCGATACGTACTACATTGGTGAAGACCGTGGATTCGGTTGGACGTTGTGGATTCGACGTTGGACTTCGTGGATTCGAAGTTGGACGCAAATCGTGGATTCGAGGTGCGTTGTGGAGCGAGCGGAGAAGATCAACTAGGAGCGTATGCAAAAGGTTGAGTCGTAGGGTTACGGCAAATCACCTTGTACGTGGTTAATCTTAGTGGATTTCGCCGTATTATCGGTCCCGTGGTTTTTTAAACCTGTGACGGAGTTTTCCACGTAAATCTTGCGTACTTTACTTATTTTCCGCATAGGGTTATTTCTTTACGCAACGATTTGGTGTGTTTATTGTTTACACCTATTCACCCCCACTCTAGGTGGTTTTTCCCCTATTCAGATCCATATTAACATAACCCACAAATCACAACTCAATCTCCCAGTCTTGGGGCATTTTCGTCAGCTTGGTGAAATCACACCCGGGAACTCGCGGACCCATGGGAATATCCTTGAGTCCCGGTGCCGCCGTAGGCACCTTTATCACCGTCGCAAAATAGCGATACAACCTCGACTCATCCTCTGCCTAACACTCGCGGATGAAACTGTCGCTGCATACAGCGTACTCTGGCTGCCCCTATAACCAACTCCTCCCATCCAGCCCGCAGAAATTCAAGGTCCTAGGGCTGTCGCAGGACCAGCAAGCCTGCTGGCATAATCCACGGCCTTACTGCGCTAGACAGTAACCACTAATCTCCTCCAAAAGCACAACTAGATCAGGAATCCGCACTTAAAGTGCACGTGGTAACCACTCTACTTCAAGTCCATGCAAGGATGCAAAAAGTCCTACTCAGACAACTAAAAAGAAAGATCATACCTGCGACGATACGGTCCACCGCAGGGGTGCCCTTCAACCGGGCGGCACAGACTCAACCGCTTGGTGCTGGTGGCCATCACCTTGTCTGCCTCGACGTTGTGGCCCTATCTGTCCGTCGGTAGATCGAAGGAGCTCCCGCCTCCTGAATGGGTAAAGGTGGTGCCGTCACCAACGGTAATACCGTGAGCACTACTCGGGGGCACGCTGCCTAGAGATGTCCTGATTGCTCACAAGAAAAATACCGCCCCTGTCTATGGTCACACTACGACGGTGAATGGGATCCACCGCTGATGACGTTCCTGTCCCGCTACTGCTGCTGCAGAAACTGTTGTCGCTGGCGTCGCTCCGGTCGCTGCCGTCGCTATTGGGGTCCCCCAGACCCCTGCCGGTCTGAACTGCCATGGACCAAAAACTGAGGCCGCTGTGGGCTAAGCGGTCTCCATCCACTGGCTTGTGTCCTATCCTCAGGAGCGAGGCGTTCCCTCACTGAACTCAATCCTAGCATCCCAGCCCTCCTAGCAACAACAACACTACCCTTCTCGACCCATAGTGCATGCTCGATGGCCTCATCCAGGGTCCGCAGTCTCCGGGCATGTACCAAGGTGTAAATCTCTAGGCGAAGGCCACTCTCAAACAAGTAGACTCGGTGTGACTCATCCCGGGCGACAAAGGGTACGCAGCTAAGCAATTGTATAAACTCTCGACGGTACTCCTGAACTGTCCTATCCCCCTGCTAAAGGTTGTTCAAGTCCTCCTCAAGCTTCTGCCTTACACTGTTCGGAAAGTAGACCGTGAACAGCATTCGACGAAACTCTAACCAAGGCATCTGACGGGTAATCCGAAACTCAGCGGGCTCCACTCTCCGCCACCACGTATCTGTGTCTCCATCCAAACAATGCACCGCCATATGAACTCTCATGCTCTCAGGGATAAAGAAGTCCCGAAAGAGCTTCTCAAGTGCGGCGACCCATGCTTCCACCTCCCAGGGCTCTGTATCATAGCCGGTAAATCTGGGTGGGTTCAAACTGCGGAACTTAAGCAACCCTGTAACAACCTGCTCCTCCTCAGCCGGGGTCCAAGGTCGACCCACTCCTAAAGCTCCACTGCTAGAAAAAGGCACTGCCGGTGAAGGGGGTACCACAGGTGGTAAAGGGGTTCCCTGAACAGACTGAGGCGGCTCGCCCTTCTGAGCTAACAACTGATCAATGCGCCGCCCCTGCTTGCGACTGCTCTCTGCCAACTGAGCCACCACGACGCACAACTCCAGAATCTCACTCAGTCGGGCCTGCCCTGGCCCCTCCTGCTCCGGCTCATCGGAAGGTGAAAAGTGCGAACGCATCGGCACACCGCGTCGGGGAGGCATCGTGCTCGCCTGTGACAAAACCCAAACATCAGAACACCACAAACACTTGACCCAATCTAGCGAAAGTCTAGAACATGCCATCCATTCTTTAGCATTATGTTGTCTGCAGCCAACATAATCGCTTAAGAGAATAAAATGCCAATCACTCATCCCATCCCTCGGGAGAGGTATAAATCTCAATCAGGACTCTCGCTACAAATCACGACTCTCTAATGAAGTCATCCTAGGGTCCAACCACAAGCCTAGGGTCTCTAAGTCCACAATGACAGACATCCTAGGCTCTGATACCACCCTAATCTGTCACGCCCCGGCATCGAAACTGCGACTCGAGCTCGCCAACAGATCCGCCACCTATACGGGAAACCCCGCATAGGCGAAGCGTCCAACCTGAAAAAGGTAACAACTACCAACTATACAGATATCAAAGCTGAAAATAACAGCTGTAATAAAAATCTGAATCCACTGTACAACTGAAATAAGGTACAGTATCCATCTCCCAAAATAATAATACAATAATCTGGTCCACCGAAACTGAATACAAGTATAAACCACCTATACATCATCTATGAATCCAACAAGGGAGATAACTAAAATCATAAATACAACAGTGTACAGTAAAACCCACAATCCGGGTTGGTACATCTATCTCACCAAAAGACAACACTGGTAGGGATATATCACGCGACTCCCTCACCACGGTACGTCGAGCCAACTGAAGCAGGGACGAAAGGAGAGCCTCTGCAAAACTGTCACCAATAGAGGGTGTGAGAACTACAGCGTCACGTAGTTCTCATTGGGTACCGTCTCCAATCCTACGGTCTGCCCACTAAGTCTACTAGAGGCATTAGATAACAGGAATACTGTAAATAAGAATAAAATAGCTGGTACAGGAATCTACAGCTACCATGCCTCTATCTACAATGCTCAATGGGCGGTGAAACAGAAGATGATATGCAACCACTCTAACTCGAAGTGCCCATAAAGACCCACTCGTAATGACTGCCAAAAATGGTCAGTCAAGCCTGCGCTAACCTACAACCATCTCCCAGCATTGGGCAGGAATTATGTAGACATCCCAACGGACTGATATACGCTCACCCACAACCACCTCCCACGCATGGAGCAGGAATTATGTAGCGCATACCACGAACCAATATACCATCGCATCCGGAGCGGCACTCAAGGGGAGCAACCCCACTGAGGAAATCAACAACGTAGAGATCGAGAACCAGAACTGTAGCACATGCAGGCTGTAATCAAAACTACGATCGAACAGATCGAAAGAACTCGCCAACCCATGACAACAAACCCAACCGACTACAACACCGGGACCGGTACACCCATCGGCCCAACATCGAACCCAACCGACCAACAACACCGGGACCGAGAATTCCAGGAAGCTAACGCCTGCAACCCCAATCAAACAAGAGCAGGTTCCAGGCACAGCCGCCCGTAGCTCTCGTCCCGAAAAGAGGCAACCCTTGGAACCCAGATCACTCGAACCCTCGGCGGGGTGAGGAGATTTATATAAAAGATGGCATTTGTTTCCAAAAACCCCTTTTTGCTTGATCCCTTTCTGGGTGAGGACAAAAGTACTTCTTTTTAGAAAACCATCTTGCTTTAGGGAAACCCAATTTTAATATAGATTAATTCTTAAGAAAATCAGTTAAAGACGGTTTTATTTTCCCAAGTTCCGAAGGACTAGTGCCGTTGCCCTAATCAAATGAGAACGGGTTCTGGCGCCCCTCAGAGCTTGGAAAGAAAATTAGTTTACCAAAATTAAGTGTATCCAAAATTATCTTTGGGTTCAAGGTCCTGCTATCATAAAATCAATATCGCCGCAACTCAGTGGCGATGAACCAATTAGAGGAAAACCCAACAGACCGGGATCACCGTCATCCCAAACAACTCCCGACACTAGCACTAAACAAATCTCAACCACCAGACTCCACTCGGCCCCCCGGCACGAGCGCAACCAACAAGGCCGCGCCGCATGCCTCGACAAGGTGGGGGACCGGGTGGCGGCCGCCAGTAGCCGGGCGCCACGTGGCGCCCCGCCTGCGTGCATGCCACGTCACCCACCCGCTCTCGCCTGCTCCCGCCTACCGTACCTGCCCGTCGAGCTTCGTGGACCGCACCGCCTGCACGATCCACTCAACGGCCGCCACGTGTCCGCCCGGCGGTCTACGACTTCCCCCGTGCACCCGAATGCACCGCAAACTTCTGGTTCTCCGTTTTCGGGTGTCCGGACTCCGAAAAATACAAGCAAATAGCTGATCTTGACCGTTTTCGCGCGTTGGAGCCAAATTCGGAGTCCGTTTTGCCAAAATCCATTTCTAAAAATCGGCGAAAGCATCCGAAAGATAACCTCGATCCGTTTTTCGTGCGGGGTCCATTCATTGAGTCCGATTCCCGCACAGACACCTCTATCACACCGAATAAATCTCCATAAGCCGTTGCTCACACTGTAAAACCCTCTGCGGAAATTCGGATCATCACACACTCCCTAGGTAGAGACACGTCGGACGAGATACTTCCGTAGGGATTAAAAGAATTAAAAGGGCACCCTCGGATTTGAGACTCGTCAATTTAGGAGTATGACTTCTTGGGTAGAGACCCGTCAGACGAGGTACTTCCGTAGGGATTAAAAGTAATTAAAAAAGGAACCTTTGGATTTGAGACTCGCATTTTGGGAGTGTGAGAGCGATAGCCATCTCCCCGGGCTGAGGCCCGTTTGTCGCGCGAGGTACTTCCGAATAGTATGTAGAGCACTTATGTGCTATTAGCGTCTTTGAATTGTCTCGTCTTCTGGTAGCATGACTGGCAGGCACGGGCCTGTTGGGCGAGGTTTCCAAAGGGATAAGCAACTTGAACTAAAGCACAATAACATGTATAAGTAAAAGAGAATGTAGAGAGGTCGTTACATCGACCCGTGAGCCCAGGGTTCACTTTGAGTGCGTTGGGGTATGATAGAGTATTGGTGCATCGGCAGGGCGAAGGTCTAAGTCCTTGTGACCTATGACGGCTTCGATTGGGTATTTCAATTCTAGCATCGATGCATGATTTATGGATATAGGTACTCCAGCATTTATTCGCATGACTAGCACATGATTGATATTACTCCTCGTTACAGCTTTGATACTTATGATTTATCATACTTACTGTATTCTATAGAATGATCAGTATTTTGTTTAGGGTGGTTGACCAGGATTATCTGTTGCTAGTTATTGCATGATTAGCTTCATCTTTGAGTACCTGCTTTTATTTCAGCATGATTATATCTATCTATCAGCTTTCAGATTATGTCCAGTTTTGTTATCTGCTTATTATGGTATCCGGTAGGTACGACTTCCTATTTTTCGGCCCGTCGTGCCCACTAGGATACATTTATGTTGTATCTCACACCCTTTGGGTGACCACCACTTCAGGTCATTCAGGTGCTGGGATGTCGGGACGATCTGGTGAGCTGTCGCGATAGAGTAGTCCCTACTGTGGGTTATGAATAATATGGATCTGAATAGGAGAAAAACCACCAAGAGGGGGGGGTGAATAGGTGAAAACAATAAACACACCAAATCGTTGCGTAAAAAATAATACAATGCGGAAAATAAATAAAGTACGCAAGATTTACGTGGAAAACTCCATCACAGGAGTAAAACAACCATGGGACCGATAACACGGCGAAATCCACTAAGATTAAACACGTACAAGGTGATTTACCGTAACCCTACGACTCAACCTTTTCCATACGCTCCTAGTTGATCTTCTCTGCTCGCTCCGAACGCTCCTCGAATCCACGATTTGCGTCCCAACGCCGAATCCACGACGTTCAACGTCGAACCACGACGTCCAACCGAATCCACGGTCTTCACCAACGCACCTCACTCCGAATCCACGAGAGCGGTAGCACCTTGAATCCACAAGGTCACGCGAATCCACGCGCCGATTTTTGGTAAAATCGTTGTTTTTGTTTGGTGGTGATGATCCTCCGAATACTTAGATCAAAGATAGATAAGAAAATACCATCTAAGTATTCTTCAATTTGATTCTACAAAAAATAGAAGTTTGGAAACCGTAGAATCAAATTGAACAATATAGATGAAGAAACATCAATTTAATCGTGTTTTCCTTTCTTCTCTATATTTGTGGATTTTTCTATTATTTTTCCCGATCGATTTTTCGATTGCATCGATTAACCCTAAAAGATGAATGATAGGGTCTATTTATAGGTTAGAAACCTTTGGAAAGAGATAAGCATCAAAAACTCACTTAAATGTATTTTTCCCGCACGGCAGTCCGGACTAGATTTGGCTGATCCGAATTGTCGTCTTTTTCCAGCAATTTTTCTGAAAAAACAGTTCGGGGTCCGGACTGAAACAGGGGAGGTCCGGACTGGGATTCCGCATGAACTAAACTATGTTCGGGGTCCGGACTGGAATGGTCTGATCCGGATCCTGAACATCCAACTTGTCCAGTTTTTTATTTTTATGCACTACAAACTTATCCAAGTGTTTCTAAACTACACAAATGTATTCGGATCACCAAAATTATTTAGTTAAACGTACCTGATCATTCCGAATCCATTCTTCTTGAGATTGATGTAGTTGATCCACAATTCTTCATCTTCAATCTTCAAGACTTTTACAACTTCACGAAATACGCCAAAATAAAATCCTTAACAATCTCCCCCTTTGGCGGTTTCGTGACAAAACAAAAATTTACTTAAAAAATCAAAAAGATATTTTTGTTGCTATCACCATGCAACAAAAATTTACAAGTATGACCCAAATAAAAATGAATACAAGAGATAAACTCCTAAAACAAACTCTAGACTTAGATGTTTGTACTCTCTGCAAAAGAAATAATTCTTGACAAAAGAAATCGTTAGATACCTCAAGAATTCAAATATTCAATAAACAATCAGAGAGATAGAGTTTATACTCACCATGACATTAATTGTCAGATATGTAAGAAGATAAATATTCAAAGAGAAACATACCTTCGAAAATCATTCAAGCTCCATGTCATGTCATATCATGTTCAAACAAGTATCAAAAGTGTCAAAAGTCATCACTTGTTAGTAAATATTACATGCCCAAATAGTTAGTCGTTGTTAGCTTGACATGCATAATACATACTTACCTTCCATAGTTCTTTCTCTTCTCCCCCTTTTTGTCAACAAACACGCCAAAAGTAATATGAGGGAAAGAAAAGTGTAATGTTCAAAAAGTTTAAAAATGAAAACTGTCAAAGGAAGATAGACACCTGTAAAAGAGAAACATGATTAGAACAAAAAAAATTTGTCAGAAACATCAATCCGAGTCTGAGTCGTCGGAGTCACTACAACCAAGTTTGGTAAAAATCTTCTTGACCAACTTCGCAAAAGATTTAAACTTCTTTTTTATGTCGACTTGGGTGGCAGTGACCTTAGCCATGTCTGAAGATATCTGTGTTATTTCTTTTGACATGCGTTCTTGCTCCGACGATGGTCGTTGTTGCTCTCGATAGATTGATGTAACAGAGGCGTCATCCTCTGACGTAGAAACTGCTGCTGCTGCTGCTGTTGTTGTCGTTGTTGCTGCTGTTGCTAATGGTGCTGATGATCTCTTGCCTCGGGGAGGATTAGGTGTATCATCCGATTTTTTGGGAAGTGACTTCACAACCGTCGTGTCATTGATTGTCCCCAAGTTATGCATATAACTTGACGATCGAATGTCGACGTCAAATTTTCTCAAAATCCGCATAATGATCATAGGGAACGGAAGTCGCTCCATCTGATGAGGATGCTCCACATATCGAGCCATCCTGCTCCAGATGATATATGGAATGTTGATGTTTATGTCCTCCGCGGCAGTGGGATGTCCCAAGAGATACAGAAATAGCATGCGATCCCATCTCAGGACTTTGGTTTGCATGTTTGGTAGAATGTTGTAGCAAACAATGAAATTCAAAAATCGATACTCAGGTCGAAGTTCTTTTGAAAATACAGAATTTCCAGTTGAACTAGTATCGGGCATGCAAATTCCATCCACGACTACTGTCCAAAGCGCTGTTGTCAATATTGGAGACTTCATGTAGTGCGTGCCATCCAGCCTAGCCTTTATTCCAATTACTTCTCCAATCAACTGAGGAGTAATTGTCAGATGAGTGTTCCGAACCGTTGTTCGAAACTCCATTGGTCCGCCTTCATTGTCCAGCACAGAGATAGAAGGTTCGTACAAGATGAATACAATAACCTGTCGATTCCGGGAAGTTACAAATGGGAGACATGCCAATTCTATCAATAAGACGACCAAAAGTCGCAGATCGGTCTCGCAAGTTCCCGAGATTGACATGACGTTCCCCAATGCACTCTCTGTTTTCAAAAACTTTCATCCTATCCGTGTTGATGTGAACAAAATCTTGCGGAGGTGGCTCACTTGCTAGTGGCTCGTTGATCTCAATACCTCGCGCTCTTCCTCGCTTTCTTGCAACACTCTTCCTTTTCATGGACATGGATGTTGGTTGCATGGGGGCTTTCCCTTTTTCGGCAGCAGTAGGAGTCTTCGCCTTTGTAGAAGCAGGAAACCCTTTTCTACCGCTGCAGCCAATGCTGCGGTTTCCTCAAGGATTTTATCCCAGTCCTCCGATTCTGTTTCCGATTCATCTACGGAGATATACTCCCCTTCCTCTTGTGTTTTCCTTGTCCTTTTGAGCTTGTTCGTTGCTCGTGTGCCAACCATTACGACAACAAGCACAATTACCCAACCAAACACCATCTTGGTTGAGAGTTTTAAAAAGAAGTCACATGTGAGCAAGAACTCAACAACATGGAAAAGATTGTTTAGTTTCAAAAATTTGAAAAATCTTACCCAAACACTCCTTATCATGTATAGAGACTAGGAATCAAGTTAGTTTTGCAAAAAAAAAAATTAAAAATAGATCAATCCCATGATTTTAGAAAATTCTCAAATTTTGCCCTAAAACCGAATTTTTAGAAATCGAAGCCCAAAAATTCGTTCATCAAATGAATACAAGGCATTGAAACAAATCTAAGATGTCCAGAGTTCTTATTTCAAAAAAAAATTGATCAAAAACCATGCAAAATTGAAATTGAACCATGAAATCCTTCACGTATTGATGAACAAAGGCAAAAACAGTGAATAAATCAAGTTTTGATCATAAGAACTTACTTGGATCGAGAGAAAACCAGTTGCAAAAGATCCAAAACCACTTGATGCAAAAGATGCCCAGAGTTAGAATCAGAAGTTTAGAAGAGAATAGAAATCAAAAGACCCTTCATTTCTATTAAAACCTAGCCGCGGTCCGGATCGGGTTGGAGTTCAGTCCGGATCGGCTTCGCGCAGGAAATCCCATCGTTCGGGATCTGGACTGAGTCCATCCAGTCCGGACTGCCTGCAATTTTTTCTCCAGAAAAATTTGTAAAAATTTCAGAAAATCCAGAAAAAATATGTAAGCATTCTTGCATATCAACTTTAAACAAAAAGTATCGTTTCACATAAAATGAAATGGATTATGCTAAATCTATCATTAATAATCAAATAATGAAACGAAAATTTATAAAAGTTATATCCTCTAAAGTTGAGCAAGTACAAAACATCAATCACGATCTAATGAGTAACGTGTTTATCAAATCATCAATTGAATAAAGAAAATGAAAACACAAAGATCGATAGATGTTTGACATCCCAAATAAATTAGATAATGTATCTAGTCAATATATCTAGGGAAGTGGCTCTTTGAGCATCTTTCAATTTGAAATCCCACCATATACCACCAACCTTGGAATTCGACAAAGTCAAGTATTCCAAAAAGCATTTTATCTAATAAACAAGAAATCACCATGCTTGGTAAACATGTGGTAGCTGCACACAGTACTCTGACGACCGAGGTGTTAGCTCTTTCCTCCATGTGGTGGTAGTTTTCACACTCCACTAGGGATGTAACTCTTTCCACATCTTTTGAGCATGAAACTTTAAATAATACTCCCCCTCAATTGGCTATCAATTATGTAAAATATTAAGTACTCAACCAACCATTGATCTCATGTTCATACTTAACTCAATTATCAAAATAAGATAAAAACTATACCAAGAGATCATTGAGAGAGGAATTGACTTTAATCAATTAAAGATGAAATAAATGATATAAATGATGATTGCATCAAATAAATTATAATGATATCCAAATCATAATAAATTTCTCAAAACATGAAAAGATGCAATTAAAGTCAATCTAACAAATGCTCAGTTAATGTTCTATATACCAACAAAAAGAACACAAAACACTAAACAAAACCTAACCTAAGCAATGGTTCAAAAATGGTTATTTCAATGAAAGCCTTCCTATTGCTTTTCGCAAATGAATAAAACATTTTTTATCCAAAGGTTTTGTCAAAATATCGGCTAATTGATCTTCAGTTGAAACATAAGAAAGTTGTAAAGTACTTGATTCAACTAGCTCTCTAAGAAAATGATATCTAAGTTCTATGTGTTTTGTCCTTGAGTGCAACACAGGGTTTTTTGAAATGTTAATGGCATTAGTGTTGTCACAAAGTATTGTTACCGAAGTCGCCGGGATACGGAAGTCACTCAATACACTATTCATCCAAATCAATTGAGTTGCACAACTTCCCGCTGAAATGTATTCCGCTCCAGCAGTCGAGAGAGCAATGCAGTTTTGCTTCTTACTATGCCATGCGACAAGACAATGGCCAATGTAAAAGCATGCACCACTCGTGCTCTTTCGATCATCCACTAATCCAGCCCAATTGGCATCCGAATATCCTATTATGTCGAGAGATGTGCCCATAGGATACCAAATTCTGAAATTTAACGTACCTTTGATGTACCGGATGATCCGTTTCACCGCTTTCAGGTGAATTTCCTTCGGTGCTGATTAATATCTCGCACAAATCCCAACACTGAAGGCAATGTCCGGGCGACTAGCCGTAAGGTAAAGTAGACTTCCAATTATGCTTCGGTAAAGTTTCTCGTCTACTTTTTCTCCGTGAGATTCACATCCAAATCCCTTATTGCTAGTTCCCATGGGAGTCGGAAAGTCTTTAGAGTTCTCTAATCCGAATTTCTTGACCAACTCCTTCGCATACTTGGATTGACACAAATGAATGCCATCTTCAGTTTGCTTAACTTGCAATCCAAGAAAATATGTCAACTCGCCCATCATGGACATCTCTAATTCGTTTTCCATTGTTTCGGCGAATTTTGAAGCATCGTTATTCCTTGTAGCACCAAACACAATGTCGTCCACATAGATTTGTGCTACAATGAAGTTGTCTTGAAAGTGCTTCACAAAGAGTGTCCGATCGGCTCCCCCTCGAGTATAGCCCTTTTCTAAAAGGTGCTTTGTCAGTCTTTCGTACCATACTCGCGGTGCTTGTTTTAGACCATAAAGAGCCTTTTTCAATCGAAAAACATGGTTTGGAAGTTTATGATCAATGAAACCTTTCGGTTGAGCAACATAAACTTCTTCATTTAGAAAACCATTTAAAAACGCGCTCTTAACGTCCATTTGAAAAAGTTTTATTTTAAAATGACAAGCTATAACAAATAAGATACGAATAGACTCAAGACGGGCTACCGGGGCGAAAGTTTCATCAAAGTCTATACCTTCAACTTGTGAATAGCCCTGAGCAACTAACCGTGCTTTGTTCCATACAACGGTACCATCTTCATTTTTCTAGTTCTTGAAAATCCATTTTGTACCGATTATATGTTGTTGCTTCGGGGGCTTCGTTAATTCCCAGACTTTGTTCCTTTCAAATTGATTGAGCTCTTCTTGCATAGCTTCTATCCAGTAGTCGTCCTGAAGAGCTTCATCAATATTCCTTGGTTCTACCATGGAGACGTAGCATGCGACTCCACATTCCAATTGTCTCCGAGTTCTAACTCCTTCTTGAGGATCTCCAATGATGTTTGATTCAGGATGGTCCTGGAGATACGTAGCGTTTGAGGTAACGGAGTACTCGGTAGAATTTGTGATGATTCCTGCACATTGGATGAACTAGAAGAACCATGAGATGCATCAAAATTTTTAGAAGACTTATCATGCAAAGATGCAATATCATTAGCCGGAGATTCATCATCAAGAGACATATCAAGAGTAGATTTATCAGAAGACAAATGAGAAGCTTCATCTACTTTAACATTAATTGATTCTATCATCGTCTTCGATTCAAGATTGTAAACTCGATATGCTCTACTGTTTGTAGAATAACCCATAAAAATTCCTTCATCACTTCGAGAGTCGAATTTTCCAAAATTTTCTCGATCGCGTAAAATGTAACAGCGACTCCCGAAGATATGAAAATACTTGATATTAGGTTTTCTACTAAACCATAGCTCATATGGGGTATTCAAAGTACCCGGGCGCAAATAGATGCGATTGATCACGTAGACCGCGGTGTTAATTGCTTCCGCCCAAAAATATAAAGGGAGTTTCCGGTTATGAAGCATAACACGCGCCATCTCTTGAACAACTCTATTTTTGAGCTCGACTATACCGTTTTGCTACGGTGTATAAGGTGCAGAAAATTCATGTTTTTTGCCATTTGAAGTGCAAAAATCAATAAATTTTGAATTGATGAATTCTCCACCTCTATCACTGCGAACACGGACAATTTTTTCATTTTTCTCAATCATAATACGATGACATATATCATGAAAAGAGTAAAAAGTATCCGCTTTCTCTTTTAAAAATGCTACCCAAGAATATCTAGAGAAATCATCAACCAAAAGAAAAATATACCATTTTCCACCCAAACTAGGTTGACGAGTTGGCCCCATTAAATCCATATGCAATAATTCTAATGGGTGTTTTGTTCCTACATGGTTCAAATTCTTGTGAATGGATCTAGTTTGTTTTCCTTTTTGGCAACCACCACACACAAGGTTTTCTTTGAAATTCAGTTTAGGAACACCTCTAACTATGTCTTTGTTAGATATTCTAGACAGTTCCTTAAAGTTCATGTGACCTAGTCTTTCATGCCAAAGAGTCTCATTATCAAGTGACACTAGGTTACATTGTTGACTTGTTTTACCAGGAACTACATAGCAATTGTTCTGTGACCTAACCCCTTTCAAAATGAATGAATGGTTTTCATCAGTTACAAGACATTCTACTGAAGAAAAATTAACTGAAAAACCATCATCACACAGTTGGCTAATGCTTATGAGGTTAGTCTTAAGGCCTTCAACAAACAAAACATTGTTCAAAGCCGGGCCATCTGGAATAGCAATTGTTCCTTTGCCAACTATTTTTGTAGATCGTCCATCTCCAAAAACTACATGTCCTCCGGAGGTTTTCTCAAGGGTTTGAAAAACATTTTTATCTCCGGTCATGTGGCGTGAGAAACCACTATCCAGATACGAAGACGAATTGTCATACGCATATAGTGATGTGTGAATGACAAGACAAGGTAAGAGTTCACCTTTGCGCACCCAAACCTTACGAGTTTCGGAGTACGTCGGCAATGATTGTGTAGTTGATCTCCTTGGCGAACGCGTCTTGTTCGGTTGATCACTTTTCTTTGGAATCCATGATGACGTCGTCTTGTGTGGTGTACTACCATTGTTCTTGATCTTTGGTTGATTTCTTCTTGAATTCCGATCTTTGTTCTTGATGGTAGTTGTTGCAAGAAGCGCTTGATTTGATCGCTTGGCTCCATTCTTGCAATTTCGTCTAATGTGCCCTGCAAAACCACAACGAAAACATACCTTTGTGCAAGTTGAACCCGAAGTAGATGAGGTAGGCTTGTTAACGTTGGATGCGATGATTTTCGTCGGAGGAGGAGAAACCGACTGGGGCACAAAAACCGTTCCACTCGAACTCGGATCATTGCTGGTTCGAGTGTATCCAAGACCCAACCGATTCGTTTGACCGAGACCAAGCAGATTGTCCAACTTGCTCCTTCCAGAAGAGAATCGCTTCAAATCTTCCTTAAGTTGGAGTATGGTCTTCGTCATCTCCAATTTTTCTTGTTGAGCCTCGGAGTAGAGCTTTGAGATGTGATTTACATTATCCACCAATTTGATGTGCTCCTTCTCGAAATGCTCGTTCTTCTCTCGAAGGGAAACAATTATTTTGACCAAGTTATCCTTTTCCTCTTCAAGAGTGTTTGAGAGAGAAGTTGCCTCTTTAGATTGTTCTTCAAGATCCCGCAATCTTCTTCTCAAACTTTTGTTTTGCTTTGCCAATATCTTTGAATCCTTCAATAATTTATGGTAGGCGAAAGCAAAGTCTTCACCTTCGGAATCGCTCGGTTCATCATCCGTTGCATTCTTTTCGTTCAAGGAGTTGGACAATGAACCAGAGGAAGTCGCCGAAAAGAACATGTAAGGCGAAGTTGTGGAAGCGTGGAATGCTGTGGCGTTGTTATCCTCATCACGGAAGATGACTCATTGGAAGTGGAAGTGTCATCCCATGTGACAGCTTGCATAGCCTTCTTCTTTGACGGATTCTTGTGGGACACTCCATTGAGATATGGCCATAACCTCGGCATTTGAAGCACTGGATTTGTCCCTCAGAGTTCTTCTTGTCCTTTGAAGAACCCTCTTGCTTTCTTGACTTAAAGCTTGAAGATCCTTTGCCTTTCTTGGACTTAACGAAGGATGAGGATTTACTTGAATTTCCCCTTCGAAAGCTTCGGCGAAATTTCCTCGTCAAGAGTGCAAGTTGTTTCTCGAAATCCTCCATGGATAGATTATCATCAGCATCTGAGGTGGATGAATCCGCGTCTTCTTCTTTTGTTGATTTCAATGCAAAACCTGAAGACTTAGTGTAGTGTCCCAGTTTTCCCCTGTGTTTTTCCCCTGTTTCGGGGTGTGGAACACCTGTTAGTGGTGTGTGGGGCCCCAACATGTCAAAGTGATATGTTGTTTGGAACCAGAGAGGATTTGGGAGCAAGCCTGACCTTCGGCTGCCTTTGCCGAATTTTAGGAGTGGAATCAGGCTAATTGGAGGCCGTATTTGAATTCAGCGCGGAAAAACGCTTGAAAACGGCTATTTACTTATTTATTTTGGAGTCCGGATGCCCAAAAACGGACCCCCAGAAGTTTTCTGCGCAAATTGGTGCATGGGGGGAGCCGTGGACCATCCCGGGACACGTGGCATCCTATTATTGGGCCGGCGCACCACTCTCGGTCCACGGAGTAGACCGCCGGTGCACGGTGGACCGGCGGGCCACGTGGCGGCACCCGATTGGCCCGGCGTAGTGCGCTCGGCGCGCGGGGCAGGCCGGGCAGGTGCGGCGCGTGCGCGGTGCACGGTGGACCGGGGCGCGCCATGTGGCGGCCCCGGATTGGTCGGCTCATGTACGCGTGGCACACACAGAGCTGCCCGGGTGCGGCCGTACGCACGTGGGCGCACGTGGGCGCGCGTGGGCGGCGGCGGGCGCCGACAGCCGTGTCGGGCGGGGGGGCCACGTGTCGCCGCACCATTGGCGGGCGCGCCCACCGCGCCGCCAATCACGGGGGACACGTGGCGCTTCCCCGTTGGGCCGCACGGCTGCCGCCTGTTTGGCGGACACGTGTCGGGCCCTGGGGGCGGGTCGGACGGGCGAAGGGTGCGGCCGATCCGCTGTGCGAGCGGGGCGTGGGCCAGGCCGCACTGTGCGCGCCCGGAAATTGCTGGGCCGGGCCGCACTGTGCGCGCCCGAATTGGGCGGGCCGCACTGTTTGCGCCCGAATTCCGGGACATATTGGGAATTAATCCAATTGTTTTGTGGGCCTATTTAAAGGCCTCCCCTCCCTTCTTTTTCTCTGTTTTTCGAGAGATAGAGAGGGAACCTGTGGGAGGGGCCTTAAGAGAAGTTTTTCATCTTCTTATTTTCTACCTCGTGGTGCGTTCCCAGATTTTCTGGAAGTTCGACAGCGGCGATCCGGATTTTACGGTGTGCCCCGTTTTTCCCCAATCTCGGCCCGTTATCGTCGCATTTCAGTCCGAGGAGTCCCCTGCGCAGTACAGGAGTCCTCTTTCGACGATTTCTTCGCCGGTGTGTTCCTAAGAGGTAGGGCTTCGTTTTCCGTGTTGGTGGTTTCTCTGGATTCCGATTCCTTGGCACGATTCCCGAGGTGTTTTGACCCCCTCTTTTGCTGTTTGGGTTTTTGGACAGCGTCGACTTCGACGAATTATTTCTCAGCGTAGGAATATCATATCGAGGCGACTCAAGAGTCGATTTTGGGCTACTTTTCGCAAGGAATGCAACCGTGATTTTTTTGAGATTTTAGGAGCTCGAGACAGAGGTGAAATTCCTCATTTTGCGTGCTGATTGTAAAAACAGCAATTATGTGTTTGGAACTTGTAGTTTTTACACCGTGTACATTTATGTGATGTTGTAGGTTACTGTTTCAGCAGACGGTGTGATTAGAGGACAGCGGGTATTTTTGGGTGTTTTGTGCACGCTTTTCGAGGTGGGTGGTTGCGTTTCCCTCTTTGTTGACTTGCACACTAGGAATAGTAGAGTTTCCCAATATTAAATGTGATAGTTAACTTGTGGTATATGAACCTATTGCATTGGCCCCCTAAATTAAGTGATAGCTTTTATGTGATAAATTTGGGACAATAAAGTTGGAAAATTGCTATATCTTAATCCGCATGCAAATAAATAACACTTTAATATTTTAAATTGATTCTTTACAAGAAACCTTAATCACCTTTCAAATGCTTTTAAAAGAGAACACTGGCATGCTTATTTGGACAACTAGTTAAGCCACTATTTTACTGCAGCGCTTTATTATGGGATTTGACTTAGGAGAAAACATGCTTTATTATTATAATTCTCCTCTATCGATGCATGATGATCGAGTAGGAGCGGGATCTTGAGATGGTGTATTTGGATCTTGAGTCTGGGACAGTTTAGACTCGTTTTGGGGATTATGGGGCATAGTGGCAACCGCGGATATTAGGCGGTTGACCAGATATTCTTACCTTATCAGATTAGGGTCTATGGGTTCAGCGGTGACCGCGGATTTTGGGCGGTCGACCGGATGTTATTATCACATCAGATTGGGGATCGGGGTTGCATTAGTGGATGGAGTATTCCCACTTTGATCATGGTCATGATCCAGTCCTGCTAGTGTGAGACATTGGTTACAGAGATGCTTGATACAGAGATACTTTACTCGTGTGGGTCGCTCCCCTCGAGTGCCACTCCGGAGTAGGCTTTACATCGTGCCGAGCGCCGGGCACAGTTGGTGAGGTGAGTGATGACAGAGCAGGCAGTGCCAGTATTTCCTGGCCCTCTGATTGGGTTTCTTTGGGCAGTCAGCTTTATAGTTGCATTTATACAGTTATCTTTTGGCACTGCATTTAGAGGCATAGTAGTGTTAGTTCCTTTTTCAGCAGTCTGTACTGCATACCACTGTTCTTTCCTTTTTCCTCTTTATTCCTAGTGGGTGCGTCAGCATTAGAGGTTTTACCCACTAGGGGAGGCTACTGGTTTATCTAGTAGTTCTCACCCCCATTGTTGTTTCTGTCTTCTTCCCTTTGTTTTGCAGAGTCATCTGCGCGGGCTGCTGGGCCTTCAGCGGCAGATCGAGGCAAGAGAATCGCCGACTAGCTAGATCATCTACCCCGAGCGAGAGACTAGCGAGGTTTCATTATACCCCCTTTTGTATCTCAGACTTCAGTAGTTTACTTTTGGGTCTGGCTTTGGCCAGCTGTTTGTATCTTTATGGGAGTTGGGGAGTATATTGTATTTTTATTTCAGTTTGTAGTTTATTTCAGTCTGAGATTACTTTAGTTCTATTAGTTCAGCTCTGTTTATGCTCTTTTATTATATATTATCTATCTGAGCAGGTTACCATCGCTTCGTGTACATGGAAAATTCCGTGTGCACGGCGGATCTGTTGGCGGGCCCGGGTCCTGGTTTACACCCGGGGCGTGACAGATTAAGTTGGTATCTGAGCTTAGGGATAGGTCAGTTGGGACTTAGGAAACCCTAGGCTTTTGGCAGACCCTAGGATGATAGGACGCGAGAGGCGTAACACTTCGCGAAAGTCGTTGATTTATTTATTGGACTCTTCCAGTGAGTGAAGAGGGATCGACATACCCAATTTCTGGTGACCGTTATGTTGGCTGCAGACAACATAAAGTCACAGAAATTGGGGGATGTCTTTGACTTTCGCTAGATTGGGTCGTGTGGGGTTATGTTACTTATTCGTGATTTCTTGTGGCAGGATGCCTCCCCGACGTCGGATCCCTACTCGGGGTGTCCCGTTACCCCCTGATGAGCCAGGGCAGCCTACACCCCCCGAGCTTACTGAGTTGAGGGCCTTGGTGGCCCAGTTGGCGGAGGGTCAGCGCCGCCAGGAGCAGAGGTTTGAGCAGCTCCTTGCCCAGAGAGAGGCACCATCCCCAGCTGTTCCTGAGGCCCTTGTGCCTCCTGTTGCACCTTTTGTGCCATCAGCGCCATCTTCGAGTAGCGGGGCTCCTGGAGCTATTCAGCCTTTGACTGCGGAGGAGGAGCAGGATATCGCTAACAAACTCTCCAAGTTTGTTCAGCGGGGACCCCCTAGATTCTCAGGGCGAGATGCGCAGCCCTGGGCTGTTGGGAGATGGCTTTCTGCGATGGAGAAGCTTTTTCGGGACTTCTTCATCGACCCGAGGTATCGAGTGCACATGGCGGTGCACTGTTTGGACGGAGATGCTGATTTTTGGTGGCAGCGGGTAGAGCCCCTGGAGTTCCGGATTACTCGGCAGCTGCCTTGGGAGGAGTTCCGACGGATGGTGCTGGACACCTATTTTTCGACCAGTGTGAAGAAGAAGTTGGAGGACGACTTGAAGAACCTGCAGCAGGGCGATCGATCGGCTCATGCCTATTTCCAGGAGTTCACGGAGTTGCTGAACTGTGTGCCCTTCGTCGCTCGTGACGGTCCGCACCAGGTTGAGTTGTTCGAGGGAGGCCTCCGTCCAGAGATTTATACACTGGTGCATGCTCAGCGATTTTAGACTCTGGAGGCAGCCGCAGAGCATGCACAGTGGGTGGAGAGAGGTGATCAGGTAGTGGCCAGACAGAGGGCCGCGGTCGCTCAGAGCTCTGACAGAAAGCGACCAGCCCAGGACGAGGGGGGACAGGCCAGTACTTGGAGGCCGCCCCGACCGCCACCGCCTCAGTTCCCAGGCCGTGGGCATTCGGAGCGGCGAGGGCCTAGTGGGTCCCAGAGGCCCCCGCAGCAGCAGCAGCAGAGATCGCAGTCGTCGCAGCGCGGGTCTCAGCGGCAGCCACAGCGACAGCGACAGTCTCAGCAGCAGCAGTCCCGACAGTCACGGGCTCCCAGCAGTTGTATCTTCTGTGGAGGTCCGCACTTCCCCGGCACTTGCGACCAGCGGTGGGGTCGCTGCTACGGATGTGGACAGCCAGGGCACATTCGAGCTGCGTGCCCCTTTTCGACTTCAGCCGCTCCTTCTTCAGCATCTGCCCCAGCATTATCGCAGCAGCGGTCGACGGCTCAGCGGCCTTTTGCTCTAGCAAGCAAGCCATCTTCTTCCCATCCCACCGATTATCGCCCTCCAGCTCAGAGTGGGCGAGCGTATGCTGCACAGGTAGAGGATTCTTCAGCAGCGGACCATATGGTGGCAGGTATCACCTTACTCTCTGGCATTAGGACACGTACCTTATTTGATACTGGAGCATCACATTCTTTCATTAGTAGATCTTTTGCATCATTACATGGGTTAGAAGTAGGATTTTTGCCACGTGCACGAGAGGTTCAGATTCCCGATCACACTTTGCACGTAGAGGAGTGTTGTTGGTCCTGCCCGATGCAGATCGAGTCCTGGATTATGCCAGCAGACCTGTTGGTCTTGAGACAGCTGAGGGACTTTGATGTGATTCTTGGGATGGACTGGCTGGCTCGGTATTTCGCGACTATTGACTGTGCCGCGAGGACTGTCACTTTTAGAGAGCCAGGCCAGGAGATGTTTGTATATCGGGGATGTCAGAGTGCTTTCTTTGCCTCTGTGGTTTCGACTTCCCGAGCGAGGCGGATGATTCATCGAGGATGTGTAGCCTTTTTGGCTAGTGTTGTTGAGGGGCCTACGGCGACACCGGGACTCGGGGATATTCCTATTGCCCGCGAGTTTCTGGATGTTTTTCCACCTGAGATGACTAGTATGCCGCCAGACAGAGAGATTGAGTTTGTGATTGACGTAGTTCCAGGAACTGCGCCAATCTCTAAGGCTCCTTATCGGATGGCACCGGCTGAGCTGCGAGAGCTTAAAGCACAGCTGCAAGATCTAATGGATAAGGGCTTTATTAGACCAAGTGTGTCGCCTTGGGGAGCACCGGTGCTATTCGTGAAAAAGAAGGATGGGTCACTTCGGTTGTGTGTGGACTATAGGGAGTTGAACAAAGTGACCATTAAGAACAAGTACCCTTTGCCGCGCATCGATGATCTCTTTGATCAGCTGCAAGGGTCTTGTGTATTTTCCAAGATTGATCTACAGTCTGGTTACCACCAACTGAAGGTGAAGGCCGAGGATATTCCTAAGACTGCTTTCAGATCACGGTACGGACATTATGAGTTTACAGTTATGCCGTTTGGATTGACTAATGCCCCTGCCGCCTTTATGGACTTGATGAACAGGATATTTCGGCCCTTTCTGGATCGTTTTGTGGTGGTGTTCATTGATGATATCCTTATTTACTCCCGAAGCGAGGCCGAGCACGAGGAGCACTTGAGGACTGTGCTACAACTTCTACGAGATAAGAAGTTGTATGCCAAGTTGTCAAAGTGCGAGTTTTGGCTTCGGGAGGTAGCTTTCTTGGGCCATGTGATTTCCGCCGCCGGTGTAGCAGTAGACCCGGCGAAGATTGAGGCAGTTCGAGATTGGCCCCGACCGACGACTGTATCTGAGGTGCGCAGCTTCATGGGTTAGCTGGTTATTATCGTCGGTTTGTGGAAGGCTTTGCGAAGCTTTCCACACCCCTCACTCGGTTGACGCGTAAAGGAGTTAAGTTTATTTGGAGTGAGGACTGCCAGAGGAGCTTTGAGGAGCTAAAGGATAGATTGATGACCGCTCCTATCCTTTCCCTCCCTGTTATGGGGAAAGGATATGTGATCTACAGTGATGCATCGCACAGTGGACTTGGATGCGTGCTGATGCAGGAAGGGAGGGTAATTGCTTATGCATCAAGACAGCTTAAGGATTACGAGAAGAATTACCCTACCCATGACTTGGAACTTGCTGCCGTGGTGTTTTGCACTGAAGCTTTGGCGCCATTACCTATATGGGGAGCACTGTGAAATCTACACCGACCACAAGAGCCTAAAGTACCTGTTCACGCAGAAGGAACTGAATTTGAGGCAGCGCAGATGGTTAGAGTTACTGAAGGATTACGATGTGGATATCCTTTACCAGCCAGGAAAGGCCAACGTGGTTGCAGATGCTTTGAGTAGGAGAGCGGTGCAGAGTTTGTCCATGTTGATTACAGAGCAGGCGCCACTATTAGAGGAGTTGAGACGGCTCGAGATAGAGGTTGTATCCCCTGGGGTCTCTGCTAGACTGATGTCTTTGGTCGTGCAGCCCACTCTACTTGAGAGGATCCGGGAGAAACAGAGCGAGGACCCCCATTTGACCAAGATTCGAGATCAGATTCCGAGGGATCGATCAGGGGATTTTTCAGTTGATACTGCGGGAGTACTGAGGTACAGGGATCGAGCCTGTGTGCCAGTGGATTCTGAGATCAGAGAGCAGATATTGAGAGAGGCCCATTATACACCTTACACCCTTCATCCTGGGGGGACTAAGATGTATAAGGACCTCAAGACACACTTCTGGTGGAATTGCATGAAAAGGGATATTGGGAGGTTTGTGTCTCAGTGTTTAACTTGTCGGCAGGTAAAAGCTGAGCATCGTGTGCCAGCTGGCAAGTTACAAAGTCTTCCAATTCCCGAGTGGAAGTGGGACCACATCACGATGGATTTTGTGGTCGGATTACCGAGGGCACAAGGAGGTGCAGATGCTATCTGGGTAGTGGTGGATCGACTTACCAAGTCAGCGCACTTTTTGCCTATACAGACTACTTGGCCACTCGAACGACTAGCCCAATTATACTTGGATGAGATAGTGAGGTTACATGGGGTGCCAGCTTCCATAGTGTCAGATAGAGACCCGAGGTTTGTTTCGCGATTCTGGGGGAGTTTACAGACTACCTTGGGGACTCAGCTCAGATTTAGTACAGCTTTCCACCCACAGACTGATGGACAGTCAGAGCGGACGATTCAGATCCTTGAGGATATGCTGAGGGCTTGTATCCTAGAGTTTGGCGGTGGATGGATTCGACACTTATCACTGGCCGAGTTTGCGTACAACAATAGCTTTCAAGCGAGCATCCAAATGGCTCTGTTTGAAGCGTTGTACAGACGCAAATGTCGATCACCGCTATATTGGAGTGATGTGGGGGAGAGAAGGACTCTGGGACCAGATTTGTTGCTAGAGGCAGAAGAAAATGTCAGAGTGATCCGACAGCACCTTCAGATCGCTCAGAGTCGACAGAGGAGCTATGCTAATGTTCGGCGACGAGACTTAGAGTTTCAGGTGGGAGAGCATGTATTTCTGAAAGTCTCGCCGTCCAAAAGGATAAGGAGGTTCGGTATTCGCGGGAAACTCAGTCCCCGATACATTGGACCCTTTGAGGTATTGGAGCGTATCGGGCCAGTTGCTTATCGACTTGCACTTCCCCCGAGACTGGCTGGTGTCCACGATGTCTTTCATGTTTCCACTCTGAGGAGGTACGTCTTCGACCCGTCGCACGTCATCGACTTTGCACCACTCGAGGTCAGCGAGGATTTGAGACATGAGGAGCGCCCACTGCGAATTCTAGATCGGGAGATGAAAGAATTGCGCAATCGGACCATCCCCTATGTGAAGATCCTCTGGAGCAATCATGATGAGCGCGAGGCGACGTGGGAGCTCGAGTCAGCGATGATGGACGCCTACCCCTACATGTTCGAGGCTCAGGATTGAGGTATGAGTTTCGTTTCGAGGACGAAACTTTTGTTAGTGGGGGAGGATGTAGTGTCCCAGTTTTCCCCTGTGTTTTTCCCCTGTTTCGGGGTGTGGAACACCTATTAGTGGTGTGTGGGGCCCCAACATGTCAAAGTGATATGTTGTTTGGAACCAGAGAGGATTTGGGAGCAAGCCTGACCTTCGGCTGCCTTTGCCGAATTTTAGGAGTGGAATCAGGCTAATTGGAGGCCGTATTTGAATTCAGCGCGGAAAAACGCTTGAAAAACGGCTATTTACTTATTTATTTTGGAGTCCGGATGCCCAAAACCGGACCCCCGG